>JAEDXY010000090.1:0-1205212 GCA_019395295.1 Osmanthus fragrans
AGCATCTTTAAGTTATCTTGCTAAAGATTGGCAATTCAATAGGGAAAAATATTGGTATTACTTCTTCACTGTTCAACTATCATAAAAATCTTGATTACTCTAGGTAATTTAACACCATTTTTCTTTATCAAATTGATCTGGAACTTGATCTTTCTCAAGTATTCTGAAAAAAATATAATGTGATTGAAACAACATGACTTTTCCATGATCATTAAGAAAATCGTGTATTATCTTTGGAACTAGTTAGGCAACGAAAATATTGAATTTCTTAAGGATGGAAATAAGTAATCAAAGGATTCTCATTCTTTTGGTTCTGTGTCCAAATCTCTTGCTGTGTAGAGGAATGGGGAAATTTTTTTTCTCATGTGACAAGCATGAAGTGCGTTGACATGAATTTGATAAAGATGAATCATGATAGCCTATATCACTCATGTTACCACACAAAGAATGAAGATTGAATATCTACTATGTAATGATAAATGTATCTGTTCATCTTCTCGTTAACACAAATATGCAATTGTGTAATCCCGTATGTAGATTTATAGTATTGGTATAATTTTGTACATATTGCAAGTTTCTCTCTCTCTCCATTCTAATGGTAAACTATTTTGTTGAACAACTTCTGTTTCTGTTGGGGTGACTTCTATAATTGATTTCTTTGAAAATCCATGGTATTAGAGAGGGCGAGAGATTGCTTCTCGGGAACTTGGGGTTATGATCTCTTAAGTGGAATTATTGTGAGCAGAATGAGTTTCAGTTTAGTACCTTTTGGGTCAAACGCGGGAAAGGTTGATTTGCCTAAGAAACCCAAGACATTTTACTTCCCATGGTTATTGGAAAGTCCACTTAAATTTTCACCTAAACACGCAGACAACACCCCCTCATTGATGTCAAAGCATGCCAGTTCAAGATTTCTGTTCAGTCTCCTGAAGTATGTTCTTGATTGTAATAGTTCAGACTATGTTTGGCTATTATTCTCCAGATTCTCATTGTCGAATTAATTGTCAGTTCTCTAAAAGAGTTTAGGTATCGAATAACTGCTGAAGTAGATGACCTCAAATTTATGTCAGAATTGTAATGGTATTTACACGCTTGCCATGTGTACAAGTTTATAATCTGATTTTCGTTTTTCCACTTGCACTCTTTTTCTCTTTGATAATGTCAAGTGCATATAGAGAAACCCGGGAACAATTTGTTATACCGATGTAATTTGTTAGAATACATTTCTCCATTATATACTTGTTTTATCTACTGAATCACATTTATCATGTATTCTTGCAGGTTTCTTCATATATATTTGTCTTTGTTTTGGTTGCTTGCTTATGGAAGCAAACAACGATTTCATCATCCGAGTGTTGCATTTTGGGTCAGATTGCTCGTGATTATATCATTATTTTTCTCCAGTCGATGATTTTCTCAGAGGCTGAGGAAGTCTCGGTACTACAAAATAAATTGGATTACGCAGTTGATTTTTTTTGAACGGTTTTGTGAGGGCTATTGTTGTTATTTTCAGTTTGACATATTTGTCAGCTTGTTTTGATAGTGGGAGAAGTCCGTAATTTTTGCGGTTGTCGGATTTGGTGAATAGTTGTCTCCATTTTATTTTTGATGTGATTAAAGGTTTAACCTTTTCTCTTAGATCTTCGGTTAGAGATATATTCACCACCACAATAAATTGCATCCTCAGTTCGTCAATATATGTTCTGTATAGTCAACGGGCGACTCTCAAATTTCGTTCGCATAGTTATTCTTCTTTGGTTCCTTCAAATGTTTGTTCTATACCATTTTAGCTTTTCTAAGAAATTCTCAGGATGATTCTTTCAATTAACTCGGACTTTGGAATGGTTTGAATACGTGATTGACTAAATTCAAATTGAGCATTCGGTCGCTATTTTATTTCCAATTATTAGGTTTGATCACAATTCAAAAGGTTGATCGCAGAAAGAAAATGACACCCCTTCGTATAGATCAGAAAATTGCTTGACGCTTCCGTGAGTATTCGCACTATTTAAATAAAGGTTGAGAGTATGTTTTGTTGTTCTATTTTTGTTGTCTTGATTTTTATTTTGGCAGGAGGTATGTATGATTTTTAATAAGATCTGTGGACTGAATCAGAAAAGGAAGAATTGAAGATAATAATAAAAAAAAAAATACATGTTAGTTAAAGCATCAAAGATTAAAAATTTTAAAAACGATTTTTTTTTATTTTTTTTTTAATATAGAAAAGATACATTATAATTATTAATAAATATATTGAATAGCTCTTTCAATTTAGGGATGGCAACGTCGGCCTTCTTTCCAACCCACGGGTCTTTTGGTAATTCCCCCCCACCCACCACCCCATACCTGTCTCCATTACACGTTTAAGGTGGGATGGGGTCGGGCGGGTTGAATTTTTACCGTTTGTATTACTCGTTTTTTTTATTAATATAATAAGTGTGTTTGAAAAATAAAAAGTTCTTTTTGTACAAACCAAAATTTTTTAGGAAAACGGATACTCTTCCTTTGTCGAATGTGAAAAAGAACAAAATGATCAGATAGACGTGAGAATTAAATAAAGAGTAATACAAAGTTTACTAAAGAAGTTTAATATATCATTTAAATACAAATAAATGTATCAAAAATATAAGACCGAAAATTCAAGAGGAAGAAGTAATTTTTATAAGTTAATTTGGATTGTATACTTAAAATGGTGTTCTTTGAGAGAGAGAGAAAAAAAAACAAATGAAATTATGAAACAATCACACAGTAGTAAATTTTAAATAATAAAATGCTAAAATTAAAAGTTAAAAATGTAAATTTTGCGAGACGGGACGAAGACCTTAATATCGTCATTGCCCCGTACGCCGATTCGGCGTCAACATTCTCTAAACCCGCCTCCATCCCGAATACTCTAATTAATTAAGCGGGTAATGCCCGTTTCCGTTCAAAAAGGAATCCACGCGAATATAGAGTTGATGGGACTTTTTGTAATCCCTACTTCTATGATTGATTCGCCGTCGCCGTCACCATCACGTCGAACTCCATCCAATAAAGATGCATCGCAGTGTAGTATAAATAAGAATTTATACTGTACAATTGTTGTTGACATACATGGATGAGAAAATTGATGTTGTCAAAATCTGGTGCATTAACATTAAAAACAATTTTGAAATGAATGAATGTAATGTTGACAAGTAGAATTTGTCAACCAATATTGTAAAAAATGATTGTACCACGCGTAGTCATCACTCATAAAATAACTAGCCAGATACGTTAAAGAAAACGTAAATGGAAAAAGTTAGATGCTTTTCCTTGCCTATTTGCCTTAGTCAGGATTAATCCATATTTACAAAGCAGACTAATCGCACCGTTTTTCTACAAATACTGGAGATAAAAACGATAATTTTTCGAGAGGCTATTTGGAAAATTGGTATAAAATTGCAGAAGAGCATCCCACGCCGGTTTCTCTGAGTTACACCGAGACAATATAGTAAGTTTACACACAGAAATTTAGTTTTAGTACGAGAAAGAATGTTCACACAGCTTTTTTTATCAGAACTTTGATATTTAAAAACTTTCAAAATTTAACTAATCGATTGGTTCATTCTTACTCAGTGATTTTTCCTTTTTTATTTTTCATTTCTTGAGAAGTTTTGACTGTATATTATAGTGTAGTCCAGTTTATAGTTTGGATGATTTTTTTCATGGAAAAATTAGATTTTTTTTTTATTTGTTATTGATTTATCATATTCTGGAGTTTTGTAGCTGAATTTATTCTTGAAAAATGCGATTTGCTTTTTAGGATTTCTAAGATCTGGGTATTATATTAATTTAAATTTTATTCTTCATTAATTACTTTCGGTGGGTATTGTAAATAAATTCCTGGTGTCTACCTAGTGGTCATTTTCCAAAGATAATAATGAAGACTGGGTCGCATTTTGCAATGGAATGCATGAGTGTCTTTGCGAGGTGTTGAAGAATTAGTTTATAGATGGTGTTGGATTCATGTACAAAGACAATTTAACTCTCTGCACTTATGTAACATGTATAATGTAAAAACTCATTTTAGAGAAAAGGAGTTAATGTTGCCTTTTTATGTTTATTCATCAGCTAAGAAATTTATCTGAATGAGCGAGATGGGTGGCTGGAGACTGTGAAGCTGGGTTGGGGGCTAAGTCTTCGCGATGTAAGAGGGGTAATTGCGCCGTAAGTCACCAAAAATCCCCTGTTGTTACTTTGTTGCAATAATGTAACAAATTCTGACACTGTGTATATCTCTTGGCGTTTATCCCACTAGTCATGCAGGTTTATTCATATTTCTGGTCGGGCAGCAGCCTATGCATTTTGGAAAACATAGATCCTGCAAACATGTGGGTTTTCTCATAAATGCACTTGAGAGCTCACTTTTCATTCAAAAAAAATTATATTATCTAAAATGTTGAAGTAATGATGTTTCAACTAATTTGCTTGTCGAGACTCTCTTGAATGAATAAAATTTAACCCTGCTCGGCCAATTTGTGGAACTCTTTGTTTTGCAGCTCTAGGGTCGAGTTTCTTCTTGGGTCACATCTTCATCACACATTTACACTCTAAATGGTGCAAAAGATTTCAAGAGCCACAGTTTACAAGACTCCCATAGGTGGACTTATGTATTTGATCTAGTAAGGTATAATGAAATTTGTCTTCTTTCATTTCTCAAGCTATTCTTTAGTAATGATCACTCATATAATGTCTTCTTTATATATATAATCTACAAGGGACTTAGCGGTAAACACGTGCTCTTTACTGTTCAAAGGAAAGACGATTATAGAAGGATCACTTTGTCAATAAAAAAGTAAGAAATAGAAAAGAAAAGAAAATGGGTTCGCTGATTTTCTATATTTAATTGCTTTGAATTATAAACCTCTTATCCCTATCACCTGCACTAGATACAATAGAAGACTTGAATCATGATTCTGGATTGGCTTTTAGTATGAGATTGTTATTTACCATGTTCAAGTCTATTTCATAATTGTTAAAATCTTAATATAGGTGTCAAATGACTACCTAAATGAATTGAGCAATTGCAGGAATACCACTAATTGCACGGATGAAGACAGTAGCAATGGAATTGCATCAATAGTATATCTTGTTGCCCGTGAGATAAAATCAATATTAATGACCTGAGAGAGTGACTATATGCCACTATAGGTTCAAAGAACTAAGTTCCTTTTCATATAATGCAGTTCAATGAAATAAGTTTCTTATAAAAAGGAGGTAGAAGATGAAGCGTTATACTAGCCTTAAGAAGTGGAATAGACAGTAGTTGATGGAGCATGTTTATGATAATGATCGTGAATGCGCATCGTTACCTGCTTTCTTATCATGACAGTTACCACATGCTGCACATCGGTTGTTTTTCTCGATCCTTTTTGGGTGGATGGGGGCGTGGGAGGCGGGAGTTGGATGATTAGAGTATAGGTTCTTTTTGGTTGAGAAAAAATGTCATTCTATGCAAATTCTTTCCCACGCAATCTGCAAATTGGGAAACTGTCTGACAGCTCTCCAGTCTACTTCATTTAAATGTCCTAAATTTTTAGCATATGAGCCAGCATTTTGCTGATTATTGCTGCACAATGTTCATTTATAGCATTTGCATATTATATTTGATATGAAAAAATTATCACTGGTTGCCCTTCACAATGCCATTTTTATTCATCTGTGTATCCATATGCATGCTTAGGTGTGCGTGAATTGATGTAACTTTTTCTATGATGTGGTTCGCAATGTTTGTTTCTAAAAAATTCTTTTCATTCATGCTTGGGTCTTGTTTGGGGGGTTCCAGTCAATGAGGAGCTAAAAGCTACAGGAAAATTTGAATTGATGGAATCTTCATGTTGATGAAGCTGAACATAGCATGGAAATGCCACCTGCCTTATCTTGCTAAAATTTTTCAGGGGGTATATTTTGTTTGAATCGAAATATTATTTATTTATTTTTATCTTTCACTGAGGCAAATATGTTTGTATATGTTAATATAGGTATCCTATAAAGATTGTTCCTATTTTGGTTGGTGCTCTTAATGCTGAAAATGAAGCCATGTATGGACGATTGCTAGCAAAATATGTGGATGATCCCAGCAATTTTTTTTCAGTGTCTTCAGATTTTTTTTGTCATTGGGGTGCTAGGTACGTTCTGCTATGCTATGCTATAAAAATATGGTTAGAAATTCAATTCAATTCAAATATTGTTTCTTCTTAAGTTTTACAAGACTCATCAAATAATGATCCTCTGCATTCATTGTTTCACTTATTTTAAAATGTAGCTTCTGGATTTGTTTTGATACAATCCATGGCGTGTATAATATTTTTTCATAATTAATTTAACTAGAAATTGAGGCGAAATGATTTTATTCATAAACAATCAACTGTATTTATTTTTATAATAGTACAATCCAACCAATGAAATGAAATAAAACAATATTCCTAACTATAGAAGGAAAATAATAATAATAATAATAATAATAATAATAATAATAATCCTACCATAATACCTAGTTAAACTAGAATATAAAAGTAAATAGAAAATAAGTTAAAATAGATTTTCTATATATAATTGGTTCTATTCCAAGTCTCCCCTCAAGGTTGGTGCATCGATATCAACACATGCCCAACTTGGATGGTGATGTACAGAATGACCCACCACTTGAAAACCGTTGCTGGATTTTGATTGCTACTCCAAGTATCATCCTCTTGGTTAGATGGTCAAGCATGAGGAGTTACTTGAGTTACATGAGAAACATGATCAGCAGCAAAAGACCAAAGCTATTCACAAACAGCACGCTCAAGAGGGTTGAAAGATCTTCAAAAACACAACTGAGGCCAATGATCTGTCAGATACTTAGCCATACCAGATGGCTATGTCAACCAACTAGATGGGTCCTACAGCTCTAAGAAAGGTCGCTGAAACGGGCTTTGACATCTGCAAGTAGAGTTAGAAGGGTTGCACAAACTCTTAAGGGCATACCAGATAGTTGGATTGACTAAGATGAAGGGTCGAACTTCTCTAAGAAGGCAGCCGAAGGGTCACAACAATAAAGCTTGCCACAAATAGAAACTTCAGGGATTAACTTGTGCCAATTTGAAAGTTCAGGAATTGAATTTTTAATTTTTCAGAAGTTTAGGGACTAACTTGAAATTTAGGCTGAATGATTTTATTCATAGACAATCAACTCTATTTATAATAGGACTACCTATTCTGTGAAAGGAAAGAAAAGAGTATTCTTAACTATAGAAGAAAAAATGAAACGAAAAAAAAAATAATATACTACCATAAATTCCTAGTTAAACTATAATATGAAAGTAAATAGAAAAATAAGTTACATTAGAATCCTATTTTATAATTAGATTTCTATTCCAACTATTTATGTGATGTTCTATACGAAACTATTGGTTGACGATTCATCTTTTCTCATAGTTTTATTGATTTTGCACCTTTTGAAAATTATCACAAGAATTTTCAAGACATGAAATAAAGCAATGAAGTGATTTAACAATCCAAATTTTCAACATTAGGTAAAAAGGAAACCGCAAAAAGTGCATAATAGATCTGTTAGTTGAGGTAAAATAAATACGACTTTATCACGGACTTGGCTCTTTTGAGCACCCGTGTAACACTTTAGTTCCTCAGTTCATTTTCGATACGGTCTTTAGTTAAGTCAACCCTCATCAATTGGCAGTATTAGCACATTATCTAGTGGGTATTTTAATTGGGGCAGTGTGCAACACGCACAGCAAGGGGAAAGTAGCACAAAGCAAATATTTTGGTGGAGTAGGCAACGTCAGAGAAGCCACCTACTGTGGGTTGCAACTTGCACTGATAGGGTTCCTCAAACAATGTAGAGCCTATTGATTCTGGATCTGGTGTTGAGATGAAATCTGATACAAATCATTTTGACCCGTCAATCCTAATTTGTGGATAGTTAATTTTGGTGAGGATTACCATAGTCCGCCTCAATATGTACATGGAAGTCGACAAGGATGTAATGAAAGAGTGTATAGAGACGAATGGTGGTGGAAATTGGTGGTAAACCTTGGAGGATCTCTCTCTCTCTCTCTCTCTCTCTCTCTCTCTCTCTCTCTCTCTCTTGTTTGCTTGTAAATCTAAACCTATGACTTTTATATAATAAATTTTTAGTAATCAACTGTCAAATAGCATCAGATCGTTACAAAGGTAAGTTGATTAACTGTATTTAATCCTTCCTTATTGATGTTAGAAAAACATTACGGGTGTGACATAACTATCCTTACATATTGATGCTTTTTCTACAATTATGCACTTCTTCATTAAGTTAGCGGACTTGTTTTATTTATTCCTTTGTGAACTACGTCATTGAAACATTTATACTTTCCCCTTCTTTTTCTCTTGCTAGGTTCAACTACATGCATTATGACAAAAAACATGGAGCGATCTACAAGTCCATAGAGGCAATGGATCGAATGGGGATGGAGATAATCGAAACAGGAGATCCAGAGGAATTTAAACAGTATCTGTTGAAGACAGACAATACAATTTGTGGACGCCATCCTATTAGTGTTTTTCTTCATGTAATTATCTTAAACTTTCCTATTTTCTGCCGCATGAGTAAAAAATTCTTCTTTGCTTCTGAATTTTAGTTTTAATTAGAATTTACTGAAAATTGAGACGAGTTAGCTCCCTCTTGCCATCCACTTCTTCCTGTACTATTAAATGCTTAAATAGAAGTCTGAAAATTTTAAATAAGTATTCTAAAGCTCAAAATCTTTTAGCTTTAGCCAGATGGTTTATCACTTCTTTTTCTTTCTTTTTATGAATTTAGGGAGGAGTATGGTTTGGCAGATAAGTTCCTTTTGAGAGTTTGGTCGCCTCCATAAATTTAGTATTTTGTGATTTTATTATACATATATCTCTATAAATGCACACTTGTTTGTGTATGTGAATGAATCTCTCTCCACACATAAGCACCCACCCACACAAGCATACGTACCAAATATAGGTGTGTATAGGTCCATGCATCGTCTGTAACTGGGTGAGGTTTCTAGCTTTATGTCATATATCATGTTGTTTATTGGTATTTCATGCGTAGAATATGTGCAAGACGTAAACTTCATTTCTCTCTACTAAAACGCCCATTATATTTTTGCTTGATTTTCTAACTACATTTCATCTTTCAAATTTGATTAGATGTTGAAGAACAGCTCAACGAAGATAAAGATTCAGTTCCTTCGGTATGAACAGTCAAGTCAGTGCAAAAGCACAAGAGACAGCAGTGTCAGTTATGCATCCGCAGCGGCAAAAATTGATGCCTGAATTTGTGTAGGGAGCACAATGTTTTACTTTCTCTGAAGGATTTTCATTTCAATGCAATCGAACTGACTGTAATTTCCAATCTTTATTTACTCTCTGGAAATAACGAACCCTATTATGCGTTCCCTGTCAAAGTTATCACTACTGATGGAATCCTCCAAGTTTTCTATTTGGCTGTTCAAATAAAATGACTGTCATTTAATTTTAGAATCTCTTAAGAAGTGTGAAGAATTGATTGTCTAATCATAATTTTACTAGAGGGAAGGCTTCAACGAGGCCAGTCGATCAAATATTTGCCTTGACTTTAGAGTTGAGTGGCTTTGTAGAACCTATCTTTCTGCGAACAAGAATACTGATTTTTTTGGTATATTTACTCCATTACAGTGTACTGGGTATTGGACTTCCATCTGACAAGATCAATCTTAATCTTACTCATATAAGAGAAGTAGCGCAAAAACCCTGAAGTAGCACAAACCCTTATTTTCATATAGTCGATATGGAATTTACGTTATCCAGGTGGAGTTGATGCTTTGTTTAGTGTATTTTACAAGGTCAATGAGTATGCTATCAAATTGGATTGATTCGCCATGTCGAGCAATGCTTTCAAGTGAACGTGTCCATTCACCAAAATCTCTCTCTACTTAACTACAGCAAGTTCCCTAACAATACTTTTAACAAAGAGATCAAATCCACTCAAAAAATAGTAGGCTCAAAATGCATTCCATTACAGCAAAACAGTTGAATTTAAGAATAACAAAATCCATCCAAACTCAAAATCTCTTTATACCACTTTTTATCACCAACTCCAACGTGTGTGTATACACAACCACTTCTTGAATGCTTGCTCAATTTCCTGATATCTTAGCACATGTTCGGTTCAAGTACTTTTGTTCTCTCGCTAAACCTGTCCAATACTGTCTAATCCAGCCTACCAAACATGCCCTTAATTTTCAACCTGTAGGGGCGCAGTCCATGTACCTTCAGACTCCATGGGTTTCAATGATGACGACTCCACCATCTGATAACCCTAAGGCAAACTGGTTTGCCTTTTGTGGATGAGCGGCAACAACCACCAGTGGATATACATGAGTTTCTGCATCCACCATAACAAGAATTAAATTAAGCACCCTTAACATGAGTGAATGCCACACACACAGTTGGATCACTGATGCTGAAGAACAAGAATTCTGCCAAAATTTATGACAAATTGTGAAGAAAATTACAATTTTTGCTTCTTGTCAAGAAAGCAAAACTGGAGCTTGTATCTCTGTGAAAATCTATATAGAGGATTATGGATATCGATACAATCTATTCTTGTGTTCAACTCCAGGTCACAAGTTACTCAATATTGGGTGAAAATGCAGTTAAGCTCCATTTGTTGCATACGAAAATATATTTATAAGAAACAAAATTCAGGAAAATATGTATTTGGTATAGAAGGATTTTGTCCAGATTTTTCATCCCCTTTTTCCTTCTGTTTTCCTGTGAAACAAACAGAACTAGATAGTCCTTTTGTCTGAAATTGCCAAAAACTAATTAATTTTCTTGAAACATTTTTGTCAGTAAGACTTTACTATGGACAGGTTCAGTTTTTTGCACACATTGGCTGGAGAAAGAGATGTGACTTAAAACCATGAATTATGCAACTAAACTATTGATACAGCATTGATGTCTATAAATTGTTGGTTGAGTCAAACGGATTCAAGTACCTGACATGCGGTGGAAGGTAAGCAGAGGGATCAATCTCAAATCTTGGAACGAGATCTGAAGCACCGAGTATCAGAACGATTCCATCCCTCATGACAGCATATAACAATTCAGCATCACAAGAAAATACCGCATGGGCAATCCGTGCACAGAAGTTTCCAACGACCCACTGAAAATATAGCAGACGTAAATTGTGAAGTCACGCAAATTACAACATTGAAGCACTTTTCATTTAAACGTGTCTTGAGAGAGGGAGAGACCTGCTTAACACATTGTAGTTTTGTTGTTTCGTATATTGCAAGTTGAGTCTCATGTACAGCCAGAAAGTGTCTTTCATCCTTGTTGAATTGGACATGAGTCTCTGATAGTTCTGATGGTAACCACCCAGTGGAAATCTCTAAAAATGTGTTATTCTTTTTCTCCCACGTGACTGAATCCCACACAACAATCTGCAGAATGATGGAGGAAAATTAGATTGTTTAAGTATGTTTACGACAACAATCTTAAAGTTTGCAACCATGAAATCAACTCATATTTATGTTACGTAGCAAATCTTGAACATCTGTGACCAAAAGTCGATCACTTTTTTCTCTCCATGTCAAGATTAATAACAGATTTATTTTCAAATTTTGGAAAATGTAGTATTCATAGGACTGTATGTTATAATAAACAAGATTTTAGTTTCTTTTTCTTTCTTCATACAATCTAGTGCTATGCACTCCTCCCTACCAAGCATGCCAATAGCTTCTGAATAATATATATTTGACAATCTGAGCTCGATTAAGTTGGTAAATAAATCATTATACCTAAAAACATTTATTGATTCATATTCAAAGGAGGAATCTGGCTGTCCTGCACGATCAACCAATAGAATATAAGAATACTAACCTGAGCATCCAATCCAGAAGAGACAAGAACATTTAACACAGTCGAGAAAGAAAGGCTGCTAATTCTCTTCGAGTGGCACTTAAGCTTATGTATCATCTGCAAAATGAATGCAATGGCTAAATGCTGCATATTTCTTATTTAATTGTTCTAACTCTAATATAAGTGTATGTAGGACACATGTATCATACCTCGTCCACACGGACATTATAGATGAGAATTGTTGAATCATCCATGCCAATAGCGATTATGTTGTTATCTGGTGGATAGAAAACAATACATGTTGCTGCAGGTGGGGATTGCATGAAACTTCTCATTCTCTACAGTAATCGAGCAAATTGGAAATGTTAGATTTTTCAATGTCAAGCATCCCAAAATTCAATGATACGAGAGCTGTTAAGTTAAACACTATCCTGTAAATTGAAAATAGAACATTTTGACAATCTCTCACAAGCACCCAAAGCAGCAACAACTTTTAGGATTACCTTAAAAATCAACATGTTGAACAAAGAAACCATCTTTCCAGATGCTGAGACAACATAAGAATCATTCTTGGACAAACAAAAGCACGGTGAAACTAAGTCGATGTTACTGTCAGGAAGGTCATTGATCATCTGCAGCCGACTCTTTGGTTGCCACAGTTGAGGGACACACTCTGTAGTTGCCTGTTGAAGCAAATACTCAGTTACTTTTTAAACAATGACTGGCTGCTCAAATCAAAGATACATATATACACGCACTTGCGTATGTGCAAAGAGAGAGAGAGAGAGATTAATAATAAGTGAAAATACCTTTCCGCTCAAATTAGAATCATTTTTTTGACCATCTCCAAAAAAGATGAATCCCATCTTCTGCTAATGCCAAAATGCCATTACCTGCATTAGTGTATAACAACCTTCGAATCTGCAATCATCAAATGTGATGCTATGAGAAACTCTTTTCTTATCTCTCTCCCCCTTTTTCCCGGATGATATGAGTGAAAAAAAATAAAGCAGTTCTAAAAGATGAAATAGTCCCGTCCTCAATTAAATAAAACGTTTTCATAGTCTGAAGAAAAGTTTAGAGCAATTTATGGTCGGGAATAATTATAATTTATAATATTCCTTCACCATAATTGGTCTTCATATAAATAGATATATATGATTTGTGGTGCGATTGCTTAAAAATGCATTTTATGCTATAATGATTTATGAAATCACTAACCAAAAAGTAATGCCCGCTTAGTCCTCAATCCAAGATATGGAAAGGGAGAAAGATAAAGTCTACTACTGCATTTTATGCTATAATGATTTATGAAATCACTAACCAAAAAGTAATGCCCGCTTAGTCCTCAATTCAAGATACGGAAAGGGAGAAAGATAAAGTCTACTACTATGATAGTCGCTATCCAGATCATCCAATTAACATAGGGATGAAAAAAGAAACAGTGCAAATACTTCATACTGAGCAAGGCATGCACCTTTTATACTTATTATAGCATTCAAAAAGTTTCATCTTCGATTTCACAATAATAAGTGTTGATAATGAATGCTAGAAGAAATAGTGATGATGAATTGAAGGTACTTTGTTCACACACTTAATGGCCGATAATTTGATTTCCCTTGTGCAAATAGAGACGTTAGGTAACTAGTATATTAATATGAGGTCTTTTCAATTACCTTTTTTGTCTCGACTTTGGAAGTGAGCTGCAAGGAACGACAACGTGAAACCTCAACGATTTTAGAAATGTTCTGCATCTCCAGTTTGTTACCCTGCTCCACGGGCTTTTCAGGTATTACATTTTCCAGATTACCTGGAGCTTTTTCCTGTGATAAGCAATCAATTTTCTAAATGTAAACTACACTGTTTCCAATCAAGAATGCTGGACTCCAGTGGTGTGTGTTAGGTAAGGTGGATTTTACAGATTAGACAGTACTACTGAAGAAAAAAGAAAGTCGAAATCTTTTTTCCATCGTACTCTTCAGTCCTGTCCAATACTGCCCACCATTCATGCTCTAGAGGTACAAATTCCCTCTGTAATATGATACTAATGAGATCTTTAAAAACTGCAAGTGAGCGAAAGTGCAAAATAGAACGAACTTTTTGAGGACCACTTGCCACAGGGACACCTCCATGTGCAATTCTAGCTTTAGCAGGAAGAGGAATTGAATCGAACAGCAAGCTGTACCGAAAAATAAACAGTAATTTAAATAGTATTTTTCTGCTTAAGAAAAAACTGTAGAAGGATTTATATGCTGACCTTTTTCGAGAACTTAGATACGAATTCAGAGGAATCACCAGAAACAAAGGTAAAAGTTTGAAGCAACTGACAGCCATGATGGTTGGCCAAGATTTTGATTCTATTGTGATCTGAGAAAACAGCCAATAGAGTGCCTTCCTTGTTGAAGCAAATATATGGGCTCACCTTGAATATCAGAATAGAGGCAGACAAGAACATAAAATAACCATTTTGTTCATATATTAAGTTGATGATATTTGAAGATAGAGCATGAATTTGGTACATGGTATTGGAACTACTGTATAGTAACTTTTGTTTCTTTTTTAATTGGTGTCCAATCCAGTATACCAAACATGACATAAAAGTTATAACTAGCCAGATAACTGGAATAATTCAACACTAATGAAGCACATACCGGTAACCCTCCATCTGCATCAATAACTGCCAAAATATCCGCATTGTCCATGTCCCAAACTTTGATCACATGCTCATCACCAGCGGCTAAGAACTTATTATTGCTTGTATCAAATTGAACCTGCCCTGATGCATGTTGGCAAAGTCCGCGGTAGTTCCTCATAACAAAACCTTCACTCTGATTCCATTCAACTAAATACGACCCTCCATCTTTATTAGTCCCACATGAGAAAAGCCTAGCAAGGATTAAAACAACTCAGTTTGGATAGGAAAATTTTAACACAGTAAAGTAGTCCAGTCCTAATCACCTTTTACCATCAGTGCTACAAGACATTCTCGTGGGACATAAACCGGGAGCAGCATAGGTAATCCTTGATCCCATATTGTCAAAGAACCATGCTTTCATCTGACCACTTGTCGATATCGAAAATACAAACTGAGATACAAGGAAATTATATTTGAGCTCTTGAGACACGTTTGAATATGTTAATTATTACCAACTTTAAACACAAAAGAATCATATAAATTTAAAATTACTTATTTAAATATATTCACATTTTTTTAGCTTAGCCAAACATGTTCATTACCTACAGATGAATAAATAAATATGTAGCAACAGCATCTATTGAATCCTTACATGAATATTTTCGTTCTCATGAGGGCATAAGGAGTATACAGGAGCTCCATGACCTTCAAACGTAAACTGTTTGGCACCAGTCATGGTATCCCACACCTTCACCAACAACAACATAATTTGTTAATTTTCCGAAGATATATTTCAACTACTTAAAACACAAAAACCAACCTGAATCAACTTATCATCACCGCAGCTTATGGCAACAAGTTTGTTGTATGGTTTAGCGAATGCTAGATCATTTACACTGCCATCATGTGCATCAATCTAAGCAGTGAAAGTCAACATCAGAAGGAAACCAAGAACTCCAAATTATGAGTAAAATAAAAGCTATTAAAATCTACCTCCAAATGTTTTTCAGTGTAATTCTTGCTATAGTGGTAAGAATATAACTGCACTAGATTTTTGGAGTACGCAACGCCTGATATTAACAATGAAACTCAGATTTAAAACAAGCACTACAAATGAGTAGGTAAGGGGAATCAAAGTCCTTTTAATAGTTGTTGACTTCACCAAATAGTAATCCATCTGGGCTCCAGAGAATATGATTGACAGAAATGTGTGGGTTATTTACCATATCCTCCTGAATGAAGAGTGGTAGAAATTACAATATCAGACAATTTACTTGTTACCAAAAGTGAGAGTATGATGGAAAAGAATGGATATACCAAAAAACATTGCTGAGATTGTTTTTAATTCCCAAACCATAAATTGCCTCGTGAACAACTTCTTTGCAGACATAACATTCCACAGTTCTATGGCCCCGGTATTATTTCCAACTAAAAGAAATAAATAAGCAGTATTTAATGAGTTTTAAGAAACAAAATATTTAAGCAAAATATGAAATAGCAATCCAATATCTTTCCCACTATAGATCAACCTAATAGAAGAGTCTGTTGAACAGGGTGAAAATCTATGCTAGATGGAGAAGAGCCCATATCTAAAACGCGTTCAACAGTCGCAGGAAGGTCATAAGGTGTTTCCTCTATGGGTGACACTACCTGCATATGCATAAAAACACATTAAGGAAAATCATTTTTGAGAAGAAATTCACTTGGTTTACTTGTATCATGGAAGGCACATAAGAAGTCGCTAATATATATGGTTCCTCGCATAAAGATTAATCACCTCATTCAAAGTCACCGTAGACCTTATCTTAGAGGTATCACCAAAATCTGTATTCCCATCCAGAGATTCTGCTGCCAAACTCAATATATAGAATGTGGTCAAACATAATATAAATGAAATATATGACACTTAAATACTAGGTAAAATTCAGAGACTACCTTGGTTGGTTAGATTTCCAAGATTCATCGCTCCATCAGAAATTGCAGATTCCGTCACTGTGGACGGATTACAAGTTGACTTGGCTGAGACAGGTAATATAGACTCTGGCATGGGTGTGGAGGGCTGAACAGAATATCAAATCAAGCATTAGAAGAGAAAACAGCTGCAGGTATCCATAAAGAAATGGATCAGGTTACAAGGACAGGGCATAAGATAATAAGATAAATTGTTTTCCAGCTAAAACCTTACCGACAGATTTCCTTCATTTAATTGATCTTGTAAATGATCTGCTCCTGGACACTTATGATCCGTAAATAGGGTGTCAATATGAGGCTGTGGATGAGGATGTGTACAATGAAGGTGCTGCCAATTCAAACTGTATGTTGAGAAATAAAATCAGCCACTCCAAGATCATAAACGCATCTAGGGTATACAAACTTAACACAAAGAATTAACCGGAATAGCAAATAGCTAATTGCTCCAGCTGATAAAAACAGGCACCGATTTTCAAATAACATAGTAAACGTAGAAAAGGAAGAGAAATACCTCTGGTTGATCAAACGCCTTAACCTCGACTTGTTAATTTGAGGGAATTTTGTTCTTCCCCGGAGAAGGGGATTTGCCTCAATGACAATGATGAGTTCGTTCATCATTTGTTTTCTAGCAGACATTGTATCTCCATATGAGGAGAGTGAACCATGCTCCCTATTAATTCATCATGCACTTCGTGTTACATGTAAAATAGTGTACTACTTCCAAAACTCGGCAGATTTATGACTTCTATAATTATACATCACAAACCTGAAGTCATCTAATGTAAGAAGCTGTGTAATTTCTTTGTAGAGTTCTTTGTTTGATTGGGCAAAAGCTTTAAGATCTTTGCGAAGGATGTCTAAAGCCACTGCATAATCATGCCTATCACCAAAAATTGTTATGTGCATACATGAATGACTGCATGAAACAATAACTCAAAATGGTTCATTAAACCATGAACTTACTTGTCCAGTGCCTCGAGAAACATTTGCTTCCTAATCTCAAAATAAATCTTAGTCGAGTACTTGTTGTCTTCAACTCCTGTGAAACTTGAAAGATATTTCTCAGACTCCTCCCAGTTCCCGTTCAGCACCAGGTCTTCAAAATATTTCATGTCGAAGAAATAACCCGTCTCCTGCTCAAGCCTGTTTGAGAATTCGCAAGATAAGTTGGTGATATCAACTGAAATCCAGTAAAAAAGACAGCTATTATAACTCACATGTGAGCAGTCCTCTTGAGGTTTTCCTCATTACAGAACTGTAAGATCAAGAAGATAAGGTCTTTGCTTAGAGACATCGTCGTAGTCACACTTTCCTTTCTGTAAAAACCTTAATATAATTATTATACAGCAAACAAACCTGCAAGTTCACGATAATATGTGTACTATAAATTCAGTCTGTTAAATACACACTTATGGTAAAACACTAGTGCATCTCTACAAATCACCATTCAATTCAACGAAAACATTAGAAGTACTGAAATTGTTTATTCAAGCATTGAGCATTTCAAAAATATCTTTCGGAGAACGGCTGCAAAAGTTCTGAATCAATGACCAGCATAATTTGTCATTGATTAAGCCCTAATCCCTACTTCTAAAAGCAATCAGAAAACGAGTGTTCACACAGATTAATAGTAGCTAACAAACTCAATGTGACAGCTAGATCAATTTGCAGCTCTAGTTTCCACTATATCTCTCTGTATCTCAGAAAAAGCCCCCCTGAAAATCCTTCCAATATCATAGAACGTCAGGGTGATCTAATACAAATATGGAATATTCAACATAATCCATCAAAATTCGAGAAAACAAATACTCGAGAGGAGAAAAAGGACTTGTACTTGGAATCAAATGATAATGGAGTTTTCACTAGATCTCTCTCTATCTCTTAGTCTTTGAGGATCAGAATGGATTGAATTTTCAAAACGATACGCCAAACAAAAAGGGGGGGGGGGGGGGGGGGGGGGGGTTGTATTTATACAACTTAGAATTGTCATTGAACAATATTGAGGAAATTGAGTTCCCAAGAATGAATCCAAAGCCATATGCATAAAAGAGACACATATGTACATTGATGCACACGTTTAAAGATGCACACACGTGTTTATACATACATATATAGAAGACTCAAGACTATATAACAAAATAATCAAAGCATGTAAGAACAATTATATTCTACGTGATTAATTAAAAATTTTGAAAAAAAAAAAAATTCAGAAAAATTGGGAAAGAAAACTTGCTACTATAATTATACTCGGAATAATCAAAATAAGTAAAGTTAAAACCCAAATGAAGCCCACGATACCAATTGAGTAAAGTTAAGTTAAAAAAGGCATTGGATCATTAATCTTAAGCAATTTAAAATAAGCTGAAAAAAACTCATTATAATTAGAATACATGCAGATTCAAGAAACCCTCTTCATCACAGCATCATATGAATCAAGAGATAAAAATTATAAACAAAGATCAACAACCCAGCTGCAAATTCAAGGGTTTTAAGTCTTTCGTATCCTTGATTTCATCGGTTAAAAAAGAAGAAGCAAAAGTGGAGTTGAAGCGCTTACTTTTTTACTGGGAAAGGAAAAGGCTGAATTGAATACAAAGTTTTTCCCTCTGTATATACTGTGAAAATGCTTAGTCTGTATAGAAAACGATGCTTCCTAGGTGATAAGACATCCTACTTATCTGATAAGTTGCTGTCACGTCGGGTCGTTCGGAGCCAGATTAATGAAGAAATCTCTGTCGGGACATACTTTTAGTCAACGGTTTTCTTGTTCTAGAATTTGAAATAAGGTTTAAGAATTACCCCTACATGAAAAAAACAAATAATTTTTAACTGATAAATGATAATTATTAATTAGGAGTAACACTTCTTAATAATACTCCCATAGTCCCATATCAATAGAGCATGACGTTGAAAATCTTGCATAGTACAAGGAATTGTAAATTTATCGTTTTTTGATTCTTATTGATTTCGAATTTAAATTCTTAGATGTTTTGATATCTCTAATTCTTTTTATGTTGAATCTTTCATTTCAATCTAATTTACGTGCAGGAAAATAAGAGTGCTTATCTAGATCGTTTACAAATAAATTGAAAATTGTAATTAGAATATAACAAATAAAATAAGAAAATCCAAAAAAATTTCATATATAAAAGTCCTATATCTGCTGCAAAAAAATTCATATATAAAAGCCCATCGTGAATGAAATAAAAATCGTCATTCCAAGTTGTAGATTCTTATTAGAATTCTTCTCATGATAGTAACACAGTAACACAAAATGAAATAAGGAAGGCAATATGCTAATTTGTGTGAATTATTATCGAATTTCAATGTTTCTAATTACAGTTCAAGTTGGCCCTTCTTTCGGGCTATAATTTATATTTTATTACTTCCCAATTGAAGGGAAATATTGAAAATTGTTACAAAGTTGACGTAACGATTACTTTTTAGTAAAATGAGGATGTAGTTTTTGAAATATTTGCCTACAATTTGGTTGGATTTTGGTAAAGAAAGCAATTTTTTTGTAGGCTAATAACCTTAGAGGGGCACTATTTTAGATTCCCATGGGAACACTCGGAATCTTGAGGTCAGTCTTGGTGATAATAACCATTTTGATTAGGATTGAATTAGATGTACACTTGTGGTTGACAGTTTCCTCCCTAAAGGTTAAAATTTGTGTCATTTATTATTTAGGATTTTAGGGTTCATTTGATTCAAAGATAGAATTTGGACGAAAAGAAAACGAATTATATGGAATTTAATTATCTAGAACTTATTTTACTAGGAATTGTCAATTAATTGTGTTTGATTGGTATAATTTTTTACCTGAAAAATATTGAAATTTTGTATCTTTTAGTGTTCGTTTGACTTTTTTTTCATGAAAATTGTTAATTAAAGGGACATAATTTCTTACCATTGGGGATAAAATTGTTTGGATTCCCAAAAAAAAAAAAAAAAAAAAAAAAAAAATTGGTGTTCGTTTGACTTTGTTTTACATAAAAATTGTCAATTAAAGAAATTATTATTATTATTATTATTTTTACAATTGGGGATAAAATTTATTTCTATAAAAAAAAACCGACTAAAAGGTGGGAAAACTAATTCCACAAAATCCAGACAAATGTGCACATATGGAGGAAAAGTGAAAACCAATTCCATGAAGAAAAAAAAAAGTGCTATCAAACAGGCCAAAAATGGGGAATGAAATTGATTTTCCAACTTTCATTAAAAATAAAAAATAAAAAAAATTAGGTGTATCAAACAAGACCTTAGTGTTGTTAAAATTAATGTATAAATAGTTGTCACCTCACAAGTGTGTCAAACTTGATGTGAACAAAGATATACATGCATCACGATTGTTTTGATTATATTGCCAAATATTATTCTCTAGAATTTCATTAATAACATTGCATGTATGATAATTAGAAACATGTACCGTACCGTCTGAGAGTATTGCTCCAAGTGAAGTTGTCAATCATATTCAGTATTATAGATGACTTCTAGTTTGCGAGAACTAATATAGCGAGACATGATTCACATGTTCTGCCTGTGATGATCGGATCTGTGCTGATCTACAAGCCCTTGCGATTTTCTTATTTTTCTGTGCCTTTTTTGTGACTTTAATTTTGTAGTTTTTAGTAAAAAGGACGTGCAAACAATGTTACTTAGCATCATATATTTTTTATTCCATCGACGTACATGTTGAGGGAAATACAAATAATTTTGACTAGGAAAATTTACACTTGGAGTCCCATATCCTTTGCCAACTGTAACATTTAGTTTTTGTTTTTGAGGAAATTACATAAAAGCCGGCATTTGAAGATTACATTACAAAAATCAGGTCCAAACTTTAATTAATCACAAACCAGGTAACCTAAAAATATCTCTCTCTATCTCTCTTCACTTTCCCGTTCCACTCCCCTCTCTCTCTCTTTAAACACGCATAATCAAATTGGAGGAACTATGCTTCTCGGAATCGACGGAGACGACGATGGCACCCATCTTTTCTTCTCTCATCTGTCAACAGTAGCAGTGCCTCCCATGGAAGAGAATCTCCGGTGCGGTGGTGTTACCCTCGAAGTTGAATAGTCAGAGCAACAGCTGTTTGGCGTTCAGATCGCGAAATCATCTCAGCGTCGATCTGAGCGCCGCTGTGGGCATCGAGTCAACACTCACAGTGGCGAGGCGCGGCGTCGTTGGGCTGCGATGTGCGCGCGACGTTGGTCGACGGTCAATAGTGCAACATCACCACGCGCAGAAGATGTGCTGATTTTTGTGTGTGGGGGTGGTGTGATGGTGGTTAGTGCAATTGCGACTGTGGAGATGATCGTTGTTGCAGGTGGTGGTGGAGGCTGATCTATGGTGTGTGTGTGTTGATTTGTGTGAGTGTTGTGGTGGTGTTGGAGTTGGGGTCAATCTGGAGATAGTTGTTGGTTTTTTTAGGTTGGACAACGTGCTGTTTGTTTGTGGTGGTGATGTTTCTCTTTCTGGCTCCGATCTGAGGACGGTGGTGATGGGTGCGTGTGCTGTGGGATGCGATGGTGTTGGCGGCGTGGTGGTGTGTAGTGGTATTCAGATGGTGGTGGTGAGCTGTGCGCTGTCGTTCGTCTTTGTTGGTGGTGCTAGAGGTGGACAGTGGTGGTGGCTCTACCGGTGGGTGTGTTTGACGGTGGTGGTGGGTTATTTTGTAGGGTTTGTTGGTTTTTGGAGTGGTGGTGTTGGCGGCAGTTGTGGTGGTGGTGGTGTAGCTGGTGGGGTACTGCCTCTAATCAAGTATTGGATCGGGATCAGGGTCGGGGTGGCGTTGTTGGCGGCAACAGTGGTGGTGTTGTGGCGAGTGGGGTAATGTGACCAAGTATTGGATCGGGGTCGGATTTGGTGAACGTGACCAACTATTTGGTTGATTGTGACTAACTCTCAAACTGTGACCCTAAAATTTGACAATCTGTGACCATAAAGGACGATAATTTGTGATTAAAAAATTAATTTATGACTAAAAATAATAATTTGTGACCAATAAATTTGAAAATTGTGACCGACAAATAAAATGTAACCTATAATTTTTTTGATTTGTGAACAATGAGATAAATTGTGACCTATAAAAATTTTGATTTGTAATATTGATATAATCTGTGACCTATAAAAATTTTGATTTACGATCTCGAAATAATTTGTGACCTATAAATTTTTTGATTTATAATCTCGAAATAATTTGTGACCAATTAATTTAATAATATGTGACCAGCAAATAAATTGTGACTTATAATTATGTATCTGTGGCCATTAATTATATATTTTTGACCTTATAATAATTAATTAGTAAAATATTTTTAATTAAAAAATAAAAACCTGATTTTTGCATTTGAGGAACTTGAAACATGAAAATTAAAGTGTGTATAGTTAATGTCTTACTTTTGAATTCTTCCCATTGTTTTTTCCTTCTTATGTTTGAGTAGTTTAAGTAATATAGCCCATGTTGGATTCCATTTATTTTATTTTAATTTTTTTCTCATACTCATTTTCAATCATACATTCACACAATAAAATATTCTATAAATAAATCCAAAACTTTTCCTATTTACTTTAATTTTTTTCTCATATTTATTTTCAACCACACATTCACACAATAAAATATTCTACAAGTAAAAAAAAAAAAAAAATTCTTACTTTTTAACCATGCATTTTCCAAAAAATACTATTCAAAATTTTAAGGCCAACAAACAGGGGCGTAGATGACCTGATAATTTAACAGGAGTACTGTTGTAGATATTATAGTTATTCAATTAATGTTAAACAACTTAATGTAAAAGCTTAAATATGTTACCCTCCAAGGAAAAAAAAACAAAAAAACAAATCTAAAAATATGTTTGGTACAATAATAGATCAAACTTGAAAAGTTCAGGCTATAGAAGTTTCGATCTTTCCATAAATATATTTGTTAATTGTGTCGATAACCTATCATGTCAAAATGATCAAAAACTTCCTTCAATTTTAAATGTTTTTTTCTGTCATTTGATAACTTTCTGGGATGGCAACAAGTCTTTCTTCGTTGGTGAAATTGGTTCCTTTCCTTTGTTCTATATCCAACTACTGGATATGATACTGCACAAGCCACTTTATTAGAGTAGCAATCAAAGATTCTGCTAGCGGAATAGTTATAGGTACGAATAGATAATAAGAGAAGATAAAACTCGTGAATATGAAGTCGGAGATTGCTTTGTTTTCACATACGAAAAACCGATAGTATGAACTATGAATGCCACAGCTAGTGTCAACTCGTAATTTTTCAGCATTCAATCACATGGTGGCCTCAGATTTTGAGACCTTAGGCCAACTTCAGATAAGAGCTCCTATAAATATTTAAAAATGTATAGAACAAATGCCTCAGTGTCATCACATGTTTCTACCAAGCCTTAATGGTGAAGGTCTCGAACAATTTTCTACGAGGATAGAATAGATTTCATTTCATAGAACTTAGTACAGTCATTGCAATCGAATTGATGAGCTTAACATTTTAATTTGTAAACTGAAAATAAAAAAAAATCAAAAAAAATCAAAAATTTTAGAAACTGATTTTCGAGAAAGAGGAAACAATTTGAAAAATTGGATGAATTCTGCAAACAGAAAAGCCTTATTTATCATTTGTGAACATGACCATCGTCCAAAGGCGTAACTTTTTAAAATGAGTTTTATGGCGAAAATAATTTTTGAAATAGAATTTTTTTGAAAAATATGTGGATAAAATATAAAAAAAAAAGTTTTTGATTTACGTACATAATAGGAATAAAAAAAGGAATTTTATATTAATGATTGTCAAACTTGAGCTTAAAAGATGAGATAATTACACCCAACCAGGTGTTTCAAGATTAAAAATAAAAAATCAGAGACTAAGTTTTACTATTTACAAATCAGGTATGAATATTAATAATAAAATCAAAATTCATCAAAACCCTAATTCTCTCTCTCTCTCTCTCTCTCTCTCTACAAACTCTCCCTTCTCTCTATTTACAAAACACCTTATAATCGCCTTTGCCCATTGGAGAGCGCCGCCGACACAAAGAAGCCACGAATAGCAACTATGAAGTGGCTGCGTGCGGCTCTGCACAGATCGGCGGCGATGGGTGTTCATCATCGCTGCTCGCGACACTGCACAGATCAACAGTGGGTGGTTGGAGTGGCGCTCAGATAACAATCGCTATAAACACAACCTCATCGGCAACTCGTTCTTCGATTTTCATAGTGTTCACGCACTCACCCCCAATTCTAATCTCATAGTGGTTGATCCACAGCGGCGCGAATCTGTTATTTCCTTTTCTCTTTTTTTTTTTACTTTCTAAGTTTGATTTCTCCAATGGTTATGGTGGTTTGTGTGGTGGATGGTTGCTGTGGTGGTGTTTTTTGTGGTTATTATGGTGTGTGTGATTGTTTTGGGTGTGGTCATGGTTTTGGAATTGTGGGGCGGCAGCGCTCGAAGTGTGTGGTGGTGGTGAGGAGGTGGCGCTGCTGGCGTTAATGGTGAGCTGGTGTGGCAATGATGGTGGCAACTATTGTGGTGACAGTGGAGTTGGGATGAAGAGAGTAATCATTATTTGCGTGTTGTGACCATTGTTGGGATGAAGAGGTGGGGGTGCTAGGGTTAGGGACCGGTGTTGAGGTGGTGGTGGAGGGTGTGTGGGTGCGCGTTTATGGATTAGTCAATTTACTGTAAATGGACGAAGGGAAGTATAGCCTTGACTAGTTGCTGAAAGTATACAAATGGGACGATGTTGTGGTGATGGATTTGCCGGTGTGCAGTGGCTCTGGCGGTGGTTGTGATGGTGTTGTGGCGAGTGGGGTACTACGATCAATTATTGGGGTCGGAATTTGGGGTTTCTGGTGTATGTGACTAATTATTTATTAATTTGTGATCAAGCATTCAACTGTGACCTAAAAATTGTAACCAAGTACTCATTTGTGATCTAAAAATTTGATAATGTTTGACTAAAAAATTTCTGTGACCAACTAATTGAAAAACTGTGACCAATAAATAAATTGTGATCTAAAATTTGTGACATCGAAATAAAATGTGACCTGTAAAAATTTTCTCAAAATAATCTGTGACTTAATAATTTGATAATATGTGACTAATAAATAATTTGTAACCTTAATTATAAATTTATGACTATTAATTGTATAATTGTGATTTTATTATATTTAATTAATTATATCTAAATCTCATTTTTGAATTTTTAAATTATATACCTGATTTTTAAATTGATATAAATTGCACACCTTAATTATGAATTTTTGCCTTAAAAGAGTGCAACTATAAAGGAAATTGTGAGGATCGCGACTATTGAGTCAATTAATCCTAGAAGATACACCATTTAGGCCCATCAGTAGTTAGCCCAATAGCTCAAATCTTCATCTTTCTTTTAAGAGAAAGATTCATAATGAAAAGGTTAAGTATCATCAATTTTAAAACTAAAAACTAATGTTTCAAATTTCATAAATTAGATATTTATTAAAATTTAATTAATTAAATATATTAAGATCATATATCTATACAATTTGGTTACAAATTAACGATTTAGTTGATCACATATTATTTTTTGATCATAAATAAGAATTTTTATGTCACAAATTTTACAGTCACGATTCAAAAAATTTATAGGTCTCAATTTTTTCATCGTTCGCAAATAAAAAATTTATAAGTCACAATTTATTTATTGATCACAAATCAAAAATATTATAAGTTACAGCTTATTATACAGTCACAAATTAACAATTTTTTAGGCGACACATTATTTCTTTATCACAATTTATTTTTTTCATTGGTCACGCTCAACCAAATAATATGTGAGCACCATCTCACCACTGCTTTCAGCAACACCACCACCACCGTCGTCACCAAAATCATCACCACCACCTCAAACAAATCAACCCATTGTAGAAAATATCAACACATCGTTGTGCCAGATCCATCACCATGGGAAAAAAATTATTATCGTCACCGCCACAACCACAGATTGAGACACAAATTTCCTTGATCTCCCGTCATCCACGGCCACCTGCACCACTTAGATTATGACCACAACCGCCAATGCCAACATTGTTTATGACACCACAATATCCACCGCCTCCATCGCCAGTTCCACCAACAAAAATCACCTCAAAATCCCAACACCAAAACATAGAAAATCACCACCACCACCCAACAACACAACACTACCAGTACTGCACACCACAACATTGTTGCACGCACATCTGATATGTAGAGCTTCCATCGATGTGGGTCGTTGCTGTGTGATTTGCAGTCAAGAAATGCTTCACCAGCGGTGTTTATGACAAAGATGGTAGAGCGGCGCTCTCCAATGGCGGCACTTTTTGGCTGCGGATGTTGAATAGAGTATGGTGAGGAAGACGAGAATGGAGAGAAGAAAAGGAAGAAGAAAATGAATTATGGTTTGAAATAGAATATGGTAAATTAATTATATATGATTTTTGAAACAGTAAATTTAACTTATGATTTTGACATGAGATCTCTAAAATTCTCAGCCTCTAATTTTCACTCCTTTTAATCCCTAATAACATAGGGCTCAACACCCAACTCCTCATCTTCTTAATTTATAGATAAAGTCAATGAATTCAGTTACACATTATTCCTTGTATTTATTGAACCTATAATTTAATGTCACTAATCATGTCATCTGAATCGATATTAATATCAGTGGTGTTAAATAATATTATTCATTTTCCAACATTTCTCCGTATCAATGAGAAATTGATGAAAGGAGAGTTCATATAATCATTGAATTTATAGACTTATAAAATTTATATTGATATTTATTGAATCCATTATTTAATGTCACTAATACTGTCATCTAGATTGATGTTAAATGTTAGTGGTGTTAGATAACATTACTTATTTTTCAACAATTCCCCGTATCAATGAAAAATTGACGGAATTAAGTTCATAGAATCGTTGAATTTATAGACATATAAAAAGTGCATCGAGATAAGTAGCTAAAGAATCTATCGAAAATTTACTTGACTAACCAGTAGACACGATGCTCCAAAACTTTTAGACGTTGGGGTAAACAAAGAAAATAGAAACTACACAGTATTTCTTTATTAGAATTGGTTCTGACGTCCGTGACTATTTTTTATCTTGGACATTACCATACAGGCCTTTAGAAAATTCAACCAACAAAACCTTACAGAAACAATTCGTTCCCACTCACATAGATGATTTATACGATGTGTAGACTTGTGCACTCCACAAATTTTAGATAGTGTCATAGATTTTTATTTTTTTTTTAAAATTTCAAGTTCACCATAATATATATGCAATTTCTTATACTACGAATGAGAAGGAAATGCATGCATTAGCTGAATTTCCCAACAAAACACCCACGTAGTGTATGGAAACTATAGTAGTAAATTTATTGTATTAATATAAAAATAATCTTCCATACATTAATGGTTCGGTAATACAATACTTTTTTTTTTCTTTCAAGAAAATCCGTAACTTCCATGTTCATTTGTTAGCCACCTAGCGAAACGTCTCTTAAAATAGTTTGTCACCTTCCAATTCACATAGACTAATGAACCATAGTGGTGATATGTCCATTTATTAACATTTCACCTTCTAACATTACCATGCGAGATTATGAGTTTCCTTTCACAGTCAAAGTGGAAAATTGCTTTAAGTAAATACTACTTATTTGTATTAATTAAATGATTGAATATTTTAAATGGAATTCATATCTCTACGTTTAAGAAGTTCGATAAGATTATCTCACAAATTTTACTAACTTTTAAGATCGAAAATTATGTACATCAAAAAAAAGGAGAGATTGGTAACAAACTCCTTGAAAAAAGTGCACAAGGCAAAAATGTCAAACTAAAGTCAGTTCAAACTAACTGGGTGGTGTTGACTCGGGCGGAAAATTACATTACAGAACTATGCTTGTGTCCAAAATCGAAAGAGATTTGCTCGACTCTGATTGGTTGTATTGAAATTTGAAACAATCACAACACACATTTAGCTATCTATACAGTTACAATTTTTTTTATTAATAAAGCATTTCAGTGGCATAAATCCAGCCAGCCCAGGCATGGAAAAATCAAATTTGCATTGAACTTCGTCATTTAATGCCTTCACCTACGCCCTGCTCATTTTGAGAAGCATATTTTTTAATGCATTTAATGCTCTTTGTTCCTTTCTTCTGTGATGTACTCTTTTCACCATCACCACCGCTTTCTTCATTCTTGCCTTGCCTGGCTGCTTTACACCACCCCACCCCCACTTTTTATCTAGTCCATTTTTGCTTAGACACTCTCTGAAGAAAGTCTTTGCATATGCTTAACACTATTTCTTTTTTGGGAACGGGTGTAGAGTTTGTTTCTTGATCTAGTCAAGCAGCAGATTCCCCTTTTCAGCTTTTCTGGGCTCGTGGGTTGTGTATTTTACGAGGTGATATACAAGAGCAAGCATCAAGTTCTCAGGATCTTGGAAAAGAATAGCAAAATGGAAGATGATTTGTTGTATTCAATGGTAATATTGTTCGGAGATTTCTATGTTGGCAAATTAGAGTAAAATTTCGTTTGATTATTCACTGTATGGTTTATGCATTTTCATTTTTTACCTCGATAAGTATTTCTGGGTGATATTTTTATTTCTTGAAACTGCACTTCAAGGAAGTTAATGGGCTTCCATGAAATGTTTCGTCTAATAGCATCTTTATTAGGGAGGATAAAAAATGAAAAATTAAAATTAAAATTTCTTGTTGATTAGTCTGTCCAGTACTAAACTAAACACCGAACATGAACTAAAAGTTTTAAGCTTTTGTTGCACAGCAAGGGTTATAAACTCACAGAGAACGCGGAGATCAGGATAAATCTGCTATTTTAGATGTCAACCATGGATGTACAAGTGAGATTAGAATTATTACTGATAAATAAGATGAATCTGACCGACCTTTTTTACGTGTTGTAACATGCTTATGTTTCCTATATTGTCACTCCTTTTTTTTGCAGCAATTTAATGCGAGGAAAATCTTTGTTAGTTACAACTAAGAGATATTGTGTTGCATTTCGTTAGTTCCTGAAAACATCTCGATCGGAGAAAGTCAAGAAAAGAAGAAAGAATCAGAATTGATTGATAGAGTGTAACTTCAATAATCGGGAAGCCAATGGCGTTTGCACAATTTATAATTTTTCTGTTGTTTTTTTGATTTGTGGGGACCGGTTTTAGGCTTGGGGTCAATGTCTTCAATCACCATTTCTTATGGTGAAAATGGTCCTGTTTTCTGTGGAATAAAATCAGATGGCTCTCATCTTGTTACTTGCTATGGGTCCAATTCGGCTATTACTCGTGCAGTTTCAGCTCATCTCCATTTTAGTGGTCTGACTGCTGGGAATGGCTTCATTTGTGGACTTCTGATGGACTCGAATCAACCTTATTGTTGGGGAAGTAGTGTATTCGTTCTAATTGGTGTACCTCGGCCGATGGTTAAGGGTTCTGAATACTTGGAAATTAGTGCGGGTGATCACCATTTGTGTGGCTTGAGAAAACCCTTGACGGGAAAGGACAGAAACACTTCTTTAGTTGATTGCTGGGGTTATAACATGACCAAGAGCTATGAGTTTGATGGGCAGATCCAATCTATCTCAGCAGGGTCAAATTTCAACTGTGGCTTGTTTTCTCAAAATAGAAGTGTTTTCTGTTGGGGAGATGAGACTGGGAGCGGAGTAATAGGCCTTATCCCCATGGGGACGAGGTTTCATAAGATTGCAGCTGGGGGGTTCCATGTCTGTGGGATACTAGAGGGTGTGGATTCTCGAGTTTTCTGTTGGGGGAGCATGGACTTAGACGGAGAAAAACTCTGCGTCTTTAGTGGATTCTGGCCAACTTAATGTGGACTTGACACCAAATGATCCAATGCTTTCAGTTGTGTCGGGGGAAGATTCCAAGCTTGTGGAATCAAAAGCTATGATCATGAAGTGGTTTGTTGGGGCCATCATGTTGAGAGAAGTACCCCTCCTCCGAATCATGTTAGGTTCTACGAGATTGCTGCAGGTGATTACTTCGCTTGTGGGGTTCTCTCTGACGCATCTCTCCAACCTGTTTGTTGGGGTGCCGGATTTCCATCTTCTCTGCCACTAGCTGTTTTTCCCGGACCTTGCAAGCATGAACCTTGTACATCTGATTTCTATGAGTTTAAAAATGGAAGAGCTCGTTGCAACATTTGCCTGCGCTGTAGCAATGGCTGCCCTAACGAAATGTACCAAGTTTCTGCATGCTCTTCCACTTCAGACAGACAGTGCAGATACAACTGTTCAAGTTGCATATCACACAACTGCTTCTCCAACTGTTCCAATGCTACTGGTAATGGAAAGAGGAATAGAAAATTTTGGTCACTGCAGTTGCCGGTCATTGTTGCGGAGATTGCCTTTGCTGTTTTCTTGGTGACTGTTGCATCTTTGACTTCAATTATATATATTCGTTACAAGTTAAGAAACTGTAGATGCTCGGGAAGAGCTTTTAAGTCCAAGAAAAACAGCGAAATTGATACTTTCCAGAAAGAGAGTGGGAAAAATTCAGCCAGACTTGGACGAGCTTAAAATTAGGAGAGCTCAAATGTTCACCTATGAGGAACTTGAGAGAGCTGCTAGTGGATTCAAGGAAGAATCACAGGTGGGAAAGGGTAGTTTTTCGCGTGTCTTTAAAGGGGTGTTGAAGGATGGCACTGTAGTTGCAGTGAAAAGGTCTATTATGTCTCCGGATGTAAAGAAAGATTCAAAGGAGTTCCATACGGAGCTAGATTTGCTTTCCCGGTTAAATCATGCTCATTTGCTTAATTTACTTGGTTATTGTGAAGAAGGTGGAGAAAGGCTTTTGGTTTATGAATTCATGGCTAATGGATCCTTGCATCAGCACCTCCACGGACAGAATAAGGCACTAAAAGAGCAATTGGATTGGGTGAAGAGGGTGACTATTGCAGTCCAAGCAGCTCGGGGAATTGAATACCTACATGGTTATGCTTGTCCCCCTGTCATTCATCGAGACATAAAATCTTCTAACATCCTATTAGATGAAGAACACAATGCCCGTGTTTCCGACTTTGGTCTGTCTTTACTGGGACCTGCAAATAGTAGCTCCCCTTTGTCTGAGCTACCTGCCGGAACTCTTGGATATCTGGATCCCGAGTACTATAGACTACACTATCTCACGACCAAATCCGATGTTTATAGCTTTGGCGTTTTGCTTTTGGAAATTCTTAGTGGTCGAAAAGCCATTGACATGCAATATGAGGAAGGAAATATAGTTGAATGGGCTGGCCCTTTGATCAAGGCTGGTGATATACTTGCCATTTTGGATCCCGTTTTGAAACCCGCGAGCGATCTTGAAGCTTTGAAACGAATTGCAAATGTAGCTAGCAAATGCGTACGAATGAGAGGCAAGGAGAGGCCATCTATGGATAAAGTGACAACAGCTTTGGAGCGTGCACTTGCACTATTGATGGGTACACCGAGCGACGAGCAACCTATTTTGCCAACTGAGGTAGTTTTGGGAAGTAGTAGATTGCACACCAAGTCTTCTCAAATATCTTCGTACCGGTCGACCTCAGAAACAGATGTCGCAGAAAATGAGGATCATAAAATTGAAGTCAGAGCTCCCTCGTGGATTACTTTTCCTAGTGTTGCATCCTCTCAGAGGAGGAAATCGTCAGTTTCAGACGCGGATGTTGATGGAAAGAATTCGGAAGCAAAAAATGTAGGAAACAGCGCGAGTGGGGGCGAAGGGTTGAGAAGTTTAGAAGAAGAAATTGGACCAGCTTCTCCTCAAGAACACTTGTTCTTGCAGCACAACTTCTAATTGACATGAAGAAATTCATAGTTACTTTCTGCTGGCGTTTACTTTTCATCAAAGCAAAAAAAAAAATGTATAGAGACATAGGAGAGATGTTGCTTTATTGATCATCAAACCAAACCTACTGTCATCACCTCCACCATTAATTATAATCATTACTTAAAACTGAAAATTGTTTCACTTAGTTATGAATTGACCCAAAGACTCTTTTTAGGGAATTTGTTGGGCATGTTGTAGTTTTAATCTTTCTATCATTGTGCCTTCAATAGTTCAACTAAACAAGAGTTCATTATTCCGCTCTCTTATTTGTTTTGTCCCATTACTTTTTAACTATAATAAAACTTCCTAACTAATAATGAAAGAGCAATCTACTTTTCTAGTCGCGGTAGTGGTTGTATACGTGTATTTCAAGAGCAAATAACGTTATTTTTTATAGTTTCATACAATCTGAAGTGCATTCAATGCATCCAAACTTATTCTTGAAATAATGTTATTTTGTTTGTTTTGTACGTTTTAAAGTGTATTCAATGTACTCAATCTTAGTTGAGTTGTCTTAATCGGAGTTAACTCGATTCTTCACATTCCGACCCGAGATATCTTAACTACCACCAAATAAAATATGAAGGACTTAAAATGTCTAAACTTGGTTCATTTGGCCCCAATTGAGATAATTTAACTGGGTAGTGTTTTTGGTCAAAAGTTTTAATCAACCTCAGTATAGACTACTCGATTGAATATGAATTGTATAGAAAGGGCCATGCGACTGATGAAACTGAATAAGTGAATAACATTTTACAAAATGTGTGATGAATACATTGATAGTACTTTTACATTCATTGAAATGTATAATTGAAAATTAAGTTCGATCATTTATAGATAATTTATATTTTTTGACGAAAGAATCAATAGATATCAAGGGTATATTATATTGTTTTTTTTATGTAAAAATACGAGAATAAAGGTAAAATTGTTGGTTACATTTCATCCATTGTCACTGAACTTTGAATGAAACCTTAATTAGTTCACTTAATTTTAATTACATCTATCAGGTCACTAGAATTCAGTTTAATTTCAAATTTCACTATATCACATCTTGTCACATACTATTGTCCCCAAAACTGATTAAATTACTTAGTCAACAGTCTTACCATAACACAATTATTTTTGTATCATCCTAGAAACAAAAAATGGTAAAATAAGGATTGTTATAAGAATAATGCTACGTGTACATAATGATGTATATATGAGTTTACACTCTCTCACGTGGAGGGAGCCCCACATACAATAAAATATTCGTGAGCCCCCTCCATGTGAGGGGGATGTAACCCGTGTGTATCTCTGAAGCGTACACGTAGCATATTCTTCTTAGGTTAAATTGAGTTTTTTTTTTTTAATATTTTTATGAGATACGTAATGAGAAATTGACATGCTGATAATATTTACCGAAAGATTTGTTGTGATATGGCTACCAAAGTAGGGATGCTAAAATCCTTTGCACTAGTATTGCTCTGCCCTGAATGGTAAAGGAGGTAGGAAATGGATCTTAATCCTTGGAGTTTTTCATTTCAATTTTTTTTTTCTAAAATAATTAATTGAATAGGATGGGTGGGTGGAAAATTTTAAATCCTCGTCTCACCTCCCGGAAATTTTCGACATGGTGAGGATGGTAATGGATGCTCTTGACATCCACATTCCATCGCAATCACCATTGCTAATTAATTTTTTTTAATAAATATGGAAGACTACGTCAGAGTGGTGAAATTGAGTTTAAAGGTGAAGCTAAGTGATCCAATTAAGATAGATTAATGTTTAATGATTCAATTGAAATTTCTTTGAAAGTTCAGTGACTCCAAATAAAATTTACCCTAAAATTGTCTTTTCAGGAGAACTTGACGTATTAATAGAAAATCTAACAAAATTCTCCAGAATAGCAACGTTTGCAACTACATTGAAATGTGATGATTAATTTTTTAAAGACTAGGTTAAGAATTAATTTGACAAGGGCCAATGATTGAAATTTCAAACCTGGACAAATTTTTTTAGGTGCGAACTAGCTACTTTATAGTGAATCAAGTTATTTTAGTTAAGAGACCGTTGGCTCACAATAATCTGTTTGATTCTTAACTTATTTTCATTGGGTCTAGTCCTTCAAGCTTTGCCAATAACCTAGATAGTTTTTTTCAATTTTCTCGAGTGGAAATTACGGGTAACCAGGTTTTTAAAGTTTCAATTTCAAAAATCAAGTTTAAAATTTATTTATACAAAAATCAGGTGACAAATCCATATTTTAATATTAATAAAAATATTATAAAATTAAATTAATTTATAAACCCACCCTAATCATTTTCCCCTTTCCCTCTCCCCTCCCCCCACCACACCGTAGAGGTACCATCGGTGCGGCATCGCTCTGAGAGCTAGCGATAATGGACCGTCTGCGCGCATCGTCATTGTAGCGACATCGCCTCTCATAGCAACGTCGCTCGACACCGTTAAGCAATGATGATGGTGCCATTGCGCGCATCGTTGGTGCAGCAGCAGTGCCGTCATTTGTAGTTTTATGATGATAGCCCGACTCTACTAGGCTCGCTACAGTTGGTGTGTGGTGTGGGATGATGTTAGTGGTAGCAATGGTGTGGAGGTGGTGATAATATTGGTGGTGCTAGTGGTTGGCAGTGTTGGTGGTGGTGGCGACACTAGTGTGGTGTGGGATGGTGGTTGTGGTTGTGGTTTGTGGTGGTGGTGTGGTGTGGTGTGGGATGGGATGGTGGTTGTGGTTGTGATGTGGTGTGGGATGGTGGTTGTGACCAACTAATTTGATAATGTTAGATTCCGACTAAATTTGCAAGTGTGACTCACAATTTGTTAAGTTTTTTGACCAATTAATTTAATAATTGGTTATTGAGAAATAATTGTGACCAACTAATTTGATAATGTGTGACCGTAAAAAATAAGTTGTAAGTTAAATTTGTGATCGAAAAATAAGTTGTGACCTATAAAATTTGTGATTTGTAACTGTGACGTGTGTATTTGTGACTAATGAGTAACTGTGACCATAAATTGTATAATATTATGGCCTTTATATATTTTAATTATATACTATATTTTCATTAATTATTTAATTAATAGAATTTAATTAAGACTTGAATTCTGAAATATTAAACATAATTTCTTAATTTTGAAATTGTATTTTATAACCACCTTATATATGTAATTTTCCCCTTTCTCGATTGAAGCCATCAACCTGACCCAATCCAATTTTGACCATAGTCATTACATCGCTCTATTTTAAATGTGAGAGACTAAATTGTTGTAAATGATGTAAATCGAGAACTAATGATCCAATTTCAAAAACTTTGTTTAAATACAAATTTATAATAATTAATAAATTTAGTTACAACTAAACTTTTGATTTTAATTTATTATCCACAAATTTCGTAATATCAATTTCTTTTACTCTAAATAAGAAAGTTCTCATTTATCCTTTACTTTTCCAGACATGGACATCCAAGACGCATTTTAATTAATTTGTATAGGGGTTGCTGGATTTGAAAATTTACAAGTGTTAAGATGATAGCTATTGTATGATTGTCATTTTTTTGACCAATTGTCAATAAAAATCTGTCAAGTATTTTTTCTGTACAAAATTCTGTCAAACTGCCCTATACACGTAGCGGAACACCATCCAAGACATAATAATGGATCAATCATGCTACATGAACATTAATGTTGACATAAAGTTTGACATAGTCCTCGTTTGGTTCCCATTTTTTCACTATAAAAATGAAAAATATGACCGTTATCCATCACATTCAGCCACCATATTTGACTTTACATCTCTTATGTGGGATCCATAACGGTTATATTTTTCATTCTCATTTTACAAAAAATGTGTATCAAACGGGGCCTATGATGAAAAATATAATATCATGTAACATTTTATCATCGAAAAATTTAAAACACGGTCTGCTTTTTTTTTTCTTTTTAATATCTAATTATGTACTGTCACACGCAAATGTCAAACTTTCTGTCAAATTCTTCTTGCAAAGTAACTTTATCCATAATGGGAGTATTCCTCGCGAAATAAGCATCTAACTGGCACACATCCACGTGGCATCTGACGTGTCAAGGAGTTGTCTACATCCCAACCGTCCAATTTCCCCTCTTTTAATCCACCCGCTTATATCGCCCAAAATCGCACGTCAAAAATAGGAAAGAAAGTGGGAAACTAATAACGGCTTCTGGCTCGCTGGTGACAGCACACGTCGGATTTCTCGAACTTTAACCAATTAGAATCGTCCACGTAGACCTTTGTTCCTTGTCTTGTCCTTGTACTCCAGAATAACTTCTTGCTCCAAATGTGAAGCAAATCCAACTCATAGGAAGGAAACTTTAATTCTCGGCAACTCATATAAAGCGAACTATCCATATAAAGAGCAGAGAAATTAAGCGGAAGTTAGAGAAATAAGCAAAAATGGAGGTTTCAAAATTGGTATCGAGTCAATCTTGTTGTTTTTCTGGGGCTGGAATGGATGTTCATGCCCGAAGATCTCATTACTCTGCTTCATCTTCCTCTTTGTCAATTTCGGGTCACGGAAAATCTGGGTATTCCTTAAGACCTGGAAAGATTTGTGGGTTTTCTGATCCGGGTCACTTGGAATATTACAATTACAGGAATAATACTTCGGGGATTACAGAGTGTAGAAAGAAGGAAAATATTAAGGAAAAAGAGACAAAGAAGATTAAGAACAAGTTGAAATTGCTCAAGGGGTTGTCGAAGGATTTGTCTACGTTTTCTAACATGGGTTTTGGATTTAACTCCGACGAAGTTAAATGCAACACGATTACGGTATGCATTATAAATAATCATGAAATATAGAATTTTATTTTGTTTTTCTGATATGGATTTGGATTGTATGTTTTAATTAATTGATTAATCATCTGGGATTGCATTATAAAAGTTGATTATATGATCATGCTTGATTTTGGAGTTTGGATTTGAATCAAATAATAGAAATTCAAATTTTTACAGGGTTTTATTTAAGTTGTTCAGGTTGAGTTGATATGACTTCTTTTGGTAATTTTGAAGAAGACTAAATTCAATGGTTTAATTGTTTGATACTGTAATACTTTAGAACATTGTGTTGACATTGCTCCGTTTATGTCGTGTTTAGGAGGCTGCCGAGTTATTGATGGAACAATTAGAGAAACTAAGGACAGAGGAGAAGGAATTAAAGAAGAAAATGAAAGAAGAAAAGACTAAACTAAAAGCTGCACGGATGCAAAACCTCGAATGTGAAATGTCTTCAAGTTCTTCTTCCGAGAATGATAGTGAATGCGGAGAGGTGGTTGACATGAACTGCCTTAAACGCCCACGGGCAATCACGGATACTTTGCCACGAGTTGATGAGGAAGTAGCATCACCATCTCCTAGCTTGTCCTCCCAAGAGGGGACAACTACTGAGTTACAAACGAGCATTTTGGAGTCAGTGCCAGCCTTTCTGAGCACGATCATAGAGGAGAAAATTGACGTTGGGAGGGGCGTTCAAGAATGCAGTTCTAGAACAGATAGCTTATGCAGTGACGCAAATAATGTTAGTTCCAGCCATGGGAATACCAAGGTTAAAGTAGCTTCTGCTAAGAAAATCGAGGTGTGTATGGGTGGAAAATGCAAGAAATCAGGGGCCGCAGCATTGTTAGAGGAATTTCAGAGGACAGTCGGGATTGAAGTTGGGGTTTCGGGCTGCAAATGCATGGGCAAGTGCATGAGTGGCCCTAATGTTCGGGTTCAAAATAATTTGGAGGGAGTTCAAGATGGCGGTGTTGATGTTTCTGTTAGGAGTCCGAGCAATCCTCTGTTCATTGGTGTTGGTCTAGATGATGTTGATTTAATCGTCGCAAATTTGTTGGGCGAGAAGCAGCCGAATAAATTTGGGGCCGCCACTGAATCATCTTAATCTCGATAATTTGGGGGGGAAAGAAGTTTATGCAATTAGATTCGTGTTTATTGTCAAGATTTTTCACTGTACTGAGTAAGTGGTAAATCCTGAATGCTATGTAAAAAAATTTGTTCTATGTTACATTTAAGGTAGTAATTATTTATTTCTGATCAATTTTGGCTTTATTAATAATTTAATATCGTAGCTATCTAGATTTTGGGGATAACATGCTAGAGATGTATCTATCCATAAATTTGAACCTTCTTTCAGACTCCGAGGATGATCATAGAACAAAAAACATCATTTACACAATCTTTTTTGCACTCTTGATTCTGTTCATCCAGATTTATAGGAAAATGTACAAATCAATTCATCTTCTTCATTGTGTACTAACGAGTTAGCCATTTTGGTTAATTACTTTTACGAGTGGGAAGGATCATTGCTGAATTTGACGTAGGTTAATGGAGGAGCTCGAGTTGTTTCAATTATTTTTATTAGAGCCCTGTAACCACTAAAGCTAGTGACGGTCATGATCATATACTTGCCATCATCTTTGGTCTTCAGAGAACATGATAATATAAAATCACTATGCATTTGAGAGTGTCAAGCCATCCGTCCAGGTTCGGGTGGCCTTACAGCTGGGCATGGCATGGCATTGCTCGTAGGGACATGGCCTATATTTTCTTTAAACAGGTATTGGCTTGGCCTTGCTAAGTCCAGGACGAGGCTATGGGCCGTGCCAGGAGTAATTTAGGGATTCCAGGCCCCAAAAGCGGGCGCCAGCAAGGCCCTGTTTACACCCCCCGCCCCCCCAAGTGCACATAATTTAGCTTCGCATAAGAGGAGAAAGAAAACTTAGAAAAGAAATGTCTGTTTGAGAAAAATGCTTAGAATTATACACCTGAAGCTTAACTCCATACAAGTTTCAGTTTTGTATACCATCCTCTGTACGGAGTAAGATTTGACTCGATGAAAAGAATGCTCTAACTTGTATTTTCCACAAATCATTCTGGTAACTAAATGCTACAAAGAATCAGTTCCCCAACACATTCGATATGCACCAACTGCACTTCCTGCCCATACAGAACTCAGGAGTGATGAAAAACGGCTAGCTTTTATTCTCACGCCACTGAGCACACCTTGTCTGGAATACAACAATTCAAACTATGTTAATATCATGGGAAATTGCGCTATCCTGTTCAAAATGCGAATCATTATTGATAAGTCTAAAACCATCAAAATCACAAACAGTATACTTGGTTTAAATCAACGCCTTGCATTATCGTATTATTCCAGTGGCTAGGTTAAACAATGGGGGAGAACCATTTACTTAAACTAAGGCTGCCCTGTTTCTATTTCTTTTTTCCATTTTTTTGTTAAATAACACAATTGGTTACATGGTTCTAGAATTCTGCTGATCCCAAGTATTCCATCAATTTTTTGCTGGTCTGTTTCCCTATTATCTTCCTCCTCCAGTGCCTGCCCCAAAGAAAACAAAAAGAAAGACAAACACCAACCCCACCCAAAGGAAAAAATAACAGAAAAACTAATCCAGGAAGGGATGCATATCACAAAGTAGATAGTGATAAATAGCACAGACAGGATACAAACTGTTGAAATGACATGGTAAACGTGTATTTACCTTGGCTTGAGTAACTGCAGCACAGCCGACTGTCATCTATATAAGTTGCTTGAAGACCCATCATCCATGATCCCACTGATGTATCCTCATGAGCATAAGCCTTTAAAGATACACTGCAGTGAAGGCAGAATAAAACAATATTAAAGCTCAGCAATATCCATACTTCATATGAAGACCGAAGAATCCTAACTCTTTTCAGTTTATCGTGATAGGACTCGAGCTTTGATCAAAAAATGACTTTAATTATAATCTTGCTCCCAAAACAATGCCATCCAATTTTAAAGATGGTCATAAAATCATTGTTATAGTAATATTCATCATATGTCTGCCAAGAATGACCCATAAGCATTACTAACATTTTAGTACCTGGCAGTCTGAAAACTTGGATCCTAGCTAGAAGGATTTAACTTAAAGATCTTTTGCGAATCAAACTGTGGTTCCAACTTAAGCTTAGATAACTAACCTGTTTATGTCAATATACCGAGCCAAATTCTTTGACAGTATAAAAATAGAACCAGCCGCGTGGCGAAAGTACCTGAAAAAAATATTGGCGTCAATAACTTAATATACTAATTCGTACAAAATTAGGGTTGATGATACCCCCAAAGATTGGTTCCGCCTCCCAACCAGCCCCATAAATTTATAAAAAAAAAAAAAATAACAAAAGAATGAATGACTTTGAAAACATACTCATCTTAAAATGAACCCACTAGGTGCCATTGACTTCAACTGGAACACATTAGGTGCCAATAACGTGAGAAATGTGTGTGCGCACTTTCAAAACAAATCCTCGACCATGAAAAGAACTATACACAAGATCCATATCTATTTTACACAAATGTAAATTCTGATCTGTAAATATCCCATACTTTTGCTTATATTGGTTTACTTACGTTTTCTGATCACCAAATTTCCACCATTCAGGCTCATACCACAGTTTTCCCCTGGAATTTAAACAATATTTAGATATTTAAGATGATGACTGATAAGTGAAAGAGACTAATTTGTATAGAGAGTATTTCAAATGTAATATATGGAACTTCAAGTTGTTTAGATAATATATGGCATGGATCACAAGTAATGCAAACACAACAATGCATGCACATATAATAATCATGATAATAATAGTTCAGATGTAGTTCCTTAACAAAATCAAATTATTTTACATGTAAAAAAAGGTAGTACATAGTAAATACAACAGAAGGCCTCAAAGCACTGAGAAGCAAGTGGCCAAGCCTTAACTACAACCCCACTATCAAAAGGACTGACCAAATATATATAAGAACGTAATATCAGTTATTATTTTTTTCATCACAGTAACAGCATACATATACCACTACTAGATGTAGAGAGGAGATTATATGATGACATGGTACCAAGTTCACCATGCAGAATGCCAAGATGGCTGCTAAAATGAGATAAAGGTTTCATTAACCAAAAACAATTCACACAATATTAAGATGGCTACCACTGTACCAAAAGAGAGAAAAAAATCAGGGATGTCTCAAGGGAAGCAGGGCAGGAGGGAGTGGTGTGGAGACCAATAAAAGCAAAAAAATTAACAATAATAATTACATGCCCGCATTACTTGTAGACAAGGGGAACAACAATTGCTGACTTGTTCAAGTGCCACGGGTAGTCTAACCAGCTCTAGCTACGAAAAAATAGACAATGTAAAGTAAAACTGAGTCAAATCAATATGATTTGTATTACTCTTCAGAAACAACTTCACCAGACTTCATGCATCCAATATAAGCACCATCTTGACCACGTCGACTCTTCATAAGTTCAATCAACGCATCTGCCAAGAGAATAGAGCATATATGAGTATATGCTATCAAGCTGTAATGTTCCCACATTAATGTGAAATTTACAACCAGTCACAAGGATAAATACTTTTAGATGCAGGGAAAATACACACAACAAGCAGACATGTTTTAAAAAAAAATATAAAATGTCAGCATTTACCAAAGTTAAGATCAATATTGCCATCAACTTTTACATAGAACTCCGCATCCCAAGTCTGGACTGCTGTGCTAAAGAAGAATTTTGCTTTCTTGGGCAATTCTTCTTGAGCCTCCTCATGACCATCCTAATAAAATATTAACGAACTTTTTCAGAATTTATAATTTGCATGGGAAGTAAATGTTTTTCATTTAAATTTCCAAATATTGGAGAGGAAAACCAATACTAAACAACAGGAAGAAATAAATGACAAGAAAACCTGTTACTAGATAAGAAGAGTTTAAGACGCATATTAGACAACACAAAATTTATGAATCAATTTAAGGCAAACAAAGATTAATAACTTACAAGAATCAAAAAATCCTTTGTCACACGATTTTCCCTCATCAATATTGTGGTCCAAGCTGTCACCGCGGTTAGGACTGCAAAATTCAAGCAACCAATTAATGTTTCATTAAGTTCAGTTGATAAATTTGGTTATTCCTCATCAGACATTGATAGTGCAGAAGAGAAAAGGACAAGGAGAAAGTTTATAAAGTGGTCTTAATTGGGAAGCACAGTTTCTAAGTGGAAGGGAAAACCTTCGACCAATCACAAATCGTACAATGATCCCTCTTTCTTCGAGCTTCTGTAAAGTATCACCTGAAAGCACGAAGTTCACGTTCATCAATAATAAATTCAAGTTTACAGTCTTCTAACTACAATCGCATCTAAAGATATTATTACCAATTGAAATTGTTCCCTTTAATGCTGGTGTGGTTGGATGTACAAGTTGAAATAGACTTTAATGACAACAAAAGTGGAAAAAATAAGAATGATTCAAAGAAGAATAAAATGAAACAAGTATCAGTTCCATCTACAGAAAAAATTTAAATGTCAAAGTTATAACAGGTCTTTGCACAGTGCAATGATAGAACTGAAAATTTGGACCACGTGCAATTTTATCAAAGAATAAATAAAATATTATAAGGTGTAAGGACACTCACTAATAATCAATGCAGTATCAGCTTAAAAACGCTAAAATCAATCTAACGATCACATGCAGAAATCGGAAATTATACTGACCTTTTGATGTCATAGACCCTCTGAAAGTATTACGCCGCAACCGACTCCCAAAACCACTGTAAACTCCAATAACAGCAAGCAGTTTTTTACCAGAAGAGGAACCACTCAGCTGCACTTGGCTCTTAAGGTAACCTTGACTCTTCACCAGTGTTAATTCCATTTCAGCTTCAACAATTCTCCTTTCCAAATCCCTAAATGTTCACAATAAAAAACTTAAGTGCATCTTAAATAGTAAAAACTTACCCATTACAAAAGCATATTATCTAATAATCATGTAAAGTAAATTGGAGATATTGAGAAATATACTTGCATCCTAGGACCATTAGTTTGTCATCCACCGTAAGCACCTTTGGCCGCTGCCAATAAGAGAGCAAAGATAATAGTTTATTAGTATTTACTTATTCACGTGTGTTTTATGTGTGTGTTTGAATGGGGGTTGTCCTCCCCAGTCCTGTGTTCCGCTTATCACTAAATGATTTAGTAATAAAAAGAGAAACTCAAATTCAGCATCCAACCTTTTGGGCAACCAAATTCACAATATATATAGTAAGACCAGAAAAGTCAATTGAAAATAATTTTTCAGCATTCGAAAGATCAAATAACTCATTTTTTTATCATTCCAAACATCTAGGCACATCAAAATGAATCTCACTTGTCCATTCACCTTCGTCTAGGACCAATTCCTTTGCCCAAACACTAGTTAGCATGACCTTTATTAAATGAGTAATACTATGTAGTCCCACCGAGATTGCAACCCCAATCTAGATAGTGATAGATGATAGGCTATATGAAATGTGGAATTAAATGAATTATTTAATTTCACCTATCATTTAATATCACATTAAAGCCACCTAGCAACCCCAGTGGAGCTAAATAAAACTACTCTTCTAAATTCCTTCATTTGGCATTGCTTCAGTCTGCTTTTCACATAGCACAAGTGCTAAATCCGTCTTAATCATAAATTGTATCTGCAGTATGTGCTATTTAATGCACTTCATAAAAGATTTCCTTTTAGAACCATAGCTCATTTCCCTCTTGCCTCATATTCATCTTCATTCTGTTTTGTATCACAAAACCAACATCTCATAATGCCTAAAAAATAGTACTCGAAAATCCACTATTTTCTAATATGTGACCGAGGTGGGTGTTCCTATTAGCCTCATTTAGCATCTCATATCACACAATTAAAGTATTAATTAAAAAAGTCAACCAGGCTCATTCAGTCATTCACCAATTTATACGCTAAAAAACTCTTATTTGCCGTCAGCATTATTGTTTCCCTTGTGGAAAACTTTCAACAGAAACAGTGTCGTCAATTTCTTTACTCAGATACATTTTCCCTTTTTTTCCTTTTAGTTTACCCTGTGCATCCCCGCATTTTCTCAGAAAGCCCAAATAGAAACAAAAGAAAAAAAGGAAAGTTAAAGCAACACGGAATTCAAACCTGCAAGGAGTTCTTCTTCAGTAAATTAGACAGTAGCATTCTATTCTCTGCATCTTGCCACAACCTAATAGAACATACCAAAAACCAGATCACGAAAAAAAATAAAATTAAATCTCACTAATCAAGTTTCATCAATTCACAAACGAATATATACAACAAAAACATGCCCCCCCAAAAAAACCACGTACCGTCCGGCAACGTAGAGCCACGCGAGGCAAGAGAGAAAGGCCATGAGGAGAGAGGTTTTGGAAGTGGTCTGAGAATTCTTTGATTTCGATCGCCTCTCCGATTTCGACGACGACGTCGCCGTCAATGGTAAGCTGCTATCCATTATTTTGCTTATTGCTTGATCTACGATCAAAAAATTGCGTAGAAAGAGAAAAAGAAAACATCAAAATACAGCCGTGATGATTGTTTAAGATTTAGCTCATTAAGGAAGAACGATTAATATAACAGTCCAAAATGAAATCGAATTTGATTTATCGATTTTGATTTGATGAATTCTTGAAATTGGCAGCGAGTCCATGCTCAGTAGTTCTGTTTGTCGATTTAATTTCACATTTGGTCACAGGAGTTGTGGTGAAATTTCAAGTACATCCTTTAAATTATTTTTTACCAAATTGGTAATTGACAAACGATTGACAGTCACTACGTGAGAGAGATTAATGCCACATCTACCATGCTAGTTTGGGAAAAAATTTAAATTTTTTTAAAATGTTGAAGTCAAATTGAAAATTTAATTTTAACCACACATCATATTCATTTTACAACGCTTATTTCATGAAACTCAAAGCTCTTTTTTAACAAAATATACATTTTAGCTCTCCAAAATAATTATTAAATTGTAAAGTTAAACTGATTTGTTTCTCGATTGCACCAAAGAGTGGCTATCTTTTAACAATTGATGGGATTAAAGAGACCTTCAATTTTCTGGGCGTCGTGTTTCAAACTACCATTCTATTATAGAATCTAGACTTGGCCCATGAAGAGTGTAATTTTTTATTTTATTTTTTTAAGAAAATTGAGTTACAAAATAATGATTTTTTATTTTATTTTTGAGAATGTGATTAAAACATAGGAAAAAGTTTTTATTGTGAAATTGTATTGTTGAAAATACATTTGAGAAAAAGAATTGTAAAAAAGGTTGTCAAACAAGGGCTTAGTATGATAATGTCTTTTTTGACCCTGATGACTTTTAGTCTCTGTTTGAGCCCCATTTTTGAACCAAAATACATTTTGAAATAGTTTTTTATTAGAGAATTTGCAGTTAAAAAATAGAAAAAATAAAACAAAATTGGGTCTATGTGTAAAATTATTTTATAGGAGAAAGTGTGGTTAAAAATGAGTTTTTGAAAAAATGGAGGCCAAACATAGGCTTAATAACTTACACGTCAAACTTGACATTATTCTTACGAACAAAGTGATCATATTGAAATCGTTTGTCAAATTTAGTGATTGATTTGGCAAAATAATGTCTTCGAGGATCAACTTGAAAATTCGGCACAAATTTAGTGAACACGTGGAATGAAAGGAACTCTTTATCTGTCCATTGAATTGGGATTACTTCGAGGGACTGAGTTGAACTTCCAAGCCCATTATTGAAATATTCTGGTGGGAAAATTGCATTACCGGTCCTCAGTATATTGCCTCAGTAGCATACTAGTCCGAAATCTTCGAAAGGAAACAAGTTGGTCATACTCTTTTATCGTAGTTGCAGAATCGAATTCCTATAACAGAAACTGTTTAAACCTTGTTAAATTGTCACGTAATTCTCATTAACGAAAAAAAAGGACAGCTATAATTCAAATGTTTCTAAACTTGATTATTGTTACAAGGAAGTGCATATATTAAGAAACTTTTTTCTAAATTTCAATCATAGAAAAAATTATAAGCAATATACTCATTAAAAATCTCTGTGTCGAATCTATTCTCGCATTATAGGTTGTGGTGTCTAATTGAGATGCAAATTCAACCTTCCCGATTCAGTACCGTCTAAGGATAAACTGTCCATACATTCTTCTTCTAGTATAACCCGAGTCAATGTCATGACGCGTCCTTCCATTTTATCCTGAAACATTTGTTAAACTGAAAGTTAGGCCGATTATTTAGTACAGAACTACAGATACACCTAATATCTAGTATACTAATACATAAGAAGATAGCGAATTTAATCGACGACTAGCAATGAGACAATGCGATACTACTCCCATTAAAGAGTACATTACAACCATTGAGACCCGACCGTCAAATTAAGAACTTCAATCAGAGATTGAGTACACAAACAGGACCGGATCTAAGAAAATTTTTAGAACAGTCTAATGCGGAAGGGGGGAAAAATCGCACAATTTTTTATTTTTTTTTCCTTAACTATGAATTGGGCTGGTGGGACTGGTCTGTGTTACAGCCCATCCAGCCTAGATCCGCCAATGCGCACAAATATGCATCATCAATAATGAGGATCATGGCTCGATTGGTTACCAATCAACGAAAATTATGAGCACAGAAAATGCAGCTATCGAGCAATTGAAGATTCTTTCCCATTGATCCAAATGCATCCAAAGAATCATAATCATTTACAGGTATTCCAAATTCCAAAACATACCTCAGTAGGCCTTTTAATCATAAACAAGAATGACTTATTAATGAGATGGCACACGCATAGACGGAAAAGTTGGACGGTGTAAGAATCCGATTCCTTAAAGAGTCAGTTTCTTGATTCCTCAAACAATCAGAAATTCAGTTGCAAGTTGAAGCCATTTTTTGCTGTTTTAATCAACAGTTTTCAGTCGGAGTCTTCAACCAAAAGGAGCCTAAATTAGTTAGGTAGTTAATAGCTAACTTTGATACCCCTTTGTGGCTATAAATGCCTGTATTAGGACTGTAGAAAGTGAGCAACTCGAGAATGAGAAATAGAAAGTGAGATAGAGTTGTAAACTCTTGGAATCTGTAAAATGCTTTTTGAGAGTAGTTCGAGAGAGAGATGTAAGCCTGAATTTCTGTAGTAAAAAAATGATAAAGAGTGGAACTCTTTGTAAAACTGTACAAATCCTCTCTGATGATATCTAGTCAGAAAATCATGTAAAGTCTTGGTGAATAAAAGACTGAGGAAGTTCAATTCCTGAAACAAAAATCTGATCTCTGTTTTCTGTGTTGCTGGTTATGTTTCTTAACTGCTGGTTTTTCCATATTGCTGGTTACAATCTGTTCTTGCTGGGTTCTATGATTTTCTGTCTACTGGTTTACTCTTCTGCTGGTTTATATTCCTGTGTTCCTGCTGTTTTGCATCAGTTCTTGGGGGGTTTTTCATATCAGTTTGCTTCCTCTATGCCAAGTTGCTGGTGCAACATGTGCTTCCCCTAGATTCTTGATTAATATCAGAGTTAGAGAAGTCATTAAGCCCCAACAGGCGGGCTACACAATATATGTTCCCAAAGGTGTCATTGTCCCAAGCTTTCAATATTAGCAACCCGTGTAACCCGTCCTCGATAACTCAGTCAAATGATTGATTCCAAACGGGATTTAAGGCGTCATTCAAGGCCTGAGAATGAGAGAAAAAGAATTAAATTCACTAAAGAAAAAGGCTGTTTTTTTTTTAATACTGATATAATTGTATATTCTTCTTTACGGAAGGAGAAGCACAGTGGGAAGAGTATTGGATCCATCAAATTTTTCTTCCATCACATTCTCTACCTTTCCTTTACCTCAACCCTACTTTTCCTCAAGCTAGTTTTGATACCCAGTGACTTGACAGTATATGGACAATTTTTAACTTCTTCTTCTGCAATACTGTCAACTATTGTCGAGTCCACCTTACTAGACTAGACTTTTTTAATTTTCCAAGTCGTGTGAGCTGTGATTTAGATTATCAAAAGCTTACCTAAGTCATGTTCTTCTGTTCCAATTTCTTCACTGTTATTTCAACAAAATGATCTGATTTTTCCATGAGATACCTAGATTTTGAACTATTATCATTTCATTCTCTCTTAAAATCATAAATGCGGAAAAACAATAAATTTTTCTTCAACATGATAAACATTAATGACTTTTAAAATAATTTGTGCTTATAAAAATATAAAACAATTAAATTGAATGTTAACTTTGTTTACAAAACGAGTTCAATAATTAAATGTAATAATACTGAGTTCGTCTCACCACAAGTCGTCAACTCGAATCATTATGCCTTCATCAGCTAAAAATGAGGAGGGATAATATGGAATGAGCTAATACTCAGTCAGCAAACATCATACATACGATGCATGCTTATGATATGCGTATGAATTATTAAAATAAAAAGCACTTTTCAATATATATCCCATTTTTTTCAATTTCTTTAAAACTTAATATTAATATCGTGAGCTTACTTTGTGTATTTCTAGACAATCAGAATTCAGTGGACAATTATTATTTAGAACCCGATTCGTCCTACTTGTAGTACCACAAAGTGGTTAACAGAATATTATCATTGAACATTGGTCGGGTGCGCTGGTCTCTCACTCCCCATTTCCTACTCACACATTTCATGGCATAGATATGTACCTCGTAATAAAAATATTCAGGATACATATATTTTTGAAATATTTACTTTTTATTTTTCGAAACTTCATGTATACTTATGAATGCAAAAGTATTTATGCATAAAAAGTAATGATCAAATATCAGATTCATGTAAAGACAATTTAAATGACGCGTTTATACATTTAACCATATGACGTACGCATAAAAATAAGGGGATGCTTACTTATCTTAAATCCTTAATAATTTATTTATTCTTTTGACTAGTAAATGAAGATATCTCTAGCTACCGAGACGATGTGCCACGAGTCATATATCATTGCCATTTATTTTAATTTATGCAATATATAAGAACTTTAATATGACTAACAATGTTAACTTAGTCACGTCTATATATGAAACAGAAATAAAATTAAGGAATTAAAAGAATCTAACGTCGTTATTTATTGAGGAATGAGTAAATACATATATGTACTTTTCTCCTTACACCGTTCATGTTCCTTAAAGTTGTTTTCGATTTGGTGTGTGGAAAGATGATTAGAACAACTTTCTTAGAGAAAGAGGGTTTGAATGATTTATGGTCATAAGAGATAATGAATGATTTTTAATTTTTAAACAATACAACTAAAAATGGGGACCCGCTTTGGACGTCTTCTACCTTAGAGATGGAAACGTTTGACCTTGATTTGGTCATGGGAAAGTTGGGGGGGGGGGGGGGGGGGGGGTTGTGAAGGAGACAACCACTTCTACTCTCTCTTTTTTTTTTTTCATTTTTCATTTTTTCTTTTATTTATTTATTTATATTATTAAATAATAAAGTTACTATTTTGCCCATATTATGTTTGATCAAATTTTATTATTCCAATCAACTAACAATCTCCATGCATTTGGACTCCAAAGACGAATTTTTGAAAGGTTTAATACCGTGGGTGACAAATGAAATGATTGAGTAAAGTTTGAGACAAAATGAGAGATTTGATACGATGGTTGCGTTTCTCTCTAGAAATATAATCCTAAAACTCAACTTGACAAATTTATAAATGATTTGTAAAAGAGGAATATTCAGAGAAAGAGTAATGGATCTCATAAAATATATAAATAGTAATGAATAAAAGTTAGAATTTATGATTGAAATTAATATTAGACTTTAACTAAATAATTTATAATTTTGTATCCAATTTTAAATGAAAAAAAAAAAAAAAAAGTTTCAGCCATTTCTCCATTTGAAATGATACTTCATCCCGACATTTTAATCTAAAAGATAAATTACTTTAATAGCATACTAATACATGTTCACAAGTTGAAGGAGATTCTAGTATTTTAAGGAGCAATTGAGACCTTTGTCTTTATATTTTTCGATAACATTCTTGTATATTCAACAAGGATATGAGTGAATCATCGAAAGTGCACAGTATTGCTGTCAAGTAATATAGTAGTGAATTAAGACATCATTCACACGAAAATTATGTACTTAATCTAATTCTGATTAGTACTAACTCTAACTGAATAGTCAGTTTGTGATTAATTATAATATATTCAGTGGCGGATCCAGCTAGTGGCAAGCTAGAGCGATCGCTCTAGTTGGATCCGCCAGAAATACTGTTTGAGATGTGATTGTCACTGAGCGTCGGAAAGGGAAGGGAGAAAACTCAGGGAAGAAGAAAGGCTCGTGAGTGGGTATGTGACTGTGAGTTGGGCTTCATGCTGCGGGCCTTTAAAAAAAAATTACAAGCCTAGCCCAAATCGTCCAAGTTCAGCCACCAGCCTCATAAGTCACCACCCAATTTCATTTCCCCCAATCCAAGCCCCAACAGCCGGCGATTGAGGAGGAGGAGAGGAGAACAAACCCTAAACCTTACTTCCAAATTTCCAATTTCCATTACATATTTCCAATTTTCCAGTCGAAGTAGAGCTGCAGCCTGCAGAAGCAACATCCGACGTCGGAGTGGAATGGGGTGAATCCAGATGATGCTTTTGCCATTGATCTTACCAATCTCTACCAGAAATTGGGCCTTCAGACCTTCATAAACCTCTCCACCAATTTCTACAACAGGTTTCTGAATTGTTCTTTTCTTTTTCCATTAAATATTGAAATTTGATAGTTGAATTAGTGGGTGGTTCAAAATACATATCCTGTGCATTTTTTTATATGAGATTAAGGATTTGAATTGCGATGTTTAAATTTCATTTTACTTCTCAGTTTCAAGTAGGAAAATCTTGTATTATCTTAGTAAATTATGGGCATATAATCCATTTATTTCTAAATTTGCGATTTTTAATTAAAGATAACAATTTGAATGACTATTGGGGTTTTTTTTGTAATCCTTTTTCTTTGATTTTTAGTTTTAAGAAATAATTTATTTTGGGTAAATAATTCCGATGACTATTTTTTTCCTAGATTTATCATAACCTAATAGAGTCTTAAACTTATGTTTAGCTAATTTTTGATGACTGGTTCAACTTCTCTGACGGGGTTCAATCTTATAAGAAACTTTTTTCTTGATGTGGAAAACAGAGTTTATGATGATGAGGAAGAATGAAGTCTCTTGATGTGGAAAACAGAGTTCAAGAAACTTTTTTCTTGATGTGGAAAACATAGTAGGGTGCATCGTATAGATTTTTTAGTATTTTGACATTGGGTTGTATTGAACTATATTTTCATATGTATATAATTTTTATGTTTTAGTGCATTTACATATATATTGAATAATTTTTAATATTATTTAATCAAATTTTAATAAACGACCGGTCGGATCGGGTTATTACAATCGTTGATTGTTGATGGTCAACGGTCAAAGTCAACTTCCGCTCTAACTGAACATTAATGCTGGATTCGCCCCTGAATATATTAATTATTTAAACTAATCTAAGAAGCATTTGTAAACGGATTTGAAATTTAATATTTTGCTTAATGTATTACTTGTTATTCATTTTGTTAGTGGTCCTAGTGTTACATGCATTTCACATTAGTGGACTTGCGGTTTAATTAGTGGTGTTACTTGTTAAGTCAATGCATTGTGGGTCACTAATTTCTGCACGGGCAATTAGTCCATGGCACTACCAGATAGTGTTCTATTTCTTTGCCAACATGATGTTGCTTCATTGCCTAATGCCTACTTAAGCTTTTAAGTGATTAGAAACATTGGTTCTCAGGGAATATGTATTTAAAAGATAAATAAAAATTGTAAATCTTACGAAATGCGTGTATATAAATAGAGTCCGACGAACTCATATAAATATTTATACACTTTGCCCACTTAAATATATTTTTTCAATGTGCTAAAATTCATGAAATTGTTAAAATTTAACTTATAAATTTAGGAACGATTATATGATCATTAATCATCAGTTTTTATAAACCTATTGGGAAATCAAATGTTTATGGACATTGACTCGGAAAAAAATTAAGAATAATGAAATTTAGTATTGGTGGTTTTATCACTAATTTATGTAAAAACACGTGATCGATCCAATTAAATGGAGTATTAAATCATTAAAAGGGGTAATATTGCAATCGCCTCATGTTAAACTTAACTTTTATCTATACATTTTGCAGGACTCAACCACTACAAACTTATTATTTACTCGTTTTCAAGGGTTCACTTCTTATAATTTCTTATAATTTTCTTTTACTCACTTTCTAAAAATGTACTATCGAATTTATCATATAATGCTACAAATATTGCCATCTAGATGACTAAACACGACGGGTACTAAATAGCATTTCAAAAAATATAAACATTTAACAGTCGCTATCTTTATCAAATTGTATCTCATCCATCACTAAATAACTAGAAAATTTGAGATACTCGTTGACATGACAAACAGAAATGCTAACATGTCACATTATTATCACTAATTGATGACAAATCAATCAATACGCTTAGATAAAATATGATTAACGAAAAAAAAAAAGCAATACAAAATAATATTAAATACAAATAAACAAATTAAAACATGCAAATGTTAAAATTCAATTGCATTTTTTATAAGTGCTTTTAATAGATGATTAAATTTTTATGCTAATTTGTCCTTAATAATTTGCCATATCAGAGTTTTCGTTTGTCACGTCACAGAGTTAGTTGAATTTTGTAACGTTGAGTTATTGAGTGATAGATGAAATAACGATTTAATAAGTTTTGTGATCATCTAAAAAACTTTTAAAAAGTTTAATTACCAATAAAAGAACGATTTGATAAAATTAATGATCATTCGAAATTTTTTTAAAACGGCCAACGAAAACCGAGCCATTTAAATTTTTAACCCTTATTTGTCCATCTAGTTAAAAATCTAAATTAATTTTTTTAAAAATGTGAAAGAAAACAAGCCAGCTCAGTTCTTTGAATTACAAATCAACTGGTAAATTATAGCTAATTGCCATTAATAGCCAAACGCAATTTTGGTGACCAAATAACTTTCTTTCCAGTTTCAACATTTTCAAGGTCAAAATCGTCATTTCATTTATTTCAAGTTCTATTTCATAGCACCATTTGTCAAGGCAATTTTTTCCACCATAATTCCACAGTCTCTCCTCCTCAAACAAATTCACAAAGCAATGTGTGATCATATATACATACACATACACATATATGCGTGTATAGCATAAACACCTACAGAGACACGCAGTGATGAAACGCGATGGAGTTTCTGTATCAATTGTACTCGCTGCTGTTTTTGCGGCATCAATTGTAATTGTGTTTATATTCGGATGTTTCAATGAAAAAATGGGAATTGGATCATTCTATGTGAATTCAGAAGAAGAGAATAAAATAGCCGTCGTTGAATTGATTACTACTCCTGCACGTACACATATTGGTGAAGCCAGAGCTGTTATTTCCTCTGTATATTCATCTAAATTCAATTCCACTGCACTTGTTGCCGTAAGTATTGCGCATATATCTCCACTGTATATCTCTCCCTCTGTGTGTGTGTGTGTGTGTGTGTGTGTGTGTGTTTGACGGATACAGAAAAAACATCGGTATGAACAATCATGTGTGTGTCACAGTGTGTAATTAGCGGGTACAGAGAAGCATGCGTGTGTATGTAATTACTAATTAATACAGAGATGCCGTTGTACACATTTATCTTAATTTATACCATTTCATGTTTTACTTTTTTATGTGAATGAATTTATGTACTGTTACACTATATTTATGTTTAATTTCTTCATGATTATTATTTTATTTTGATGACGGGGAACCGTAGCCGCCCTTCGGGTGTGCACTGGGTAAACCCTACTGATGCAATGGCTTGCAAATCACGCCAGTCAGGTTAACCACACTAGGCAAACCCGATGCGATAGGCTCGACCGAGAAAGTTGTGAAGTTGTGGTTTGATTTAGAATAGTTGTGAAGAAGTTGTTAGCTACCTGCAAAGCTGTTTTTTACTTGATTACAATGCTTTGTTGTTCATCATGATTTGAATTTACAGCCTTTCACACGTTTCTTGTGTGTGAATTAGTTGAATTGAGATGATGATTTCATGAATTTATGAAAAGCCATTAATTTTTTCTGCATTAAAGTGGAAACGCATTTAATTATCATTTTGATTTACAGCCTTGAAAACGTTTGTGTGTATAAATTATTTAAATTGAAAAATGATTTCATTAATTTGCATTAATGTGAAAATGCAGAAAAGGGAAAATAATAAACTGGAGCAAGTACTGGCTAGCTCAAGAGCAGCAATTCTTAAAGCAGCTTCAATCAGAAATAAATCAACAATCTTTAAGAATGATGCTATTCTCTCCCGCCAAATTTACCGAAACCCCAATGCATTTTATCGGTAAGCAACTTAACATTCCTATTAAATTCAAGCAATAAAAGAGAATTAATCAATTTTACGACCTCCGTCCCATTTATATAGGCTAAATTTCCTTAATTTTTGGTCTCAATTATATAGTCATGTTTCTTTATTAAAAATGTTTTAATTTTGTTCGTTTACTGATATGCCATTATTTAATTTGTTTAGTTATAATCAATTTTCCACCACATCTTGAATTGTACAAATATAAGGATACCTACTTCTTGAAAATTAAATCATTCAATTTCTTTGCTATTTTCAACAATAATTTACTACTACTAGTTGTTGATAAATAAATAAGGGCAAGTTGGGAAAGTTTCTGGCAAAAAATATTTTTCAATAACATTAAATAAGATTTCTTAATCCGTGTGAAAAACAAAAGCAGTTTTAGAATGGACTTTGTATGCTGTCAAGTGTTAAAAGGATAAATTGTTGTATGTTGTACGTGGAAGCCTATGCAACCATATAGGCCAAAATAGGCTGCGGTCGCATAGACATATGTAGAGCCTAAAGTGATGAACTATGCGGTCGCATAGATTTGTTCTATGCGACCACATAGAAAGCCTGACTAGTCAAATCTATGCGACCACATAGAAAGCCTGACTAGTCTTTAGTTACTGTTTTTGTTCAAAATTCTGGTGGGTTTTAGATGATTTTTGGCACTACTTTGTATGACAATGCTTGAAGGCTATAAATAGGTAGTTTGTGATCAATGAAAAAACATTGAAATCATATAAAAATATAGCCACACTTGAGATCAATAATCCATTCCAAAAGTATTGAAAAACAAGTTTTCTCTTCGTATTCAAACTCCATTTTGTGTTCTAAAAGTTTTCGAGGATTACATTAATGTTTGATTAATCTTGCAAACCATTTTCCGAAACCCTATAATCACTAAATTTTCAATCTGAGAGGGGGCAAATATCGTTTGAGGACAACAATTACGTGTTTGGACCTTCTTCATCTTTTATTTATTTATGGTTTTGTCTTCGTTTCTTCTCCCTTTTCTCCTCCTTGTGAAGACATATTTCCAACATAAATCTCATATCAAATAAAGATGAAAATATAAAGAAACATATAACGATTTGGATTATTCCTCTTAATAATGTTGATTTTTTAAGATATAATATCAAATCTTAATATGATATTAGAATCTATTAACCTACAACGAGGAATTCGATTCAATTAAAATTCAAAAAATAAACACGCAAATTTCAAGATTTGTTTACATAAGTGAGTCACCATCTTGCGGGGCATGTTAATGAATAAATCTCATATCGCATAAAGATGAAAATCAAGATCAACATATAAGGATTTAAACTATTCATCTTAATAAGGTCAACTCTTTAAAATATAACCTCAAGTCTTAATATTATCAAGTGTCACCTTTCCTTCAAAGGCACTAAGTTTTCTTACTAACATTTTTAAAAGGGAAAGTAATAGTCATCTAATTGAAGCATGGAGAGTGTAGTGCGCACCCTCATTCTTCCCTCCACTATTGTTTGTGCGATTTGTGGATAACAGAGAAAGTAGGCTACTTGTACTCGTGCTTGATAGGGATAAACATTGCTCATGAACCGCTACCCTCTTTAAAGGTTTCCGTTTTCGTAAAAAAAAGAGAGATTTTCAGACAAGTTGTTGAATTGGAAGATAGTTTGATATAAGTTTGAGTATATTTTAATAAAAATTGATGAAATGAATGATTAAAAAGTTGAAAAAATTCATCACATAAAATATATAGTTAAAATTAAAGTTTGACCAATTGAAAGTTGAAATTTTTTTAGCAAAATTCTATTAACCAAGCACTCAGTATGAATTAAAATAACCAGTACATTTTAGAAAAATTTATTTAATGATTTCACTCTTTAAATATAAAAATCTCGATTGAAGCCTACCTTAAAGCCTGCCAAAGAGAGGCGAAACAAAAAATGCCGAGTAAAGTTCTCTGTCCTGGGTTTGGGATAGGGATTGGGACATGGCACCCCCTATTCGAGGGGGGGGGGGGGGGGCTGTGCAGCAATAAAGGGTGCCATTTAATCCCTGTCACTAACCCAGGACACCAAGCACAGAGCCGGATCTGCATAGAGGCAGATAAGGCCGTCACCTCAAGCCTAAAATATATGGGGACCTTTTTTGGTCCAAATAATTTTTTTTATTAAGTAAACATTATAATCAGTAAAACGAAAACCTTGTTTTCTCTCGGGATCTAATTTACGAAATTCACCTCATACCCCGAAAATTACAGGACTGGCTCTGACCAAGCATGGTTCAAAAATGCCTCAATGCTTTGATTGTGAGGTAATTTTTGGAATCACACGTCTCAAGGCTAATAAAATGTGCACTCTTCAGACTTATTTACTTTGCTTTAGGTGTGAGTCCAAAAAATATTAACAATTTTGATTAGCCCACTTTGAGAATGATCCACCAGCATTAATTATTTTAAAACATTAAAAAAAATGTAATTTTTTGATTAATTCTCCTTAGGAATTAGCTATTACTAGAATATAAAAAAGAGTTTCTCATAAGCCTACTTTGAAAATATTCTGTTGTCCTACTAACTAAGCTGAGAGTTTATTTTGTTACTCTGTAAATTTTTCTTTTGATTTTTCTCATACTTAAATTGTTCTCTTGTGAATTTTGAAGGTTGTTTATGATTTATTATGCAATTATTTTGCGTTTTGATAAAATTTTAAAAAAATTTAGTTTATGTATGGTTTACGCATCACCTCACAAAAAAGCGTCTCCATTTTAGAAGAATTTATAAGTGGTTTAATTTATAAATAGTTAGATATAAATAGTAGATCAATGAATAGTACTTGCGAGTCTATTAAAATGTGTGATTGAAAATAGAATTTGATCATTTATAAATAAATTAGGATAATTAGCACAAAACGTCCGATGATCCCAATCAAGAAATAAATGCAATGCATCTTTAGTCTTTCTTTAAGTGACATTAATTGAATGATACACTAACTCTAGATAAATACCATTACTCTAGATTATTAGCTAGTTGTCTTTCATATGAACCGAACTTCATGAAAAACTTGCTAATTTTTAGAAGATTGGAAGTTTTTAATATAGGAATATACTTATAATCTACATTTATATTTTTCAATAAGATTTTTTTTAATCTACATAATTGATCAAATCTAAACAATTAAATATTAGTTTGTCTAGTTTACATAATGAGGATAGCATGGAAGTCATAATTTTCTCTCGAAAATCTTTGGAAATAACTTTATTCTTTTAATCAATAGGTTAATATGACTTATAATACTGTTAACTTTCTTATAATAACATACAAATATATCCTTACAGAAATGTAGACTATAATTTACAATCAGTAAGTATTTCTGGAATTCAAAGTCATTACTTAAATACATCTTAACATCGTGATATATGCAACTTGAATGTGATGGAACAAAATTATAGTTCATTGATAGTATGTTGTCGTCTGTTTAAAGCATGGGGGATTTGATATATATATATATATATAGAGAGAGAGAGAGAGAGAGAGAGAGAGAGAGAGAGAGAGAGAGAGAGAGAGATTCATTTTTAGCAATTATGATAGTTCAAATTCGGAAACAAGAAAATCATTCAATTCCTTACTTTGTAACCAGGCATATGGCATTTATTTAGTGTAATAATTAGTTGTCGTACATTCTGCTTCCTTCTTGCAGTATAAACAGTTCACTACTGGATGACTCCAAAGATCTCATTCTATTCACTAAATTGGTAGTCAATCAATTCCATTCCTTGGTGTTTACAAATTTAAAAGGGTCGTACCTGATGCATTGAAACTTATACGTTGCTTTTGCAGGTTGAAAAGTTCAAAGAATTACTCACAATAAATTTGGAATGTTGCACCAATGGTTCCTAACTTATTGTTTCAGTAACAAGCTAGTCATGAACAAATAAAAATAAACAAGTTGGTTCCAACATTTTATTGTAATTGCACAATCAGCCAAATTGAGATGATAAACCTAACTTCATAAAATTGGACGTATGAGGATCATCTGAAGATAAAAAATATTTGTGAGGGTCACGTAATATTAAGAGGTATAATTTCACATTGAATAAAGATGAAAACATAGATGAATTCATAAGGTTTTAGGCTACTCATCTTAATAATGTTGATATTTTAAGATGGACCATCAAGTTTTAACATGGTATCAAAGCTCATTAAACTCTAACGAACAATTCGATCCGATTAAAACTCAAAAATGAGCATATGAATTTCAAGATTGGTTTGCTCAAACTAGCCATCATCTTGTCAGGTATAACTCTACATTCAATAAAAATGAAAGCATAAATCAACTTATAAGGACTGATCTGTTCAAACGAGCCACCATCTTGCAGGAGTATAGTCCCACGTTGAATAAAGATAAAAATATAAACCAACTCTCCTTAACAATGTTGATATTTTAAAATAGAAACAGTTTAACAGTTTGGGCCACTATGGGCCCACTAGCTATTGTGGATTTGCAATTTTTTCCATATATTTCGAGTCTTTTTTTCTACTCTATCAATCTATCTTGAGAATTAATGATTCGAAAGAATAAACCATTTGCTTTGATACTTGTGTATTGTAAAATTTTACTGGAACTCATTAGCATGCTCAAGTGCAGGAGTTATCTGGAAATGGAAAGAAGATTCAAGGTTTATGTATATGAAGAAGGCGAGTCACCATTAGTACATGATGGGCCATGCAAGTCTATATACACAAGTGAAGGAAGGTTCATACATGAGATGGAGCAGGGTGACAATGGGTTCAGGACAAGAAATCCAGAAGCTGCTCACGTTTACTTCATGCCTTTTTAGTGTTACGTGGATGGTCAAGTACCTCTACCACCCTAACACATACAATGTCATCCCACTCAAAGAGTTCGTGTCCGATTACGTGAGAATCATCTCGAGGAAACACCCATTTTGGAATAAAACTCACGGAGCAGATCATTTCATGATTTCTTGCCATGATTGGGTAAGCACAATTTATTCCATGTTTCATTCGATTTATTCGAATCCTAACCCTAATTAATTATTAACACAATGCTATATTGGTTCGAATTAAGGTTATAAACATTGCTACTCACCAAATTTATGGTGACGATTGAACTTCTACTTTTATTGCAATATAGGCTCTGAACTATGAACTAACGTAATGCTGACTTGATATGAAAAGGTGTGTAATTTATTCAATAATGAAACAAAAATGAAAATAAGTAATGTGACTAATTTTGAACCAAAAAAAGGCCAAAGTGGTCCAATGCTATAAACTGGTTGACTAGCAGCGTTGTTAAGCCGTTTGATTTATGCTCTTATCTCTATTTCAATTCAAATTGTGTTGCATGATCATGAAATTTTTCTGTTTAAATTGTATCAGGGGCCTGTTTCCTCACAAGGTAATGCATTTCTATACAACACATCAATCCGGGTATTGTGCAATGCTAATTTTTCTGAAGGATTCAATCCAAAGAAAGATGTGAGCTTGCCAGAAATAAATCTTTATGGTGGCAAAGTACCCTCAAAGCTGCTTCATCCCCCCCACCATTTAACAGTTCAAGGCCGCATCTCGCATTCTTTGCCGGTGGAGTCCACGGCTCCATCAGGTCGATTCTTCTCCAACACTGGAAGGGCAGAGATTCTGACATTCGTGTATACGAATACCTTCCTGAATCTCAAGACTATTACGATTTCATGTTACAGTCGAGGTTTTGCTTATGCCCTAGTGGGTACGAAGTCGCTAGTCCAAGAATTGTCGAGGCCATTTATGCTGAATGCATCCCGGTTATATTATCCGATCACTACGTGTTGCCATTCAGTGATGTGTTAAGATGGGAGGCTTTTTCGATACAAGTTGATGTTTCAAAAATTGCTCGGTTGAAGGAGATTCTGTCGGCCGTGTCAAAAGACGAGTATCTAAGGCTTAAGGAGGGACTCAGGGCTGTAAGGAGACATTTTGTGCTAAACAAGCCAGTGCAGAGGTTTGATGCGTTTCATATGATATTACATTCTGTATGGCTTAGGAGATTAGATTTAAGGGTGGGGTAAATGATCATAACCAGTATATATATGCTTCCATGTAATGTATGAAAATAAAGAGAACTTGGAGAAAATTACACGATCAAATCGTGATTTAAAATCAAACCAAACTATTAGGTTTATGTTTGAAAAATTCTCGAGTCGTTTTAAAAGGTTTTGTTTAGGTTTAGATTCTTCTCAAACAGTTTAAAAACATACTAAAAAGTTTATATATAGTCGTAACACAAAAAAAAAAAAAAAAAAAAAAAAAAAAACCATTTGTTAAAAATTTAGAAAAAAAAAAACAATTATGTCCATCATAGATAGCTGAACAGAAAAAGATTGAAATAAAAAATTATACCCTACAGATTACCTTATGTAACATTTTGTATATCATTTTTTAATCATTGATGTTTCATTAAACAATTTTTTTAAAGATTTTCTTAGATTATGTTGACCTCGTTTCCGGTTAGGGCCACTCGAACAACAGATATCGGATCCACTCGAAAAACAGCAAACTAAATGAACATGCTTCAAGTATATCTACAACACAAAAACATTATTACTTTCAACTCCAACTCTAATATAAATATCTACATTTGGATTTCAGGGACTGGTTATATACGTACAAATTTTTTTTCGAAAATCTACGACCAAAAGAAATGTTACATTATGCTTCGAACTCCAACTATGATATAAATATCTACACTTGAACTTGAGGGACTATTGTTATGCCTCGCCACACGTGGCTCCACGTAGATGACACGTTGGCATTGCGGACCCTACTCCTCATAAATCCACTGCTCACAAGGGCCCATTGGCCCAGATTACCTAAGCCTACTTTACCCTCACCAAAGCAGAACGAATAATGGTCCAATACCGAGGCAGTTCACTTCTGAGGCACTCCATGGCTCTGACACCCAACTCCGAGGCGCTTACCTGCAGAGGCAGTCCTTGATCATAGAAGTGTGCAGAATATAAACGGAGCCCCTTATGGCAAACTTACTTCTTGAAGATGTGCACTCAAATGAAGATCTTCAAAGAATGACTGATGTGACTTGTGCAGTGAGTTCAACAATGTGTTGTCTTGTCATAGGGTGACTGCCACTTGTGTAACATTAAATACACCCTGTCATTGTGTCATAGAAAGTGATTAGATATGATTGGTTAGTTAACGAGATAATGCCACGTGTAATGTAATCTAACGGCCTCAATCTCGAATGTGTTAGTATAAATAGATTGTCTTGAGCAACTAGAAAATGATGTTAAATTTTATACAGGAAGAGCGATACAAACAGCTTACTCTCTACAAATTATTAGAAATATATTTGAAGGTTGATTAAATATACTTGGTTCTTAATTGATTCACACTCGATCGGTTCTTATTCTACGATCGTCATCCTCCCTTTTGACCGAGATCCGAACCTCATACGTCTCGTGTCCTAAAGGAGCTTCTCCCACGCGCTATTCCTTGGACCTTCCCTGGATCCTTGTGTGTTGGACTAAGCTCACGTGGACGCGAGTGGATCCAGTATCTATTGTCCGAGTGGCCCTAACTAGAAACGAGGTCAACGGATTATAATGTCAAACTCTAACACAAAATGCAGAAAATTTATACAATGATTTTTGTTCAATTAATAAAAATTAGTATTCTAATTATTATTTTTTGTTCATAGTTTTTATATTCTAATAAAAAAAACCATAGCTGCTATATTCCAAGAAAACTTAAAATTGCTATATTCTAATTAATATTCTTTGTTCAATGAACAAAAAATAAAAGTATAATAAATGTCATGATTTTTAGTATTATTTATTATTTTGCAAATAAAAATTATTTTGTAGTCGTTTTTTAGTTGGGGACATCTTGCAACTTAGTAAATTGTCAAGAATGCAAGTGTAATTTCTCACTCTGTTTTGGGAGATTTTTCACTCTTTTTTTTCCTCGCGGGAATGTTTCATAGATGAAAAGGCCTATATATATATATATTGTTATCAACAATATATAATTTTGTGTAAAAATGAAATAATTGGAAAAAAAAATAAAGTAAATGATGTAGTAAAAAGAATCAATTGGATGTTAATTCATGTAGTTGATAGATAAAAGAAAGAAAGAAAAAATTAGATGAAAATTATATAGTAATTAAACTTTTGGAAAATAAAAAATAGTTACAACAATTGGTATGTAAAGTGCCACATAATGTGATATAAAATGAAGTGATTTGTTGTTTTCATTTTGAATATTTTGATCTCTTTAACTATTTATAGTGACGTATTTGTCAAAAAAAAATTAACAAAAGTTTCTTTTTTTTCCTATACTCTAAAATGTAGTACGTAAAGTCCATGTTTGGTAGGAATTAAAATTTTGATTTTAATCTAAGTCAAAATCAATAATTAATTTTAATCACATATTTCATTGGATCCATAACTTTTAAATTACACATTTTTATCTACTTTTATTAAAATCTATTAAAATTCTGATTTTAATCCCTACAAAACAAGAGCAAAACGTAATTTTACGTAATTCGATAGGTAAAATGTAAAGAGTAAATAAAATATTGCCACGAGAATTTTTGTTTGTGCCAGTACTTTATAAATACACACTAATTAAAAATCATTTTTAATAATTACACTACAACTATTTTACAAATAGGGCCTTAGTCCATTAAAAATAAAATAAATTGTACACTACTTTTTCTCTCTCCATGTGAAACATACATACATACATTAGCAAACCACGCTTTTATTTTTCGCAAAATCTCGAAAGTAAGACATAATGCCGTCTGCCATTATTTTCTTTCTTTTAAAAAAAAAAAAAAAAATGTGGTAGAACAAAAAAAATTTGGATTATGTTAATTGTACATAAAAATGGTAGATAAGGGATTATATAAAATAAAATGAGGTGGAAGAAAAAGTTAACTGTGTTTACTGACAAATGATAGAGTGACATAAGATATTATGTAATCTATTATGTAAAATTTAATGTACATGTAGTAATGTCCAAATGTAGATACACCCTAACAGGGTCCATTTTATAAAATCGCCTTTAAATAATAAATTGATTTTTAGCTATCATAATGATGAAACAATCATGTTATAAGTACATAATTTTTTTTAACAAAAAATCTTTACAGACAACACATGACACGATATCATTGGAAAATAGAGGAAAAAAAATTGACTAATCGCGCACTACCACATTAGTTTCAAGATAAATTTTGTAAAGTTCTTTCTATACTCTAAGGCTTTATTCATGATGAAATCCATCTTAATGATAGGTTGGTACGAGGTTGCTATAAAAAAAAATTAGTTGAGGATAAAACCAATAACATGGATCAGTTGGGGGGACCATGTTGCAAAATGCTCTTGCAAAGCATCTCCAAGTTGAAAATATTATTCGACTTTTAATTGCTCCACAACACTTTACTGGGTCCAAGTAAAAATATATTTTTTAGTAATGATATTGTTTGATAGAAATTAAAATTTAGATTTTAATCTATATCTATATCAAAATCAATAATTAATTTCAACTATATATTATATAAGTTACATAACTTTTATCAAAATTTATTAAAAACCTAATTTTAATCCCCCCCAAACACAGATTTAATATTATTGGTGTTCAACACTAGTCTAAGTACATTCAAGTATCATTAATTAATAGATCAAGTGAACACAATTCCAATGAAATAGAGTGGTTAAACACTTTCTAACATCACATTATTATTAGCACTATCACTATAGAGATGAGCACAAATAATATAGTGTTATTACGAGTCACACAGTACGAGTTGTTTCTACCACATTGAACATTCTTCATGAGATATCCATCACAAATGTTGGTTTACTCCCAGAGTTGACTCCTTTATGAGTTTAGCCCACCCCCTCGATGAGTTATGTATATTCCTCTAAAAAAATGTGAATAAGTCTAAATGAATTATTAAAATGGTTATTAGCATAAAACGTTCCTATCTTTCAATATTGTTGTGCAAAACGTCCTTATCTTTCATTTTTTTGACATTTTCACCCTCATTTTCACATTTCATTGCAAAAATCATTATTTTAATCCATTTTTTTAGTTAAACGCTGTAACATTTTTAAATAAAAAAAATAAAGAAAAGAAAAATAAAGAATAAATCGCAACTATACTCACAGATTTTTCAAAAAAATACAAATAAATAATCAAAAAAGAAAGTGATTTTTTTAATTTTAATTTTTATTTAAAATTTATTTGTACTTTTTTGAAAAATTTGGGAGTACATTTGTAATTTGTTCTTTATTTTTCTTTTGTTTAAAGATGAGGTATATTTGTTATTTTATAGCTTTTAATTGAGAAATTGATGAAAATGATGATTTTCAAAATAAAATGTAAAAATAAAGATGAAAATATCAAAAAATAAAATGTATGGACGTTTTGCATAATAATTTTGAAAGGTAGAAACGTTTTGTGTTAATTACCCTTTTAATAACTTATTTGGACTCATCTGCACTTTTTTTTAAAGTTTGGGAGTATGATTATAATTTGTTCTTTATTTTTTTAAAATTTAAATAGGAAAGTATATTTGTCATTTTACATAAAATAAAAAAATTGAATGAAAATGATTATTTTTGTAATAAAAGGTGAAGGTGAGGATAAAAATGTCAAAAAAAATGAAAGGTATGAACTTTTGCATAATAATATTAAAAAATAAAGACGTTTTGTACTAATTATCATCTAGAAAAAATTCAATGACTGCTTTGAAACACAATTCTGCTCATGTAAGATTCTGAAACAAGCCTAGCAAGGTGTAAACTTTATGTATTATTTATATATTTAACTGACCCCATACTATCTCCACCGATGCCGGTTGACACACGTGTCAAATTTTGGCCAGACAAGCAGATCGATAGCTAGCTTACTCTAGAGCTGTACAAAAAAATCGTGAAATCGCAAACTAAATCGAAACCGTTGGTTCGTGGACCCGCAATTTTTTTCCCTCAAACCGAATCAAATCGTTTCAAAATGATTTGATTTAGATTTAGATTTTCAAAAATCGCATAAAATCAAACCGAACCGTACTTTTTTAATTAAAAAAATTATTAGTATGAAATTATAGATTCTCATATATAATTTTATTAAAGTATAATTTGCAAAATTTAAAATATAAACCAATTAAAAATGATATCTCCAAAGTAGGTCCAATAAATCTCATCTTTGAATTTACTGCCCAAGCCTTAACAAAAAACAAAAAAAAAAAAAAAAAAAAAAATCAACATAAACCCAAACCTAAATATTCATTGATTTCATTCCGCTGTTTTAACGTTTCTGACTCTCAAGAAATGGGGGAACTGCCTAGTCGTCGACTGTCTCAAATTCCTCAAATTTTTCTTGTTTCGATATCGTTTTTACTTTTCTCTTTTTCACTGGAAATTAAATTTAAAATAGACACTTATTCTACTTACAGTAAACACTTTTGACGAATTCCTTCAATTTTCCACCAATCTTCAAAACTAATGAATGTTTCCTCTTATGGTTTTAGGTTACAGTGTTGATAATTCTTGTGAAGGCAGTACATGCTAAAATCTAGTTCAAATAATAGCCGATAATATATATTTGTCGATTCTATAGTTTTCTGTTCTAAATGTTGCTCGTGTAAATAAAACTCTCCCAAATTCTTCATCTTGCTGGTTTAACAATGATTTTTCGAGGACAGTGGAAAATTATTACATGTGGATCTGGATAGATATGAGAAAGGCTTATAAACAATTCAAATTATATAACATAACAACCAGTTAATTCCACTTCCAGAACATTCGACATCACATTTTTCTATGTTTTTTCCTCTCTTTTTCTAAATCAACAAGAAGACCAGAAATTTCAACATTCAATTATAATCATAATTTATGTGCAACTTTCCCTCTGTCATGAGAGTTTGAAAGTTACAAAGTAGTCACAAAAGATTGTAATAAGGCAATTGCACAAGAGCTGAAGTTTCAAATTCTATTTCTAGAATCTGACTGTTTTTTCGCTCAGACAAATTCCAACTTTTGACCCAATTTTGGATCATTTTGGTTGAAGTCTATTGATCCATGATATGCGTCCGAGTGTTACCTAATTATTTTAGTCAAAGTCGGTTGATCCATACAAACACATTCCACATATATCGAATTTCAGACAAATATAAATGTAATTTATCATTTAATATTATTAGTTTTCGTTTAAACATATTATTATAATGTCGATAGGTAAATCGTGAATTAAAACCGAACCAAATAGCAAGTAATGGTTTTGTTTGATTTGGTTTGAAAAATAAAATGGTTTGATTTGATTTGGTTTGAAAAAAGTCTAAATCGCTTGAAATGGTTTGAGTTGAAAATATAACACAAATCGCCTAAACCAAATCGCGTTCACCCCTAGCTTACTCCGCTCGAGCTGATCGCGGAACTTGTTAGACTAATGTTGTCATCCATCATTGTCAGTACAAATAAATTAATTCTTGGCCTAATTAAGCCTCCACATGAGTTAAAAAGGCATCCCCCGGTTCAACCATGTGGTGTGGTTTAGAAAATATTGATGTAATTAGAAAGCCTATAGAGGCATCCACATGAGTTAAAAGGCATCCCCCGGTTCAACCATGTGGTGTGGTTTAGAAAATATTGATGTAATTAGAAAGCCTATAGAGGCATTCAGGGCAAACTAAATGACTACACTACAATCCTATTCAAAATATAAGAAATTTAAGCAATGACCATAATCTCAACTTCTTCACATTGTAGTCGAGAAAAAAAAATAAAAAATTTAAAAACTTGCATTTACTACTCTAATACGTATTAAAACTGGACCACTCTTTACCCTTCACGCCCTATGACAAGCAATTCTATAGCAGAAAACGAAATAATACAACAATAGATGAATTTTAAGGTATGCTAAAAGCCTAAAACTACTTTCTGAATCAACGCACATGGGCATGGAAGGGGATGGGATAATAGAAGAAAATGCAAAGAAGAATTAGATGAACAAAACTTTCTAGATAATTTCAATTAAGAGTGGAAGAACTCAAGTATGGCATTTGCAACTGTTAGTTCTATTGGACAGCATAAGAATACGTACCCTTACCCATGCATCTAGAAACCTCGTTAAGCATTCCAACAGTCCTACCAGCCAACATGCAATAAAATTCAAAGAATAGACAAGGGCCCTTTATCTTGGAATGTTACCGTAGGTAATATCTTAAGTAGGCCCACTGAACCAGGGTCCACCTGCACCATTTACATGCCCATTGCTATGGACCCCAACTCCATTAGGGATTACTGAAGGGGGGAATCCAATGGTCATTGGAGGCGGAGCACCGGGGTACAGCCCATGCGTGCTCGGAAGGTTTTGGGGACTTACAAGAGGACTGCCAGCTGGACTTCCTTTATGGTGTTGGATAGCATGAATCTGTCGAAGTCCTTCTTCATGAATGCGTGACAATGTCTCCAACTCCTTCATTGATAAAGTTTCCAACCCAGCACCATACAGAGGGGCATGTCGTGACATTTCTTCCTGAAGCTGAGCCTCGACATGATGGATGTATTGCTGCCAAAACAGAGATGTCAGAACCATTAGATGAGGAACTGCCGTACAAATGTCAATTTTACCATTTCAAGAAAACAAGCCACAATCACATAACAGGAATGGTTAATAATCATGAAGCTCTAGAGAATGTTTTGAACTTATGACAACAATTAACTTTTTGACAACAATAGGGGGATGGTGTGTCCCTGGTATCACTACAATTTAACTGCTTTCCAAGTTGATGCAAGTGTCATTGTGAAGATGCCAATTTGAAATATGGCAATTTCATGCCCTAGATCAATTGTTATCATCTAATCTATGGAGAAACTAAGTAGCAAGTTTGACATAGATCCATCCAGAAAACCACTTCATTAGAAGGGCCTCAAAACCAGATGATATTGAAATTTAGTTTATAGAATTAACCCAAAGTTGAGATATGTTATTCATTCCCCCTCAATTATTTCCTCGGATAAATGAGTGCAAGATAGAAGTGAAATTAATAAGAATGCAATTTTTAGTCGGTTGAGTACCGAAAATAACCAAAAGAAGATCAAGGCTCTACTAATCGAAATGCAAATTAAGAAAAGGTGTTTAAAGAAAAAACCTCGCAGGCTTGCAATTTAGATTCCATGGCATCAATATATGCCTCACATCGAGCAACTTGTTCCTCCTTCTCGAGCTTCTCTCCTTCAGCCTGCCCAACTGTTTGTTTCAGCCGACGAACTTCATCTTCAAGTGATTGCCGAATCTCTTCTCGGGTGACATTTTCTGTGGCATATCGTTTCAATTCATCATCAAATATTTTCCGAGCTGTTTCAGAACTCTTTAGCCTTTCAGCAAAAGCATTTTTCTCCCTCATTACCCTCTGAGACATTCAAAATTTGTTGTCAGGCAAAGCATCAAAACAAATATTCTCACTGATCAAGTCCTAAACCTTTGTAAGAATGCGATAAAAGGGACTGTTGAAAAAGAAAGGTGGTTTCTCTATTATCATTTTTGAATGTCAGGAAAGCATTTGAGACCCACATCATTTAACACTTCAGAATTTTTTTCTCAATTTAAAAACCTCGGTTTTCAAGAAATGCCCATCAATGTTTAAACATCATTTCTCATTCAAAAAAACCATGCGAAAGAAATTACTTCCATTTTCCACAGCCCCAAGTTAGCTCTCTAAAAGCAGTTGTCGACAAATAAGAACCATCTTGTAAAATATATCTTCAAGAAAATATTAAATAAAAAATGATGGCCACAAAAAAGACAACAACAAGAAGATAAAAATATCAAACCTTCAATTCATCACGCTTTCTAGACTTCAATTGGGATAGCTGTGTCTCAGAGTCATGTAAACGATCTTGAAAAAAATTTCTTCTCTGCCATAAGCTTTTTGATTTCATCATCTCGTTCTGAACGAACCCACTCAAGTTGAGACTCCAGTTCTTGTATTTGTTCTGTAAGCTCCTTTCTTTCTCGAGCAAAACGATCCGCCTCAGCCCTCATCTCGGACTGCCATACCATTCAAGTATCAGCAGCAGTGACGTTTTTCTTTCTTTTCCACACAAACACATATATACGCTTGAAACATTGGTGGAGAAAGAGATTCAAGTACCTTTAGGCGGCTAGTAGTAGCCTCTGATTCGCTTAGCCTTTGAGACAAAATAGCTTTTTCTTTAGACATACTTGCGCTTTCAGCTTTTCTTTCATCACGAACGTGAAGAATCTCATCTTCATTGGCACATAACTGATGCCAAAGAGCTGCCCGATCAACATTTGCAAGTTCAGCAACCTCTCGCATCATGCTCAGCACCGGTCTAACTATTTCTTGTTCCTCACACACCAAGATCACCAAAATCTCCAAATCTAAGTCTATTTCACGACTAGTATCTGTAGTACTTGTAGCACGATTTACAAGTCTCTTTAGCATTCTAAATCTGTAAGACTCGTCAGCATACCATTTGAACAACATAGGGTACAGCACCTTTACAAATCCTTTAACACACAGGTCCCTAGATAGTGCTAATGTCTCTGCAAGGCCAAGAACCGCAGTGAAATCATCTCGTTGGGCCGTCAGTTGTTCAAGGGCTTCTCCCTCTACAACTAGATCTGGTTGCTGAGAACTTTCAGCAATATATTGCGTATTCAAATTCAAACACCGAGTAAGGCGTCTTTCCAAGACCATGGCTACAGACTGAGGAACAAAAGCTCCACTTGCTACAGCTCTCTCAAAAGTTTGGGAGGCTTCAACAGCAAGGCAAGGGATAGATAACATCTCAATTAGGATATAAATGTCAGTAAAATGATTTCTAGCACGGAAAGCTTGCTCTTCCACTATATGCAGTCTTTCAGAACTAGACCCACTTTCACCAAATACGAAAAGTCCACATGGGATTTGGGAAGGAATATCACCAAAATTTTCATCACTATCAATATCTCGAAGAATAGCTTCGGCAATATCTGCACAACTATTTACAGTTCCAATCAAATAATCTAAGACACGTGGTGAGATTTCAGTGCCTAAACATTTTAGCCTGTCTCGAACAGACCTTACCTGCAACGAAAACCAACAAAAGTTAACAATATGCTCAAAGGAAGCAAGCAGAAAAACAAATCAGGCTATGAAAATAGATTTGGTTTCCATTAAATTTTCATGCATACTGCTTCAGGAAGATGTTGGCAGTGCAATGCAGCTTTGAATATAAAGTCCACTGTTGCCGCAAGAGGTTCGTCATTAGAATCAGCCAAAAGCTCTAATGACTGAAAAAGAACACGTTCCCAAACTTCACTGCTACACTCCAACTGACTAAGCGCCCCAAAAACCTAAGGAAAAAAAGAGCCAAAACTGAACTATGAGCAGTGAAAATTACTCAAACTAAGATGACATTATTTGGGTGCCATCTAAGATCATAAAGTCATTTAAAAGCAACAAAAATGCAGTTTTCTGTCCCAGATTCCCTTACAGGCAACCGCAGAGCAGGTTCTGCATCTGGCTTCTGAAGACGATCTAAAAGTGAAGCAGCAGCAAGTGGATGTTCTGAATGCTCAACTAATTTAGGAACCAAAGCAACTAGGTCTGGTTGTAGATGCTTTGGAGCTTTATCCAATACAAGAGCAATCTTTTGTGCAGACTGTGGCCTTCTTTTTGGTTCTGGACAACCTTGTAGAACAGCTCCATCAAGTGCTCTCAATGAGTTTACAATCAATCCAAGAAGCTCCTCCGATTGCTCCGGCCACTTAGCATGAAATGAATATTTCGTCAATATATACTATAACATGTAACTAAGAACTTCATTAGCAAAGATAATATAGCATCATACCTTGGACCGCAAGGAAGCATTTTCGAATGAATCAGTAGCAGATGTTTCCGGTGGACAAGTAGGCTGTCCAGGATCAGCTTTAGTGGATATATTAGGTCCATTAACATCTGAGCTTTGTACAGCAGATGCATTTATGGTTTCATCAATTCCTGAATCTAATCTCTCCAGTGCGGGAAGCTGGGCAGATTCCGTAGTTCCATCATCTCTACCACTTTCCAGTGGACTAATTGTTCCACTGCCATCTGGGTACGGTTTGGAGCTCACATCTGAAGAATCATCATTTGAACTTCCTTCTGAGGGTTGGCAACATTCAACCATTATATCTAGAAGTAAATCAATAATTGCTTGTTGCAAAACTTTTACTCCCATTAGCAAATTCATCAGACTGGGAGAAGACTCGTCATTCTTATTAATCTTCTTTCCATCATTAGTTCCAGATATCTTTGTAGGAAGAAGCAAGCGTTTAACTTTTGCAGGGTCATCAAGATAAACACGAAGACCAGTCAAAAAACCAGCTATTGCCCCAGCATCCATTAGAAGTTTCTCTCTCAATGTGACCTGCAGCTGAGAAGGATTATCTCCATAAGTAAGGTGAAACCCTGCACTAGAAAGAAGATTTCTGAATATGTCTTCCTCATCTCCACTTATTCCTTCACTATCATCAGAATCAATGAGTTCATCCGGGTCAGTTGTTGGAGCATCTTGGTCATCTTCAGAAGCTAAAACCTGACAAAAGGAATTCCAGGATGTAACACCAGTACATCGAGACAAACATGAATAGAAGTTAGAAATACGAGGCACTTGGGGCAATATCATTAGTAAGAATACTGTGAAATGGCACTCATTTCAAAATTTTGCATCAATATATGCACTGCTCATGCCAGCTAAGGGAATATGATAAGTTTTCTCAAGAGAAACGACTTTCTGAAATAGAGTGTTTACAGAATCATAAATATCTTCTAAATATTATTATCGTTTTAAAGATACCAACGATTTAAATGGTCTCAAAACTTCATACAGTGCACAAAGTCAAAGATGAAGAAGTGACGAGTACAAAGGTTAATGGGCAGCTGGGAGCTCAATGAGGTCATTTTAGCTCATTCAAGAATTCTTGCTTAAACTTGTGCGTATAAATTTTCCACAAAATTTCGAAGGCATTAATGAAAGAATCAAATCAAATTTCATGTGTTCAGTGAAAGCAAAAAACATTTCCACATAGCAAATGGAATCATCCGATGCACCTTCAAATTTTTTACCCAGATCATTTTAAAAAAAGATCCAATGACCCTTGTATGACAATAGGATACAAGAAAGTCCACTTATTTTAACAATTACACACAGATAGCAATGTATTCATTCCCTATCTCCCATCCTCACACGTGCACCAGAGCAAAGACACATATATAAATTGTTCCAGCTACCAGTATATAAAGGGACAAATGAAGCAACAGAATCATATACTAATAGTTGATTCAAGAAGCAGTGAGTAATAAATAAAACAAACTACAGGCAACATGAGAAGTCACAATACCAATTTATCGTTTCCCTCAATTCCTTTTGTTTCTTTTCTGCTTGAAAATCATAATTCAAAGGGTAAGGAATGCATTTGTTGTATTCACAATTATTCAGGCAGTAATTATTAAATCAACTGCAGTCTACAGATATTTATTTCCCTACAGAACAAAAAATAACAAATAAAAGAGAGACCTAATCGGTGGTCCTAATAATATTTTTCTCTCTTGTAGGTATATTGGTGCTACAATTCAGCCCAACATGGTGTCCCAAGAAATGTGAAATTATGGCATGTATATTATATGCAATGTGGCAATTGTTGAAGTGGTAGAAAGAAATTGTTCAACAGGATTTTGGCAACTCATCTAAGCCAAAAGCATCTGGCCATTATCTCCTTCCCTTAAGATCTATGATTTTTTCCGAAATTAAAGATACAAACATACAGTGCTTTTGCTTGAAAAGAAGAGAAAACACAAAAAACATGTGCCTTTCAAAACCTTCCCTGGGAAATATCCGCAAGTGTGGGTTTTCTTACTTTGTTAGCTAAGATCCAATTGTAGAAGAAATTGGACAGCACTGAATGTAACAATAGAGCACTCGGAACAATTTTTCCTTTTCTTCAAAGGGGGCAAGGGGAAGGTAGCAGAGTATGATGCTAAATAGATGAATTGCTAACCTCTAGGTCTGCAAACTCAAACCACGGACAGCAGTCCAGGATCTCGCAAACAAATACAACTGTATCACGTACTAGATATCCTGCATCCGATTCCAACATATCAGACACCTTCATGAATTGAAGAACGGAATTGTTCCATGTCTTAGTGCATATAGAAGACTCCTTCCAAACTGTTTTAGATGGAGTTTTTTGATTCACTATAGCGATTCTGTATTTGACCCAAAAATTCTTCTCAGGATCACTGCTAGCCGATTGGTCACTCTCCAAGTATATGCATATGGTGTCAAAGGACTCGTAAACTCCTGCAAGACGGAAAACTCAAAATCAGTTATCCAAATGAATACCAAGAGAAGCTACAAAAGTTTCAATGTTAAAAAGGCAAGATCAAGGAAAATCCACCCACCAATCCGAAGCTCACATCCACCAGCTTGAAAGAATTTACTAAATATTTTCCGTGTCTCCATTATTTCCTTGAAGGACAAGAAGTTCTCAACCTTCCATGTGAATGAACTCCTTTTCCCAACAGTCTCTGACTGAGAACTGATATTTCCTGACTCAATTTTCTGATCAGTGAAGTCCTGCATTATACAAGTCTCCTTCAGTATAAGAACCTCAGCAGAGAAGACAACAGTGTCCTGGACTAGATATCCAGAGTCTTGATCAAAGAGACTTGTGAGTGTCACAAACTCGCGCCAGCCCCAGTCTTTGGCAGTCTTGGAATATCGATTCTGAGATTCCTTTGTAACCGACTTGTCCTCCATCTTTTGGTTCACTACAGATAGACGATGGTTCACAAAACAACTCCAATCACCATTAGAAATTCGTGAATCTGTGACTTCAAGAAATACTGAAAGGTGGCAAGGAGGTTGAGACTGCCCTGATACCATGAAGCATAAATGTTACATTCTCAACACCACAATTAGGATGTAAGGTATTCTCAATTAAGCTCTATAAACGAGTAACATCCTTTTTCATTTATCAAATAACGGAACCTAGTAGCCTCATCAGTCCATATGTCCATTATGCCACTAGCCTATGGTCGGCTCATCTTTACAAACCGTTTATAAAAACAAGTCACATTTTTATCCACACATTTTAAGGACCCACGAGTACTACCCACTTATCATCTGCTTATTTCTATCGATTTATAATTTAAAATGTTTATATACACTTCCCAACAATGCATTTAGTTTAGTCCATATGTGACCATACAAGCACATGTTCATGTTTCAAATGCAAGGGTGATGATGCATAGGAACCTGAAATTTGTTAGCACAACAATGTCCTTTAACCATGGATGTATATTATGGATCCATTTACTTGTTAAATTATTCTGCTCATAATGACAAGAGAGTATATAGATCATCTTAATAATAACAAACAACGTGAATTTCAGGCTGCAAGTTCTACTAGGACTGAAGTCTAGATGCATGAGCAACACATATAAGACGAGCTTTTTCCTTCTCAATCAGAGCATGAGTAATAGGACTCTATCGATTCATTACTCCACTTTGCAGCACTTAAAAAAACGAATATAGTCTCTACAACTGGCTCTACAATTCCAACAGCAGGACATAACTTGACAGCAAACAAGCCCTTACTCATTACCACACCCCTTCAGCTAGAATGACGTGTGGGGTCAAACACAAGACTACAAGAATGACAAATGCCGGCAGATATATTAAATAACACTACTATATTTTCACATCAATATAAGAACAACAAAGAAACTTCAGATGCCACTTCCGTATTGTCTGAACCTTCAAATATAATAAAATAAAATAAGAACAAATGCACAACAGGCATTCCCTCCACGGTAAAGTAATACTACATACCTCTGGGGTAAACAATAAGCCTACAATCCCGATTCCCAATCTGAAACCTCCTGCTCTTAATGCAAAGCCCTGTAATCTTCCTCTTCTTCAAAAGGTCCTTCAACCGTGTAAAGTTTTCAATTCTCCATGTAAACTTACCCATATGCACATCTGCTTTCCTCACATTCCCACCATTCCTCCCGCCAATCAATGAACCACTCTTCGAAAAACTACTCAACTCCTTAATCACATGGAATGACGTGCTAAAAACTGCAGTATCTTCCAACAAAAACCCTGAGTTGGACCCCATGAAATCGGACATCTTCATATAGTCATTCCACCCCAAACTCGTGTTATCCCCGGTCTTATTATCTGCGGCAAACCGCCCATAGCTATCCCTGTGCACATGATTCGACCCATTACCTGGCTTCTGATTCAACACTGACATCCTAAATAAACACCAGCAACTCCTATCCAATGCCATTGCATTCTTCTCTGTATCCTTACTCTCCAAACACATGGACAAATACTCCACTCCATTGACGACACTCTGATAAACACTAATTCGCAAATTACACTCCCCTGCGGGGAAAACAGGGCTCATTATTTTTTGTGTCTTAATCATCTCCTTAAACAAACTAAAATTATGCACTCTCCAAGTAAACTTCCCACTCAAAACATCCCCTACAACTGGCCCTATAACCCCACTCCCTCCCATATTTGACACAATATTCGACTGCAAATCATAATTATCACGGGCAAAGGAAAAGGACTCGTGGAGGATTAAGATATCTGCTGTGATGACAATGCAATCATTCGAGGAATGCAGGAAGCCAAGCTTAAGGTCCAATAGGGAGTTAAGGGAAGCAAAATCGCACCAGCCGTGAGACTTCTTCTTGGAGGAGAATCGGTGCCAACTGTCACGGTGCACGGACTTTGAGGAGTCCGAGGGATTTTCAATGGCGAGGCGGTAGCTGGCGAAGCAATCCCATTTAGAAGAGGCGGTGTTGCGGGGGTCCATGATTTGAAGGTAAATGGAAAGATATCCAGGCAGCGCCTGCGAGTCACCCTTGGGGTAGATTAACAAACGGCAGTCGTAGCCGCCGACCTCAAAGTACTCGCTCCACAAGGCGCGCGACTTGATCCTCGGGAAATTGGCGATGGTCCACTTGCAAATAGCAGAATAGTCCCCACGCCCCTCCACCACCACCGACTCCGAAGACGCCGTCATGGCGATGGCGGAGGTGGACGCAACATCCCTCGACGGATCATCAACCGCCAGGGAAGGCTTCTCAGGAGGAGTGGATTGGTTGTGCAATGATGAACTCGTCAATGATGACGTCGTGGGGGTGGTATCGCAGGAAGACACTGCGGCCTCAGCGGCGGCGGACGGCAGGTTTTGGTGGTGGTGGTGTTTCATTGTTAGGTTTTCTAGGGTGGTCTGGTTGATTGATTTCTATATATATATGTGCTCTATCTCTGTATGTATAGGTGTATGTATCGCTTTATTGCTGCTTGATCAATATTGAGAGATAAAATGTGTGTGAAATATATAGAGAGAGATTGTGTGGGTGAGAGAATGAGGGTATTGGAAGTACATACCCCAAGAGGGGTTTGAGACGACAGAGCCATTTGTTTCCTCATATTTACCATGTTTGGCAAAGCTAAAAATATTTACTTAAGTTTACTTATAATTAGATAATCAACAGTTACTCGTATAAAAGAAATTGACAGAATACTTCCAATAGGGAGCCTCACTTTTTTCTTTGAACTTTTTTATTTCATTAACATAGTTAACTAAATTTATCGGGGCATTATTTTGATATAATGATATTTTAAATAGTAATTTTTTTAGAAAATGTGCAATTAAAAATTAAGTAAAAATTATAAATTTAGGTATAAAATATTTTATCACGTGAATGTGTGAATGAAAATGAATATACGAATTAAAGAATTTTATTTTAAAATCAGACAGACAAGGGAAGTAAGTTTCTCATTCCAACATTCGCATGGTACCATCGTAAAGTGAAAGCGAGAATCAAGATCATAATCGATTTTTGTGCTCGTCGTGCTAAGTTAAACTATAGTTGATAAGTGTGTTTTTACACACTTATTTTACACTTTTTCTAATTTATTATTGATAAAATTGAGTTGATTTCTATGCATAATTGTGTATTTTGTACTTTTGTAGGCTAAAACCCTGAATGGAAGTGAAAACGACCGAATAGAGAAGAAAAGGGACTAAAAATGAACAAAGTTGTGAAGCTGGGGACTTAAGTGCAAAAGTCTAAAAGATGAAGGACTTGAAGTGCAATTAAGGAAGGGCTAAAATGTAATGAAAGTCAAAGTATGAGGACTTAATTGCACTAAATCAAAGTTGAAGGACTGCATTGCAATGGACCAGAAGACTGAAGGACCTGAGCTGCAAAGTCTCTTAAAACACATGCGACCGCATGGGTTTTAACCATGCGGCCGCACAGGTTGATCAGAGACGTCAACTTATTATCCGGATTTGTCTATGCGACCGCACAGGATTGAACCATGCGGCCGCATAGAGTTAAATTTCAATGGCGGTCTATTTTTCTTGCACGATTTTTTGGTCAAACTTTTGTATTATTTTTGGCTTATTTTAATGTTAGATATTTTGGCTATCTCACGAAATATCCTATAATATCTAAGATATATTAGTATTCTATTATTTCCACCCTTGATATATACCACTTTGGCCCTCATTTGCACATACACTTGCACACACCTCTCTCTCTATTTTCTCTCCCTCTCTATCTCGAAATTCTCTCTCTCTCTTTCATTTTGTCTTTGTTTTAATTTGTTTTGTGTTTTGTAGGTTAATTAGTTGAAGGAAGTGGTGGAAAACAAGAGGTTATACAAAGAAAACTTTGGGAAATTGTTGAAGAAGTGCAAGAATCCATTCACAAGGGTTTTATCTTTAGTTTTTTGTGTTTCTTCAATCATATTTCCATTGTTTGTAATGTTTTGTAATATATAATCTCTTGTTTATTTTGTAGAATGATGAACTAAACCATTATTGTTGGAATTTATGTATTAGTTTAACCCTACTTTCATTAATATCATGTTTTGAGTTATTAAATACATTTGTTATCAAAATATTGGTGTTTTGATTATATTGTTTAAACTTGCAATATTTATTTGATATCCATAGATATTGTGGTTAGGTGGATGTGTAGTTATTGAAAAATAATTGCACATATTAGACCGAAATAATCAATTCCCTGGGTTTGTATGGTTCCGACTATACGCGTTTAGGTATATAGAAATATATACCTACCCTAGGTGACCCGTTGAGTATTTTCACAAAAATTTAATGCAATTGATTAATTTTGTATCGACATAGAAATATGTGGTATAATTTAATTGATTAGGGTTAATATCGCTCGAAAGAGGGTATTAATTTAAAATTGGAAAATCGGGTCTGACTGATTATTTTGATAATTTGTATAAGCGCGTTTTTGACTTGATATTAATGAAATAACGGTTAAATGAAATCATAAATTCCAACATCCTTTTCAAATCAAATCTTCCTTCTTTTCAAAATTTTAAGTAATCTTTTTTAATTAAAAATTGTGTTTTTACAGTTTATCGTTCTTTTAATTTAAAATTTTAATGTGTGTGTTTGTTTCGAGAATTTGAAACAATATACTCGTAATTGAAAACAACACTCCTTGAGGGATCGACATTCGGACTTTTAAGGTCCACTTTTACTACTTGTTCCCGACCCGTGCACTTGCGGCATCGTTTCGAAATTAGCGAACAATAGTTATAAAAAAGACTTAAGAGAATGTATTCTATTAACACTTTTAAAAGCAATTATAGACTTTTTTTAAGTGATGACTTCTGTGATTTGTTGGATTTTTGTATAAAATTATTGGAAGTTTTTCATAAACTTTTATAAACTTTCATTTTAAAACTTTTATGGACTTTTAAAAGATTCAAAAGATTTTTGAAAACTTTCATTTAAAATAGAATTCACGTGGGTCTTGAACAACGGTGTGAAATTCTCACATACAAAGTTGGTAGTTCCCACATTTTCTTTTCTCCGCTCCGTATAATAAAAAATACTTTTAAAAGATTAAAAATGTAAGCTATCTTAATTATATAAATAATAATCAACATGACGTACCCTTAAAGAGTAAACAAGAAATTAATATATTTAAATTTAGTTTTTTTATAAAAAAAAAAAAAAATCTTATAATTTTTTATGTTTTCATAGAAACTAGAGATAAAAAATAAAAATAAAAATAGAAACATATATAATCAGTAGAAAATTTTAATTTTTATCCATGACTCTAATGTTCAAAGTTGGGAAAAGGAAAGAGAAATAATGAAATAAACAAAAAATAAATATTAATTTATTGTTTTTGTTTTTATTTTTTTGTGAAAATCTCCCAAAATCTTAAGAAGAATGAAAGACAATTTTTGAAATTTTATTTTGGTACTTTCGGCTTAAAATTAATATCTTAGAGACTTTTATAAATGTCTTTAAAAATTATTAACAATTTCAATACTCCAATACTTATAAAGACTTCTAAAATGTTTTAGTTGCATATATAAAAGTTTTGATTTATTACACCAATATTTTTAGAGAGTTTCTAAAAGTTTATATTAAATATTATTAAATTTTTTAAATCTCAAAAAGTTTTTAAAAGTTTTAATTGAATACATCGTCCTTAGTAGAATCAATCATATATGGAGGATGTTGGATAATGCGGAGATTGTACACTTAGTTACATTATTTGGAAGTAATTAATAATTAAATATCAAAATTTGGGCTTCTTTCAGCTCAATTTTTTTTGGAGATTATGTTTTGTAATAGTGATTCTCTCAGTATAAGAAGTCTGCCCAATTAATCCAGCACATTTCTAAACATCCATTGAAATTTCGGTTGTCGCTTTCATGTGTAGTTTCAACTAATCCAGTTGATTTAGAAGTTTTAATATGAAGAATGTGTAGTTAAAAGTAACTCATTCAAATATAACTGGATTTTTTTTTAAAATTTAATAGTAAGTTTGACTTGCATTTATGTTAGAGAAACACATAATTAATACAATGTCTTTTTTATTTTGTTTGGTTATAAATTTGGGCTAAAATGAAATGGGGCAAATAATTTTTTATTGAGGAAATTACATCGAAACAATTGTTTAAATTTTCCATTTCAAAATTCAGGTCTAAATTTTTTTTAAGTTCTTACAGGCCCTCACAGTGGTGGGGGCCGACACATTTTTTTTTCTTCCAAAAATGCTGTTTGTATAGTATTTGATGTACAAACAATGTACACACCTCTCACTCAAAGGGTGAGATGCGTAATTATTTTAATTGTGGACTTCACTCTTTGTATGTGAGTGTGTTGTGTACAATATTGTACACTAAACTGTAACAATAGCATCTTTTCTTTTCTTTTTTTAATTCATTGTGGGGCCTCTGTGAACCACCCCCTGTACGTGGAGCTTTGTCCCAATTTATTTCACCCATCCCGTCTCACTCTTCTCTCTCTCTAAACGCACGCACATCTCGTCTTCTCTCTCAACGGTAGTGGTGCCGCCCTTGGAAGAGGATTTCTGGGATTCTATTTACCACACATGGTTGAGGTAGTGGATCCTCAGTGGCTCCATTAGTATGGGCTTTTTGATCTCCGGTGATGAATGAGGATGCGCCAGATGACGCTACTGACATCGGGGCTAGTGAGAGTTCTCAGTAGCATCGCTGGGCAATGCTGAGTCCAACTCTGCGAACGGCGAACGATGACGTTCTAGTCCTTCGACGTCGACTAGTGCGTACAGTCCTTATTGTCGACGTTGCAGTCCTTTGTCGTGACGCTGCGATCCTTTGGGTTTTTGGGCGTGACGGTGGTGGTGAGATAGTGATGTGGTTGGATGCGGTGGTGGGGGGTGTGGGTGTGGGTGTGGGTGTGGATGCGGTGGTGTTGGTGGCGTGGTGATGGCACTGTCCGTGTGCAGTGGCGTTTGACCAGTTGTGGTGCATATGCAGTTTGTGGTGGGTTGGTGGGTTCAGATCTGGTTGGTAGTGGTGGTGATAGTGTGTGGTTGGATACGACGGTGGTATGCGTATGTGTTGTGGATGCGATTGTGTTGGCGGCGTGGTGGGGGAACTGTTGTGTGTGGCGTTTGACCAGTTGTAGTGAAAATGTGGTGTGTAGTGAGTTGGTAGGTTCGGATCTGGTTGGTGGTGGTGGTGGTAATAGCAGTGAGGTGGTGATGTTGTGGTCGTGGCGATGGCGATGGCGATGGCGATGGCAAAGACGACGACGGCGACAAAATAGGATGAAGAGTGTTTGTAACCAACTATTTGATTGATTTGTGATCAAGTATTAATGGTGGATCGGAATCGAGGGTTGGATGTTTGGTGTGCATGACCAATTATTTTGTTCTTCTCAATTAATTGTTAAATTGTGACCAACAAATTTAATGACATGTGATCGATAGATAAATTGTGATCTATAATTTTTTTAATTTGTGACATCGAAATAATTTTTGATCAATTAATTTGATAATATGTGACCAATAAATAAGTTGTGATCTATAATTATGTACATGTGATCATTAATTGTATAGTTGTGATTTTATTACATTTAATTAATAAATAAATACCTGATTTTTACATTTGTAAACTTAAGACCTAATTTTTGGATTTTTGTTAGACCTTTGAAAAATTATTGGAGTAACTTTGAAAATTTAAATAACGTTCCAATAATCTGAGAGCAAACCACAGTAAACAATCATGTTATTGTACAAAAAAAATTGTTACTTCTTTATATAGAAATATATTTTTATTTAATTTCCTAATCTTTCTGTTAAAGAATATATTTCATAATATTAATTCTTTTATAGTTTGTGCATAATTCGAAATAAGTTTCGGGCAAGAAAATAATGGGTAAAAAGACAATTGTAGTAACTAAACCTTATACGGAGTTTAGTACAGCTATCGAATGGTTATTGAAATTTTTCATTTTGTTTTAATTTTGTCATTGGGTCAAATTTCTTGAGTTCTTCGTGGTGGCTGGTGGCAACCGAGTGCAAATATTGGACGCAGCGCAATACTAAAATGGAGAAAACGCTCCACATCCGCTTTTTTGTCTTAGACCATCATTCGAACTCTATGTGAAGAAATATAAATTGTATTATTATAGTCTTATAAATATTACAATGTAGGAGGTCCTATTTATAGGATTACAAATAACTGTAAAAAAAAACAAACATAAAAGGAAATATTATACAAATCAACTACGAAGAAAAATAATCCTACACTAAAGGAAATATTACAATGGAAAATATTCCATATTATTTTCTCTATATTTAACACCCTCCCCTCAAACTCAATATGAGGTAGAACTCCAAGCACTTAAGATCTTTGTCATTGTTGATGGAGATAAGTGATTTCTTGTTTGCTGGAAGAAAAAATTTGATGGAAATTTTTTTTTTTTAGCATAAGAAAATCTCGAATTTATCAAGGGGCAGGGGAAGGGCCGATAAAATTCAAGATACCGACCATTCAAAGTTTTTAAAACCTCTAGTTAGTTTAAGAGGCATGGGGAGTGCCGGTAAAATTTAAAGTACCGACCCTCCAAAATTTTTAAAAAAACTTCTAAATAGTTTAAGAGGCAGGGGGAGAGCCGGTAAAGTTCAAGGTACCGACCTTCAAATTTTTTTTTTTTTTTTTTTTTTTTAACATAAAAAAACCTCTAGTTTATTTAAGAGGCAAGTGGAGTATCGATAAAGTTCAAAATACCAATCCTCCAAATAAAACAAAATTAAATTCCCAATAAAAGGGAAAAGAATTTTTTATTTTTTATTATTATTTTTTTTTTGTGGTTAAACCCGGACAATGGATTTACCTTTCCTTTTTCTTCCTCCGGTGACGAAACTTTTCAGCTTTTGAGACTTTCACCTTCTTCTTTTTCTTACCCATCCCAAACTTTAATTCAATTCTTCAATAGTAAGAGGGATTAAAAAATATCTAAACTCCAATCTCAATTCTGTGCTAACGTTTTGGGAAGAGAGGAATACAATTTTTGTTTTTTTTGCAAGTTTAACCCAAGACCAAGTTAAACATGTTCTGATACCATGTGAAGAAATATAAATTGTATTATTATGGTCTTGTAAATATTACAATATAGGAGACCTTATTTATAGGGTTACAAATAACTGTAAAAGGAAACAAACATAAAAGAAAAGATTATACAAATTAACTACGAAAGAAAATAATCCTACACTAAAGAAAATATTACAATGAAAAATATTCCATATTATTTTCTATATTTAACACTCTAACTAGCTTGTAGAATTCAAATTCATTTAGATTATTCTCTCAATTTCAATAAAATGTAGTCAAATCAACTATGAGTTGATGATGTAAAGATATGGGATAGATCTCATCACAAAATCTTAAAAACTGTAGTTTTTATTGAACTTGTAGCATGAGACTGGTTTTTTTTTTGACAAGTATTGTTTTAGACGGTTTGTAAAGTTCTCACACTATTTGCGCCGATCTGAAAAATTTAACAAAAATATTGACATAATGTCACATGACATTTTATTATTGGACACAGTCAATTTTTTCATTCAATTATATCTTGATAACATTGATTATGTCAAGGAATCTGTCAACCATTTCCGATCAAATGGCATAATCGTTATCTTTGTCCGTGTGGTCTCCATTGGGTGATATTTATTCGACAAACCCCAACTTCTATATGGGCTTTACTTCAACCCTAGCCTAAACTTTTTGTTCTTCCTTTTCCTTAACTGCTAGAGACTTTTATTTGCACCACAATTGTTTTCAACCTTCAATTCTATATTACATGGTTAGCCCCTCAATTTAATTAAAATTATCACGAGACCTTCAAATTGATTATATTTTTTAGTCAACCATGACAAAGTGGACCTCAAGTCGATGTCATGTAAGATTATCTTATAGCATGTATATTCGCTTAGAAAAATGTTGTGTATATAATACTTGTACACAGCATGGGTGACAACCCTCACCCATACGGTGGGGTCCGTGATTATTTTAATCGCGGACCCCACCCTCAAATGTGTGAGAATTGTGTACGATGTTGTACCCATAGCCTCTTCCATTCGCTTAGGTGTCCAATACTGTTGGAATATAACTGTGATTTATGACATTCTTAGTTTGTTTGTTAATAAATAAATGTTTGTTTATTTTGAGTTAGTTGTTCATTGCTTATTTGAATAAGTGAATAAGGGTTGTCAATCGTATTGTGATATTATGAGTTATGTACTTGCATAGAGATGTGTAAAAAATATAATTTATATTTCGATTGAGAGAGAATTTGTGCTTATAGATGTTGACAATTCTATTTGGATCAAAGATCAGTCACTCTACCAATTGGATTACGCATGTTTGTCTTGATCATGATAATTTATGTTTGGAAAAAATGATGTCAATACACTTGGATTGGACCAAGTAAAATGTTGATTAATTTATAGTGGATTGTGCTAAACTATTTATCACATGCAATTGTCTTATAGAATACCCAAATTTGTTATAGAAAATGGTAACTATTCGTGAACTTGAAATTATTTGATATGCCAATGGGATCATTCAGTTATGATCACACCATATCGGTACGATAGTAATGAATAGGAATCAAATTAGTGAGAATGTTTTCGTGTTTGGAGTTCATCACCTTGTTCGATAGGTAACAAGTCAAAAGAGTATAATTTGCAGATAATTTATTTATATTGTTTTTGTGATTTTTTTATATAGTTTATGAGTTTAATTTTCTGTCATTAAGGGAATAGCAAAAAACTATTGATTATATTTCATAGTCTCAGATTGACTTAACTGGGTATAATTATTGCATCATAAATTGTATAAGTTCGATCAGATCCCTTTAATAGTTTCAGTAAAAGTTCTTGACTTAATTGCATTAGTAATAATAGTTCAAACACTGCATGCGAAAAAAATTGAAAATAAAAATAAAAAATAGAAATAGAGATTGGTTGAATGTAACGCCTCAAATTCATTATCAAACTTAAGGCGCTACTTAAGTCAAAGTAACCTGTACATAAATATTTTCAAAAGATCGCCACAATGCGACGGCATGCACATATTTTGAAAACTAACCTGTAAATACATATTTTCAAAAGTCGTCAAAATGCGTAGACATATATATATATATATATATATATATATATATATATATATATATTTGAAAACCAAAACAACTTAACACAAAAAGCGCGGAAACATCATTTCAATAATTTTCTCACATTCAAGAGTCGATACCAAATATGATTAGCAAAAACCAACATTTTCAAAGATACTAAAATCCAATATTTAAGTGTCAAAATGGAAATCAACTATTTAAAATAATTGCTTCTAACTTATATTTTAAAAGTTCTATTATTAAATCAAAATTTCCCGGCTCGTTGCCTAGCCCTACCAAGCTCCTTAACCTGAAAGGGTGGAAAAATAGTGGGGTGAGCATAACGAATTATACTCAGTAGAGATACAGCAATCAGTCCAAATTAAGTCAAAATATGAAATCAAGTGGTGAACATAATACACATACAACATATTATAGAATTATGTACTGTGGGCATTCCCAAGGACCCAATTTCGATCCCGGACCTATTTACGGTCTCTGGCAACCTTTTCATAGGTATAAACATTATATCACAATCAAAATCACATATCAAACATTAACATAGACAAATAACCACAATTGCGTAAATGTAAACCCCACCTCGAAGTTTTGAAAACTTTTTTGAAAATTGAACAATTGTAATGTTACCGTGCTTCACACTTTGCCCGCGATCTCGTCTAGCAATAACAAAATTAATTTAATTTAAGATACTAAGTCTAATTAAAACTTTAAAACATTTAGGGACTTAATTGAAAAGTATTAAAACTGAAATTTAAAAGTTTAAAGGCTGGATATAAACTTTTTGAAATTTTGCAGGCTAATTTAAAAGGTATTAAAACATAGGGACTGAATCAAATAATTTGTAAAACTTTTGGAATTGAAATAATAACTTTTTAAAATTTTGGGGCTAAATTGAATAACTTTTAAAAATTAGGGTTTAAGGGGTAATTTCTCAAAACTCAATTATTTACAAACATTCTCTCTCTCTCTCTCTCTCTCTCTCTCTCTCTCGACATGGACAGGGAGGAAGCCGAGAGGAGAAAAGGCGAGGGGAATGGTGCGAACTCCGGTCAGACAGGGACGTCGTCGTCGCGAGGTAGCGCCGGCGGGTGGGGTGACTGGGGTGCTTCTAAGGGCTCGGGAGAGGTCAAAATCGAGGCCAAAGGTTCGGATTCTTTGGTTGTAATTCGGCCAAAATGGTCGATTAATTGAGGTAAGTGATTGGGTGTTGTGATTTCTTGGTTTTGTAGTTGTTTGGGGCTGATTCTTGGATGAAATGGGGGTCGATTTTGGGTCGAATGGGGCTGCCGTTTTGGGGTAACTGCAGGCGACAGGTTTGTGGTGGTTTGTTTGTGGTCCATGTGGGAGTGGTGATTGAAAATTGCAGTCGGGTTTGGGTGATGGTTGTAGTTTGCAGTTTGGTGGTGGTGTTCGAAACTGTTGGTGGCTGAAATCTCGTTCGTGGTTGCAGTGGAAACAACCGTGTGTGTGTGAACTACCTTGGGCTGAGGTAGCATTGATGGAAGGTTTCGACATGGGTGAAAAGGTGATGATTCTGTCAAATTTTTAGTTGCTTATTGATCAAAATTGAAAGAAGATGGAATGTGGATTCTTACCAGTTGCTGTGGGTTAAGGGGGCCAAGCGTGGAGATGTTAAGGCTGTGAGGTCGAGAGAAACGGGATGATAAATAGTGAATGTAGGGCACAGAAATCGAGGCAGTGGTTTGGGCCTAGAATTTGGGCTGGGATAAATTTTTTGGGCCAATTGGATTTAATAAAATTGGACTGAAAGATAAAATTTGGATTTAATGAAATTGGACTCTAAATAGAATATTTGACATTAAAATTGGATTTAAATCGATAAGAATTTGATACTTTTAAAATGTTCGAGATTGGACTCGATAAATAAATATTGAATTCTTAAGATCGTTTCGAAATCTTATATTGAATATTTTGCTAGACAATTCGACGGACGTAAAATAATTTCTAAAATTTTGACGAAAATGTCGTAGCGACACTTTAAATTATAAAATTGTACTTTAAAAATTCGGATCGCTACATTGAACAAGGATCAAGTTTTAACCCTATAAATAAGGACATAGGGATGCCCCTAGGACACATCTCCAAGTGATAAAAGGGGAGGGTGGAGAAATCCTACTTTGTTTGAGGCTGTCGCGTCAAGGATTCGAATCCTGAAATATGAATTTGGTTTTTGGGTAAATGCAAGTATACAAGTAACCTTCCATCTTATACCTTTGGAGGCAGAGTCTGCGATTTACCTCCCTCACGATACTCCAGGACAAGAATGGTGTAGGATCCTCAAGGTTGGAGTTCAATCTTTTTTAATAAGGACATAGGAACTGCCTAGAGCAGTTGAATCATCTACTCTGGGCGTCCTTCATAGAGAGCTAAAGAGTCCTTTTTTTTTTTTTTTTTTTTTTTTTTTTTTGCCTATTCCATAATCTTGGGGTTATTGATTTGTATTGAGGCGTTCGCTCACCGTTCGCTCACCACTTGAGATGAAATTGACTCTTGCTAAATTTAACCGACTTTTGAGAATTTTCATCTAAAAAGTTCCCAATTGCATTTGAAAGTTTAAGGTTGGTAACATGGAAAAAAAATGTTATTTCCTTTTCTTTCTTTTCTTCTCCCAATCATATTCACGTCTCCCATTATCCTACCTACCTACCTACCTACCTACCTACCTACCTTTACTTTACTCTACTCTCATTTTCCCTTTTTTCGCTTTCCTTTTTTATCCATATCTGAATCCCATGAACATAGACTGTTGAAGTCGATAGACAAATGATGGCAATAACCCTTACTAGATAAGCATGTTGAGACGCTACGACCTCTAAACACATGCATGACAACGAGAATATCATATTATGTAATTGGTTTGATTTACTGAAGAATTGACCACACTAATTTATTAAGCAGTATGACTCGCATAGATGCATGACTTAAGGGTTCAACAAGACTTCATTATAGTCAACGCATACTAAGAAGATACACACTAGCAATTGGACAATTGGATCATTTTTGCATTAGAAGGGTTGTTTATCGATGTACTCAACAAAAGTGTGAAATGTCTCAAACCTTGTCCATTTTTCTTTATTGAAATTAGAGATGGACACGGATCGAGTTGGGTCGTGTTTGGCACCAACCCAACCATTGAATCGGTAAGGGATGAAAATATGGCCAAGTCGGTTTAGCTCGGGTTGATTTAACTGTTTCGTGGGTATTTTACTCTTGAAATCAGTTTTTCTTTAAATAGATCACCGAATCGAAATTTTCAGGTTGAGACCAAGCCAACTCGAAAATTGACCCGAATCGAGTGAATTTTTCGAATTAGGTCGATTTCACAATTTTTTGCCCAACCCTAATTTGAGTTCATGCTAAAAAGAAATTCTCATATTTTCTATGTAACTTGGGCATTTGTTGCTTTGAATGTAGGTTTCTTATAACTTTCTAGGCTAACTAAATAGTATTTCTCTATACCATCACGAATCAAATACTTGCTATAGAATTTGATTTACGACATTTATCAAGTCACCTCACTACTTCGCCAGTTGGCATAAACTTATAGAAATCACTTTTTTCCCACATTTGAAGGAAGGATAATGCCATAGCACATTGGCTTGTAAACACAAGTTACAATGAGAAGACTTCTAAAACTTTACGCTTATATGGGTTTCTTGTCTTTCTAGTCTTATTTTTCTTGTATTCGTTGCAAGTAAACTCGTGCAAAATGTATTCAGTTGTAGCATATTCCTTCCTCCTTTTGAGTATCATAACTCCTTGAATATAAGGTTTATATACCTCTTATTGAATACTTTAATTTGCCGGTAAGTTATAATTTGAAACTCCTCATTCTTGTTAGGAAAATGTTACTTGGCTTGACTCAATGTCAGAGTTAAGTGACGGGGGGACAAATGACCCCCCTATTGGAGGGGGGGGGGGCTATTGTGGCTAGAGGGCCTAGCATTGAGCCTGACCCCGTAGCATAATTGGTCTTGTTAAGTGAGTGGATTCCGAAAACATTATATACTTGAATGGTTTTAACAAAAAATAAAATAAAAAATAGAGCAAAGCTACAAGTACAGCATGATGCACAGCTTCCTCACATGCAGGGGTGGATCCCGCGATTAAAAAAATAGAAAACCCCACCAATTTGGTCACAATTGTGCACAATTGCTGTATAAATAGCATCTCTGTTAAAAATATGTACCTCGCCAAATGAATTATGTCTCCTGTCACTCAAGCTACATCATCATGTACTCTATGATTCAATCAAAGAGTGTACTCCATTATTCACAAAAGTGGAATTAACTCATATTTGTTTTAGATTAAAATACTCTATGATTCAATCAAAGAGTGTACTCCATTATTCACAAAAGTGGAATTAACTCATATTTGTTTTAGATTAAAATTTGATTTTAATCCAAGTCAAAGTCAAACAATCAATATCAACCACATCTTTCTTGGATCCCACAACTTTTTAATCACATATTTAAAAAAATTTGTATCACAATCTCTAAAAATTTGATTTTAATCTCCACCAAACACCCTCTTAATATAATACTTTCACTTCTAAAGTTTCTTACATTTTACCAAAATAGTGGTTTAATTACACGAAAATATAACAACGTTAAATCCAATTATATTTTCATTAAATCTGAATAAACTACATTCCTATCCTCCAAAAATATTGGAAAAATTGCAGTCACTATATCAAATCTTTTGTAATTAGTAGACTTGATCCGAACATTTCATTTATGTCATTCACGGTATCAAACCTTTCAAAAATTCACACCTAAAGTCCAAATGCTAGGTTTCTGTTAATTTGACTATTAGTGGACCAAAAGTCCATGGTCTAGCCAAATGTTGACCAATGGGCTAGAGGGTAAATGGGTAAATTTATATTTTTAAATATAAATTGAAATAATTAAATAATAATAATAAAAAAAAGATTAAAAAAACACCCACCTACGCCCCCAAACCATTTCTTTCTTGCCCATTTCCATACAAACCCATTCCCCTGTCTCAAAATCGTTGCCACAGCACGCAGGTTGCTGACTGCCAACGCCACCCGGCCGTTGACCAATGTTGCCACTTAGGTCAACTGCTACCACTGTCTTCCCTTCACCAAAACCTCGGCGAAGCTCTCAAAACAACTCCTCCAAATCAAACACCCTGGATTGTGATTAGGGAACTTTATTTTCACTTTCTTTCTATAATTTACTATGCTATTTTTTAGTTTCAAGTCGTCATATTTGCGTTTCAGATCTAAAACTCGAAACTAATTTTGAAGTCAGATTTGTTTTTGAGATTTTGCCATTGTTGTGGTGTAACTGGTAGTGCTATTGAATGAAGGTGTTGATGGTAAGGAAAGGTGATGGCGGAGGTGGCAATTAGATGGTGGTGGCGTGAAGGTTCGACTGGGATGATAATTATTGTGAGTGCATCTAACCGAAATCAACGTGAGATTTGGCGTGAGATTTTCGAGTCTTGATTCCAAAATCAGCGTGAGATTTTGGCGATTCAACTGGAGAATGTGGGGAAGATGGACCTAAAATTCGAAGAATATTGAGTCTTGATTCCAAAACCAGTTAAAGATTTAGGCGATTCAGCTAGAGAATGTAGTGAAAATTGGTTAAGAACCGAAGAGAGTTTCTAGACTGCCGAAATGGGATTCAGATGGTTGGGTAGGCCAGAAATGGGACTAGACTATCAAAATTTCAGTAGTGTTTGTTCTTTTTTGCCCTTTCTGAGAAATACTCTCGAGTCGGAAGCTAGACTTCTGTAACCAGATGGATGGTGGCGACAGTGGATTGGGTTTTGCGTTTTTTTTTTATTTTTTTAGATTACGCACCATTACTCACACTCACACCTGTCCGTTCCTTGTTGTGAGGATAAGTTGAGGTATATATTCAAGTTAGCCCGTGTTTGAGTGCATTTTAACTAAACTATCTCAGATTTTCTTCCTTAGGATTCGAATTCAGGACATGCTAACTGCATAATTTTTTTTCTTCTCCATCCTTTGTCAATTTGAATGTGCTCCTTGGGGCGTGGGTTTTGGTTTTTTCTTTTTGGGTTTGGTGGGGTGGGTATGTGTGGGGGTGAATGGAGAAGATGAAGTGGATTTTTTTTATTTTAATTGTTTTATTGTAGAAAATATAAATTTATCATTTTAACCTTTTAAAATTAGTCAAAATTGGTTAAATCATTGACTTTTGGTCAACTAATAGATGAACTAAGAGTCCATTTGATTATAAAGGTGAAATTTAGGTGGAAAAAAAAATTGCATGAAATTGAATTGCTTAGAATTTGTTTTAGAGAGAATTGTAATTAATTTTGTTTGATTGATATAATTTTCACATAATCTGTTTGACTTTGTTTTTCATGCAAATAGTTTGTTTTCGAGATAAATTTTTTTATAATTGGAGATAAAATTTATTTGAATTGTCAAAAAGTAAAAAAAAAAAAATTATTTTTATTTTTATTTTTTTGGTATTCGTTTTACTTTGTTTTACATGAAAATTATTAATAAAAGTGATAATTTTTTTTACCATTGAATCTAGAATTTTTTTCAGTTGCTTAAAAAAAAAAGGAGTGAATTTTTTTTTTTTCCCAAAGTGATGGGAAAAGATTTTTAAGAATTTCCAAGAATTGAGGCGGGAACAAATTTGAATAAACTTGCTTGTACATGCAGGTTTGACATGGGGGCTTACAGGCTCCTCACTGTAGCGCAGACCCCTCATATATTTGAAAAATAATAATTAGCGTGCCGCACGTTGTGAGTAGCCTGATAGGGACCTGTCAATCAAGTCCCTGTACAGGCAGCAATTCTCAACAAATTTTAGGGAAAAGTTTGATAATCAAACAACCAAAGTTTGGGGAAATGAAATTAACTTTCCATTTTCTATGGAAAAGTTTTCAAATCAAGCACAGCCTAACAATTTTTGTTTATTTGGACTCTAGCTACGAGTTTCTAAAAGGTTTGGTATCGTTAGTGGTACAAATGAAAGGTTTGGTCAAGTTTGTTAATAAACAAAAAGTTTAGTACCGTGGCTACAATTTTCCAACAATAATTATAAAAATGTTATATCTTGCAATTTCTTTGTTAATTAATAGTTCAGTCACTAGCAATAGGTAAGTAGACACCAGCCACACATCAGGATTACAGTGCATCAATAATTGACTGATAATTCAAGTACTAGACAAAGCACACAAAGACGAGAACATTGAAAATGGTTGTCCAATTTTGCCCAATTGATAAAATACCTGTCATAGGTCATACAACCTGGCTTGCACCCGTGCTCTAGTGCATTTTGCGTAGTTTGACTTTTTGTCGGGTTTTCCTATATTGATTAGTCACAGTTGTAATTTCGTTGCTATGAATGAATTTTTCCATTCAAAAAAAAAAAAAACCATTCTTGATGAAGCCTTGCTACACGAACATCACGGGTGATCGCATGTGAATGTGCGAAAAAAAAATATTTTATTCACGTGAGACTTGTACACTCACATGCGATCACCCATGATGGTTGAGTAGCATTTTTCTTTCGTGATGTTCTCTGACAGAGGAAAGTAATTTTTATTAGGTTTCTATTTGATTTAACTAAAAATTAAATATTTAATAAATTTTAATAAAAATTGAAGAAATATTTCGTTAAAAATTTGATAAAGTTATGAGTCTAATAATAAAATATGTGATTAAAATTTATTGTTACCTTTAATTTCAATTATTTTATAAATTTATTTTTTTTAGTTGAATCAGATAGGGGAATATTTCACACAAGAAACTTAGGACACCGCTAACAGTCTCTTTATATTTAAAGAGCATTTTGATCATAATAGAGAGCATATTTAAATTTAAAAAGTAATATTTTTTATACACTCCAATGAATGTTTTATTTTACAATTTGCAGCAATCATTTATCAATTTTCCCCCCTATTTTTCAATTAATATTATATTAATGTATGAATAATTTAAGTAGTGGAACATTGAACTTACTATTTCATTAAGCCATTGTTTGTTTTTTTTGAAAAGATGGGGTAAAACAAGGGCTAAATGCAATCTCGATAAAGTACAAATATAGAGTATGCTCGACTCTCCTATATTAAAAAATTAAATAAAGAATCCTCGAAACATAATTTCAAATCAATCATGCTACATGTACAATGATAGTTTACAACTTTTGTTGACAATCATGATTTGACATCATCATGTTTATCTATTTCAAAAGTTTCAAAAATTATTTTTTAAATCAACTATCCAAATTTTGCCATATCAAACATTATCAACAAATGTTGTCAACCATTATTGTACAAGTAGATTAATTCAATTCAAATTATGACTTTTTAAAGAAAAGAGAATATCACGTTTAAAGAGTTATTTGAAGATACTCTAATAACTTATACCATATAGCTTATATATTATGCATTTGTTTATAATTTTGTTATTATTATTGTATTTTGCATGGATTGTTTGGTTTTCATTTTTTCTCAAACTCATATATATATAACTCTATTGTTTGGACAGGCCAAAAAACAAGAATTAAGCTAGGCGTACAGAGCCATTTGCCAGGCTCTTTACAGGGTTTTTTGAAAATTAAATTTATTTGCCACGTTAATTCATTAAACAATGGGAAAACTATAGTAGAGGGAAAGCAATGAGAAAACCACGTTTTTGCCTTATTTCCCTCCCAAAATAGCAAAACCTCGTCCTCTTCTTCTCCAGCTTCCCTCCCAAAATAGCACAACCTCGTCCTCTTCTTCTCTTCGGGTGAGAGCTTATTTCAACTCGACCGTCTTCTCCAGCCGTCCTTCTCCAGTCGTCTTCTCCAGCCGTCCTCTCCAGCAGTCGTTCTCCAGTCGTCTTCTCCAGACGTCCTTCAACACGAGCCAATATATCTTCTCCACCTCCAACTATCTCCGACGTGAGGTAAATTCCGTTGTGGGTTCATATGCATATGAAAGTTGAAATTTATAAAAAAAAAAAAAAAGTCTTTTGGCAGAAATGTTTTAAAAAAACTGAAATGTATATAAAAAAAAAATTTATCCCAATGCCTGAAAATGATTTAAGCCATTCATATGTATTAAAAAACAAAACTGAAAGCTGAAATTTACATAAATGTGTAGTGGGTTCTTATGTATTAAAAAACACAATATTGAAAGTTGAAATTATGTTTTTATGTGTACTAGGTTCATATGCATATAAAAGCTGAAATTTATAACCTCTTTGGCAGAAATGTGAAGCTCATGATTATTTGGCACAAATGTGTAGTTGGTTCATATGCATATAGAAACTGAATTTTAATGACCTGTGTGGCAGAAATGTGAACTGGGTCTGCTTATGATTATTTGGCACAAATGTCTACTTGGTTCGTTTGCATATAGAAGCTGAAGTTTAATGACCTCTTTGGCAGAAATGTGAAGTTGGAGTGAATATTTTTGAATATTTGGCTGAAATGTGTAGTGCGTTAGGAAATATGAATAAAAACCAGGATTTTTCTCTTTATTTGGCAGACTGTGTTAAATGGGAACTGAATATATTGACCTCAATGTTTATTTTAGTTTGATTGATTTCATTATTGCACAACGTGAACGATTATTTTATCACAGGAAGATAATTATGGAAGATGTGCATGACAATTTTTTGGATGAATGTGAAAACGAGAATGTTGAAAATATGAATACAGCGGAAGAAGAAGGTTTAGGAGATGAGGGTTCGATTGTGCCTGAGGTGGGCATGCAATTCAAAGATGAAAAAGCAATGTTTGAGTTCTACAAACGATATGCATACGATATAGGTTTTCCAGTTCGGAAGAGGAATTCGAAAAAAGGGGACAATGGAGTACTAAGATATGTCACCTTCACATGTAGTCGTGAAGGCAGAAGAGTTATTAATGTTGTTGGTTCGTTATGTTGCATTAATATTCCTAATATACGGCAGGTCATGGAATGCCCTACTACTGTCCAAATTTACCAGCAGAAGGTGTTAAGAAGGGAAATCTGCCAAACACAGCCCTCAGGGAGTAGCCAACAGCCACATTATATTTGGGGTTTATGGATTCCAGTTTCCTCAGTTTGTATGCTACTGTTTTTTGAGGATTTTGCAGCCTGTAATATTTTGTCAAGTTCCTGCAGCCACTGTTTTTTTGAAAAGTTCCTGCAGCCACATTAGTTTAGGAGTTTATGGATTCCAGTTTCATCATTTTGTAAGTTACTGATTTTTTGAGGATTTTGCAGCCCTCACTTTTTGGTCAAGTTCCTGCGTTAGTAAATGTAATTTTGCGTGCTCTCAATGTTTGATTAAGGGCTGCTAATGTATGTAAACATATCTCCTTTTTCGTTATTTCATAAAGATGTGTTAGCCGAGTAACCTGTTATGCCATTTTCTGTTATGGAAAATCAGATAATCACTACTTTGAACATTCATGTTAAACAATGGTTGTGTGTAACCTGTTATGGGATTTAGGTGTAGGAAAATCAGAGAAATATGAATGTTCAAAGCCCAGTGTGATGCCATGCAGTAGACGGGCAAACGGGAAAAAATCTGGAAATCGGAAAAAAACTGGAATTAAAATACAATTGGATTAATTCACATCGTTTACAAACCACAAAACACTAAACAAACTTGTCAGCTACTATCACATATCAAACATCAGTACAGTTAAACAATTCGAACAACAACGCCATTCAAGCCGGTCTCTTCCCTTTTGCATCACCAGACACACTGCATTTTTCTCTTCGAATTGTTACGTTCACAGAAATATGGAGCTCTTCGTCATCATTCAGCTTCACTTGAGATTGAAATGTGCGGGTCATATCTTCAACTGCTTCTTTCACCATACGGTCAGTCGATATAGTATTCACGCCACTACATTCACCTCCTGCCTGACCTTCATACCATTCCCAAAATCCACATTTTTCACTACAACACTTGAATAATCTACCTTTATTAGGAGTCTCTTTTTCCACCTCAAAGCATTTCTTATAGCCGTGCTTACACAATGGGCATCGGACTTTGATCGGACATTCGGCAAATAAGTGTCCCTTGCCTCTACAACTGTGGCAGATACCTGAATTCTTCCCTGACATTCTAGTATGCAATTCAACCACAATGAATCAATCGATTTCCTCCCTGTCTTATTTGCTTGCTCCAACTGCAAAAACCAGAATTAATTCATTTATCCCTCCCACAATGCTACATTAATTCCCCACTCGACTTCCCTTTCCAACCCAACTGCAAAAACTAGAATTAATTCAGTTATCCCCCTCCTACAGTACCACATTCATTCCCCACTCGACTTCAGTTTCCAACTCCAAAAACCTTCAACTCAAACTCCAACTCTCCGCCGCCCACCGCCACTCCACCACCATGAAAACTCAACCCATTACAGAATATAAGAAAAACAGCAGCTAGAATGGGTTGTTGCGTTAGCACCACCAGCAAACCAGCAACTCCAAATCCTTACCTTTGTGGATTTCAACAATTATGAAAAATCTGAAGAATGTTAAATGATCTTCTGCACCGCCGGCGAGAGTGTCAGCGTGATAAAATAAGTTAAATAAAACTGAGGAAACAACGAAAATGTTGGAGCACTTGACAGAATGTTTTCATAGAGGAAAGAGAACTTGATGAAGATGGTGGTGACGTGCCGCCGGAGGTGGGATGTGTTCGCGGGTGTTTGGTCAGAGTTGTGATGTGAAGAGAGGATTCGATTATGGAAGATGGAGTTGGAGAGGTAGTATAGGGTTTGAATTTGGGGATTATTGGCGTGAAACGGGATGGACTGGTTGGATTTTATTTTTATTGTTTGTTTTTAATTTTTTTTTTGCTTTCCACGTGACCCTGTAAACACCCTGTAGGTATGCACCCTGTACGCCAAGCGCGGTCGAAAAAACAAAGGGGGCCAAGTCATTGGTGGGTCGCCTGTACAAGCGCCCTTCAATAGGGGGTGCCAAATGGCCCCTTGTTTTTTGGCGTGTCCCATGAGGCTTTTTCATATATGTATGCATGTGTATATGTATATATGTATATGTATGTGTGTATATATATATATATATATATATATATATATATATATTATGACCCCGTGAGATTAATAGCTAACATGAGGATTAATGCATGTATTGGCGTCAAAGTTGCATCCGTTTGGGAAGAATTTGCAAGTAATCTAATTTACAAATAAATAAATAGATGTAACTGATGAATAAATTGATAATACTTACATGTTCACTATAACGTGTAATTAAAAATGAAGTTAGTCAAATTATTCATGTATAAAACATATATAGATTAACTAAACAAAGGCTAAGTATTACACTAATAGTTCGTCGAATAATAAAAAGGTATCCAAGATTATATATGATTGGATGGTGTAACAAATAAATATTACGATTTAAATCTGTTAATTACACAACTAATATCGAAGTTTCATTTTGGTCATCAAACTATTTGTCATGCAAGTTTCAATTTTGTTATAGTCACAACAAGCCTTCTAAGTTCTCCATTTGGCAAATTTATAAATTTGCTAGTAAGAGAAATAGCTAGTAGTGAGTTTTTATGAAACATGTGAATAATAATCAATAATAATTATAAATATATAGTTGAAACTAATATATAACCTAACTAGATTTATAAATCAATTTATAAATTGTATCCAAATGAAAGCATGTCTAACAAAAATGATAGTGTAAAGAATCCGTTAGGTGTATATTTTGAATAAATAGTTATGCAAAATCGTACATGTCGAAAATACTGTGGTTTCAAATGTAAATATTTGAAGATAATAAATTTATATAATAGGAAAAAAAATAAGTAAAAATGTGTTCATTTATAAGTCCTATTTGGTTTAACTAAAACGTTTAATCAAAATTAATAATTAATTTTAAACGTACATTTTATGGAACTCATAAATTTTATTAATTATTCAATCGTACATTTAATCAATTTTCTAATGTTTAGCAAAACCAAACAAAAACTAATTAATATATCATTTCAAGTATCCAATGCTGGGAAATAACTTGTACAGTAACTACAAATTTCAATCAAATAGTAAGCTTTCAACTTTTGCACAAGATTACAAGAATCCAACTCGTACACCATTGTCATTTTTCACTCTTCCACCCAAAGAATCTCCCAACTCCAACCTCACATTCTATCTTTATATAGGACACCTTCCTCCCTTCAACAAGGGCACCATATAGTTTTCCAAGCTAGCAAAAATGGCTTCCATCAATCTTTTCTCGATCGTTTTGGTCTTCTCCTTCCTCTTTTTCGTCACGTTCACTCATGGATGTGGCACATGCACCCCGAAGCCACAGCTCTGCCCTAGGGACACGTTGAAGCTTGGCGCCTGTGTTGACCTGCTCGGACTTGTTAACATTGTTGTTGGGACCCCGCCATCGGACAAATGTTGTGCTGTACTAGAAGGGTTGGCTGACTTGGAAGTTGCAGCTTGTCTTTGTACTGCCATTAAGGCTAATGTGCTTGGAATTAACTTGAATGTGCCAATTGCACTTAGTGTGCTGGTCAGTGCTTGTAGCAAAACCATTCCTCCAGGATTTAAGTGCGAATAGATCTAGATTCAAATTTCAAGCCCTCATTTGATGTGCTTTTTCAGAGTTTCAAGCCTCATTTGGTGTGTTTTCTCTCAATCAACTTGTTATGTAGTGTTTGGTATATCGGGTTACACCGCACGGGATTATCCGAAAAGTATTGTTGAGTACCATCTATCAAACGTGTCCTTGGTGTGTGAAGCAAATGTTATTTTGTTAGCTGTATTGTGCTGTTTGCTTTATTATGTGTTCTATTCTCAGTTGGAATTGTTACTAATTTCTTTGTAAGATTATGTGATTTGGCCTAAAAAAAAAGGCTGGTTTTTTAGCCTTTTGTCATTGTTATTTGTTACTATTTTTCAATAATTGATGATATATTTTAAAATAAAAAACAATGTTAAAAGTATTGTTTATTGTACTAAATTTAGTGTCGAATACTTTTCCTCTTAGTATATAACTATTGTATTCAATAATTAGAAACGAGTTATTAGAATATTGATGCTGCGAAACCTGCTATGGAAAATTCGTTACAAATGTACTAAAAAATTGAGTCAATGAGAGCTATAAACAAAGAGTTTTGCTACAGTGCCTACATGGTTGACACCATACACACACACATGAGGAGATAACTTTTTTATTCAGGTGAGACCCACTCAATCCATGTGAGGGCAGTGTCAATCATGCGGTCATCCATGGTGTTCGTTTAGAATTATTCATAAACAAATGACTTATGATATAGGCTTACAAGGCTTTCCAAACAATTCCTAGTCACATAAATGTTATATAAATGTGTTGTTCAAATATTTTAAATGAGAATTGATAAAATGTGGTTGAAAGAAAGAAAGAAAAGAAAAAATAAAAATAAAACGGGTGCCTTAAAAATGGCCTATGCACCGCATAAGCCATTATGACTTGCGGTCGCATAGTATCATCAGAGACTTTTGATGGCCGCTATGTTATAACTATGCGACCGCGTAGACCAATGATATGATCGTTGGACAATTTTTTCAGAACTTGTTTGACATCTTTTCAATCTCAATTTTCATCTTTTGAGAAAAGTTGACACTCATACAAAAGTGTATGAAGGAATTCTATAAAATAGAGATAGAATTCATGGTTTAAAAAAATAATTAAATTCTCTCTTATGCTTTGAGATCTTCATCCCCAAACTCTCTCAAATTCATTTAGACTTATCTTATAACTCTCTTTTTGTTCCTTATTTCTGGGTTTCAAAACTGTTATTTACAACCCAGTTTCTTGACTTGAAATCTGCTAAAGCTATTTGTGTATTGGTCCTTTAACATTTTCATTACCAAGAGGACAAAATTCTTTGCGTTTCAAGTCTTCTTCATCTCTTCACTTTCTTTGTCTATTGCTTTGTGGTTTTTTACATCAATCTCGTTTTGTATCAATTTGGAGGTTTTGTTATCTATTTCGACGGAAATACTACAACAATAAATCCTAAACGTACAGTGCTCTTAGCTAGTTTTTCACCAATAAGTTGATATCTTATGTAATTTGTGCTTATAAAATTGAACTAGCAAACTATCCAACTTCCCAATATCATCTAAGTCAAATACTATTTTAAATTTAGGTCATTGAAAAAGAATAACCAACAAAGCTTTTAGCCAAGTTGGGAACAAAGATAATACTACATACAGTGGTGGACGTGGATATTTGGAGTTAGTGAGGCACAATAAAATTTATTAAAAAGTTACGAAAAAATTATGTATTTTACAAAATCATATACAGATGATCACTATCACAAATTCACAAATCTCATATATATGATAATTAACAATTCCCAAAAAATTTCAAATAATTTCACACATACGATTAATAACAATTTTTAAAGAATTCTCAAATTAAATATCACAAATGACAAAATAATTTCAACTATCATGCTCTTGTTCGATCATCGTGGAACTTTATTCTAATAAAAAAGCCCAACTACCATTACTGACCAATTCGTATTTTTGGCTCTTAAAAAAAAAAAATAGTTGGTGGGTCCGCCAATGACTACATACACAATACCAGATGATCAACTGTTTAAATGATAATCAGGTGGCATTAATTAATATGACATCTTAAATTTATAATATGAATCTCATTTAAAATGATAGATCAATTAGTGTCACTTAATTGCCTTCAAATAAGGGATGTCGAGCATGTCGCAAGAATGATCAAAAGAAGGTAGCAAGAGCGACTTCTTGACAAGGAGCTATGGAAGGAATTAGAAGCTTTACGTCTAGGGCTTAAGAGTTTTCGTCATCACCTTCAAGCTCCTAAGTTTGCAAGAACACATTGAATCGGCCTCTTCAATCCTCGAATCTTATCTTATTTTCGGTTAAGTAATAAGCAACTAAATAAGACTAATTGAATAAAGACAGAAATGTAGAAGAAGAATACAAGAGAGAGCTATACATCTACAAGTGAAATCCCTTTCGCCATATCACTCTATTTCTGTACAAGTGAATACGTCGATATGTAGACAAATACAATTCAAATGACCAAACTGGTGCAACTTTGTTAAGTCATCTTCAATGCTTACACCAAAAAAATACCTATTTTTTCTTATAATTTAATTATAAATTATGTTCCTACTAAAATTGTTAAATTAAAAATTATATTTAATGAACTAAAATATTTTATTTGTAAATACATTTTTTTTTTAAAAAAAAAAAAACTTTAATACCATAATTTGAAAAACATACAGTTAACGCAAATTATATCTGATCAGTTAATGAATAATTTTATTTTAATGTATTCAATAATCAATAGTTATTATTTATTACTTGATTAGAATTTACAAATAAGTGTTAACTAAAATTATAAATAAATTAAATTATCAATTATTCTTTGCACACAGTGTCTCTCAAGTGGGACGCAACTAATGTATGCACAGCGCGCTGCATCAAGCCACGCCATGCTTTCAGTTGATTGCCACTCGGTACTGCTTAATGACCGTATACATTCTAGTTTCTACAGAAAATTAGAAAAATAAATCATTTGGTGTAATTTTTAAAGTTTTACACTATTCTTAATTTATCCTTCATTTTATATTACAATAAATTTTATTTTATATTATATTATTATATTATTTAATAATTTAAGAGAGATGCTATATGTACAAAAAAATTATGCAAAAATAGTTGACAAAAGTCACGTGACAGCCCTATTGGAGCGGCCTCATGAGCCAGATTAACAAAGTGAAATCTTACGAAGTTCCACTCCACCACCACCACCGCCTGTACCACTCCCAAACTCTCTCCGATCTCATCATCGAAACCCTAATTACACAGGTGGATACATATTGAAATACGCGATAATTATTGGAATTTAATAGTATAATTGGAAAGTAATCTGAGAATAGGAGGTGCAGAGGCAGACTCCACCTAAGGTTATCCTTGCAAAATCAAGAGATCCACACCCCATAGAGGTACTTATACATATGGGTGACCTTCCTGTGAAGGAACAAATAATTTCTCTTATTAACTAGCCCGTGTGAGCAAGGGCTCTGTTTCTATATCTCCTTGGACTGATATCAAATGGTTTATCATTACTGTATTGTAAATTTTATTTGCGGCTGTTTTTAGCTTTTAGCTAGTTTCATTTTAACATTCTTAAGGGACAGTTTTGCAGGGTTCTGGTTGGCATCCAACTTTTTCCAGGAAAAAAACTCCAGCCAGCACCCCCAAAGGGGCTCTTACGAATGAAAACTAGGCCAATGTTGTAAAAGGTTCCCTCAGATAGATTTTGGACTTGATTATACGTAGTAATGCATAAAAATTTGGGTCTCGCATGTTAGACATTTGTGTTAGGGAGGCTGAGTTCTTGGCAACTGCGTGTCTAATTCTCTAGTTTTCAATGCACCGTTGAGATTATCAATAGCTTCATCATTGCTGTTGGCTAAGTTAATATCAGACATTAGAATCTCATGTATATGCCTTGAAGATTAATACCATGGTGCCCTGACATATATACAACGTTGAAGAAATAATTTAAATAAATAAGTTTGTGTCTTATCTAACAGTTTAAATTTTAAAATAAAGTTCACTATAATATTAGAAAAGATTCCTGAGATTCTTGTAACTGTCGATTTTATAAAAAAATTCATGTTGGGCCTTTGAGGAAAAATGAATCTCTCGCACATAGGAGGGGCGTTGAAGGTATAGTTTAAATAAATAACTTTGTTGCCTCTATAGCAGCTTATTGCGAATGAATGCAGAATCTTGCTAAACTACGAGCCTGTTTGATATGGTAGAATTTTTCATGGAAGTTGGAATTTCAACTTCCACTTTTACTTTTATCTTGTTTGATTACACATTTTTTCTTGACAATTGGAATTCCACTTTTTGGCTTTTTCTTACTTTTCATGGAATTGGTTTTCCCACCACTTTGGTGGGAAAAACAATTCACTTTTTTTTTTTGGGTAATTAGAACAAATTCTAACCCTAATTGTAAAAAAAAATTATCGCTTTAATTGACAATTTTCATGAAAAATAAAGTCAAACAAATTATATTCGATTTTTTTTTATCTTTTTTTATTTGGCAATTTGACCAAATTCTATTCCCAATTGTAACAAATTTTATCTATTTAATTGATAATTTTCATGAAAAATAAAGTCAAACAAATATCAAAAGATTCAATATTTCAATATTTTCAAGGTGAAAAATTATACCAATTAAACACAATTAATCGACAATTCCCAATAAAACAAGTTCTAGACAATTCAATTCCCTATAATTCGTTTTATTTCCATCCAAATTCCATCTTTTAATCAAACGACCCTAACATTGATAGTTGGTTCTGAGAATGTGTAAAACAACCACCACACTTTGCATTGGTGAGTCTATGTCATTATATAGAATTGTTTACATGTGTATATGGTAATAACGTGTAGAGAAGAATTACAAATAAATGGAAAGAATAAATGAAGGTAATTATACCACACTAATCATGAGCCATTATACAGAAGGAAAGCCTTCTGTCATGGCATGAGATCTTCATCCCTAACACTCTCCTGCAAGCTGAGCATCGGATTTGATCGGAAGTGAAGCTTGGAGTGAAAAAAAATCAAAGAGAGGTCTGGATACACTTTTGGTGAAGATGTCGACAATCTGTAGGTGAGTGCACAAACTAGGTGCGAAGTTTGTTGGCGACAACAAGTTCACGAATAAAGTGATATTCTAACTCGACATGTTTTGCGCGCTTGTGAGAAACAAGATTGGAGCTCAAGAAGATTGCACTTTTGTTGTCACATAGTAAAATAGGCTGCTAAGGAAGAGGAACCTTGAGATCACGAAGAAGATGCGTCAGCCAGAGAATTTTCGCGGTAGTAAGGGCCAAGGCACGGTACTCAGATTCACAACTAGAGCGAGGGATAATAGGTTGTTTCTTGGCACTCCAAGAGACTAAATTGTCACCAAGATAAATGGAATAGCCCGATGTAGAGCGACAAGTATTGGGACATCCTGCCCAATCTGTATCTGAATAGGAAACTAAGGCACCAGGAGTAGTAGATGGATGAAAAGTAAGTCCAAAGTGTAGTGTGCCCTTAACATAGCGAAGAATATGTTTGGCGACTTGAAAGTGATCTTCAGTTGGAGAGTGTAGAAATTGACTGACTGAGTTGACAGCATGAACAATGTCAGGGTATGTAATTGTCAGATATTGGAGAGCACCCACAAGAGATTTGTAAAGTGTAGGGTCCGAAAACACAGGACCATCAGCAGATAGGTGTTGGGAAACAAACAACCATGGGAGTGTAAATTGGTTTGCTGTCAAGTAACTGGGCTCATGTGAGAATGTCTCATGCATATTTGAGGTGACCGATAAAGAGATCGTCAGTAGTAGATGTAGCTTCAAGGCCAAGGAAGTAGCTGAGAGAGCCCAGATTTTTAGTAGCAAACTCGGAATTAAGCTTGTGAGTAAAGCTGTTAAGAAGAGAGGAGTTGTTGCCTGTGAGGATGATGTCATCAACGTAGAGAAACAAATAGATCATGTCCTTCTACTTGTGGAAGACAAAAAATGATGTGTCTAAAACCAAGTTGAATGAGAAAAGAAATAAAGCGCTGAAACCATGCTCGAGGAGCTTGCTTTAGACCATAGAGAGCTTTCTTCAGTTGACAAACATGATTAGGAAAGCGATGGTCAATGTACCTTGGGAGTTGTTCCATATAAACATCTTTAGTGAGATGACCATTGAGAAATGCATTTCTGACATCAAGTTGACGAAGGGGACATTTGTTGGTCACGGTAAGAGAAAGTACAACACGAGCAATAGTACCCACAATGTTGGTGTTTGCAGGTCAGGGAACCAAGATCCAAGTGTGGTTATTTTGCAAGGCGTGAATCTCTTCATCCATGGCAGTGAACCAAGTAGGATTCTTAGTAGCTGATTTGAATCCTTTGGGTTCAGAGAATGCTAGGAGAGTAGTAAAGAGTCCAGACGAGCTCACAAAATTGAGATGTCTGGGGTGTCTAGTTTTGAAAATACTAGCTTTCACTCGTGTGTGCATAGGATGAGAGCCCACCGGGGCAGTTATAATGGGGGTCCAAGCAATGATGAGTGACTCAGTAGTCGGCTCGAGAGGAGCTGGTGAAGAATCCTCTATAGTTGTAGGGATGGCAATGGGCCGAGCCGAGTCGGCTCGGCTCGTTACCCTACGAGCTCGGCTCGTGCTCGAGCTCGTTGCTCAACGAGCTCGTAGGCAACGAGCCAAGCCGAGCTCGGCTCGTCAAAAAAAAATTGAGCTCGGCTCGGCCCACGAGCTCGTGGCTCGTGGGCTTTGACGAGCCGAGCTCACGAGCTCGGCTCGTGGGCTCGCCTATTTTTTTTTTTTTTTTTTTTTTTTTTTTAATACACGTTTTTTTTTCCTAAATTTTGTTTAAAAAAATAGATTTTCGGTAAAATTTTATTTTATAAGTATTTTTATTTTGTAAACAATTTATTTAGATTTTAATAAAGTATATTTTTTTATGAATTTATCTTATAAATAATACTTATAAGTTTTTTGTAATTACAATTTAATTTTTTTACTTATAAATAATTTTTAATTAATATATTTTCATTTTCAAGTTTGTTTTGAAGAAAATATATTAATTGAAAATAATTATTTTATATAATGATAAAATTAAAAAAAATATGAGAAATTGTCAAATAATTTTTCAAAATATTTTTCATTTTAAAAATAATAAAATATATAAACCCTCCTCCTTTATCCGGGCTTGGGACCGGCTACTTCAATAGTTCAATTTCGAGTAGGCGGAGTTAAAAAATTGTACACGAACAACTTGTTACGTATACAATTTTTTTTAAAAAAAATTATAAAAGTATTAAAATAAAAAATTCGTCATAAATATGATTAAACTAAATATCACTTACTTGATTACATGCAATTTCGGCATATTTATCTTGCAGTCGAAAATGAGCGTCTTGCCAGTCCTTCACGCACATTAATGCTTCTAAAATATCTTCTTTTAGTCGATTCCTAACTTCAGAGAGAACCCTAGACCCTGCACTAAAAGCAGATTCCGAAGCTACAGTGCTAACCGGAGGTGTTAGTAGATCCTTTGCCATTGCAGAAACTATTGGCCATCGACGTTCATACTTTCGCCAGAAGTCAACTACTTCTTCTGAATTTTTCCTTAGTACATTGTTACTAGGCCAATTATGATTAAAGTAATCAAGTAATTCAGCAGGCATTGCATTGGGACTGTTACTCGATGTTTGAGTACATGCAGTGGAAGACAAACTACTATGACTGGATGAACCATATGCATATCCAGTTTGACCATATCTATATGAGTTCATGCCTTCAAATAAATTTAAAATTTCAGCGTCGTCATCTCCTAAATTAGTGGGAGGAGTACTTGTAGAGCCGAAGGGTACACGAGTAACATGTGTACCCATTCGTGAAGCATATGTTACATACATTTCAGATAAAGTTACTTCCAAATTCCTATAAGTAATAGGTACGTTAAAAGTTAAAGATTTTGACATTCGGTCAATTATAAATTTAGTACCCGATAAATTATATTGGGGGTCCATGACGCATGCTAATGGAAATAACATGGGCAAGTCTTCCCAATATTTTCTAAACTTTAATTCCATGGCAATTATAACTGAATTAAAATCGGGGTCATCTTTATATCTATCAAAAGCCCTAGAAATTAGATAAAGACGTTGAAGGACCATACAACTAGTAGGATAATAAACACCAGATAAAATATTTGTAGAATCATAAAAACATTTCAAAAAAAGCTTTAATTTTAATAACTAAAGCCCAATCGGATTCATTCAAAATATTTTCGTCGTCGTCCCTCATATGCCTATTGTTATAAAATTCAGTAATTAAATGTTCGAAACCTTCACATGATTTTAATAATAAATATGTGGAGTTCCATCTATGCGCTACGTCATTAGTAAAAGTTTTTGAATGCGACACCCCATTTTCGGCACAAAAATCCTCAAACGCTTGTTTTCTACTAGGTGTAATAGTGATATAAGTTAGTGCATTCTTAATTCGTTGAATTTCATCCTTAACATATTTTAAACCATCTTGTACTATTAAATTTAAAATATGGCATACACATCGAATATGAAATAAATAACCACCGAATTCGGGTTGAAATACTCTTTTCAATTTCTCGATAACAACCTTATTTACACTAGCGTTGTCGAACGTAAAAGAACGAATTTTACTCTCGCATTTATATTCTCTGATAATGTTCATAATAGCACTAAATATATTGGGAGCATTGTGCGGGTACTCAATAATTTTAAAAGCAATTATTCTTTTATGCATGATCCAAAGTGGGTCTATATAATGTGCAGTTGCAGCAATATAACCTCTTTTATTAATCCCTTCCCATAAATCCGAAGTAAAAGATATCACACCCCCATATTTTTCTAAATCGGCAATCAATGTTTTCTTTGCAGTTTCAAAATATTCTATTGTATCAGAACGAACAGTATTTCGACTTACCCCAACGTACCTCGGTTGAAGACATTCTTGCACAAAGGTAACGAAATGTTGGTTGTCCGTTTGTGCTAGTGGCAACTCAGATCCGGCAAGGTATATTTCACCATTCCTGTTCGAGTTCTTTCCGCCGAATACATCCACGTACTAAGTGGCGTGGTAGTAGCACCGCTGCCTGGACTACCAAATTGTAGTTGCGTTTGACCAGCAGGAAGAAGACCATGTTTGGCCGCACATGATTTGTAGTGACGGTTGAGGTGGGTGGTTCCAATGCCTTTTTGATGGGCCAATCGTTGTTGACAGTATTTACATACTGCTTTGGTTTCTTGAATTCCATCGATCACACGACCAGTTTGAATCAATTTAAAATGATCCCAACATTTTGCCTGCTTCTTCCCCTTTCTCTTCCCTCTTGCATCGGGAATTTCAAGAACAGGTTCATCATCCTGTTCCAAATCAATTGGAGCATCGAGATCAACGTCATCCAAATCAATTGGATGACTACTTTCATGAACATTGTAATCTTCAATATTTTCTGGAATGGGTACTTCATCTAGACCGACGAACTCATTCCCAAATTGATTTTGGGGCACATGTGCTACATTCTCGACTCCGACATCGAACAAGTTTTCAATAAATGAGCGTGGATCCATTTGTGAATAATTGAAGTTGAATATTGAAAAAGAAGAAGAAGTGAAGTAGAATTGAGAAGTGAATGAATGAATATTATGTAGTAGTGTAGAAAATATATTGTAAAATCAAGATTATAATTTAATGATATGAATATAAAATGTAGAAGAGTATAGAAATAAGAATGAATAAATAATATTGATTATAATTGATTTGTAGAGAGTATAGTAGAGAATAAGAGATTGTTAGTAAATTTGGTGAGAAAAAAATGTTGTAATTGATGGGTATTTATAGGAAAAAAATAAAATTTGAAAAAAAAAAAAAAAAAAAAAAAAAAAAAAAAAAATTTTTTTTGGTAAAAAATCAGTGACCAAACGGTCACTGCCAAAAAAAATTTTTTTTTTTTTTTTTTTTTTTTTTTTTTTTTATATATTGTGGACGAGCCCACGAGCCACGAGCCCAAGCTCGTGAGCTCGTCCACGAGCGGCTCGGCGAGCCGCTCGTCTATTTGACGAGCCGAGCCGAGCTCGGCTCGTTCAAATTTTTTTTGGTTCGTCTCGTTGCTCGGGCTCGTTTTTTACGAGCCGAGCCCACGAGCCCACGAGCTCACGAGCGGCTCGGCTCAATTGCCATCACTATATAGTTGGAAGCAAAGATGGGCCTGTACGTGATGAAGCAACCTGTAAAAACTCATCCATAGGATCAGTACAGATAATACACGAGGTGCATCCGGATTGGGGTATTTGCCGAGAAGGTGGTGCAGGGGAAGACACAGTGAGCTCTATATGAGGAAGACTAGGTTCAAGAAATTATGAAATTTGAAGGGAAGAGATGGGTTGAGCCTTAGACGTATGATGAAAGGGAAAGTGGTTCTCATCGAATTGGGCATGGCGAGTAATATAAAGTCTGGATGTGGTGGGATCAAGCCAACGAAAGCCTTTGTAAGAGGAACTGTAACCCATGACGATGCAAGGAACACTGCGCGGAGAATATTTGTTAGTCATGTAATCACGTAAACATAGATAAATGCGACAATCGAAAGGGTGAAAATTTTCATAATTAAGGAATGAACCATAAAGTAGTTCAAAGGGTGACATACCTCCGAGAAGCAGTTTGGGTAAACAGTTGATGATGTAAGCCTTAGTGCTAAATGCATCAACCTAGAAACGAGTAGGCGTGTGAGAGTGGAAAAGAAAAGAAAGACCCATCTCAGTTACGTGACGATGTTTCCTTTCAGCGCGACCATTTTGTGCTGGTGTGTATAAGCATGAGAGTTGATGATGAATGCCTAAGTTACGAAGGTACGCTTGAAAACAAATGCTAGTGAATTCAGCACCACTATCACTTTGAAATTTTTTTATGCATACAGAGTGTTGATTTTCCACAAATTTTTTAAATTGAACAAAATTATTATAGCAGTCAAATTTCAATTTCAATGGATAGAGCCAAGTGAAACGGGAAAAATCATCAATGAATAAAACATAATAGGTAAAGCCCAAATTTGATTTGATAGGTGCAGGACCCCGTATATCGCAATGGATTAAGTCTAAAACTTTGGACGTGCGACGCTCATTGCGAGAATAAGGCAAACGATGATTTTTGGCAAGTTGACATGTTCTACATAACACAGGTGATGATAATAAAGAAGTAAGATAAAGCTGCCCTTTTATTCTAAAAAGAAATAACATAATTATTCACATGTCCTAGGCGAGTATGTCATAAATCATATGAAACTGAAAGAGATTTATTTTTCAGGACAAAGATAAAAGCGGAATTTTCGCGTTTTAGTACATGTAAGCCACCATCACATTTACCGGTTGTCACCACCTTTCCCGTATGACGATTCTGAACAGTAAAAAAAGTATTAATAAAGAGAGCTGCTATATGTACAGGGATCTAAAATCCCTGTATGTACCGAATAATCATGCTACGTGTACACTCCGGACTTACCATTTGGTTGACACGACCCCACCGAGCACTCACATGGAGGTCGGATCCCACTCCATTAAATTTAATATTTTCACCCCTCCATGTGAGTGCTCGGTGGGATCGTGTCAACCAAAGGGTAAGTCCGAAGTGTACAAATAGCTTATTTCATGTACCGAATACACACATCTATGGGATAATTTTTTTTTTTACAATATTTTATATATGGACCCACTTTCATATGAGTTGAATTTAAAAAATCTGTCTAAATTCTGTCCAAATTTTTCAGTACTTGAAGAAAAATTCATTAATAAATGTAACGGATAATGGAAATCAGTCGTTAATTTACTAATGGACGAGATTTTTAGTGATGTGAGGGACGACTAAAACATCGGGGTACTTCCCAGTTTGGCCTAGTCAAAGGCCCAAATTTCCAAATTGACTTTTTATTCTACCATATTTCCACATTGGCCTAAAAAATATCAAAAGACTAAAATGCCCTTAAGTATATTAAACAATTACAAATATGATTTTTTGTAAAATACAATACTACCCTTTTACTTAACAAATAAAAACCAAACAATCCTTGCTGAAATTTAAAATTAGATCCTACACAGATAAAAACTCTCATCTTCTTCAATCTGAAAATATCAAAAATATCGATAGTTGAAGGAAAAAATTGTTTTCTGCCAATAACTTCGGACCGATAAGTATATTTACATATGTTTAATTTTATTTTCGTTAAATGTATATTACAAATGAAAACATTAAGATGTATGGATTATAGCAGATAAATTTTGTAGCATCTGTATATACTTTTTTAGCACGAATAGGAGAAAAAATTTTATCTTCAGTTAAATTTTTCGATTTACACAACCAAAACAGCCGAACGTCGTTTACAGCCGAACAACCGACTAGTCGGCTGTTTACATCCGACTAATCGGCTGTTTACATCCGAACAGTCGACTGTTCGGCTGTAAACAGCCGGCTGTTAAATTTATTTCTTGTTTTAATTGACGCTGTGAGCCCAATTTTTGAATAAATAAATTTTGCCATGCAGATATGAGGATTGTACTCCCAATTTGTTACTTTGGTGATTTCGAATTGGATGAAAGTAATCGATGGGTATGGAAATGGTCGAATGATATACAAGATAGTGTTCCAACACATATAACAGAGAGTACATTGTACGAGGAATTGTTTGATGATATTCAGAAAATTCTGAACGTCGATTCATCTCGATACGATATGGTATTAAGATTTCAATTCAGAGAGCATTTGCCTTTTTCTATTCCACCTACAAAGATTACATCTGATGTTCATGTGAATTATCTGTTTGAGTTGAACAAAACGCAAATGACCCCTATTTGCGTGACATTAGTGAGGAAGGATGACACGGAAGGTATAAATGCCGGCTCAGATGGTGCAACAGGTTTTTGGGATACAGTGCAGATAGCCTGCGAGGATGAGGTTAATATTCCCGAGACAGTTTTACCTGATCGTGATATGGATGTGCCGCACAGAGTTCAGTCGGTAGTTCAAGATAGCAAGAACATTAATGCAAATGAATTTAATAATGAGGATTTGGCTGCTTTATCCCGACGTAGATGTGAGTGGAGTGGGAACACAGAGGCTGGAACAAGTGGACCGTCATCTAATTATTCACGTGTGGCTCCCGATGATGATGATCTGCACGTCGAGCAGCAGTTTGTCACGAAGGCAGATCTACAGGTAGCTGTGCACGAGCTGGCATTGAAATTTAACTTTGAGTTCAAGGTAAAGAAATCAAACAAGTCTTTGTTGACACTTGTTTGCGTCAATGATAATTGCCATTGGCGGTTGCGAGCGACTAAGATGGAAACGAATGAGTCATTTGTAGTTCGCAAGTATACCCGAGAACATACTTGTGGATTGGGAACTCGTGTAAACGATCACAAACAAGCTCGGTCATGGTTTATTGGTCGACAAATAATGGACAAGTATGAGGACCCACGGATGATCTATAGACCTTCAGATATCGTGAACGACGTCCGACGAAACTAGGGAGTGAAACTAAGTTACAAGAAGGCCTGGAAGGCCAAAGAATGCGCGTTGGAGCAATTAATGGGCTCGGCTGAGGAAAGTTATGCGAAATTGGCTCAATACTGCCATAATTTGGGGACAACTAATCATGGTTCCCCTTATTTCATTGCGACGGAGGGTGAGAATTGTTTTAAGTATTTATTCATAGCTCTTGGACAATGCATTAGAGGATTTAAAAATGCGACGTGCGGAATCACATAATTGCACGAGTATGCTAGCCCCGGCTCAAGAGGATAAATTATTCAAGGCTGCGGAGGTCGGGAGAAGGTTGGTTGTGGAACCGTTGGATGAGTCGCGCTTCTCTGTACATTGTGCACGTCATCTGGCATACATGGTGGACTTGACAATCAACACATGCACTTGTAATCGATTTCAGCTGGAGAGTTTTCCATGCGAGCATGTAGTCGCAGTAGCTATGCACAAAGGTTTTGCACCAACTACATTATGCTCTGATTATTACACGGCTGATTATTGGAGAGCAGCGTATGACTATATTTCCCCTACCAAACGAAGCTGATTGGGAAGTTCCTGACCGTATTCTCTCGTTTAATAGTATGTCACCACCGATAATTGAACCGCGTGGCCCTGGACGTCCACGTACTTCTAGAATACCCTCCACTGGAGAATTTTCTCGACCGCGTAGGTGCGGCAGATGTAGAGAAGTCGGTCATACTCGTGTAAATTGTAATAGTCAGGTTCCTCTGAGTGACAATTAGCTGACTGTGTAATGTAATTGATGTTAAATGAATAATATTTATATTCATGTCAGTATTATATATGTCATATATATATTATATTTACAATCATTGATCTCCAAAGAAACTTTCATATACATTTTTATGAATATGCATATATGTACAATTACTTATAATTACAAAAATATTTGTCGGAATATTTACGGATCACAATTGAAAAAATACAAGTCGACAGCTAATTTCCGACGCCAAATGTTAATCCATGCTTGGTTGATTCCATTAACCTTCTGTCCTATACTAAAAAATTCTATGTATTTTATTGCAAACATGCCGCAGTCGCCCCTGCAATTAATATCATAATGTGTTAGACAATTGACATCAGAAATCGTGCAGTTACAAAAAAAATATATTCTAGGTATAAACACTTACGATACAGATTGTCTCGTCGTCGTCATGTTCCGCACGATGGCTAGTCTATCTCGCACAATCACATCCGCTCGTCTAGCCATCATAGGAACGATCACAGCTAGAGGCTCAATACCTGTTCGAGCTGGCCTTGTGTCAGACACGAATGATCGGAGTCATACACATAGATAGTGGAGTCAGCGAATATGATCTATACAGCAAAACAATGCAGGTTCGCGATCATTGGTATGTACAGATGTGTACATTCCTCCCAAGGCTTCCCTCCGACACTCGGCCACACTCCGAGTACCCACTCCATCATGTAATCGGGGATCGTGTACGTGTTACCCACTCGCTGGAGCGAATCGCACTCTATGACAATAGCGCGTGAAAACTCAGTGTTCAGTATGAGTCGTCCAGGAAGGGCAAACGATATTGGAAATCGTTTAGCACGATCACGCAACAAATCCATGGCCATGTCAATGTGCTGCACCAAAAAAAATCAATACGTTACGTTTTCAAAAATTATTTCAATTCATATACAACGTGAGTATATAATATCAAGCACAATAAGCCTAATTCACTTACATCGTCCGCGAGCCATGCTCCAGTCCAGCTGATGTCGTGGAACCATTTGTATGCGTCAGAGATCGTCCTGGAAGATATCGTGTGACTGGCTCTGAAAACAATACAAAACGACTGTTAAATGACGCGTAGTAGAGTAAACGTAATGCAGTGAGAATAAATTAATATAGTACATACCTGGGCCTCATCGATCTCCATACCGGCTCGAACAGTCTCCACTTCGCGGGGTCCACCTCCCTGAAGAGATTGGGGTACGTCCCATCAATGTACGTCATCCTCTTTGTCTCGGCTGTGTATGGAGAAACGACATACTGCGACGGTAAGCTGGCCCTCTTGTCGACCACCAGCTTCACGTCGGCAGCGCCACGCTTCTCCCCCGCGCCCACCCCGGGTGTACTAGCGGCCTCCACCACCTCGGGGGTCGTGCTATCCATCGTTGTCGGGGTCACGACCTCCTCCACCGTCTCTGTCGTCTCCTCGTGGCTCTCCACCTCAACTGCCATATGGGTCACCCCCTCCTGCACCCCCGACTCCTGTACCCCCGCCATCGTCTCCTCGTGGCTCCCCACCTCAACTCCCATCTGGATCACCCCCTCATGCACCCCCGCCTCATGCACCCCCACCTCCTGTACCCCCGACTCCTGTACCCCCGCCATCGTCTGCTCGATGCTCCCTACCTCAACTGTCATCTGGGGCACCCCTCCTGACCCCGCCTCCTGCACCCTCGCCTCCGGCATCCCACGGACCGCCGTCCATAGTGACTGTAATCCATCATCTGACCATAATGGTGAGTGACCTCGATCTCCCTCTCCATCACCCCCTCTACCACCCCGTCCATCACCATCTCCTCGTAGTCCTGCTATATCGCATCGAAGAGCTCCGACTGCCACGTCAAGGTCTGATATATGGGTGCGTAGCACTGATACATCCTCACGTAAGCTCGATATCTCGGCTGAGATCTCGGTCCGCATCTCCCTTACATCATCCCGTAGTGCCCCCACCTCCTCTCTCATCTCCCCTCGAAGCGCCACTATCTCCTCTCACATCGCCCCTATCTCCCCTCTCATCTCCACCATAAATCCAGTCAGAAGGACATGCAAGTCATCGGGTGCAGGAGATCCATGGGGGAGGTGCCTGGATGGAGGAGAAAGAGATCTCATAGGCGGGGATGATCTCCTGGGGGGGAAACGGTGACGGCATCGGCAACGGTGATGGCCTCGGGGGGGAGAAGGTGACGGCATCGACAACGGTGATGCCCTCGGACGGTGATGCCCTCCCCGGAGACAATCGTCGATCAACCAAATCACGGTCCTACACAAGTGATAACATTGACAATTAATTTTTATTTAACGAAAGTCAGATAACACATAGCGAGGAACATTATATATTCCATTCACGTACCTCCTTGGGGTATGGGATGGAATCGGGAGTTGGCTCGGCTTCATTGTGCAGATCGGTCTCGCATCGCCCATATCAGTGAGCCTCCTCCTCCATCGATGGCATCAACTCAGTTATGACTTCAACCTGACATAACCACATTTCGACTAGTTAATAATCATATGTTCAGATATCTGAGCTACAAACAACATAAATCGGAAAACGTATTATCTCACCTGAGTGTCTCGAGGATGGCAGATAATTGTTTGCTAGTTGGATATCCGACAGCTCGAGATGCTTGCCAATGATGCATCCGAGGGACGCGTGTCTCCAGTCGAGTCGCATACCGGTCACCGATGACTGGGACAGACTCGTACGCCCAAATCTGCAACAAATACAATTATTACATTCATATCTATTATGAACAATATTCTAAGTCTAAATTATGAGAAAATATACCTGCACAGCCAGGGGCAATCCGTATGTATCATACTTTCGCATGGTCCCCCTCGGCCTCGAATGCAATCTCGTGAAAACGTGCACCGTGTCCTTAAAACATCTCTGCCCCCACGGATATGTGTTAAAAGCATCAAGATCATCGACCATCTCCAAATGTAAGGGGTCAATCGCAGTCCTCCTGTGGTGACATCATAATGTGCTCTCCAGGATGTAGACCAGGCCGAGCTTCAGTCTATCTAACATGTCGACACACCTGGTGATAGCCTCAGCCAACTGCGTCAAATAAACTGACCCCTGCCCCTGAAAGTATGTGTCGTGCAGCCTACTGGCCCTCTGCGCACCGGCATGACCCGCATCAACGCCCGTAATCTTCAATCCAGTGATCATCGCAAAGTCGAACACAGAAAAACTGGCGACTTTGCCTCCGAGATCGAAATGGAGGGCATCGCCGTCCACTGGACTCAACAATCGACATAGTAGGGCATCGATGATCTGCCCCGAAAACTGCAAGTGTCTCAACTCGTACAAGGGCCACAAAAATGACTGCTGAAGCATATCTTGATGCTCTGCATCCAACTGATCCAGTACTGCTCTGTAACTGTTCAGGCTACAGTTCCAGGTAGCCTTACCTGGCATCTGTCTCAATGTCGCATCTAAATGATACTCCATGCTGCAAAAAAATTAAATTATTAGCACATGAAACAATAAATACTGGAATACAACATATTCTCTAAAAATTAAGTGAATCGAATTCTAACAATTATACGCAAAACAGATTTACATAAAGGATTACAAGTAAAAAAAAGGGACTAAATAATTATCAATTTAATTTTTTCCTTTGAATTTCGTTTTTGGTAATTATCAATTTTACAATTACATTTAATTAAAACAAAACAAATTTATGAAAGTAAAAAATAATTCAAATATTATTTAATTACGTTTGATTTTTGGTAATTATTAATTATATATATATATATATATATATAATTAAATGAAAAAAATTTATTACTATTTATTTAACTTTGAATAACATAAATATTTATTAACAAATAATATTAAATTCAAGAATTTTATATTATTTGTTAACAAATTCAAATGAAAATCTAATAAGAGTGTGTAAATTTTTTTACAAAATAATATTTAAAATTAAATAATTGTTTATTTAATTTTATATATAAAATAAAACAAAATAAATTTGAATTCTTTGTTTATTAAAGTAACAAAAGAATACAAATATTATTTAATTACGTTACGTTTTATTTTTGGTATTAAATTATTAAATTAAATAAATTATTTATTGTATTTTATATATGCAGTTTAAAATAAAAGAAAATTATTGAAGAAAAAATACAAGTATTATTTAATTATATTTGGAATATACTATATTAAAAATTTAATATTATTTCATTTTCCTAATTATAAATTTAAATTTATTTCTTTTATTACATTAAAAATTTAATTTTATTTAATTTCTGTTATGTATAATAATATACAGAATAACAATTAAATTCGAAAAATTAAATTGTTTATTGTTTTTTTTTTAAAAATAATAATTATAATAATAATTAAATTCGATAATTTTTTATTGTTATTATAATTTAATTATAATATTAATTAAATTAGAAAAAAAAATTAAACCGGCGGTCAAACCGGCTGTACACAGCCGGTTTGACAGTACACAGCCGTCAAACCGGCTGCACACAACCGGTTTTAGCAGTCGAAAATCGGCTGTTTACAGCCGGTTTCCATTCTTCCTCCTCAGTCGCCGGAAAACGTCATTTTCGGCGACTGAGGTGCTTTAAACGTGCCAAAAATCCATTTTTGCATCCCAAAAATTGTCCACAATCTATCTACTCCACATTTCTAACCTAATAATGAACTATTAATCCAACTAAATGTACAAAAATTTAAATTTATACCAATTCAAATAGGTCCATTCTCATTGACAGTTTAAAACTAACCTTTCTCGTCGTCTTCTGCTCGTCGGCGGCTCAGAATCGTCGTCGTCGGTTTAGAGAGAGATAGAGAGGGTCGGTTTAGAGAGAGAAAGGGTCGGTTTAGAGAGAGAAGTCGGTTGACTGTGTATTGTGAGGGTAATTTTGTCTTTTTAATGGTTTTTTTAAATTTTAGTATTTTTCTTTATTTTGATTCATCTATTATTTGGTCATGGGCCATTGTGGGAATACTATCATTTCATCAGGTCATTCACAGGTATTTCCTACTAAAACATCTAATAATTGAAAATCAGGACAAGGCGAAGTTTTACCAGTGTGAGTAATGGGAAGTGACGAGGTGTGTCTGTGATTGGGGTTCTTCCAAAAATGGCCAAGTCAAAAAGCCTTATTTCCACTTTAACTTTTTCATAAGTTCATATTCCCACTTTGGCCTATTGGAAGTTTAAAGACAAAACTACCCTTAAATGAATAGCCGAAAATTCGGCTGTTAACAGCCAATTTTTCGACTGTAAACAGCCGAAAATTCGACTGTAAACAGCCGAAAAATCGGCTGTTTTCGGCTGTTTACAGCCGACTTTTCGGCTGTTTTCGGCTGTTTCATTATGAGTCTGCTTCATTATTGTTATCATAACTTTTTCTCCCGATATCCGATTAAGGCGATTCAAAATGGGTTGGAAAGATAACGCAAAGGGCTACAACTTTGCTAGAAATAGCTCCTTCTCAATTCGAACGTTTACTAGGCCAAAAAGGGATCTCAATATCCAACTAAAAATTTGGACATTCTAAAATTGATTTATTTTCACTCCTTTTGGCCATAACGTTCTCTACTGATATCCGATTGAGATGATTCAAGATGCGTTGGAAAGCTAAATTAAAGGGATACAACTTTGATTTAGATGTCAACTTCTAATTCGATCTTTTGCTATGTCAAAAAAGGTTTCAAGATGAAGTTGAAAACCGATGCAAAACTTTTCAACCTATAAGTTGTTATGTGATCATTTTTGGCTATATTTCATCACTTTGACTCATTTCATCATCCAATTGACATCTAACACTCTCGAATCTTCGTCATAAGGTTAGAAACAAGTTCATAGTATTTGCACTTTCATAATTATTTATTTCATATTTAATTTTGGTACGATAATTGCCAAATTAAAATTACTTCTTTAATTATATAAATTTTATTCAATTTCGTAACATTTAATTATATAATTATCTATTTCATATTTAATTTTGGTATGATAATTACCAAATTAAAATTACTTCTTTAATTATATAAATTTTATTCAATTTCGTAACATTTAATTATATAATTATTTATTTCATATTTAATTTTGATAATTATCAAATTAAAATTATTTCTTTAATTATATAAATTTAATTTGCTAATTTGATAATATAAAATATTTAATTTTGATAATTACCAAATTAAAATTACTTCTTTAATTATATTAATTTTATTCAATTTCGTAACATTTAATTATATAATTATTTATTTCATATTTAATTTTGATAATTATCAAATGAAAATTAATTATTTAATTATATAAATTTAATTTGCTAATATAAAATATTTGATTTTGATAATTACCAAATTAAAATTATTTCTTTAATTATATAAATTTTATTAAATTTCCTAACATTTAATTATATAATTATTTATTTCATATTTAATTTTGGTAATTATCAAATTAAAATTATTTCTTTAATTTGCTAATATAAAATATTTAATTTTGATAATTACCAAATTAAAATTATTTATTTAATAATATAAATTTTATTCAATTTCGTAACATTTAATTATATAATTATTTATTTAATATTTAATTTTGGTAATTATCAATTGAAAATTCTTTATTTCATTATATATATTAGAAAATTAAACAAAAAGGAATTAAAAAGATTGAATAAAGAATATAAATATTATTTAATTAAATTTTAACAAAATTGAAGATTCTTTACAAAGAATATTTAATTAAGCAATTTTAAATTAAAAATAGTAAATGAAAAAAAAATGATTTTGTTAATTTCGTTGAATAGAACACTTAATTAAGGTAATTATCAATTGAATTTTTTTATTTAATTATATATATTAAAAAATTAAACAAAAAGAAATTACAAAAATTTAATAAAGACTATAAATATTATTTAATTAAAATTGAACAAAATTGAAGATTCTTTACAAAGAATATTTAATTAAACTATTTTAAAGTAGAAAAAAATTAAATAAATTTTTTTGTTAATTTCGTTGAATAGAATAATTAATTAAGGTAATTATCAATTGAAAATTCTTTATTTAATTATATATATTAAAAATATTAAACAAAAAGAAATTACAAAGATTAAATAAATAATATAAATAATATTTAAATAAAATTGAACAAAATTGAAAATTCTTTACAAAGAATATTTAATTAAACAATTTGAAAGTGAAGGGCATCGCCGTCGACTGAACTCAGTAAAAAAATATTACAAGTAAAAAAAAAAAAAAAAAAAAGAATTATCAATTTAAATTTTTCGTTTGAATTTCGTTTTTGGTAATTATCAATTTCAATTTCTTCATTTAATTATATAAATAAATAATTTAAAGAAATGAAAAATATTAAAAGTAAGTAAAAGATATAAATTTTATTTAATTAAATTTGAAACATTAAAGATTTATTTACATAGAATATTTAATTAAAGAATTTTATATTAATTAAATTATTTAAATGAAAATAAAATAAGAATTTGCTATTTTTAAAAAAAATAATATTTCATTCTCGTAATTATCAATTTAAAATTATTTATTTATTTATTTAATTTTATATATAAAAATTAAAACAAAAGAAATTTATTAAAGTAAAAAAGAATACAAATATTATTTAATTACGTTTGATTTTTGGTAATTATCAATTTAAATTTCTTCATTTAATTTTATATATATATATATATATATTTAATTAAATGAAATTTTATTATTATTATTTAATTAACTTTGAAAAAAATAAATATTTATTTACAAATAATATTAAATTGAAGAATTTTAAATTAATTAAAATATTAAAATGAAAAAAATAAGAATTTGCTAATTTGTTATAAAATAATATTTCATTCTCGTAATTATCAATTTAAAATTAATTATTTAGTTAATTTTATATATAAAAATTAAAACAAAAGAAATTTATTAAAGTGAAAAAAATGTAAATATTATTTAATTACGTATGATTTTTGGTAGTAAATTATTAAATTAAAAAAAGTTATTTATTTTATTTTATATATGCAAATTAAAACAAAAGGAAATTATTAAAGAAAAAAATACAAATATTATTTAATTACATTTGGAATATACTATATTAAAAAAATAATATTATTTTATTTTCGTAATTATCAATTTAAAGTTATTTCTTTTATTATATCAAAATATTAAATTTTATTAATTTTTTTTATATACGAAAATACAAAATAACAATTAAATTATTTATTGTTATTAAAAAAAAAAAAAGTCTACATTTGATCAAATCGGCTGTTAACAGCCAAAAAATCGGCTGTAAACAGCCGATTTTTTCATGGGCATTTTGGGATTTTCGCTATTTTTGTTATTTTTTTTGTTTTTTCATTTTTTTTTTTAATGTGTTAATTGGTCAAAGGCCAATATGAGAATATGGCTTTTCAAAAGCGCCATTTAGAGCTATTTCCTCGTCTGTGATTCGGTTTCGCAGAGGTGCGATTAGTGGCAGTGAACGCAGCTTGAGTGGGAGCGGTTTGTTCCAATGACTTTTGGAAGAGTTCAAAATTCTTTGCTTTGGGCATTAGATCGGCAAAACAGAGGAGGAGAGTAAGTGCCATTTGTGCCATAGAGTAGCTCGAAAATTTCGAGCCAAGACCACGAAGGAACCAGTACACGTTGTCGATGCCATCAACGGGTCGATCGATTGCGTGAAGTTGATCACAATGTGCTTTTGAAGGCGCGAGCATAATCGGAGACAGACCTGGTGCCGTGTTTCATCAATTGCAAATCATCTTTGAGTCGGATTTCTCGAGCCTTGGAGCGATTGCTAAAAGTGTTCTCCAGGGCAACCCAAACTTCTCAGGAGGTGGTCTGACTACTTCAGTCATAGCTTCTTCGGTTGGAGAGGACAGGAGAAGGCTTCGAAGACGTTGATCTGTGTTCTTCCACGCCAGATGTTTGACGTTAGGCAGCTGAGAGTTCACAGGTGCAAAGTGGGGTGGAGGCACAAGTGTGCCATCCACATAGCCAATTAATTCTTGGCTTTCTAAGAGAGGAAGCAACTGACTTTTCCACAAAAGGTAATTCGAAGATGAGAGTTTTATGGTGACCATGTAAATGAGAGTGTTGAAGGGGAGAATAGTGGATTCGGCAGCCATTGAAGAAGAGGATCGATGGAGGTTAATCCACAGGGGGCTCTGATACCATGAGAATGTGTAAAACAACCACCACACTTTGCATTGGTGAGTCTATGTCATTATATAGGATCGTTTACATGTGTATATGGTAATAACGTGTAAAGAGGAATTACAAATAAATGGAGGTAATTATGCTACACTAATCACGGGCCATTATACAGAAGGAAGGCCTTCTGTCATGGCATGGGATCTTCATCCCTAACAGGTTCTACTATAAACAAAGAAGAGTAGAAAAGATTTAATAATGAGCATCTGGTCCAACATGATTAATCTCATTTTTTTCCATGTAATATAACAATTTTTCAACCATAGAATTGGCTAATAACCCAGCATTCATGAAGCCTGATATTGTTAGTGTAAACTTAGAAAGAGGAGACGAAGGACATGAAGTTGTGACCATTTTTTTTGCTGCATATAGCTTAAAGAAACTCGAGATCTTCTAAAAGAAAAGGACGCTGACGTATTCAAATATTTATATACATTTATATTGTGTTGAAGAATGTATTTGACTCTGGTTTCAATATTTCTGTTTATAGGATCTTCTAAAAGGAAAGGACAGTGAATGTATTTGCATCTATGCTGTCGATAGATGGTTCATGATGCTCCCGTTTACAGTGTTTTCTCACTTGCTCTCTACTCCACCCCGGATTATATTGATAACAATGACACATTTCGTACTCAGTATTGGAGAACAATGGGTAAGATTATAAATTTTTTTCTTCCTTAATCCTCTCCTGTACAATACCAAACGTACAATAAACTTGGATAAAGGAGTTCTGATCTCTTTTGTGGCAGAAACTCAGCTGCGTATTCTCCTTTTGGTGGACGAATTTTTGATTTTAAGCAAGTTATGCTGGTCATATGATCAAACTCTTCCAAGAATCTGTCTCGGCATTTTTTTTTTCACTATAAGTTACTAAAGTATTGTTTCTCATAATTTCATCAGGTGCAGCATTTATCTCAGGATTTTCTACTAGAAGCAGATTTACTCATCTGGACAATGACACCCATTTAATAGTCGAGGAGTTCGAGGCAATGCTAGCCAATATCTTGGTTGATAATGGTTTACTGAGAAACACGTGAATTCTGATATCTTTTATGCTCTTGATATGGACAAACGCTCAAGAAAGATGACTCTGAATCTCCTTCAAATGTAAGTTTTACGGAACGAGCTTGTACAAAATGAGCTTTAAGATAGATAAAATCAGGGTGAGTTTTGTATATTAAGTTAGTAGATCAATAGATTGTACTGCGCCCGTTAATCACCATAATTGATGTGCATAATTGATCTTTTCTGTAGAGAATTACAAGGCAGGCCTTTCGAGGATACAATTCTTCAACTGATAATCTAAACGGACTGTTTGGGAGAGAATGAATTATAACCTAAAAGTAAACAGAGTTGGGCCGTGTTAAGAAAGATAAAATATAAATTAAAATCTTGTTCATTGAATAATATAATGGTCATCCTATTGAAACAACGTTCGAAGGTTACATGCTAGTTTTTTTCTGTTTTCCGTGATACTGATAAGATTTGTGGTATCATTAACAAACCTTGAAATGCACTCAACAAATGTGGGGATATAAAGAGAGTACGTTCGAGTCTACAACTCGACAAATAGGTCTAGCCTAGTTTACGAGATTGAAATAGTCTGTTCTTAATAATACATGTAGAACCCATAACAAGAGGTTTTTTCAATTATTCTTCTCTTTTTGTTTGTCCGAAAGAAATTAGGAGCTTAAAACCTTGTACATTTCAATGCCAATCTTGAACAAGAATTAGATGAACTCCCACATGCAGGTCAAGCATATTTAAGGCCTATCGTCCCCACCATCCCCCAACTTGCATACACTTCTGCAAATTCATGAATTTGAGCACCTAAATCAGATCGATACTAATAAGAGAATTTCCCAGAATTGAAATTGCAACTGTAAATCGAACTTCTTTGTTACATTTAAAAACAGTAGTGAAATGCACTTCTTTAACCTATTCTACAAGGCTGAAACGTGGCTCCACTAGCATGTAAAGTGGCTTCCCATTTAACCGGCTTTGTCCCTGGAAAAACCAAAGAAAAGTTTATCTATGCTGGCCCGAAAAAGTCACTAGAGGCCGCCCGGCCAATAGGCGAGGGTTGAAGTCGTTGACGGCTCGAAGAAAATTAATTAATTGGTTTTGAGCATTACCTTGAGATCAGGCAGCCCAATGACACAGGCGCACTCCACCACTTCAGCCCCCATTCTTTCTGAAAGTATCATTCGACATATATATGTATATATTTTTATTTATTTATTAATAAAATGAAGGTAAAAAATTAAATAATACTCCTTGTACATTTTATGTATGATATAAAATTTGACATCATTTGCAATTCTTTGCAAATTTAAAATGCTATGTGACGGGAAAGTGTGTTGAATTCAAAAACTGATCAATCATGTGTCGACACATGGTACAGTGTCAAATTTAATGTCAAATACAATCTACAAGTAGCATAATTGTAAAAAAAATTGACAAACGTCTCATAAAAAATTGAACCCTACTATAGATACAGAGACTTACCTATAAAACACACATTAATAGCAGGACAAATTTTTTTTTAATAATATTTTATACACGAGATCCATTCTCTTATGAGTGGAAATTCAAATCTGTTCATTTGGTAAAAATCTTCTGTACATAGAATTTTTCATAAAAAATTACAACGTACCTAAAAGCTTAATAGCAGCGGAAAGGGTCCCACCAGTAGCCACCACATCATCAATTACCACGGCCTTTTCACCCTGCTGTACGGCACCAATATGCATTTCTAGACAATCTTCACCATATTCCAGCTCATAAGCTTCGTGTATTACTTTTCCTGCACATTAATATTCTTCTAAAACTCCGTGTTTGCACGGGATATTAAGCCTTTTTTCTTTTTCTTTTTTTAAATATAGGATTAAGATTTAAAATCCAAATTAAAGTATTTTTGGAATTTTGCAACTTTTTATTCACGAATTTTATAAAAATCTATTAGTAATCTAATTTTAATTCCAATCAAAGAAGGGAAAAATAAGATTAAAAAATATAACAAATTAGTAGTCCTTTCATTTTATAAAAATAGACTTATTTTTCTTTTTCTTCTGTTCCAATTTATAAATTTATGGGCAAAGCCAAATCTCAAACCGTGGTTTATTCCTCCCCGCGGAGGCTGGATTTTTTTTTTTTTTAATTGAACCCTGGTTTAAAAGTTTAAACTATTAAAAATATAAAATTCATTTGTTTCAATTTCATCAGCAACAGTTGTGGAGGAATGGAAATACTACGATGAGTGAATAAACTTCATGGTTCGTAAATTATTGGGAGCAGTACCATTTCATCATGCATCACTCGCATTCAGTTCAATGGGAAATAGTGAATTTGGTACATTCTTTACTCTATCACAAGAGCCTGAATAATCAATTTCGAACCAATGATCTGAAATTAAGTTATTATTTAAGCAAAAAAGAGTATTAATAAAGCTGATAGAACAAAAAATATACCTGGCAACTTTCCTGGTTTACGTAATGGAACAAACTTGGCACCAATAGCTAAGGCAATAGATGGACCAAACATGAATCCTCTAGCTTCAATTCCTACAAGTCATAATAATATTAAATAAGATTTTATCTTATTTTCTTTAACAGTACGGTTGAAATGCCTTTCATATTATTCCTCGCTTGATATAAAGAGAGAGGATAGGAGAGGAGGAGGTACCAGCAACGACAGAGATAGTCATGTTCTTGTACCTGTCGACAAAAATGTCGACAATGTCTTTGAAAACCTTATGATTCAACAACAAAGTTGTTATGTCTTGAAACATTATTCCTACGAAAACAAAAAAAAATTACATATCAGCAACCCATTCACACTTAACAGAAAAGATGGAGATGGAGATGGAGATTAGTTAAACCTGGTTTAGGAAAATGAGGTACGACTCTAATGGCTTCAGAAATTGCTTCAAGCCTTGGGTCTCCCTTTAGTCCATATTCTGCTGCAAACATCTCTCTCTCTCTGTATGTGTTATACAGTTTCTATTTTATGGGTTATCTATATATATACTATACATGTATCAATCTGTATCTCTTTCTAGGTTTTGTAATTTTCAACAGTATTTCTTTTCCCTCCCAAAGTGAACAAAGAAGAATCTTTATAAAGTTGAACCTCAACTTTGAGAGTCCTACATCATTCCTGTCCTGGAGCATCGTGAGGGAGGTAAATCGCAGGTTATGCCTCCAAGATACAGAGTGGAAGGTTACTTGTACACTTGCACTTATTCAAGTGTCAAATCCATATTTCAAGATTCGAACCATGACGCAACAATTTCAAGTAAAGTTGGATTTCTCCACCCTCATCTCTTACCACTTGGATATGGATCTTTATATATATATATATATATATATATATATATATATATTTTTTTTTTTTGATACCCAGGTTCCCAGCTTACGCCAGACTATATCTTGGACCACCAGACACCGGCCCCTCAGTAACTGACAGAAGTAAACCGCGAGTTATGCCCAAGTTGACCAGGGTCTGTGCACCCTTTATACTCCTGACCCCAAAGGAGCCTCCTTCATGATTATTACATCACCAAGCTGCTCCAACCAATAAATGGTTATTACATCACTTAGCTGCTCCAATCAGGAATCGAACTCCTCACGCTGAGGTTGCAAGCCCCGCAATACCCATCCTTTGACAACTTGGATGTGCCTTGGGGGGCGGATCTTTATATATTTTGCATGTGCGTGTGGACGGGACTGCTTTCAAATATATTTTTGTTGCCCAGAACAATGGCAGCTCTTATCGGTTATCTACATCTTGCTCACGCATTCCTTTACTGCGTGAAACCCACCGAGTGTTTTTCAATTTTTTTTCCAAAAAAAATAAAATAATTAATCCACGACCTTTCATTATTGTTGAATTGATGGATAAAGTTAAATATTGAAAGATCACGTCACCATTAATGGAATTTAAGAATCAAAATGGACCACACAACTATAAATATGGATTGTGGTCATCTTCCTTACTTCCTATCCTAACCTTTAGTGCACTTTCGGAAAATTGTACAATGTTCGTGGGTTTGATTCAGCGGCGAATTTAGGTCCGAAGTTCAACTAGAGCGGAAGTTAATCGTTGACGGTTGACGTCAACATCTTCTCTATTAATTTTTTTTTTCACTTATTCCTAATTTCCTAGACCTAAATTCCCAAATCGCAATTCACAAATCAAAACGATAAATTATAACTCATAACTCAATTACCCACATATGAGCACCAAATCATCATTCACCAATAGACACCATCTATCCAATAATCCAAAAACACAAGCACAAGCACAATTCACAAGATTCACAATTTCACAATTACAATATCCAATTTCACAAATCACAAATACAATATCCAATTTCACAAATCACAAATAAAATATCCATTATCCAATTTATCAATTCCAATATCCAATATCACAAAAACAAGAAGTAGAGAACCACTGTCTCTCACACATTCACACAGCACTCACACAATCACACATTCAGAAATCAGAACTCAGGACTACGACTACGAGTAACGAGTCACGGACTCACAATTCACAAACTGAAACACCGAATAAGGGAATAAGCACAAACATAGTCACTACTTAGTCACAGCCTCACAGGCAGACAGACTAGCACTCTCGCAGAACCCAATTTCAGTTGAAGACGCACACAATCACACAAACACAGTCAAGAATCATAGACTCGCACTCTCGCATTCTGCCTTCAGTTGAAGACGCACTGTCGCACACAATCACACAAATACACAATTACACAAACACAGTCAAGAATCAAGATCACAGACTCCCTCACTCACACAGTCGAAGACGCACACAATCACACACGCAGAGTCGCAGACGCAGTCAGCCACACAAAGAAATCGAACTTACCTCCTAACTCCTAAGTCGAAGATGAGGCGATTCTGGCGATTGGCGAAGAAGAGTCGCGAACTCGCGAAGTCCGAATCCGACGCCGGTGAACTCCAACAGTCCAACTCCAGTCTCCACTCTCCACTGACCACAATCCACTGTCCACAGCCACACACACTCCACTCTCCACTCTCCAGATTTAGAAAATTTTGAAGAGGCAACGATTTGCACTCGCAAGTCGCAAACAAAGTCGTGCCGCTCCTCTTAGGTTTGTAAGATTGAATCGCCGGTTGGGGGGGAGAAATGAAATTGGATTGTTTCATTCATTTGGGTTGGGTACCGTTTGGGTAATGGGTATGAAATTGGGCTTGGAGCTGGGCCTATTTTAGAGCCCAATTTTTTTTTTAAAACTCCCAGCCCGCCCAACCAACCATTTCACATCGTCTTCTTCAGATAACTCGCCAGAAAACCAGACCTTCCATCTCCAATTTGCTCCAGCTCCGGCAGGTCTCCAAAGAAGCCCAAAATTTCGACGAATCCAGCTAGAGCGACCGCTCTAGCTCGCCTATAGCTGGATCCGCCACTGGTTTGATTAATGGATTTGATATGTCAATATGGAGCACCGAGTATGACCAAGAACTAAGAGATTGAAATTTACTACTTCGTACCGAAATTTTTAAGGTGAACTTTATTAGGACTAAATGTGATTTTTAGTACTATTTATCGAAAAAAAAAACTTAAATCAAAATCAATTTTAAGGATTTAGCCCATGTTTGGTTCAATTAAAAAAATTGATTAAAATATAAATCAAATTCAACAATTAATTTTAATTATATATTTTGTAAAATTCATAATTTTTTTATCACACATTTTATTATCAAAATTTATTTATTATCTCTATTTTCAATAATGAATATAGAAAATTGTGTAGATCACACGGTTTTGCAAGACAGAGGAAATGCGACTTCATCGTTACGTCCTCTCATATCAAACTGTTAGGCGTGTCTGGTCCAGGTTAAACTTTTTCTCGTATTTTTAGAAAGAATCCGTGAAGTTTTGATTGCTAAAGATCTTCTCTTGGATTGCACCGTTGACTCCTCTCAATATTAGCTAATCTCTAACTCTTTTTCTCTACTTGTTCAGTTTTCATAATAAATTTTGCTACTTATACAATATTTTTTTGATAATATTGATTGACAATCATCTCAAATAAAGAGGGTCCACAATTTTTTTATTCATCGTGGACCCCCTTCTATATGAGTGATTGTCAATCAATATTGTACTTGTAAGATGATTCTTTCATAATAGTATCGTATGTGTTAAATAAATTATTAAATTTGAACTTCATATCTTATTTTTTTTAATTTAAGAAAATGATTGGAATTTCGATAGTGAAATATTAATTTAATCCACGTGAAATTTGAATTAATATTCACAAATAATTTCCCTGGGGAAAAAATGGCTCTTTAATTTTAAATGCTAGAATTTGCTGGGGAAATCTGATCTATTATTAGTACTTTTGATGAAAACGATGGGTTTGGAGGAGCAGAGAATCCAGAGAGATCAGCTTTTGAGATATGGCTGTGGGTCGCGATGCTTTTTACACCCTTGAGTTTTATTGATTATTGAATTTTAAAACTATTAAATAGAGAAAATTACACCTTTTTTTTTTTTTTTTTTTTTTTTTTTTTTGCAGTTTGATCTTCAAACTAAAATAAAAATAAAAATAAAAATAATGAACTCCTGTTTAGTAAAAATTAAAATTAAATTTTGATAAAATATATGATTAAAAATTTGTAGATTCCATAAAATTTGTGGTTAAAATTAATTATTAACTTTAACTTTAACTAAATCTAAATTTAATGCATGCCAAGCAAGGGCTAAGCAAATCCTTGCACAAGACGCGCTTGAAATTCATTAAAGTTTCATATAACCCTGATGAGTATATGTTTCACTTCAAATTCCAACTTTACAAAGTTAAACGCCGATTTAATATGAAAATTATTTACTTTATATTATCAAATGAACTAACTCACTCATTTTTTAAAGATCGAGTGTGTTTGAATTTCATTATAGGCCTATTTGATATATATTATTTGTAAAATGTGAATGAAAAATATAGTCGTTGTGGGCTTCACACAATAGATGTAAAATAAAAAATGATGATTGTATATAATGAATAATAATTATATTTTTTTAATTTTATAAAAAAAAAAAAAATCAAACGGGACCATAATCTACTTGTCACGTCTACTTGTAATGAATCCAACAAAATGCGTCCCTATAGTTTCGGTGAGTGGTACAAACAAAATTCTTTTATCGCGTGACAAGTGCAAATTTTGTTTGGTCCCACAGAAGATAATCTTACGTACCATATTCTCTGTTCATATGCACGCGCAGCGTACAATGGAAGAAAGGACCACATTATAACATAATCATTGAAAACGTAACATTTTGGTTTTAAAAGATTTTGCAAAATATCTCTGTGTTTGTATATTTTATGTCAGTGAGGTATAATCGATGGTCATTGTTGGCCTCCTCATTTCAACACGAGATCTCAACCATTGACAATAGTGATCTTACAAGATTTTATGCAGATATTCTACTATTAGTGCCCAAACAACAAATGTCAAAAAGAAAAGTAAAAGATTTGATTGAATGGTGATCATCTTGACATATTCTCCACACCCCTCCCTCCCTCAACCCTCGTGTAAAATATTTTAATAATTACTGAACTTTATGCATGATCATGATTAATCTGTGAACTTCAAAATACTTTCAAATGGACATCGAACTTTTAAACTTTGCATCCTATCTATAGGACTGTAAGCAAAAATCATCAAATCGAAAAATCAAATCGAAATCGCATTTTAAAAATCGTCGATTTGGTGCCACATAGACCCGTTAACTTAATGGTTTTGAATTAAACTAAACCGATCAAAAACAGTTTGGTTTATGTTTGAAAAATTTTATTGCGGTTTAAAACAAAATCGGATTGGTGAAAAAATATATAAAAAATAAAAAATTTAAAAAAAAAATGAAATTTTCTAAATTGTAACTTGTAAGACTTTTGTATTGCGCTTTTTATTTATTTTTAAATGAGGCTCATATATTTCATAGGCTTTTAAACTGAAAGTCTGAAACGATTCATCAAGCAATTCCACGTTATATTCCATATAAATTACTATCATCAAACAATCATCAACTTATATAAACTACATAGTACTCCAATGATTAAACAAACTTCAATTAAAATCAAAATCCTACATTGAATTGAATATCATTTAAAAAATTATTGCAACTTCCGGTTCTTTCGATTATAATTTGTAGAAATCTAAATGAAAAGTTTTGATCGGATCAACAACTATGTAATCAAAGTGAAAACAAAATAAAAAATTTGGATTTTAGAAATAAATTTATTTATTGTAAATAAATTTATTTAGGTATAGATTTACCCAATATTCTAATTTGGTTTGAGAATCAGTTAATCAAATAATTATAAGAAAATAAAATAAAAGAATCAAAGAGAAGAAGGAAAGTGTTGAGGTTTAAAATGAAGAAAGAATCTTATTATTTTTTTTATAAAAGTGATTGGAGATTGAATCATATATTTTACCAAAAAAATAATAAAAAAATCTTATGAGAATCGTCCGGTTTCCAACAGTTCCCATACTAGAACCGAGAACTGGACCGGAACTGGTTGGTTCTTAATAATTTGTCCCAAAATCAAATTATTTTTCTAAATGGTTCTGGTCTGGTTCCACCGGTTCTAGAAAAAAATGTTCACTCCTAAATTAATGGCATAAAAGTATATAGACAAAAAAATATACGGCGAAATCGGCGATTTAAAATTGGACGACAGACAAAAAAATATACGGCGAAACTGACGGTTTAAAACCAGACCAAACCGTTAGGTTTAGTTTGAGTTTTTTTCAAACAGTTCAAAATGGTTTGGTTTAGGTTTGAGTTTTTCTCAAATCGGCGTAAACGGTTTGGTTTGAAAATTTGTCAAAATTCGGTAAAATCGGATCGCTTACACTCTTACCATCTATAACTGACCAAATTTCGTTATCGTTAATGCTGACGTGTTTGTTGGAAAGCACATGTAGAAGACAACAACAAATTAAAATGTGACAAATCAGATGACACAATCCAGCTCAGCAAACGAAATCAATCCCCTAAACCCAAACCAAATCAAACCCACCATATGCCCCCACCATCACCACCTTCTCCGTAGGCTCGTACAACCGTTTGCTCTCCAAACTTAGATAACAAACAAAAATCCACATTTAGGCTTCGGTTTGATAGCACCAAATTTTCTCTAGAAATCAAAATTCGAATTTCAACTTCCACTTTTGGCTTATTTGAGTGGCTAAATTTTCTATGGAAATCGTTTTCCAACTTTTAAATTTTTTTTTGATTTCAATGAATTTTTTTCCCACCACTTTGGTGGGAATTGAAATTTCACCTTTTTTTTAAGTAATAGAAACAAATTCTAAGATGAAGTGTGTAAAAAAAAAATTTATCCCATTAATTGATAAATTTAATGTAAAACAAAGCCAAACGAACACCAATTTTTTATTTTTGACAATTTAAACAAATTTTGTCACAAATGTTAAGAAAATTTATTCCTTTAATTGACAATATTCATGAAAAGCAAAGTCAAATGAATACCAAAAGTATTATATTTTTCAAGTGAAAAATTACACCAATCAAATACCTTTAATTACAATTCTCAGTAAAACAAATTCTAGACAATTCAATTTTCTGTAATTTATTTTATTTTCAACCAAATTCCATCTTTTTATGGACCCTAGAAAATCAATCTGGAATTACCTTCTCCAACCAGCCCAAAAAAATCAACAAGAATCAAAGACACTTTTCCTGATTTTTTCCATTTTCCATTTGATTTCATTTGAAGCCACTCTCTTTCTGCAATTTTGTTTGATCTGGGGCAAAATTCGAAATCATGAGTTATATATTTGGAGTTAACTCCTTCAATTGCGGCCAAATTCGCAAGACATGTTTGTGAATTGAGAAACTCACCAGAAAAAATTCTCCGGGCCCGATGACGATTGGTGGTGGCAGTGGATGACGTCGGCGGTAGGGTGGGTTGATTTGGTTTGGGTTTAGGGGGTTGGGGGTAGGTGGATTTGTTTTGTTGAGCTGGATTGAGTCATCTGATTTGTTACATTTTAATTTGTTGTTGCCTTCCACGTGTGTTTTCCATCAACACGTCAGCATTAATGGTAACGGAATTTTATCAGTAATGAGTAAAAGTTCAACGACCATTAAGCATCTTGAAGTTCAATGAGTAAATTATGGTCATGCTTAAAGTTTAATGATTATCGAAACATTTTACTCCCCAACACCATATAAAAAAATCTCAAGCCTAATTTAGTCCCTATTTGATTCCCATTTTTTCACCATAAAAATAAAAAAATATGACCGTTATGCATCACATTCAGCCACCATATTTGACTTTACATCTCTTGTGTGGTGCCCATAACGACTATATTTTTCATTCTCATTTTACAAATTATGCGAATCAAACAGGGTCTTATTATTATTATTATTATTTATTAAAAACGGAAAAATCTATGAAATAAACCAAATTATCTTATATGTATTCTATTAAGTAATTTTCAATCGTAGAGATAAAAATAATAATAAGCTAGAGAGGATTTTAAATTTGTTTTTGATTGATTATCTTAACTCAAGCTCGAAAACAATAGAATCAAATCAGACTCGTTTATAGATCTAAATTTTAGATATACAAAGAAAGCCTTTATGTGCTTTTAAAATATTCTCATATATTATTTTAAGCAATGGACGACCTGATTGCAGATTCAAACAACCTCATATCGCGTTGTAACGGCTAGATAATGTCTCGTCTCAAATTATAGTTTGGCACAATGCCACGTTTCCATATTCCTTCCATACTTCGAAACTCCCCTGACCCAACTTGTACACACATATTGTAAAATCCTAGAATTTGCTACATTTTTTTAGAAATTTTCTGTGATTTTTAAGGATTGTAATAAAGTTATGAGGTTGAAAAGCAGATTAGTGAAACTTTTGAGAAAAAGGATAATCTCAAGAATTACCTCTGAGATTTAGTAATATAAATAAGAGTTTAGGGCCAAATCTCTAGAGAAAAATATATGTAAGGGTAAGGGTAAGGGTTACTCATTTTCAAGGTTCACGAATTCTCTCAAAAGCTGACTGCATGGCTAGAAAAGGTGATTTCTCTATGTATAGAGTTTTTATTTATTTTAGATGAGTAAGATATTAAAAAAAAAAATCCTTAGAATTGATCCAGGGCACGCTCGGAGCATAAAAATGAGACATTGGGTTGTCCCGTCATTGGGGTGGAGTCGATCCTCTGGTATTTTGGGAGGTAGGGGTTGACTCCCTCAGCTTGGGCAGATTTAAAAATATAAATAAGAGATTTATATTAATTGCGGCTAAGCTTCAAGAAATTATATATATATATATATATATATATATATATATAGGGTGAATGGTTATTCATTTTTATGGCTAATGAATTCAATTGAAAGTAGGTTGCTCGATTAGGAAATGTAATTTCTCTTTATATAGCATTTTAAATTACACTTATAGATGAGTATATAAATAGTAAAAAGACCTTAGAAATTCCTTGCACCTTTGTACACATTTTGAAGCATGAAAAACGGGACATTCGACGACCTCGTAAAGGGTGGAGATCTAATAGCAGCACATTCCGAGCAAAAACGCACATAGCTTTTGTTAAAAAAAAACTCAAAATTGAAATTTGTTAAGATTATTAGATTCTTAACTCGATAAGTTTTGTGGAGATCTCTATAACAATATTGGTGCTTAGTTCTCCACGTGTTCTGTTCATTGATTTCCTGCAACGTACACCATTTTATTTCAGCTCGAGAACCCCATTTTTAGTATTTGAAGCACCTTTGACCTTTTAGTTGATCCTAATAAATAATATGATAATGATTAGCATATGCAGGGACGAATTCAGAGTTCAAGTTCAATTAGGGCGAACCGCGAACATTGAACGTTTACTGTTAACGATCAACGTTCATGATAACGATGTTGCTTATTAATATTTAATTAAATAATATTCAAAAAATCGTACGGACTAGAAATAGAAGAATTAAGTACCAACTTTTATTTTGGATGAAAAAATTATTTTATATTCTAGAAAATGTTCTAATTCATTTTTCAATCAAACATGCAATATATATTAACAAAATGTCAATTTTCAGTTTATAAATAAAGTTTATTAAACAAACATTATTATATTAACAAAGTTGAAATTATTTATATGATTATATCAATTTTATGTGCTTGTGTGATCCCACTTTTCTGTAATCGATTTTTTGTGAACAAAAAATGAAACCTTCTATTAATTAACACAAAAGCCAATTTTTTTACAAATTCATTTCCCATTAATTGACCAAACTCTCAAATCAATTCATTAGAGAGAAAAAAAAATCGAGAAAAGTGACAAATTACCAGTTAAAATGTTTATATTTGCATTAAAACAGGTAAAATAAACATATAATATTTTGTTTCGTTGGGCATTAGAAATAAATGCTTGTCATGATGATAAAGCTATCAACATCCTTTAGAGAAGGTCTCGGGTTCGAAACCACTTTGCACATGTTTTTGGTAAATATTGTTGAAATTAAAAAATAAAAAATAAAAATACAACACAGCGCCCCATGGATAGGTTTCGAACCCGGAACCTCCACTTTACAAAAAATGCACGCCAACTAGCTGAGCTACCAAGATTGTTTGTACATAAAATGAATTATCAGATATATAATATAAACATTTTATCTATTCCCAACAAATATTTGTTTTCTTCTCGGCAGATCCAGCACACGCGGCCGCGAGATCTTGCTGGGTGCTGGATCCGTCCCTGACTGCATATGGACACTTTATTTATACGAACACTAACCTAGATATGAAGTTTGGAAGAACAAAACCTCGTTGAATATTTGTGTACAATAAGAATAGTCGGGATGTGATGTTACCAATGTACATGAATTTTTATTGAAATATGTCATTATAACTTATAAATGGTGCATGGGATATACTATGATATTCATGTGCAGATGCATTACATGGACTTGAAAGACGTGATCCTTTATAATTTGTAAAAAGGAGAAAATGAGAATCAATAGAGATGATTGTATGTACTCAGATATGATATTCGAAATGAGATGATAACATAGATGAGATTGGAATCTCCCTAGGAGTGTACTGTATTATTCTTTGCATCCAAATACACGCTTGAAGCTCTTAACAATTTTTAAAGGTAGCCGATGATAGGGTGTTGGCAATTTGGCATCAGTATACAAATAGTGTCAAGAGGTTACTTGGAATTATGGATTGACATGATGAACATGTATACATAGGCAAGGGCGGAGCGGCAGGGGCGAATCTAGCGAACTGGTCCAGCTAGGGCGTTGGCCATTGACCTTGACCGGCGTCCATCGACAATCACGGATCATAATAGCCCGGTTGTTTATTAAAAAAATATTAAAAATTATTCAACATATATGTAAATTCACTCAAATGTAAAAATTATATACATATGAAAATATAGTTCAATACAACCCAAAATACTTAAAAAAAACTACAATACAACACACATATAAGTGATGACAGTAGATATAAAACAAAGAATCAAGTTGCAGTTTCTTTTCTCTTAGTTCTATGTTATAAATCAAGATTTGCATAATGGAATTATAAAAGAAAATAAGGACAAAAAGACAGCAAGATAGTTGAAAACCATGAAGTGCGATACACTTAATACAATTAAGTCTAGATTAAGCAAATTTAGAAAGGAAAAAAAAAATAAAAAATTAAGAGATGAACATAAAGAATCAAATTGCAATTTCTTTCTCGTGGTTATAAATTAAAAGGCAAGATTTCACTGAAATATTAAAGAAAAATTCTGTCAGAATCAATTGTATTACTATGTCAATTAACGTATGATGAAGACAAAAAGACAGCAGGAAAGATTAATACTATGAGCTGCAAGAAACTTGATACAATTATAAGTGTTTTTTCTTTTCTTGATTATAAGTTTTAAAAAAAAACAAGATTTCTATAAGGGAAATAGGGAATGATTAAAGAAAATCTATCAGAGAACAGCAATTATGAGATGCATCATTCAAAATACAAAAAAATGAAGAACATAAAGGACCTAAAAAAATAGAACAAACACATTTAAAAAAAATTCACAAATCAAAGAAAAAAAAATAAAAAATATATATATATATATATATATATATAAAACGAATAAACTTACCAATGATGGAAGCCCTGTGTTCAAACAAAAAATGCAGTGAATGTGAGGCCCTTGCTTCAGTTGCTTGAGTGCTTCGAATCGAGGCTGTTGTCTGTTGACCGAGTCGCGAGCCACCAATTTCTCCTCCTTCATCGTTCCGGTTCGCCCCTGTCGTCTCCTCTCCTGCTCTCCAATCTCCCCCAATTCGTAACCTAGACTTACGAACAAAACCAATTATGTATAATATGGATTATGGGTAATGGGTTATATCTCTTGGGCCATTCCATTTGGGCCTCTTTTAAATGAGGCCCAATTTAAAGGTAAGTGAAAAAAAAAGGCCCAAAACCTGGTCTAATTCGCTCGTGCCACTGTAGATCGTCTTCTCCAGCTTCTCCGGCGTTCCTCTGGCTCCTTGCTTCCCGGCGGTCATCTAACTTCCTGAAGAATCCAGCGAATCCAGCACGAGCGGCCGCTCAAGCTCGCCAGGTGCTGGATTCGCCCCTGCGGAGCGGAGTCAGGACTCCATTAAATTTTTTTTGACGCTAGGCTGATACGTAAAAAATAAAATAAAAAAATTCACATAAAATAAAAATAAAAATAAAATTGCAAGGTACATTATGTGAATTGGCCCTAGCAAACCAAGGCTATAAGTTTGATTGTACAAGATGTATTTTACAATATAGTATCTAGAGTCTCATGAGGAACGATAGATACAACTACGACCTCTTGAGTCTTATTGAGCGTTAAAGGATCCATAAACGAAGGACATGCATATTATTGACTATATTGATGTTTGAGCTCGCACGGTACATTATAGAGCAATTCAAAACTAATAGAGAGGAAAGATGAATAAGATAAGGTAGTAAGTATGACTTTGAGAATGTGATCATAATTCGAGAGCAAAGAAAATATTATAAATCATGCACATGATTATGCATAGTGATGTGATCTGGGATGCGCTACAAACTATCAAGAATTTGACGAATGTTGGGAAGAGTCCTAAATCGGGTTCAAGTCTTCAAGGGTCAATGATGTCATACAAGTCGATGGTTTGAGCTATGAAGTTCAAATGTGTGAAATTAACGAGCTAATGGATAGGTGTCATGAAGGGGTCGAGAGTCAAAACCGTTTGGAAGAACTTATTGCAAGCAAAAGAGATTGGGGGCCAGCCGGAGTACCATGCGGTCGCATAGTAATCCAACCCATGCGACCGCATGGTAACATGCAAAGACTTCCAAGGCAGCAAAATGGTGTTCAATGCGACCACATAGAATAACACTATGCAGGCGATCGCACCTTTTCGCGAGAATTTTAGTTTTGCAAGAATTATTCAATTTTTTGGTAACTTTCTATATCCTAGAATTCTTAATTCTATTTTCAATCATATTTTTACGTTTAGTGTAAATAAAATTTTATTTTCATAGTATTAGAGACTTTGATATTTAAATTCAATCAAGAGGCTTGTTTTGTTTTCAATTTTCTCATTCTTAATTGAACATTCAAACTTATCAAGAATTTTGTTCTTATGGCGTTCAATCGAATTTATTAAGATTAAAATTCTGTGGCGTTCACAAATCCGGGTGAGAATCATCAATTGTGAAATCAAAAGATTGATAAACTCTATTTTATTGGTTGCTTGGTTCATCGTTTTTGGATTAAATCCAAAACTTTACTTATTGGCTTTTTTGGGATCCGTTGTCACTCTTTTGTGGGTTTTATAGCCGTCATTACTACGTGGCTTCACATCACATAGCTTCATACATATCGTTACTTACGGAGTATTCACTCGTAGAGTTTTGCATTGTAAGTTTGACAATGTATAAAGTGGAGGATGGTATGTTCACTCTCAAATGATGGGACGACGACTATATACTAGGTATAGGGATGGAAGGGCGGGAACAACTATTACCATCCATGTTCCAAGAACGAATCCAAGACCGAACCACAAAGCCCAAGTCTAGAAGAAAAGAAATCCAATTCAATCATTAATCAATTCATCTACGATACATAAAAAGTAGAATAATGTTATTTATAGTCGACAATTATTGTAGTCGCTCTAAATAACATCTTATATGCCAACTTGTTATTTGAAACATTAATTTTTGTAATTATGTTGCATCAAATGACAAGTTAATATACATTGTCATGTAAAATGATTATTACAGTCACTGACTATGAATAGTCATACGAATATGTGGAAAACATTCCTCTTTCTTCTTCTTCTTCTTTTTTCTTTACAATCAATAATACCCTTACATTGTCCTTGCTCATTAGATGGAAAATATATTATAAAATCGCTACAAACTATGTATCTCCATAAAAGTCCAAATTGTCAATTATTATAATCATATGTACACAATACTATTACAAATGCTAAGACAAAGTTTGATATCTTTTTAACCACAATATATAGAAGGTATAAAATATGTATTCAATTAATCGTAACATAGTATCATATAACGTGCAAAGCACATATGGTAAACAACAGTTTTCTAATATATGCAAAAAAATTCAACCTACTCGACTCTAATCGCTCTATAATGACATAAATCGTCGATTGTAGTTCCCTTAACCTATTTGTAGAGGCGAATTCATCCAATGCGGTTCTACAAAAGTCACTGAAGATGGGAAAAAAATTGTGTTTTTCTAAGTAACTATCTCGATCAATGTAACTGCAGCAAAGACGAGAAAGAGAGTGCCACCAATGTAAGCAATAACCTGTTCAAGAGAAAAAAGCTCACTATATAAGAACATGTAAAATGAGTAGAAACATAGAAATCAATACTAGTGAATAGTGAAACTCAGTTTTCATGAGAAATTGAGAATTAATGTTGTGATAGATTCACAAGCGCAGTCGTTATGTAACGAGCAGCTGAAATCAAACACTTCATCTAGAGATATGTTAAGTTGAGTGTTTACTTTCGTCTTTCTGGGCATACTTGCAACTGTTTGACTGTTGAATAATGACCACCGAGACACGATCCAGGAGGAAAGTATTTCCAAGAGAAGGGATACTAATGTGCAAAATGCAATCAAGAAAATGCCACTATGCAAGGACACAATCAATTGACAGAATATCGTGTTGGTTTATCTACGTGTATACCATGTTGATTGATTAATAAAAACAGAGTAAGATAACCTTCTCGGATAAGTATGTCCCCAGAAAAGAACCTCCTAGAACAGCGAGCTGCAGATATAAATTGGTATTAATTTGCAAAATATACATATATGACCATATAAGAAGAATTGCTATTAGTGGAAAACTACCAAGTACTAGAGATTCCAGAGCTAAGTCTGTATTAAGCGTGTTTTATAGCAAAACTGCTTAGAATTATTTTTGTGAGTTGCCAATAATTATGGTCCTATGGAAATATAGATTCACTACAGCTGACAATTAAAATTTGAAACATAGAATTTACCGTTGTTGCAGCTCCGTGACCAGCTAATGCCCCTGCAATGACTCCAAGAGGCGATGAGGCGGCAGCAAGTGCTGAAAGAGAGAGTCTCACATTAATGCTGGTAGATACAGAATGTAACTTGCATGGTCTAAAACAAGAACATAAGTGTTCTGTCCACTTAAAAACACGGATATTTCGATGACAGAACTGAATAATTCAAAAGTTCAATGGTATCGTGTAGGAAGAAAATATACTACTAGTCAATTTCATCGCCCCGTGTTCAGGATGATTCAAGTCATATTTTTTAGATGGTAGTTTCTACGATTAAACTCACCAATTGTGGAGAAAAATGATTTGTCACCCCATTCAGCAACAAAAACTAGCAGGAAAGTGCTGAAGACTGTGTTTGCAGCAGCCAAAATACCCTCACCAGATCCGGAAAGTTCTGAAACTGCCAGCTCTGCCTGGAATGTAAAGCAAACAATTCTAAAGTAAGGAGTGCGAGTTTCTCAAACAAAACAATTGTGGCAATTTTGGTAAGATGGATTAAATAATACTCGTCGATATTATATGAACAAAAACAGTTAAAATACTGTTTACTTTATTGTTAGTATGATCTAATATTACGTACCAAACATAAACTTGAAGCACGAAGGGTTGCCCCGGGGTGGGGGGGGGGTGGGGATGAAGGACTAAAGAACCATTTGCATGCTTGGTCTTCTCAATACCACGTGAAGTATAAATATTTGAACATATCAACCTAGATAATCTACTAGCTTCTAATTAATAAATTTTATACTCCAATAGAATCTAAGATGCCTTTTATAAATAAATAAAAATTCAACCCTTAAGCATTGTGAAGACACAATGAATCTTTTACAACTTCTCATGAATATTCAACAATTCAGTAAATTATTAGTGCATGAAAAGTTGGATGAACTCTGAGTGATAATTCGTTTTCCAAAGAAAGGAGAAAGAAGGATTATAAGTATAATTACACACTTCAATATGTATATAATGGACTAATTTAACACTGAAACTCTGATAAAGATGCAGGAATGTGACTGGATCTTTATTTGTGATAAAATTAAATTAATCCCTTTGTGTAAATGCAAAAAATATTAAAAGTAAAATGTCCACTTGGATCGTAACCATAGGACACCAATGCAACTTGGAGTGCAATTTGCTATTTCATGTAACATCACGAAAGTGTAAAAACATTGGCCAAAGTCTCAACTAGATATTGTCATTAATTAGCAGAAGATTCACCTCCTTTTGTTCTTCTTCTGCTTTTAGGCCATCGCCAGAGGAGGCTTCAATCAAGGATGAAATACCAAAATATACCTGTGATCCATCAAAATATCCATGCATGTGAGTCAATTTCAACAAAATTGAGGTGTTTTGTTTTTTGTTTTTTCTGTTCTTGAGGTCTTGTACAAAGTGTCAAATGGTCCATGAAGTTAAGTGTCTGTTCTATTCTAGCTAAGATTTCAAATCCCAGGATTACCAGAAGACAAACTGCAGCAAGATCATCAATGGGTAAATCAGCATCACCAAACCTGCATTCATGAAACCATGAAAAGTTGAAGTCTGATATGCACATTTACTTCAAGGCTTGAGAAGGAAATATTTCAAAAGAATAAAAAAATTAGTTATTCATTACATAAAAAAAATGATGGATTCTGCAGGTAATCAATCACTTACATAAGCAAAAAAAATTAGTTATTCATTACCAGATCCTCACATAAAGATTATGGCAGAAAATGCAAGGTAAAATAATTCATTTAATTTCAGAAGTCATGCAGGTGTAGTGTGCTGGTATAAAAAAAAATATTACTGAACAGGTCAAAAAATATAGCATCTCTTTGGATACATGATACAGAATAATTTTGTAGTTTAAATATTCGGTTTAACCTTTTAGCCCTTTTTTCTATTTCAGAATTGGAGTGAAGAAAAGGGTAAAATCGCAGCATCTGATATGGAGTTTTAGCAATATTGTATATAGTTCCCTTTACTTCCAGAATGTCATATTCCAAATAGTCCTAGCAGAAGAAATTACATTGCTGAAGTTTTTACTGGTGAAAATAAAAATCAGCTACCAATTTGATTATATAAACTCAATTTGATTTAGATTCTTAAACATATATAAGATAAAGAGGGTCAACCTGAATGGGAGGATACCATCAACAAAGTGAAAAGTTCGTCCAAGAAAAACAGATATGATTGTCATTACCCTGTTCATGATACAAGAAGCCAACTGTGAATACAATGGAAATAGATGTTACTGCAATTTCAAGACATACAAAATATTAACTTCCATGCTGAAGATAAATAAGAATATTATCCTATCTAGTAGTAATGTGATTTTTTGAAGATTGTATATGGTGATTTTTTAATGTTGGAAGCATATCCAAGACTTTCTGAATTATCCTCAAGAGTCTGTCCAAACAAGAAACATTTGCACCTTTATAACTCGATTGTAAAACTTCAAAGGTCTAACTATAATGCATTGCACCATACAAGTAGCAGTTTATAAGGCTTGACTAGCAACCCGCATGAGAACTTGGTTAATCTTGGCTAAAACTTCCATAATCATTTCTAGGTAATTTTTAAAGGTAAGAAATATTCGGTTCCCATATTTTATATATATGAACAACATTATACTCCCAACAGAAGAAATTTGTGTTGAACCACTTCACGTAGTAGCTTAATCTCTCAGAAGGGAAATTTATTAAAATTTTGTTTTCAATACGCTCCCTAATTGGATTTATATTTTAATCAGGGCCTTATGTGTGCACAAATTTCTTAATGAGTGTCACAAAGACTGAAGTTAGACCTTTTATCATTTTAATACCTTATTGAACTACCTCGTATGAAAACTTAAGCTATTTGAGAGCGACAAATTTATTTAATTAAATTTTGTCTTCAACAATTTTCATTCATGATAAACAACTTCTGAGATGTTCACTTGTCCACTATATTATGGGGTAAAAACATAAATCATCCCCATGACCAAGCCTACACGAAATAACTTACGCAAGGGCTCCAAAAGTCCCAAGAAAAACAATAGCAGTCGAGTTCCTAGCAGCTAACAGTGCCTGATCAGGACAGCAAAAACCCAATTGTTACCTTACTAGAGAGTAGGTTAGCAAAGTAATAACATAGAATACACATGCTAGGAAATATTTTGACTCGAGGATAAAGTAATCTTTTTAATCATTAATCCATTATAACATTATTGCCAGAACCTGAGTGGAGAAAGAAAGAGTAGATGGCATCCTTATCAAGTAAAAAGAAATATCACTAGGTGATATTTCATTATCTAACAGTCGATGTGAAGATGGGTTCATTTGTAGATACATGGATAGATTTATTTATTTTTTTTTTTTTTATTTTTTTTATCTGCAAATCATTGCATTTTAAAATGAGGCCTGCAGACTTTTTCTTAACCAAGATGCATGGAGACTAACATTTGTACAAGTACATAACCAATACGTTAAGTATGAGAGAACTACATGAACCCTCAAAGTGGATATTACTAGTATCTTACAGCGATAAAGAAGGTTTTGTCCCCAAGTTCAGAAAAAAATATCAGCAAGAATGCCTGCAAAATAAGAAACACATTCATTATTTTAGTCATTCTCGCGAGGGTGAAAGAGAGACATAGCAAAGAAAAAGTGGGGGAAGGAGGTAATATGCACAAGAAATGTTTCATTGGAATGTGATTTTGAAAGACGTGAATTGGAACCGCATTAACGCATTTAAAACGGAAAGAAGCTCTAACATTTCATTTGAAATGCTAAATAAAAACCAAAACAAATTTCCATGCTATGGCCAACACGCCCTTAGTAAGAGAAAAGTCTTGTTTCATGAAATTAGTCAAATAAATTATCATGAACCTCTTTGAAGAGAGATTATCTCTGCCCAGCACACAAAACACCCAGGAAACCATTTTGGCTTCTCCACAAAATTTATAAATGAAAGGGTGTCTGTAAATTTATACGCAAGATAACCTTTGGACTACACATACAAAAATCAAGCACCTGAACTTCCAGATTAAGAATATTAAGGTATAATAACGACAAAAGAAATAGACAATAAACCAACACATATAAATACCTCTGGAAAATAACTACCACAGACTTGGAGAAAATACACAAAAAACTAATGAGACAACAAAATAGAGCAAGTGGTATTTCACTGAAGAATATAATGCAATGGCACTATAAAGATCATAAAGGAAATCAATAAGTTATTGAGTCAGAATAACTGAAGTTTCCATATATTTTCAAAGTTTGTATTAAGAAAATTGCACCTGAAGGCTGAAGCAACAGAGATTTCATGCATGATAATAGAAAAAGTTACAGGGAGATTTTCCTAACTGAAGCAAAACCTGAGCTTATATCGCCGAGATCCCCTAAATATGGAATTGATTGCAGTCCGCTACCAATATCTGAACCTGCAATTGCTTGTTGAGTGCTTTGCAGAGATAAAAATCCGCACATCAGCATAAATTTCAAATGATTATGTGATGGAGAAGTGAGAACTAAGAAATCCAACGACTTTGGGCTTTTCTTCCTTGAATTATTTGATGAAGCTAACTTTCTTGTAATATTGTAGCCCACACCAGTATGAGATAACAGGGTAAGGTTGCAACTCTTCCACTTTCTGCTTTTAAGTTCCTATGCCACAAGTCAGCATTTCATTGAACTTGCAATGTAGGTTAAAAGATGGAAATAAAAATTAAACAACTTTTGGAAATAATATATTTAATCCACAAAAACTGATAAAATGGAAAGCGACAAAAATGGAGATAGTATAAAGAAGCTTTGATCAAAGAAATCATGTATATGTTAGATCACCACATGTGAAAGCTTGTTACAGTGAACTGAATTTTATATCTTTATATTTAAAACTTCAACACGTCTCCTCACATGGATGCTTAAATCACTTTTTCGCTCGAGGTGAGACACATTAAATTTCATAATTAGGTAGCAATGAGACTCGAACCTCAAAAACTTGGACTGTTGTGATATTGCCTTCACCGAATCCAAAAACTTAAGTTGTTAGAGATCAAATAAACTTCTTCATTTATATTTATATATTCAACAATATATAAGCATTGTTGAAACCACTTAATCGGAAAGCTTAAACTGTTGCAGAAAGTATAAACTTATATATTTAAATTTCCTTAACTGTGCACATTGGCAGCAAGAAGAATGTATAACCTCTACGGCTCTACCTACTCTATGTTGTGTTTAACAATCTCATTTAAAAGTTAAGTCATTAGAAAGATGACAAACTTATTTTTTCAATTTGACTTCAACGAGGATAGGATACAGCAAAATGGTGGTTGTGTTCATGGTGGCACAGCTTTTCTAGCGCATGAAGGTTTTAATCTCAACCTGCTGTGATGCATTGACCGCAGAAGATGGGAGCCGAGAATCGCAAGAGGACTTTCCAGCAAAAATCTTCCCTATGAACAAGCAAAAAATTAGCTACATCTTATTCAGAAAGGTATTGCACAAGCTAAAATTTGTCATGTATTTTTAATTATCTTACCGGGTAAGGGAATAATGGATTGTTTACCAATCGAAATTTCTCAGGAATACTATGATTTCTGGTTATTAGATTTTATTAATATCGCAAATCTCATTGGTACACCGTACGTACATGATATGACTGGCCTTAGATATTTTTACTAAGTACACACTTTCCACATAAAAACCCATTGGTGATCATTAAACTTTTAGCAAATATTTCCATGTTAGTCATTAAACTTCACTTTGTTCCAAGTTGATTTATTGAGCTCAAACTTTGGGACAATTGGATCAATGGACTCAAACATTTGTTACAATTTAGTCGTTCCATCCAGGTATATAAGTTTGGCGGAAAAAAAAAAATACGGATGGGGCAGTTTAGTTGGCATATAACTAGATGGATGGAGTGATCAAGTTATAACAAAGTTATGTTTAAACCGACCCTTTCTCTGTTTTCAAACTTAATTCTAATTATGAAAAGCAAATATTCTTGAATTTAGACTGTGAATCATCATAAGAATGGAAATTCGAAAAAATCCAAATCTTGTCAAACCCACAAAACAGATGGGGGCCCTCAATCAATCCCAGTTCAGACCCAGTTAATATTACACAAAAGTTGAAAAAAAAAAAAAAAAAAGGAAGAAAGAAAGATCACTACAACACCAAGAAAATGAAAATGCAACCCATTTACCAAAAAAATATCAGATAAATATTAGGAAAATTCCTGCATCAAACCAATTTTAAAGTAACATTTAGAGAGAAAATCTATTCTAAAATGCAGAGGCACCAATGTAACAAGTTTGTATAGCAAGGAAAGTACAGTAATAAAATTACTTGAAAAGTTGGAGTGGGCTGTGAAAAGGAAAGAGAGACGGGAATTTTTGCCCTGCTCCGGAAGAGAAGTACAAGCAAATGCAGTGGAGCGAACCCCTGGAAGAGTAGCCATTTTTACGAAGGGATCCGCTTGCTGCAGAATTCAGTTTTTGGAAGATGAAGGGATAGAAGAAAGAATTGTAAGGAGCCAAGGGAAACCACTGAATAGTGGCAGTTTGTAGATAACACAAGAGTGTAATAGAGCAGATTGTTACGTGTGGTTGGCGAGCAGCTTAGGTGGATGGTGATCAGAGTTATGTGGGACCAGCCAGAAATTGCACTTTGGGTTTTGCTATTCAGGGCCCTGGACGAACATGCACCCCTAATGGCTTGGCGCCCGCGGCCACATCCCACATGCATCCCATGGAGTGATGATAGAGCACACTGCACATGTGGCCCTACCTTTGCACTTTATTAGTCACAAAAAGACTTGAAATGGAGTTCCGTAGCTCCAAAAAAAGGGTTCAATCTTCAACCTAGTGATTAGAAGTGCGGGATATCAAAGACAATTAATATAAGGGAAAATCCATTTGTACCTCAAAAGTCTATGTCATGTTTGACATCATTCGAGTTACAAAATTTGATTGATGAAAAAATTATTTATTTTTTTTAAACTATCTAATAGTGTGATACCACGTGGCACAATGTAAAAAAATAACGTAAAATGTGATGTATATGTAGCATGATTGATAATATAATATATACGACTTCAGTGTTGATTTCACGATAAATGTGTATTTACTAGTTATATTTTTATTTCCAACTCTAGTGGAAGGTAATTAAATGCATGAATTGTTTGATTTGTTGGTTTTAAGAAAAATCAAGTAATAAAATTATTGGGACAAATTTCGATTAATTTAACCTTGGAACTTCAACTTCACCAATGCTTATCACTTCAATTTTACTAAAATATAATAGACAATACTCAATCGTGTTAACGATTGACGTTCCCGAATTATCTAGTGCGTCAAAATTAGCTCATGAACGTGTACGAACTAGTTTTTAGAATTTTAGAATTCATGAAATTATATCTACTACAGTAAATTAATAACAAGCGCATGATATAATGTGGTAAACCTTCTGTGGAAAACAATCAGGGATCCTCATGACATGTGTGAATAATCTATGCACTACAAGTGTCTCGAGTATTTTGAAATTACAACATAAAATCAAAATAAAAACAAATTCGAAAGGAAACAAGGTAAAATTTGCTTATTTCTTGTTCTTCTGGCGATGTTGTAATTTATGGTGGTGGTGGATTTTGGGGTTGCTAATTGTAGGAAGTTTGTGGAGTCTTGTGTTAGTTCATTAGTATGAATACATTTGGCAAAAGTTGTAGTAATTTTGTGGGGGTGGAGTGGGGGTGTAATACACATGTTAGGAAGTGGAACCTGTGTAGCTTTGATGCGGTGGTGGTGGTTGTGGCAATGATGGAGGATTAGCATGTCACTGTCAAAATTTAGGTACTGTTTGACAGAATTTAGAAGAAAAAAATAGTAAATTTTGATAAAAATCAATGAAACGTTAGTTGAAAAATTAATAAAAATTATAAATCACAGAAAATGTATTATTAAAATTAAATTTGGACCATTTCAAAATTATAAAATTTTATCAAACAAGCACTGGGTCAATATTCCAAAATATTCACATATGGACTGCATATGGCTCAGTGACCATGACATTATTTGAAAGTATCCCTAAAATTAGGGTTGAGCACGATCCGACTTAGTTCGATTCTAACAAGAATCAAATCGGATCCGAAATTTGTATGTATTTAGTATATGGAACCGTTCGGGTTCGGTTCTCAAGTTCTGTACTATAATTTTTTTTTTTAATATTTACAAAAATACATTAATTCAACTAATGACATGTGCAATCTTAACTCTTACATAATAACATTGTCCAATCTTATGTGTCTTTTACATCTCTCTTTGTTGAATTCTTCATCGATTTAATTGTGAAAATTACGGGTAGAAGACGATAGCGAACTTACAATAATTAAAAGATGCGTCGTCAAGTTTCAATTCAATTTCTCCAGAAGAAACGGTACTACGGTTGAATAACATATTTGGATAAAATTTAGGTCAATTTGATTAAGTTGAGCTTGAACGGAAAATTAGAAATAGGAAAATTATATTTTTGGATAGAAAATTTATTTAGAAAATAGTAAAATAATTTGGCTTATTTAAAATAAAAAAAATTAGGGAGATTCAGTTCTTATTCGGTTCTTGATCTAGAATCGAGAATCGAACCGAACCCATCGGTTCTCGATTCAAACACTCATTCAGATATTTAACTTAAGAAGAATAGCGCGGTTCAGTTCGGGAGTTTTGTCCAGCCTTATCTAAAATTGAGAATCTTTTGAAAAAATATATGAAAAGTATTTTAGAAGTAAAAAATACTGTATAAAATTAAATCACTTTTTTTTATTAAAAAATGACATACAATGCCACTTTTATTAAAACAGTAATGTTTGTAACTTAAAAAGTGACAGAAATTTCAAGAAATTGACAAAAAAAAAAAAAAAGATAGATACTAAAAAGTGACAGAGTTTAAAAAAAAAAGTGACGATAACTCAAAAAGTGACAAAAATTCAAAAAAGTGACAAAATATTAATTAAAACATCGAAATCAGTTAAAAAAAGTGACAATTTTTTTTTTTTTTTTTAAATGACACAATCATCGTCCCTCCTCTTTCTTATCAAGCATCTTAAGTTAATTTATCGACAAAACACCAATCAAAAGTCAAACATATTTAAGTCAATTCATTTACCAACTCAGCCAACTCATTAATAATATAAAAAAAATTTGAAAGTAAAAAATATTTTATAAAGTTAAGTGTGACATACAATGTCCATGGTGTTACAAGAGATTACATGTCAGTCCCTACCATCGTTAGATTGCAAGTTTGCTCACATTTATGTTAATATAACATAAGACTAAAATTTATGATGATATAGAACAAAGAAAATGGAACAATACAACTAAGGTTTTAAGTATGGTCAATTCAATAATAAGGTAATAAGTTTCAAAATTCAAAAATCAGGTTTTTATTAAATTTTATTAATTATTTAATTAATTAAATATATAAAAGTCACAAATTTGTACAAATTGGTCACAAATACATTTATTGGTCACATATTATCAAATTAATTAATTACAAATTATTACGAGGTCACAAATCAAAAATTTTGTTAGTCACAAATTATTTCCGAGGTCACGGATTGAAATTTTGATAGGTCACAATTTATTTCTGAGGTCACAAATTAAAATTTTAATAGGTCACAGATTAATTTTTTAGGTCACAATTAATTTCTAGGTCACAAATATGAATTTTAATAGGTCACAATTTCTCTCCAAAGTCACAAATCAGAATTTAATAGGTCACAGACTAATTTATTAATCACAATTTATTGAATTTATGGTCACAAACCGATCCCGATCAAAATTCACCACCAATACTTGGTCACAAATCTGTGACTACCGACCCGCAACCACCGTCTCGCCACCACAACAGTAAAAGAACCACAATCTCCATAGCATTGGCACAATAAAGGAACCACCATCACGCCTGACCACCCTCACCTTGGCCCTGCGACCATCGTCCATCTCCACCGTCACAACCGCACCAACAACCATCACCACTGAAAACCACCATCTCACCACAACCACCTGCACGACTATCATCTAACCACCACTGAAAACCACCATTTCACCACAATCAACACCACAACCGCCAGTACTCAAAATTAAAACCACCATCCCCACTACACCACACTACCACCAACTAAAAAAATCCCCAAAACAGAATCGAGGCCTCACCATCGATGTTGACTTTGAAGACGACGCCATTGGCTGCGTCGGTGATGTAAGCGTTCCTGGAGAAATCGACTGCGACGTAATTTAGAACCATGGTGTTTGGGAGCGGGGCGAGGAAGAGTTTATTGAAGGAGTTGAGATGGTAGGAGGCAAGGGCACTGTACGGTGGGGAGGAAGGGCGGTGAACGATGACAAGGAGGCGGTGGTGGTGGCGGTCTACGGCTACGCCAAAGGTAGCTGCAACGTCGACGTTGTGGAGAGGGCGACGGGAGAGAGAGAGAGAGAGAGAGACGATTAGGGCGAGGAATGTTTTATAACTAGGTTAATTAAATTTTATATGATTAATTAAAATTTAAAATAGTATTATTTAATATTAAAATATTTTATAATATTATAATTAAAACCTGATTTTTGTATAAATAAACTATATATCTTAATTTTGATTTTAGATCTTTAAATACCTTCCTAGATGTAATTTTCTCCAAAGAAAAAGGCCGACTAACATAACCAGAATTGTAATCTTCATCCAAGTCAAGTTCACCGATCGTTATCTCCCCCTCATCGAAAACAACTCTGAAAGACTTGTTCTCAGCACCACCATTGCTACCATCCTAAGAACTGGCACTAGAGCTAAATCTGATTTCTCCTCAAGCCATCAAAAGTTCCACAATGGACTGCAGTAACTTAGGTTCTTCCTACCAGCATCAGAGGCTCAAATAGTTGAACAAATGAAATACCAAACCCTTAAACGGATCATTGAGCGAATCTTGCCTCGAACAAAATTCAAAATAAAGAAGCACTGCACATAGAATTGATACAAGTACCCTATCAAGAAATAGTACAATTGAACTAAAAACATAGGCATGCACATCTCAAGTGATCCTCAATATTTTAGCAGTTGCTATTTACTTCTATTGCTCAACATAATGTATCACAAATCATGATAATGTAGATTAGTAATGCAATCGTGTGTTAACAGTCGTTGGCAAAGCAAGTGAGCAACCCATATTAGTGTTTCTCAATGGAGCAAACCAACATAAAGGCAAGTTAACACACTCCGTAGTTTCACATATAAACAACTTAGTTACCATCGTATATTAATATTATTTTCTTATCAAATAAAAGTGAAAGCAAAGTAAAACACAAAATCAGTGCGCAATTTTTATCCTTTAGGTGATGAATAAACTTGGAATCCACATTGTAGAGATAGAATCTAAATATTGAATAATAAATCTTACAAGAATGGTGTAACGACAACGTTGAATCCAACCGCAAAGAAAAATAGCTCCACCAATCCGTATATACCACCTAAAGTGCAGAAAAATATTCACTAATCAAATTCAACAACTTGCATTCTATCTTTCCCTTTGATAACAAACTCTGCAACTAAATCAGCCACAAATTTGAAAACAAATCAACACAAACTGGCTCAAAATCAAGAAACACAGACAGAGACCATCGAGACAGCAATGGAGAGAAGAAGAATGCGTTGGGGAAGCAAAACGGAGATCAAGTGGTGGGAGTGTTGGTTGAATTTATGGCTTTTGGTTTGAGGCTTTCTAAGGTTTTGGTTTGTTGGAAATGGTGGGTCAATTAGGTCAATTTTGACCACAATTTTAAGTGGGACCCGATGTTCGATTTATCGAAATTAATGTTCAATAAAATTCTACGTTCCAAGTAGATGAGTGTATAATATCTAATTGTGAAAAACCATTTCAATATGAATGAGAAATTATGGTTGAAAGTTGGACAATAAATAAGAGGAATAAATTGGAAAAATGTTCCAATCTCACATTGGTTGCATAAACAACCTTGAACCACTTAATAAACTCCAAAGTTGGAAATGAGTTTGGGCCCCAAGGGGTACCCATAGTCTTTGAAAGGGGGGAGTCTTAGACAATATCTAAATTAATCCAAAGGCCACGCGTGCCATCGTCGTCCAGTCGGCTGGGTCAGGTCGGGGTGTGGGCCTGTATCAATATTAATTTTTTGGATAAAATTTAATTCAATTAATTCCCTCTCTTTCTTTGACAGTTTATTAACCGACCCATCTGTTTGCTAAACTGTGCATTAAGTGAGCCGGATGGAAACTGCTCAACCGCCAACTCTTTCCAGAAAAATCATGAACTCATACTGCATACATACTCTTCTTCTCTGCATTGGTCTACAGAAGGTAATCCAATTCTGGTTCGTTGTCTTGCACTCGAAGTGTTGCTTCTGCAAGTGTCTGGTCGTTGTATTTTGGGAGATGCTTTATCACATACCGTAAGCACCGTGTGACGAGGTAAAAACGTCTTAAGGACAGAGAGCCTAGTTCTCGTCTCGATCATCCTTCTTCCGAATTCTGTCCTTGTTTACACATTTTGTTCTTACTGGTTTGCAATTGTTCTAACAATCTGGTTTAGCAAGTATTTCTGGAAAATCTATTTTGTGCAATATCTAACAACTTAAGATGTTTTTTATAGTGTTTTCCAAAATTGTACTTGCTTATTTCTAACATTGGCAGACTCTTATTTGATATCACTATTCTGCAGAATTTTAATTTGTAAATTCTGACTTGTTGATCTTCTGTTTTGAAAACAGAAATGGCTAACATTGTTGGGACTAATGCAATGGCTATGACGCCAACTGTGGCTATTGTAACGCCGACCATGTATGGTCCTTCTGGTTCAGTTTATGTTCTCACGGAGAGAAACCTGAAAAATTTAATGGGGTCGATTTTAAGAGATAGCAGCAGAAAATGTTGTTCTATCTCACCACTCTGAACCTGGAAAAGTTTCTCACGGAGGATCCTCCTTCTGTTCAAGAAGGAGAAAATAATCGAGCTTTGATTATTGCCTTGGACGCATGGAAACATTCTAATTTCTTATGCAAAAATTATGTACTGAATGGACTGAATGATTCGCTATATGGTGTGTATAGCATAATGAAAACTGCAAAAGAACTTTGGGAATCTTTAGAGAAAGAATATAAAATTGAAGATGTCGGATCTAAAAAATTTCTTGTCGGTAAATTTTTGGAATATAAAATGATTGACTCTAAATCTGTTATTTCCCAAGTTCAAGATTTGCAGGTACTCCTCCATGATTTATATGCTGAAAAAATGACTGTAAGTGAGTCATTCCAAGTAGCAGTGGTAATCGAAAAACTCCCGCCTTCATGGAGAGATTTAAAAAATTACCTCAAACACAAACGTAAGGAAATGAACATGGAGGAGTTGATTGTGCGTTTGAAGATCGAAGAAGATATTAAGAAATCTGAGAGAAGGAACGGGGGACCAAGCATGGAAGCTAAGGCAAACATGGCTGAATCAAGTTTAAAGAAAAACGTGAAAATAGAGCACTCAAACTTTGCTCCAAAGAAAAATGAAAACAACCATAAGAACAAGAAGTTCAAAGGGGACTGCTTCAACTGTGGCAAACCTGGACATCGTGCAATTGACTGTTGCAAGCCTAAAAAGCAAAATGACCATGCACATGTTGTTGAAACTGAAAATCTGTCTAAAGGTGTTCAAGAAATGCACCTATCTGCTATAATATCTGAATGTAATAGTATTGGAAATCTCAGGGAATGGTGGGTGGACACTGGTGCCACTCGCCACATTTGTGCTGAAAAGAACGTGTTTTCTGATTACAAAGCTATCAATGGAGAATAACTGTTCATGGGAAATTCCTCAAGTTCAAAGGTTGAAGGACAAGAAAAGGTGACCTTGAAGATGACATCTGGAAAGGAACTCGTTCTCAACAATGTGCTGCATGTGCCGGACATTCGAAAAAATCTTATTTTTGGTTCTCTTCTTAGCAAGAATGGGTTTAAGTTAGTATTTGTATCTGAGAAATTTGTACTAACTAAAAATGGGATGTACGTTGGAAAAGGTTACATGACCGATGGGATGTTCAAGATGAACGTCCTTACTATTGTACCTAAATTGAACCAAATTAATGAAGCTTCTACTTCTGCGTATATTGTTGATTCTTCGTGTTTATGGCATAAAAGATTAGGACATGCAAACTTTAAATCTATGCGCAAATTAATGAACTTAAATTTGCTACCTTCTCTAAGTTTCGATCCTAATCACAAATGTGAAACTTGTGTTGAGACTAAGTTAGCGAAAAGACCATTTCCTTCAGTTGATAGAAATACTTTACCTTTAGAATTAATTCATAGCGATATATGTGATTTGAGATTCATACAAACTAAAGGTGGGAAAAAGTATTTCATTACTTTCATTGACGATTGTACTCGGTACTGTTATGTTTATCTATTAAAAAGCAAAGATGAGGCTTTGGAAATGTTTAAACATTATAAAAATGAAGTTGAAAATCAACTTAGCAAAACAATAAAAATTGTTTGAGGTGATAGAGGTAGAGAATATGGAGCGTCATTTGAAGAATTTTGTTCTCAACAAGGCATCATTCATCAAACAATGGTTCCTTATTCACACTCAATCTAATGGTATTGCAGAACGAAAGAACCGCACGCTTAAAGAAATGATGAATGCTATGTTGATTAGTTCTGGTTTACCACAGAATTTGTGGGAGGAGGATATCCTCTCGGCAAATCACATTCTTAACAAAATACCACATAAAGTAAAGAATGAAACACCTAACGAGTTATGAAAATGTCATAAACCTTCATATAAATACTTGAAAATGTGGTGGTGTTTGGCAAAGGTAGAAGTACCAAAACCTAAACAAATAAAAATAGGGCCAAAAATTCTAGATTGCATATTTATTGGATATGCTCATAACAGTAGTGCATATCGCTTCCTTGTGCATAAATTCGAGATTACGGATATACATGAAGATACAATAATTGAATCAAGGAATGCAAGTTTCTTCTAAAATGTCTTTCCTCGTAAAGGCAAAAGTGATGTGAGTTCAACAAAACGAACTTACGATATTGCAAATGATGATGAAAATGAAGAAGAACTCAGACGCGGTAAAAAGGCTAGAAAATCAACGTCCTTCGGTTTAGAATTTCTAACGTACATAATCGAAAATAAACCAAAGGCATTCAGTGAAGCAATGTCAACACCAAATGCTCCCTTTTGGAAAGAAGCTATCAATAGTGAAATTGAATCGATAATGCAAAATCATACTTGGGAGTTAGTTGATCTCCCACCTGGAAATAAACCTCTAGGTTGTAAGTGGATTTTCAAGAAAAAGTTAAAATCGGATGGATCTATTGATAAATACAAGGTTCGTTTAGTAGAAAAAGGATATAGACAAAAGGAAGTCTTGATTTCTTTGATACTTACTCACCAGTAACGAGGATTACTTCGATAAGAATCCTTATTACAATTATTGCGATACATAATCTCGAAATTCATCAAATGGATGTTAAAATCGTTTTTCTAAATGGTGAGTTGGAAGAAGAAATATACATGGAGCAACCTGAAGGATTTGTCGCTTATGGACAAGAGTTTAAAGGTTTGCAGACTCATTAAATCTTTATATGGATTAAAACAGGCGCCAAAACAGTGACACCAAAAGTTTGACAAAATAATGCTGTCAAATGGTTTTAAAATTAACGAGTGTGATAAATGTGTGTATAATAAGAGTACACCGGCATCATATGTCTTAGTATGTTTATATGTGGATGATATGCTAATTCTAGGTAGTAATCATGATATCATTGTGTCTACTAAGAAAATGCTAACAAAACATTTTGACATGAAGGACATGGGTGTAGCAGATGTAATTCTTGGAATTAAAATTTCTAAAACACCAGATGGCCTCGTTCTTTCACAATCTCATTATGTTGAGTCTGTGCTAAAGAGATTTGGAGTCTTTGATGAAAGTCCAATCAAAACTCTGATAGACACGAGTCTACACTTTGCAAAAAATAGAAGTGAACCTGTACATCAATTAAGATATTCTCAGGTTATTGGAAGTCTGATGTATTTAATGAACTGCACACGTCCTGATATTGCGTTCGCAGTTAATAAATTGAGCAGGTTCACATGTAATCCAAGCAATGATCACTGGAAGGCATTGAATAGGGTACTTCGATACTTAAACTTGCATAGCTCGATCAACAATGAAATCGGAGTTCATAGCATTAGATATATCTGGAGAAGAAGTTGAATGACTTCGTAACTTCTTAGAGGATATCTCGTGTTGGCCTAAATCGGTGCCTGCAATTAGTATTCACTGTGACAATCAATCTGCTATTGCAAGGGCACAAAATTGCATGTATAATGGTAAGTCTAGACATATACGTCGTAGACACAATACCATAAAGCAGTTGATCTCAAATGGTATTATCTCCATTGATTATGTGACATCAAAAGAGAATCTCGCGAATCCGCTTACAAAAGGTCTACCAAGAGATCAAGTATATTATCTTTCAAAGGGAATGAGATTAAAGCCGAACATGCATGAATCTTAATGATGGTAGCCCAGCCTTGTTGACTGGAGATCCCAAGATCTTGGTTCAATGGGACACTAAGGGTGTGTTTGATAGAAAGATGGAAAATGAATGGCAAATAAAATGTTTGGCAGGGAAGTGATTTGCCTAGAATTTGTTTTAAAGGGAATTGTATTAATGGTGTTTGATTGGTATAATTTTTCACCTAATCTGTTTGGCTTTGTTTTCCATGCAAATGGTTACTTTTTGGGATAATTTTTTTATAGTCTGTATTAAAATTTGTTTGGATTGCCAAAAAGTTAAAAAAAAAATAAAAAAAAATAATTTTATAAAATTTTTATGTTCGTTTGGCTTTATTTTTCATGCAAATTGTCAATTAAATGGATAAAAAATTTTACCATTGAATTTAGAATATGTTTCCATTGCCAAAAAAATTTATAAAAAAAAAAAAAAAAAAAAAAAGGAAAAAAAACATCCAACAAGGTAGAAAATAATTTCCCACCAAAATCATAAGAAAATATTTTCTACTTTTGTGCTTCAAAGGATTGTACATTAGAAATTGGTGGCAAACATTTTCTAGGGCAATTTTGGCTAATCAAACAGCCAAAAGTAGGAACTAGGAAAATATTTTCCTAGTTCCATGGAAAATGTGACGAATCAAACACGGCCTAAGTTATTAAGACTCAGTTAAGCACTTAACCATCCCTTTATAAAAAGTGTTGTCTGCAGAATATAAAAGGCTAAGTTGTAACTTTTAATGATTCCTATAACTTGGATAAACCAAGTGGAGTATAGCAGAATACTCTTAATAGGAGATCACCTATTAAAGTGTGAAATGGGGTCGTTTCTATGAGAATTTGGGGCTTAAAATTCTCTAAAGCATTTACGAATCCCAAGAATTGTTCAGGGCCAAAATGAACATAACTATGAAAACCTAAGAATTGAATAGAAAGGTTATTGTGTGGATACTGTTGCCTTGGTTTACACCAACGACCGAATAGTTTAAGACATCAGTTCACTGATTAGTCAAGTAAACTCGATAGTATTCCACTAAGGCGGGTTCAAAGCCAAAAGCTACCTCTCCTGATGCAATAAGTCTTTCGCTTGTACTCTCTGTTCGTGTCTGCATTGCATAATCATGATAATTTCTATTCATGTGGGGGATTGTAGGAAATGGTGGGTCAATTGGGTCAACTTTGACCACAATTTTAAGTAGGACCCGATGTTCGATTTATCGAAATTAATGTTCAATAAAATTCTACGTTCCAAGTAGACGAGTGTAGAATATCTAATTGTGAAAAATCATTTCAATATGAATGAGAAATTATGATTGAAAGTTGGACAATAAATAAAAGGAATAAATTGAAAAAATGTTTCAATCCCACATTGGTTGCATACACAACCTTGAACCACTTAATAAACTCCAAAGTTGGAAATTGGTTTAGCCCCCAAGGGGTACCAATAGTCTTTGAAAGGGGGAGTCTTAGACAATGTCTAAATTAATCCAAATGCTACACGCGCGTGCGCCGCAGCCGTCCATCCAACCAGCCGGGTCGGGTCGGGGCGTGGGTATGAGTGTGGATCTGTGTCAATATTAATTTTTTGGATAAAATTTAATTCAATTAATTCCCTCTCTTTCTTTGACAGTTTATTAACCAACCCATCAGTTTGCTAAACTGTGCATTAAGCGGGCGTGAGTGGAGAGCCGGATGAAAACTGCTCAACTGCCAACTCTTTCCTCTATTTGAATGGTCCCCAGGCTTTCATTTTGAACACAGAAAAATCACGAACTCATACTGCATACATATTCTTCTTCTCTGCATTGGTCCACAGAGGGTACTCCAATTCTGTTTCGTTGTCTTGCAGTCGAAGTGCTGCTTCTGCAAGTGCTGGGTCGTTGTATTTTGGGAGATGCTTTACCACATACCGTAAGCACCGTGTGACAGGGTAAAATGATCTTAAGGACAGAGAGCCTAGTTCTCGCCTCGATCATCCTTCTTCTGAATTCTGTCATTGTTTACGCATTTTGTTCTTACTGGTTTGCAATTGTTCTAACAATCTGGTTTAGCAAGTATTTCTGAAAAATCTATTTTGTGCAATATCTAACATGGTTTTGGGGGGCAGTGTATTCACGATTCTAAAAGGTGCACCTAGACGGCGCCAATGCGTGGTGAAAACGTCAAGCTAAGTGGCTTGACGCCTTATTTAGCGGTCAACGACAATCGTCGACTGCTAATGCGCGCCTAGGCGTGACTATGCACCCTATTATTATGGTTTTTTTTAAAAAAAATTTACAATTTTTTTTAAAGTTAAAATTTAAAAGCTGATTTCTTCACTTCGTCTGCCCTAAATTCAAAACAATCCTTTGAAACCTTGAACAAAAGAAAAATTTTAAAAATTTCTATTTATTTACCATTTAATATTTACATTTAAAAATTATCCTCTTGTTGGGAATTTTGAAAAAATGTATAAAATTCCTATAAATCTCTTTTAAAAAAAAAAAATTTAAAAATAGGAAAACACATTTTTACGCATTTGCCTCACATAAACTCGTCTAGCTCATAATTTAATTTTCACGCATCGTCACGTATTACGCTTTTTAAAACACTAAGTATATTATTTACGTTGTTAGGATTTTGTTTAGTTTTAGGGTAGTTTTCTAATTTAACCATTCTACACGAACGAGCAGGGCCTGTCAAGAGCCCTGTTCGCGTAGACATTTTCTTTCTAATTTGTCTTTTTTGAGGGTGGTGGGCCTAATTACCTCTATCTCTATTTGGAAATTGGAGAGTGTAGTAGTGGATCTACTGTACTTCATTACCCTCATTTCAGTGCGCCTCTTTCTCTCTCTTCTTTGTTTCCCTCCATTTCAATCCCTTACCGCTTCTTCAAGTCTCTCTATCTAGCTCTATACACACACGTATATATATAAATATACTCTTCACCTCCGTATCAATACACACTAAATGTATTGGAAGATCCGGTTGAGATTAGATGTGATGGGGAAATGAAGCATGGCTCTCTCTGCCTTCTTCGCACCCAATCAACTTTCTCAGGTTATTCTCTCTCTAATATACGATGTTCGTGTGCATCGCACAAATATTTCAGATTTTTGGGCGTGTTTTTCAATTTCATGATTTTTTTTGTTGACTATTTTTTTTTTTTTTATCTATAACTGAAATTTTAATTATATTGATGTTTAATGTTTCAGCTTTGAAGATAATTGTTTTTGAAAATGCATTATTCATAATTATTTGATTAAAATTTTGGACGCACTAATACAAAGTGAATAAATATACAGGAAGATGCAGTTTTTCTAGTGTCTATATAACAACTTTAACACTGGTAAAGTGTGACGGCGCGGTCTTAAAATCCCGAGTGTCATTCAAACTTGAAGAGTTTTAACTTTTAAGTATGTAACATAAAGGAAAATTATCAAAGTAATACAGGACTAATGATAATGCTTCCATAAATTTTGACACATAATGAAAGTGGTTCGATGATAATCACTTAAATCCACAACCTTAAAAAATATATTCCCTGAACATATTTCTTAAATCCCATCCATAAGCCATCTCCGTGCTTGACCATCTCGAACTGCTAGTTTCGTGTAAGGGGAAATGGAGGGGTTGAGACAATATGCAATAAGCGTGCACTGTAAATTTGTAAATCGTAAAATTTTGCTAAAGAATCATATGTCATACATAAGGAGACACAAGGGAAAAAAATACCGAATTTAGGTGGTAGAGATTTTTTATGCGTAGTGCTACTAAACTTCGGTCCTCTTATCATAAACGTATTCATATTGGATCCATAATTTTTATCCTCTAAAATAATAACACCATAGAGAAAATTAAGTAACCCAAACTTGCCATTGATTTATTAAACCAAAAGTACTTTAGTGGGTGTATTCGTGTATGTGCGCACATGTGAAAGAAGATAGAGGGATGTGTGTCACAGTGGATGTGATTGAGTGGTGAGTGTATTAATAATGTACCTTTTAATTAAGAATATTTCCTTTTGCGAACAGTGCAATTGGTGCGGAAGCGGAACTATACTTCTTCAATCAAGAATAAAGTTAAAAAATTAGAAACTATGTAGGTAATAATTTTATTATATTGAATTGATTGAATGATTATTGAAAAGTGTATAAAGTATTTGTTTATATAGATGAAATAATTCTCTAATCTTACCAATACAAGTGAATTAAGGGCCCTTTGGCATGCCTTTTGCTTTTGTTTTTACTTTTTGTAGAAGAGTTTTTAGAGGAAGTTACCTTACTTTTTGTTTGGAAATTAAGTTTTAAAAGAGCTTCTTATTTCGGAAGCGCTTTTTAAAAAAATCACATTGGGCTACTTTCCTCTAAAAACTCTTCTCATTAGAAGAGACACTTTTATAAAATTGGCCAAACGGATTCGAAAGTAACTTTTGGATCTCAAAAGCTTTTTTGACTTTTCTAAAGCCATGTGAAATGGCCTTAAACTAAAATCGTAAAAGGAAAAAAAACTAAAATCCTATATAATCAATCCTATTTGGAATATGATTGTCCTACATCATCTGTTCCCACTTAAAAGAAAGTTTGGTTGAAGAAAGAAATCAATCAATTGAGATGAAAATATTCAAAAATTTCCGTGATGTCATATGTTACCAAATGTCCATCTATTTATTCTATGCAATTGCATTGAATAATATCAACTTTGCTCCTACATTGTTCATCTTCTCATCCTTAAAAACTTTGTGTGGAATTCCCTTAGAAGTGATACTTTATTCAATGTCTCATTCTTGAATTCCCTTTGTGCACATATAAGTACCTGGAATTTCAAATTCTTTGTGCTTCTCATACTTCTATTGATGCAATCTTCAATGGCTACAAATCGTTCACTATTTTTTTCGTACTTAACAATTTTTTGGGATTCAGATTGTAGCGAAGGTCAACGAAAGTTTTCTTCTCAATTTGACAAACCTCACATTTGATTGTTTCGTGATTGAAAAGTTGAATTCCCTTTTCTCTTGTTGGACACTTCTGAACTTCAACTTGTTCATTATTAGAGTACGACTCGATCTTGGGGTATTCAATTGCAATTTCATCGAAATAATTTTCATATTTGTGCTAGTTTTCATTGTCAATTTTCATGTATAAGAAATCAATAGGTCTTGAGTTTTCAACTTGCACACGCTTTTCTTCTTCTATTGTAGTATTATGGTTACTACATCTTTATCTTGAATAACATCTTTTTTAATCTCATCATATGACTTATAATTTTTTTGCTCTTTGTTTAGATGCAACTTGCACATGAAGTGACACAAAAACAATCTTCTTATCGTACAATCAAAGTACATGCTTGTTATCTTGACCTATGTAAGTGACATCTACATCATTGTACCATGGTTGTCCCCAAAGTATATTACAATCATCTATTTATAACACATTATACACAACCTCATCTTTGTTGTACTTCCAATAGAAAGTAAAATTAATTCATATTTCCAGATTTTGAATTTCTTTCCCACTTTTAACTAATAGAATATGATAGCAAGAGGAGTATTTTTCAGTTTTCAAATGTAAAGCTTTCACCAATGCTTTGGATACCATGTTGTCATTACTCCCATGATCTATTATCATGTTGCATACTTTGTGGTCGATGATACATTGTGTTCTAAAAATCTTGTCACTTTGATAGATTTTCACAAAATCCTTAATAGCTTGTAAGTATTCAAACTTAGCTGGGATTCGAGCAAACTTTCTAGCCATATTTAGTCGTGCAATAATCATAGCAGTTAAAGTTTGCAAATTCTTGTCAGCTGTATCTTCAAACATATCCATCCTTCATTCCAGATTTTGGATCAAGGTTGATTTTGCAATTCTCTGATCATAGTCATGATGATACGTACCACCACCACCATAGGTAGCCATCAACCAAATAAACCTTGCTCTGATATCAATTTTGGTGCGGAAGCGAAATTGAAATTTTTGAAACAAGAATAAAATTTAAAAACTAAAAATTATGTAGGGAATAAATTTATTGTATTGGATTGATTATTGAAAATTGTACAAAGCCTTTGTTTATATAGGCAAAATAATTCCCTAATCTTACTAATATAAGGAAGCTAAACTAAAATCCTAAAGGGCAAGAAAACTAAAATTCTATTCTAAAAGAAAGAAGAAATCATATCCTAATAATGAAAGAAGAAGAAATCCTATTCTAAATAAGAAAAAATGAAATTATATTATAAATAAGAAAGAAAATAGAAATCTTATTCTAAATAAGAAAGAAGAAAAAAGAGATTAAATCAACTCTATTTGGAATAAGATTGTCCTACATCATCAATTTTCCCTTTTTTAAAAATATTTGATCGCTCAGTTATATGTTCATGGTATCTATTTATATATAATACACATAATGTGTAGCCATTCATTTAATAAAATAACCATGAGCTACTATGTATAGGAAAATTTTTTGTTTGTCTTCCATGTATGTTCAATAAATAAAGTAAATTAGAATAAATGATTCATTAATGCATTCCATTATTCACTTTCTAGAATATGTGATTATACTAGTATTTAAATTTGAATCATTTATATAGTTTAGCATATAATTACATTAAACACATATTTGATTGCAAGACTAAAATCCCATCTCCCTTAATTTCCTCACACTCTTCCTAACATATATGGCTCATAATATTGCTTACTTCATTTTAAGTTTGATAGGACTGGAATCACAACATGGTCCTAACTACATGTTAGTAAGCTATGAGGGGATGGTATATATCTTCTTTTTTGTGTTTCAATATATATTGTTCCTATATTTTTACGGGCCCTCCCATATCGGGAGTAAATGTAGGCAACTTTCGTAAGCGCATGAATATATCTGTATAGAGTTTGACATGTATATATTTTGCTTAATCATCTTGTGGACCGACAAAAAGTCCAAAATTCAGCTTTGATTGATGTTTTCTGTTCAGTTTCCCCTATTTTGTCTGTGCGTGATTTACAGGAATTTATGATGCACATTGATGATTTTCAGTGAGCTGTTTTAAGTTGGTAGCAAGTCTTATATGTTTTGAGTACAAAACTAAAGCAATATTATAGATTCAATGCTGTTACCATAAAAGAAGATTGATAAGGAGTTGTACAATGTTGTAACTGTCATTTTTTGCAGATGTGCTATTCTGGGCTCAAATTAAATGAGAAGAGATCAGCGTCTTTGACCGGGACGGGGCACAAAAGACTGGATCGAAGTCGATGCTTGTGGATCGTCGAAACAGTCTTGAATAACAGGAGGTCTTCAAGTATTAGTGACAACGGGGCAACTGAACCTGCTACGATTCTTCTGGAGAGGTGGTTTGTGCAAACACAGAAACTGGAGGAACAGATAAGCCGAGATCCGCATTCGCCTCTAGTTTCTGAGCTAGGTTTAAATCTTGGTAAGCTGGAATCCGATCTCCAGGTTGCGCTGCTGGCCTTGAAGAAGAAAGAAGAAGATTTACGAGATGCAGAAAGGAAGGTATTATTGGAGTACAATGAAATAAATCGTGCGAAAGAGGACTTGGAGCGGCAGGAGGAAGAAATAGAAGCGGCTAGATTGAAGCAGGAAAGGCTTGAAGATGAGTTAGAGCAAGCTATGCAAATTGGTGATCTTTGGCTTCGTCTTAAGGAAAGGGATCAAGAGATTTCCGCTGCTCAATCTGCACTATCTACGAAAGAAGAGGAAACTGTAAAAATGCTAAATGAATTAACGAAGAAGAGTGAAGAAGCTGCTGATGCTGATTCAGAACTCAGATCCAAGGCCAAGCTCCTGGATGAAGCAAATGGTATTGTGAAAAAACAAGAACTTGAAATCCTAGAAATCCAGAGAGCAATTCAAAAGAAAGAAGAAGAGCTTGAAGTTTCCATGAGTTTGCAGAAAATTGAAGCAGAGAAATTGAAAATTGCCGAAGGCAATTTGGAGAAACAAGCAATGGATTGGCTAGTGGCACAGGAAGAATTGAACAAGCTTGCAGAGGAAACATCTAAGCATTATGGGGAAGCAAATGAAACTATGGAGGAGTTTGGACGAGTGAAGAAGCTTCTTGTAGATGTGAGGTTTGAGTTAGTTTCATCTCAGAAAGCTTTGGCCGCCTCTAGACAGGAAATGGCAGATCAGGAACAGCTACTAGAAAAGAAGCTTCTTGAACTTGAAGAGCAGAGGATGTGTGTTATGTCCTATGTAACGAGTCTGAAAGATGCGGAAATTGAAGTGGAGAGTGAGAGAGTAAAACTTAGGGTTGCTGAAGCTCGAAACAAGGACCTTGAAAGGGATTTATCCATGGAGAAAGAGCTTGTTGGAGAGTTACAAAATAAAATAAATATGGAGAGATCCTCCTTGCAACAAGCAATTCAGGAAATGACAGCTCTTCAGGAGGAGCTGGACCATAATAGTAATGAATTTGGAGAGAAACAGTCTTCTTTAGGTCAAAGAGTCGGAATTGTTAGAAGCTAGACTAGAGATCCAGCATTTGAAGTCCAAGCTGATTTCCTGTCAGCTTATCTTGGAAGAAAAAGATCTGGAACTCTCAAGTGCAAGGAGGATGCTGGAGGAAGAAAACCGGGAGATAGATGAGCTGAGGAGAAATATGAACAGTAAAGAAAATCAACTTATTCAAGTGATGTCCGTGCTGGAGGGAAAGGATGGGCGTGTTTAGGCAATGCAACATGAACTAAATGATACAAAACAGAGATTCTCTGAAGCTGAAGCAGAGTTGGAACAGATCGTAGAGGTGACTAATGAAGCGATTCTTTCAGTAAAAGATGAAAACTATGGTGCTTTGAGCACACGTGATTATACCAATCTCCTGCTGTTACCGGAGAAGTTAGTTGATAATTTTAATTGGTAGAAGAAACAGCTTGAAACTGAACTTGAATTTACCCAAGAAAGTTTGAGAACAAAGGAAATGGAAGTTCATGCGGCACAAAAGGCCCTCACCATGAAAGACGAGGAGCTAAATATGGTTCTTGGCAAATTGGACACCAGAGAGCAGGAACTAACGAAACTGAAGGAAGAAGTGATCGGAGATCGTGATGAATTGAAACAGCTTTATGCTTTGGCACAAGAAAAAATGGGTGAAAAGACTGTCGAGTTCCGAGTAATTAAGGAACTCCAATTGGAAGCAGCACAACTGGAGATTGAAACTGCAACTGGTGCGCTTTATAAAGTCAGAGAAACGAGATAAATCTAGTTCGAGCATGGAAGTTGATTATGATACCAAGTTTTTCGAGCTCAATGGTTGTGACACTAAGATAAATTTGATCAACAACAATGGTTGTCCTGGTGAAGTTAAAACAGAACTTGCTCAACTTTTGGCTTTGACTGATCAGCTTGTTGATGAGGTCGGCATTGTTGGTAGCACAAGCTAATAGAGGTAATGTCTAATTTGTTGACTAGATAGTAGTGCATATATCTGTATCTAACCGTTTATTGCTGTAGGTTGGGTATATTTGTTCATCATGTTGTATTTTATCTGAATGTAGACTTGTTGGTTGTATCTCCTATACTGCATATTCGATTGTATCGTGGACATGATATATTTGAAACAGATGATTTTTGGTTTCCGTTATGGGTATCTTTGATTCTTCCAGAACAAGATTTGGGGTTACTCTCATTTTTACCTCAGTTTTTCCAGACGTATCATAAAGCTCATTACAAGAATGGTGAGACTTTGAGCCCTACTGCCACTTTGAAGGCTAAAGATCACTTGGAACCATAAAAAGATAATGAGAACCAGGGCTGGACCTGTGAATGTCGGGGCATGAGACGAAATCCATAAATTAGGCTCTCAAGCCCCAAATCAACGTGCGCCTGTGTTATTATTGATCCAATAACAGTAAATCATATAAGCCGATCAGACCGTATTATATAAGCCGACAAGGTTTTAAACATTTATAATCTCCTCAATAATGAGTTAGGACAAGTCATTGCTTACCTGAAAAGTAGAATTTCGACGAAAACTATGAAATCATACTCTTGAGAATTTTACCAACACAACTCACGGGCCTGAAATAAAAATTTAACATTAAACATCATTGCATCAATGACCAATAAGTGACATCACATGAAGGTTGTAGACTTAATAGTTACCTCACCTTCATGTGCGAAATTCTGTTTTTCTTCTTCACTTTTAAATATGTCACGTTTTCATAATAACCACGTATCAATAATTTTGTAATTCTGGCAATAAGTCTTCCCTAATAAATTTAATAACTAAGTAGATAAAAAAATTAAAAAATTAAAACTTTATACTAAGGATAATAATCTTGAAATTTGGGCTTGTGAGGGCTGTTTTATGAGAAATTGTGGGCTAAAAAAAAAAAGATTGGGCAGAGAAAAAGGGGCCCCCTTCCACTTTGGGCCTGAGGCGCAGGCCTCCTCTGCCTCGCCTCAGGTCTGGCCTTGATGAGAACATCCATAGCAAATGACTGGCAATATTTGATCATAACGATGTCAACGGTTTTGTTAGGTACCATCTTCATTTTCCAGTGGAATGTAGGGATGACGAGAGTTCAAGCCATAAGGACATCAGCTCAAGGAATGCAATTACCCAAGGCAAAGAAAAAAGAACTAGAGTCTTGTTTTGTTATGTCTAAACAATATGTCAATTATATGATGTACTGGTTGGTGTGGCAAGCTGTGAGTTCTCAAGCCAACATCTTGCTCTTAGTCATAACTAAGCAAAATGCCCTTTACATGTAGCATAACTCCATACCCTTGGCAATTGTAATGTACATTTCTAGGGAGATGCTTTTTTTGGGTGATATTACGTGTACATAATGGTGTACACACCGGTTTACACCTCATAATATGGAAAAGATCCACATAAAATAAATTATATGTGGGCCCCTTCATGTGAGGGGGTATAAATCCGTGTGTACACCTTAAGGTGTACCAGCAGCATTATCAAATATCAATTGTCTCCTTGGCAATGTGCCCTATACATGTAGCATAACTTGTATCATATTGCAAGGTTCCCTTGAAATAATAACACAGATATTAACATACACATAATGGACAACATACAGAGGATCATAGAAGATAAATGTATGTTATACACAAGATCATTTTACATACATACATGTTGTATACAGAGTACTTTCGAAAACGACCATCTATTTACAATAATAACGAAAGAGCTTTCCAGATTTTGACACAGATTTCAACGAAATTTACAGCTTTCCATAACAGGCCAAGTTTTCAAATCATGGAAACTCAGTTTCTGTACTACCTTATCTGAAAATGTTTGCGACTTTTGGAGGACGCCATGCTGTGTTCTCACCAGTTTGGCCATCGACATGTTGACCCTCATTTTGTATGGCCGGATTATGTCCCTTCTTCACCTTGGAGCTCCCCAATTTCCTCCCAACACGAAGCCCTAGCTTCATGGCAGTAAACAGGCCCAATGCTATCAGTAATGGTCTGACCGCCCAGTGAAAATCCTCAAGATGTTGATACTTCTTCACCACGCCTGGACAAGTGTCAAATGACACGACTTCAACTTCAGCTGGATCAGCCAAGAAGCTTTTGTTTTCATTACTGAGTGTCAATCTACCTGGGAACTCGATCACAAGGCAGCCATTTGGAAGTATCTGACAAATTCTGCCCGCTGCCCACTCACCACATCTTCTCCACGGCCATTCAAAACGAGGGCTGAAAACATTTGACCTCAGCCTTATGAACTGCCCTACACAGTAAGGTTTTGCCATTTGGAGCTCTGAGTAATTGCCTTTCCAAAGAGTCCCGAGTCCTATAAATCCAACTGCTACATTTCCATCACGGTCGATGGAGTGAAGCATACCCACAGGCGAATGCTTCTTGTCTTCTTTCTTCAAGAGCACCCAATCTCCTGCAGCCAATCCAAATGTGACACGTTCTAATGTAGAAGCATGAACTCTTATTGGGTCATGAAGTCCATGCATCCTCACCAAAACAAGTCCATCGCGATCTGTATCACGTTCTAAACCAACTACACTTCCCTCAGGTACGTCCATGGTTTCAGGTTTGCACGAGTTTGGTGACTTTCTAGATCGTACCATGTCACCAACTTGCAGATGATCCTTCGCAAGGAACCACTCAGTATAATTACTACCACCTTGTTTTTCTCTTATAATTATACTTCCAAGGCCTGTCCAGCCTCCATCCTGGTAAACTGCATTTTGTGAACTGCAAATTGGTAACCATGTGGGTTATTTTAAGAATACATGCACAAGCCACTTGCAGCCTGAAGAATACAGTATCTGAAAGATAGTGCAGAACTAAAAGTGGTTCAGTGGTCAAGATATCAAAACAATGAGTTTGCCTGGCATTTGTAGATTTTGTTAGTAAACATCTTGGTATTTTCTTGCCCTTGTTAAGTTCTACAAATTATAAGCATTTGAGACCATGGGACTGTATTTCTTCCCACTACAAATAATAGCCTTCTATTTCCGTTTTAATGTCCAGTAAGATGACCAAACTGTGAACTAAATGCACACTAACCTACATATTCCTCTACCATAGTTCAATTTTACTTTTTTTTTTCTTAATGAAACATATATATGAAGAAGGAATAAGAATACCTTTTAAATGCTTGTAATATGTCTGACATCATGGGGCGACTCATGAAGTCATACTCAAAACAACCAATAATGACATTCTCAACAGCAGGAGGGAGCCCACTGGGAATATGTGGTTTTTCTTGCTTCTTTACGACCAATTTGTATATCTCGTCAATTGATTTACCACTCCAAGGCTGAATGCCAGTCAACATCTCAACTATACTGCAACCAAACCCCCATGAATCAGTCTCGAAGGATAGAGGACCAGTAACTTCGGGGTGCCATTGTTCTGGAGCCATGTAGTTAGGAGTACCAAGTCTCCGAATCATATCCATACTTGGCAGAGAAACGCCAAGTAACACATAAGGAATTCCTATGTCTCCAAGAATTGCCTGGTCATTTTCATTCAAAAGGAAATTAAAAGGTTTAAGATTGAGAATAAGAATCTCCTTGGAGTGTAGGTCCATTACTCCTTGAGCCAGATCTGCTCCATACCTGTGAACATAACAACATCATGAAGATTGCACGCGTTTTATGCAATAAAGACATTTAACTAGAGAAAAGTATTCATCAATGTGTTTCTCAGATACGTTAAGCAAAAATCACCTCAAAACATCACTCAACGAGAGCTTTCCCCCTTTGAGGCGAGCCATTTTGTCCCCAACTGAGCCCTCGTAAAATTTCATAACAATGCATATCTAGAAGGAAATATAGAGTATTCAGAAGAAGGGTTTCCGGAATTTGTTTATTTATTTTTCCCTTTTTTCTAAAAATCAGTGGAAAGATATCCAGATTCTCAGCATTGTTAAAAAAAAAAAATTGAACAACATACTCACTTTCTTACTTATAACGGAAAGACCATACAGCCAGCAGACATTTTCTAAACCCCGACATTTAGAAAGTAAATCCTCCAACTTTACCAAGACATCTTTAACATCATCTTCTTTAATGGAATGCAACATTTTAACAGCCACTTCATGATACTCTTCATAGTCTTCCGTTGCACGGTGATGTGTTGCCAGCCAAACATCACCAAACGGCCCTCTTCCAATCCTGTGCTTGAGTTTATTGTTGCTGGGTCGATCCAAGGATGGATCTGGTTAGAAGACACTACAGCAGTGCCACCATTGTCACCAGAGTCTCTCTCAACAAGTTCAAAGTCAGATATAGACATTGGTCTATTGACAACTTGTCCAGCCATTATCCTAAAGTTTCCACAACATAATCATTAAGGAATATTGCTACTCAAGTCATAAAAAATATGGAATACCACAGAACGAGATAGAAAAGAAAATGCAACTTTTGAAGAGTTCAACTGCATACGCAGCATGAGAATGATTATTTGATAGCAACATTAACAAAATTACCATGTTAAATCAATAATTGCAAAAATCGACAATTACTATTACCATCGGACAATAACTCAGATCCAAGTATATTCAATAGGTATGATCTACCCTAATGATGCTGCAATAAACGAAAAAACATGGACTTCACTTAGGATGTATTGAATTAAGAGATACATCAGAAAATCGAGTTTTTGAAGAAAACAAAGTATGAGCTCCAAGCCTCCTACTAAATTAAAATCGCCCTTGGCAGAATTTGTGTACAAAACCACAAGAAATAATTTATTTTTACTTTCTGAAGTTGAAAAACAGTAGATTTCACATTTTCAACAGCAGAGTTGAAAATCTGCAATTGTTTTTCATGAAATAGTTATAATCAGAGTCCAGAGAACAATATACGAAAAATATAGAAGCATCCAGGATCATCGAAAATATATCAATCAAAAGAAAAATTCTAATTAAACTCAATTCACCTGCTGACACATACACGAACACATACGGCCTCACTGAAATTTCTACCAATTCAATCAAAGGAAACATGAAAATCCAATTCCAAGATGAGTTTTTTTTTTTTTTTTTTTTTTTTTTTTTTTTCCCTGATTACAAATTCAAACTTTGTGCAGAAATAAATTAAACAAAAAGGGAAAAAAAATCACTTGATTTCAATTTCCTTTTAAAAGAAGAAACATAGAACAGCACATGAATCAAAAAGCACAAGAAATAATCAAACATTAAAGCAAATACAATTATGATGCTTACACTTGCTGATAGCCTGATAGTATGGTAGAGAGAGAGAGCTGGAATTGTAATCAAACTGCAAAAAACTGAATTGAGAAAAACAAAAGTATTTTCGACAAATTAAGTGATGAGAGGTAATTTAAAGAACTGTAGATAATCAACCATTTTTTATGCTTTTTATGGTCTCAAAAAATGAAGAAATAATTTGTCACAAAATATTGATAACAAAATGTGTGTGTGTGTGTGTGTGTGTGTGTGTGTGTGTGTGTGTGAGAGAGAGAGAGAGAGAGAGAGAAAGCGAGCGAGCGAGCGCAAACAGTAGAAATGAGTGAGGAGTCGTCTCAATTTGTGGCACAATAACGTACGCTATGTTCTTTTCCATCTGGAAGAATTATTCAGTAATAAGAAGGAAAATAGCGAATTCGGTCCCTCAGCCTATTAGTATAGTCGTAAGATGGTATAATCCTTTTAAAAGGGTGCAAATTGATCTCTAATATTTTATTGTAGTTGTACAATTAATCGCTAACGTTGGAGATCAACAGGACCTCTATAAAGTTTTATCGTGTTGTCATTCGATGTTTAAATTTGGAGCATTTTTAAGAGACTATTTGTAAAGAGCGTGTTATGCGAGTATTTTTAAGAAACTTTCTAAATACAATATGTTCTCTACTAGAGAGAAAAAATGCTTAAAAATAAACTTCAGAAGACTCTATTTTAAGTTTAAAAAATAGAGAGTGAGTTTGAAACTAAGAATCTGTTCTTAATCACAATTGAATTCATTGGTCATTGTAATATAAAAAGTCTGTTACAATAAAAAAAAATGAGGGAAATAAATATTTATTGAAAAAATTAAAATCAAAAAATCAAAATAGAGAACATTATTAGAATGTATAAACAATTTTCTACCAAAATTTAAAGACACTCTTTGTTAGGGTATCTTCAGAAGACTATTTATATATAAAGAACATCTTATACATAATAGAGAATATTTTACATTTAGAATGTAATTTTTTTTTTATATACTCCAACAAGGCTCCCTATTTTAGTTTTTCATTTTATTATTCTAATTTTTTTTATTGATTTCTCTTCACATTTTATTTAATATTTTTCTCAAATATTAATGATCAATAATTTTATCATTTTTTTAAAATATATAATTACCAATCAATTCAATATGAGAGATGATAGAAGTACAGGGACCTGTTTCACAGATTTCTGTCAGGGCACGCACATGGTGGGGCCCACAATTTTTTTAAATACATTGTTGGGCCTGTAAGGCCCCTGTGAAGTGTGAACTAATGCCCTGTGCGCAGGGCATTGTTCATTCAATATATGATTTAAATAATTTGAGTTGAATATTATTGAAATCTGTAATTAACTAAATGCAGTCATTATAAAGAAAGAATAGATATGCTCTATTGTAAAGTCAGAATTAGGGATGTCAATTTTGCTCGTCGACTCGGTCCGAAAAAAATCCAAGCCTGCCCGACTCGAGCTGGCCCGCAACTATATTTTAAAAAAAATGTTCATAGACAGTTGTGTGCTTCTTGCAACAGTCATCTACACCAGCTGCCTGTTAGTTATATGAAAAAAAAAAAAAAAAAATCGCTGGTCAGCTCAGCTCGACTCGACTCAATAAGGTCTGAGTCGAAAGCACGGGTCGAGCCTAAATTTTTTGGCGGAGCAAAAGTTCGGCTCGGGCAAAAAAAAAAAGTCCGTACAATTTTATTCGAGCAGAGCCCAAGCCTCAAATTTTGCCTCTCAAGTCTGCTCGGCTCAACTCGTTCACATTCCTAGTTGGAATAGATAATCTTTCGAAACTTATTTTATGTATTGCCTTTCTAAAATATAGAACATTTTGTGCTCTTATAGAGTTAAATTTTGCTTTTCGACTTAGATAGTTCAAAAATTTGAGAGATGTTTAAACAAGGGAGGTGTAATAATTTAAAGAGATTTAACTAGTTAAAGCATCTCCAATAATCTTTTTAAATTTAAATAGAATTTGTACATAATCAGAACATTTTCAAATGTAAAGAGTATGACTTTATACACACCAATAACCTCTTTATTTTAGCTCTGTATTTAACTTTTTCAAAAATATTTATTGTTTTCCCTTTTTAAATTAAAAATATATATTTTAAATGTCAATGACCAATAGGTTCACAGATGTTTTGAATAATTTAAAAAATTGAGCATTGAAATTTGCAACTTAGTAAATGTATTCATTATAATATTCAATTAGAGTGAATTTGACTTTTCTAATAATATTTGTAAGATAATTTTTATTTATAAAGAATGACTTTATAAAGAATGACTTTCTAAGAGTATTTGTAAAAGATATCCATTTACAGCATCTTATGTATAATAGATAATATCTTTAATTTAGAGAGTAAAATTTTTATACATTTTGATAATGCCCCTTATTTTGGCCTCTCTCTCTTTTCTTTTTCTTTTTTGTTATTTTTTCAAAAATAAAAAAATAAAATCTGACATCTCATCATCTTTTATCTAACGTGTGTTTTTTTTTAATCAGTTTTGCTACACTGATATTTTGATTGACATCTTGGTTGACATCCCATGATATAACAAGCAATCTGACCATTTATTTGAATAACACGACCAAATTTTTTACACATCGTAGGATGTCAACCAAAATGTCAAAATAGACGTCAAAGTAGCTTAAATCTTTTTTTTTTTTTTATATTTTAATGGTCAGTTAATTCAAATGTGATTTAAATAATTGAATAAGTGGATATTAAAATAAAAAATGCTGAACAAACATGGATTAAAAACAAGAAAAAAAAGGTGATTTGACAGCCTGCGATTAAGTGTTTTTATGAATGAAAATATGTCAAGTGTTGTCTGGAGAAAAAAAAATCAGTTATGATTGTGAAACATGATTGTATTAGAATACATAACTTATTAAATTTAATTACTAGAAATTACAAATTGAGGAGAGCCAAATCCACTCTTTATGTTATTACTCTCTAATGATCAATACTCTACTTCTTGCAGTTCTCAAATTATATTCGAATTGATTGGTAAATAACTTGTAAAAAAAAAATATGTTAAATAAAAGATAATGAGATATCACTAATTATTTTTTGAAATAACAAAATAAAAAGTCAAAATAGAGAATATTATTATAATGTAATATTACTCTCTAAATTTGAAAATGCTATTTTTATTCTTGGAGATGATTTAAGTATGAACTCTCCAAAATAGATAATATCTTGTACCAAAGAGGTTTTTTTTTTTTTTTTAAATGATTTTGATTTGAAGAGTCACACTCACTATCTATTTTAGGGAGATAATATTTAAAAAAAGATTCAAGAGACACTTCATATTCAATTTTTATAGTAGAGAGTGAGAAGTAGGGGTGGATATGGTTTCATTTGGTTCTGATTCCAAGAGAATTGAACTGAACTATAAATTAATGATTTTTTTGATAATAGAACCACTTGATTTTTTTTTTTAAGATATAGAACCGAACCGAACCGAACCGAACCGAACCAATCCATTCGGTTCTGATTTGGTTTGGTTCTAATTCTATTACTTAAAATTTCAGACTTACGTTATATTCATAAGTTAGTAATATATACTTAAATAAAAAATATAAGCATAAAATATTTAGCAAGTTCAAATTACCAGTTATCAAGATTTTTAAAAGTTTAAATTAACAAACAAAATATAAACGAATGTTTTTTTGTCAAAAGTTAATAATATCAACTATCAACTAGGGCACCAAGTTCTAAGAATATCAACTTGGGCACCAAGTTCTTCCAATACTGTAATACGTGGACATTAGACGAAGTATAACGTAAACTAGGGCACCAACTATGCATGCAGAATTATTTTTTCTCTAACCTTTCTTAAAAAAAAATTAAATTACAGATTCTGCAAATAAGAATACAGATTCCAGACCCTTCCTTCATTGATTCCTCCAACATTGTTTATTACTATTGGTGGATTATAATATTGTAAATACAGTATATGCCTATATGGAATAAATTCAAACTGATTACAATATTGTTTATTGCTATTAGAAATCAATATACTGTAAGTATGTAATTCAAATATATTATGTTGTCAAATTCAAACCAATCCATTAATATATTTTTGTTTATTAGAAAAGAAGAATGTCTAGTAAATTACATAAAGAATAATGCATAAAGATACTATCCCTGATGTTTTGAAGGAGGAATGATAAACTAGTGGTTGCGGAGTCGAAGCTTTGGTCGGAGAAGCTACTTCATTTAAAACTTTGAGGGATTTGCACAGGGTAGCATTTGTCGTTTGAGACTCTTGACTTGAGGGTTTGAATTTGAAGTAATACTCTTAATGAGCTCATTTGGCTGTACAAAAATAATGGCTATTGGACTGACTTCAATTAATGCAAAATTAGATTCATATATAAATAAAATTATAAATCAAGTTTGGTTCTCGATTCTAGAACTAGAACTAAATCTGAACTAGAACCAAATGATTCTCGATACAAATAACCAAAATCATTCATTTTTTTTCGTAGAATCGAATCGAACTGCTTGGTTTGGTTTGATTTTCGTTTGGTCTGGTTTGATTTGGACATTTTGTCCACCCACAGTGAGAAGAGCCAAATCTGCTTGCTATTATTACTTTATAATGATTGTATTTAATAAGTAACGTATTTCAATATTTTACTTTTAAATTATACAAATCATATTTGAATTGATTGATCATTGACTTCTAAAAAATATATTAAATTAACACATGTTTATCTTACTTTAAAACAAAACTCTTTAATTCTCATACTCATTTTCAACCACATTCACATACCCCTGTTTAGCCCCCATTTTTTAGAATGAAAATGGGAGGAATAGTTCTTTTTTGAAAAAAAATGAGTGGTTGAAAATGAAGGAAATTTTTTCGATTTACGTGTAATATTATTTTATGAAAGATTGTGTAGTTGAAAAATAGGAGAGAGAGAAATAGAATTTAATGAAATTTAATTTAATAGGGATCAAACATAAAAAATTTGCACGTAAATCTAAATTTTTCCTACTTTTAACAACACATTTTTCAAAAAAAAAAAAATGTTACTCAAAACATTATCCCCCCGCACCCCACCCCACCCAAATAATGGCCAGTAAACAAAGGTTAAAGATGATGGAAAATCAATAAATGTTTATTGAAAAAGCAAAATGAACTACTAAAATAGAGAACATTACTAGAGTATATAATAAATTTATTCTCTAAATTTAAAAATATTCTTTATAAATAAAGAGTATTTAGAAGATGCTCTAAAAAGTTCAAAATAGTTTATTAAAGCATAATTTTAGGGATTAACTCTCTAAAATAGATAACATCTTACATTTTTTTCTTGTCCCGTTGTCCGTGGAACACGCAAAGTGTTGAAAGAAGAACACAACGGAAGAGTCTCTTGAAAATTTTCTTATATTGTAAATTGACCTTGTACTATAAGAAAAATTAAGAATTAATTTATTCATTTTTAAAAGTTGAGTGCCAACTCGGTAATGAGAAAATAGATTCGAGACCAACCATGAAATTTTTCCTAATAAGAGATAGTCAATTCTTTTTAATAGATCATTTTGTCCCTGCCACATCAATTACGTCACTTGAGTACCCAGCCACTCCAATGAATTGTATTTCTGTTTTCAATTTTGATTTTTGAGTTTTTTTTTATTTTCTATTTTGAATATTTGTTTTAATTTTTAAGATTTTTAAAAATACATTTAATTTGTCACTTTGAAAAATTATTTTTCAAAACCAAAAATTAAAAAAACTTTTGATTTGAAATTTTAGAAAATTATTTTATGACATTTTATTTCATTAAATTGGATTATCTAGTAAAAATTATGTTAATATATTATCAAGTATTATATACATTTTAAAGTTGGTGAATATTATAATATTTTTTCTAACTAAAAAATTAGAATAAAAAATAAAAAATAATTTTAGAATATAAGAAATAAAAAAAATTAATGATGCTGACTTAATAATATTTTTGTCAGTGTTCATTTAAATATAATTTTTTTTAATTTTTATGTAAATAATCATTAGCTAGAACTATTTTTATTTTAAATTTTTCTAGATTTTTTTTATAGTTTTATTTTTCAGAATTTTAATTTAATTTAATTTTTTTTTAGAATTTTAAACGTCAAAAATGCGTTTTGAGTTCTTGGAATAAATTTATTTTTGTTTTCTAACATACATTTTTAGAAATATTAGACAAAACACATTTTGATTGTTTTACAAAATTGAAAACGACTTGAAAACAACAAATCAAATGCACCCTAAATTTTTTAAATTCATTTTCGAACATACATTCACACAATAAAATATTTTTCACATAAATTCAAAATTTTTCTTACTATTGAACTACACATTTTTCAAAAAATCATTATTTTAAACTCATTCTCCTCGAAAAACTCTTTTTAATGGAAGACAAACAAGGACTAACAAATAACATGTACGTGATTATTTTGTTTGGCAAAGTGTAATAGAGAAATTTGATTAAAATGAAAGTACAAAAAAATAAAATAATAATGTGACAAAAAAAAACTATTTAAAATAGTTCTCACCATATATTATCCTGGAAAATTAAGATTTAGACGGCGAAAAGGCATTCACACAATAGTGGTGTCAAGATGGGCGGGCCGCTCCAAACCCGCTCGGTCCGTTCGGAGGCGACTCGGCTCGCTAACCGGCCAGTGAACCGAGCGGGCCGGTTCAATGGTCGAAAATTTTATTCAGCGGTCCGGGCCGGGTTTGGGGAAATCGGCCCGCGGTTAATGCGGGCCTATATTTTTTTAAATTTTTTTTTTTTTTTTTACAATTTATTTTTTAAGTGATAATCTTTGAAAAAAATTAAAAAAAAAAAAGAAAGGTTGCGGTCCGGGTCGGGCCGCTTGGTTTTTCTGACGGTCCGGGCTGGAACGGCCCGTAAGCCCGGATAATACGGGTTTTTTCTTCCACGGACCGGTCCGAGTCGAAATATTCGCGGTCCGGGCCGAGCCGGCCCGCCCATTTTGCCACCACTATCACACAATAAGAAAATGTTAAAGATTTTACTTGGAATTTTTTACGTAAACTTGTGCTATATGAATTTAGTTGTAAAAAATAAACGATATTTCATATCATCTACAGGTGTATGAATGTTACAGTTTCTATACACGTAGCTGGGAATCGTTAGGTGCAGTTGGCAGCTTATTTGACAAAACTCAAAGAGTAGTGCTGCTCGTACAGAAATGACCCTTACAGAAGTCCAACAAACTATACACATGGGAGGATGTCAGCATTTTTTTAGCAATATTTTAACATTCATGGATCCCGCGTGGGGTCGATCTCATGTGTCTCTTCTGTAGGACTCAACTCAAACGGGTGCTTATAAACAGGGGCGGAGGCAGGGGGTGTCCGGGGGGAGTCCTAGGCACCCCCGAACCCTCGTCGGCCCCCACCCCTTCACTTATATATTTTCAAATTTGGATCCCCCATTTCTAACAAGCTGGTTTCGCCACTGCTTATAAACATGTGACCTTTGAAATAATACAATTTGCCACATTGTGTACCAACATATAATTTTCTTCTATTTTGCATTTTCAGTTTTTCTTGAAATTCAATATTTGTTCTCTTTCCTAGAACTTAAAAAGGAAATAATAAACAGAAGCCTAAAATAAATGAATCAATAATTTTCTCACATGGATATATCCGATTTTGATTAGTTAGTCCATAGATAGACAGACAGGCAGACACATACAAGAATAATAATATCATTTTTGTTTTTTTCAGAAAGAAAAGTTCCAAGTCATTATATCAATAATTGGCACGTGAAAAAGAAATAAAATAATTCATAAATGTGTGATTTATCCTGTATAATTATAGTAATGAGGTGAAATCTAACGCTAATAATAATTTTTTTTGTACATCACTATTTAGATAATCTTTTACAAATTAATTAGGTATCAAAAAGGAGATATATATATATATTGAAAAATGTTTGTTGTACATCACCATTTACATAAGAGTGTGTTTGATTACAAGTATAAAATTTGAATTAAACTATTTTGTCATCACGATTGACACCCCCCGATGACACCGCTTTCACATGGGATGTGTGGGTCCTATGCGAATAAAATAATCTCGATCCTCATGTGTGTGATGTTATCTCCGCGATCATCTGTGCGGCTCGTGTAGCACGATTGACGAAATTTAAATGAAAAGAAAAGAAAATTAATTGTCAAGAAATTATTTGCATGAAAATTTTCAATTAAATGTGTTTGATTAATTTTATTTTCAACCTAAAAAATGTTATATTTGTCCATTTTTATTGATAGATAGATGAAAAAGAGAGTAGATAAGAGAGAAAGAGAGTGAATTATTTGAAAAATAAAAACCTACTCTTTCTAAAAAAAAAAAAATGTTTTTCTTGTTTTCAAGAAAAATATGATCATGTGACCAAAAATAGGAAAATATTTTTCATTAAAAAAATATCAAACAAATAGCACAAAACTAGAAATTTGGATGGAAAAATGATATTTGTCATGGAAAATATTGACAATTAAATGCACTCTAAATGTGTTTGATTGACATGAAAAATATCACCTGAAAAAGAAAATATTTTTCTTGTTTTGAGAAAAACAAAAACCTACTCCACTCAAAGAAAATATTTCCTTTAAAAAAAGGAAAATTAGACATATTTTCAAAAGTTGGAAAATATTTTCAATGGAAAAAAATAGTAATCAAATACTCCAAGTAGAAATTTGAGTGGAAAACTTATATTTTTTATGGAAAATAAATGCAATCAAACACACCCTAAGAGTGATTATATCGTCATCACAATTTTTATTGAATAATGTTAGTTGTACATAATAAAGTTACATAATAGTAAATGCAGACGATGTATCAAAAAGAGAGTATGATTTTTTTTATTTGATTGAAAAAATTATGATCCAATCATATTTTTTCACATTATGTGTATGGAAACCATTATATAAGTACATGTAGCACAATCGATTTTTATTTGATTAACCATATTTTAATTATAGTTAAACTCACCAATCTTTGCTCATTGTAGCAATGATTGCCCCTTAGCTTTTTTTTTTTTTTTTTTTAAATGTCGAATGAATCTTCAACATTCATTTAAAAGTATGTTTTGTCATTGATGATGATTTATATCAAAATATTTTGTTTTCAAACTTTGAAATGAGGAATTTTTTTTTTTTTTTTTCAAAATATGATGTAAAAATAAGGGCCTGTTTGATAGGGGGTAGTTTTTCGTGGAAGGTGGAAAACGTTTTCCTACTTTTTACTATTCACCTGTTTGATTGCACTAATTTTCCAGGGAAAACGTTTTCCAAGGTACAAGCGGTTGATGCACAAAAACTAGAAAACGTTTTTTCACCATAGTGGTGGGAAAACGTTTTCCAACTTTTTGACAATTTTTTTATTTATTTTTTAGTAATTAGAATCCATTCCAAAGTCAATAATAAAAAAATTTATCCATTTAATTGACAATTTGCATAAAAAACAAAGCCAAACAAAAAATTTGTCAGGTGGAAAATTATACCAATCAAACACCATTAATTACAATTCCCTGTAAAACGTTTTCTAGGCAATTCAATTCCCTGCCATTCATTTTCTTTCCACCCGTTTTTCACCCTTACAATCAAACAGACCCTAAGTTATTTTATGACATTTCAACAAATTTTAAATATAAAACTATTATCAAATATAAAATGTGTTAACTAATAGAAAGTTTGAATATAATAATCGTTAGGAATATAAGTGATATAATAAACAAAGATTAAGAATTTTTAAGTGCAATTAAAATGTGATGCAAGAAATAAAAATTGTGGTGTAAATATAATTATCCTTTACAAAATGTGTCAAAAACAAAAGTGGGGAAGTTTTTTCTTTTCATGTGGTTGATAAGATTTTGATTCAATCAAATTTCACCATATCATCTGTTTGTATTTAAATCTGTAAATTGTGATATATATAACACAGTGTTCTAAAAAGAGCGCTAACGTGATTAAAACGCTTCTTCACCTTATACCTAAGCGGGAATTAAGCGGTCAACGAGAATGTTGACCGCTTAAATATTTTTTTTTAATAACTTTTCATCTTCATTAAATGTACATTTTGTTTTTTGTTTTTTAGAAGATATTGAATTAGAGTCCGATAAAGAGTTAGATAAGATTTAAACTACAAGCTATTTATGTTATGTAATTATGATTTTGAAACTTATCTTTTTTGTAGAAATTATTAAGTATATACAATATTTTATAATTTTAGATGTTCGATATATATTATATGAATTATTGAATATTTTTTACAATGATTAAAAATTAAAAATCAAAAAACGCTTTTTTACGCTTAAATTTCGCCTAGGCTCGTAAAATTTGAAGCTTGACCTCCACGCATAGCCACATTTTACGCTTTTTAGAACACTGATATAATATTCATTTTGTATTAATCAAACTCTAGCTTTCGATGTTTATATATATTTCTAGTGTAGTAGTAGTCGGTCTAACCTTTGGTTCTCCGGCCGACAAACTGATTTAATTTTTATAATTTCATCCATTTATTTTAAATTTTCCATTTTTTTCTTTTGTAGGAACATTCTTCTTTATTCAAAATAAAATTATAAATGCAAGCAATGCCAATTACAAATTTACAAGTCGACTTTCCAAGTTGAAGCAACCAAGCACATGAACATTTTACATATTTGTCTTGTAAAAGACTTATTTACAAGTGGCCTTATTGCATCCTTTGTGAAAGTACAACATTAAAAAACCCAAAAATATATATATAGAAAATAAAAATAAGTTCTATTCTATGGAATAGTTATTGTTACAAGACTCTCAAGTCTCGACTCCACATTGTGACCAGATACCTTCTACAGTACGAAGTCGGAGGAAAACTATGACAACTCTAATTCACAATGTCTAATGGCACAAAAATTATCTCAAAAAATGGAGTCCCAACAATCCAAATATGTATTGTGTATCAGTATCTAAAAATGCAGCCGAGTTTCTCGACTAAGTTAAATAGATTACCCAACGAGCAGATTTAGCAGTCACTTTCCAATGAGCTTATAATAGGCATACAATCCCGATCCAATGAAACCTAGAAGTTGCCCAATGACATTCAACTGCGAGCAAAGTTGATTTGACACTCATAAATAGGTTGGAAACAACGAGAAAAATAAATTAGAGAGCATAAGCACTGTCAGTCGAGGAAGACAATATCTCACCAAGTCAAATGGGAGCCCACCGAATATTATCCATCCTAGCGTAATTGTGAAAAGATCCTACATAAGCCGAACGAGAACCAAATATTTATAACCAAGTGCGACATACGATGCATATAAGCATGCAGCTTAATGCCACAAAATATACACAAACGTCATGTTTGATATGGTGGATTGAACTTTTATAAAACAAATATTGAAGTCAAAATTTTGTCCATTATATATTACCATCCTCTCAGATTCAGTTAAAATTTGATTCATTATACTGCATCCATATAATTTAAATCTGAATGAACATCGAGAAGATGGGTAGCATCAGAAATGCCATTTGCAATCAAGAGTTTATGAAAAGATGAAATTACATTAGAGGTCTATTTTCGGAAAAAAATTAGAAACAAATGCTAAATCTCGTAAATTAAATAGAAAAGGAGTTCAGGCATTTCTTTTCTTCTTCTAAAAATGCTTGTTCCATATTATTTTTAAATTACATATTCTGCACTGTTTTAAAAGTAACAATCATCAGCCCTTTCTTTTTTTAAACGTACTTAATGCGTTGAGCTTATTGTTTAGTGTATTACTTTTCAGGTCAGTATGCACGTCCTTGCTAAGAAGGAAAATGAAAATTTAAGTTTCGTCATTGATAAATGATAAATGTACTGTTTTGGGGATTTGATTTATCTGTTGATTGCACACTATTAGAGCAGGTTTAAATATTTAATGTTTTGAAATCAAGGTTTTGAAATGTTGATCAATAATTTTATATGAATCACCTTTTGAATTAGTATGTGGTTATGTTTAATTTGATGTATTATTGTAAAACTTGTTCAACTGGAATTTGGCCAAGTATAATTTTTAATTTACTAAATCTTGTGTATTAATTTGTATAAAATTTTATAAATTGGAATTCAGATTATTGTTGGCAATCCCATTGAAGATCAATGGATGAACTATAACTTGGTTATGTATATTGAAAAAAAATTATTTAGTAAAAATTATTTATGTTTTTTATGAGAACTCATAAAAAACATAAAACGTTGTAACATTTTTTATTATTATATTATAGCGTTGTTTTAAAAATAATTAAAATCTACAATAATACTCATGCATGGAAACCAACTAAAGATAAATGTTAATGAACAAACCTTTAAATTACCACAGATTGTCTGAGTGAGTGCTGAATTCAGGGTTGTGTTGAGGAATATACTGTAATTTAGAAAGAAGGCCAGTATGCAGGAGAGAAGCAATACGATCTGTACATTTGAAAACAGAAACTACTTTAAAACATGTAACATACAAGTCAAAGAATGATGAAAATTTGAATCTGGAAACTCGAGGCACACAAGATAGCCAGTTCAGATAGACACAAGAAAATTTTCAAATGAAATTTTTTACTTGTTTATGATGATTTTAGATGTTCAAAAAAATTGAATCTAATGTCTAGGCTTTAAAAATGTAAACATGAAGGAGAATGCAATTGACTGTTTGATGACCTCTACACATTTCCATGAAAAGGCTGAACACAAGATAATGCATGAATATTCATAGCTGCAAACCATGAGAATAATGATATTTGATAAATTCAACTATTCATTAGATCGAAATGGTAAAATTTTCCAGGTATAAAAAGAGAGGCATAATCGGGGAAAAATATTCACTTACTTGTTATTACTGTTTTAAATAAACAAAAGGTCTAAAAATAAACCCATCATGAGGAATTGGATGAGCATACAACATTATAACATAGTATAACAAGCTCAGAGCAAAGCACCAAGTTGTAGCAAAATATTCAATCTGGTGGTTCAGTTTGTAGCCAAATATTACCAGGAAACCAGGTGAAAGCAAATATGGGAAATTCATTGCCATCTCCAAGTCGCCACGAAAAAGTGTCCATAGCAGTAGAATGGGTCCACACAAAATTCCTATATTGTGACAATAAATAACCAAGTTTCAACTACATCTAATTGAATATCAAATACTTCGGGGACGTAAATTACAAGGAAAATGGTTAGTTACCATTGCACCACATGAGGCCAAAGCTATTGAGCCCACTGGATTTTCCTGAGTGAAAAAATATTAGCTACGATAAAAACCAAGCTAAATAAACATTGCGAACACAAATGTATTCTGTACCAACGCGGGATATAGTAGCGAGATATATTGCTGTGGAGATGTTGGACAAGAAGACAACAAGATAACCATAGGAGTCAAATGATAAATCCCGAGCTCCAGCAATGAAAGCACCCATCACAATCAATGCCACACTGACAACACCTTAATGATTTTTGTTAAGTACAGGAGTTCAAAAAAATAAAAAAAATTCAATTCAGGCGCATAAATGCAATTGTACAAAAATCTTCTGATGTAATAGATAATATCAGAACCCAAAAAGGAAAAAGAACATTATGAAAATAAAGCTGCAGATCATTTGTCAGTCAGTAATTCAATCATCTGCTTCTTTCGCCAAAAGTTCACATGAATTTAAGCAGTCAATTTGTTTTCTTTACGCAACTTTCAAGTTTTTATTTAGCTATTAGATGTTTAGTCGAAGACTGTTAATCCACTCTGATTTTTTGTAGGGGTGATTCAATATTGGGGAGTATTAAAGAAAAATATCACATTAAAATCTTGTTCATTATATAGTTCAATCCTATCCAATATTGTGTATGAAACATGATTTAATAGAAAACTATGATGCACCGATGAGGAAACAAGTGTCCGACACAATACGCATCAGATACGTCGATACGTGATTTTTCAGAAAAGTATTGACACGACGCGTCGATTAAATCATTTAAAATTTTTCATTTATATAATATAAATCCAATTTTATGCTTGTTTCAATTTTTTCTTGTTAAAATCTTTTAAATATGAGTACCTATTGTTATTTACTAAAAATTTTGAGTTAAAAATATATAATATTTCTAGTAAAAAAAAAGAAAAATGAATATGGTGAAATGTCTGAAGAGTGTCGGTATCGGCACGTGTCGGCCACGGACACGCTAGTTGAAATATCCGTGCTATAGAGATAGAAAATTACAGGTTGCCACGGAAGTGTGCTTGTAATGGGAAAATCTTACCTTCCCAAGATAGGACGTGTATACTTCTGCCTCACAAGAGCATATTCCACGATCATTGTAAATACAACAGTTGTTCTCCTAAGGGTTGTGTACATGGGTACATTTACGCCTCGAACAGACTCCATGGTTACTAGCTTTCAAGTGAATCGAAAGAACGTGTTAACAATTATGAAAACTGGCAAACCACCACAGAATGAGAAAACTAAATAGCAATGAATAAAGGAATACCATGTAAAGCAAATAGGTGAAGGCAAGCGGTGAAGTGTCAATCAATGTCTGTAATGGTACCAAAGTTTTGGAACTCTCGCTGATGGCAAGGGATTCATTGCTATTAAAAGAAATAAGCTTCCAGCGTCGCAACATATAAAGCCAACAACATGAACATATCATCTGCCTCAAATACAAAGTGCAAATTAATTAGAACAATGCAACAGGTGAATTCCCATGCTGTCTTTAGGCATTAAAAATGGGAGTAACGAATCTGTCTGTGCTTCAGAATGAGATAAATGAATTAGGAATACATGATTGTGTTACGAACTAGAGAGAAGTCAAAGAGCAATAAATGATGCATACACCTTCACTGCTGGATCTAGTAGATAATATATCCTGTATTATTATTGCATTTCTAACACCACCATTAAAAAATGAAAATCATAAACACCAACATATTTGGAGTAAACAAAGAGGTTATGAAAGATGAAAGAAGAAAGAAGCCATTTTTTCCTTCAAAAAAGAACAAAATAAACCAGCAATGCACTTACTTTAATTGCAAAGACTTCAAAACTAAAAAAACTCATAATAAAAAAGGCAGGTCAAACATATTAAGTTAGGCCTGCAACTAGAATTTGATCAGACAATCAGCCATTGATGTAAACGGGGTCAATAGTTTTTACCTGACACAGGGTGATGACATTGGCACAAGGGAAGTTGTACGAAGAAAGAGCTGCTTTGTTGAATAATACCAAGAGAACTGCAAAATAAGAGTCAAGACACTGCCATAAATGTTGCAATCAGACCAGTAACAGAAAGTTTTGAAGGACAGCACGAGTAACAGGTGGGACAATGAGCATATTTGGCTAAGCTTAAAAAGCTTGCTTTTAAGTAAATACCTTCTATAGTAAATAATATTTTATTGGTCATAAATAAGGTAAAAGTTACTCTCAGGTAACTTTATTTACTTATTAAAAGTAATAGCATGTATGCCATAATCAGCCAAAGGAATCTCTGATATGTTCTGAACGAACCGTATTTTACTTAATTACCAACAACGGACTAGTCAATCTCAAAATTCTTTGTAGGCAGACAATCACCTCTAGTAAATTTGTTAAAGAATTACAAAATAAAATAAAAAATTCCTTCCCAGTGCTCTGGCCCACGTGGTCATCAAGAGTGGACTTAGTTATGGGAGGGAAAGCCATTTAGCATGAAGCAAGGGCACACATAGTGATTTCAGTTTTCACGAATTCAATGTGCTAATTATGAGTTCAGGTAAACCCAATTAAACAAACAATCTATTAAAACAAAATTAAACGAGTAACTGAAACAAATTTGCATTTTCACTAATTTTCTTCACATCAGGAGTTTCAAATAAGACTTCAAGTCTTTGACAACAAACTAATCCTTGTTCCAAAGAATTCGGAGTTGGCTAGCAGACCTTTTACTCCCATTCTTTCAGTGTGTTGCCAGGTCTAGAATCTAAAACAACTAGATTCTTAGCAATTACAACAACCTTGTTATTAGTCTAAGCCAATCTCTTCTGAATTGTTTTACCAAGACGATGTTGCTTTTATGCATAGGTGCAAAATCGTCCAAACCATCTAAGTGGTCTGTGGTCGTTCTATTAATTATAAGGAAACTAAGACTCCAACTTCACATAGCCTTTATTTTCTCATAACTGCTTATGTAGCTAAAATTGCAACAATAATATTGATTAAAGTACAGACATATGCAGTAGGTCTCTGAAAGACAAAGTTTGATGAACAGTAAGACTCAACGCCATGTTTCTGACAAGCCTATGTTAAACTATAACAAAACGTAGTTCAAAAAATGTAACTTTATCTAAACCCAATTGGTAGAAATCAATAGCAATTGTCATGGTATTCTAAGTATAATTACAAATTATCGTGCTCGTATACATATTTCCCACAATTTCAATTTCCAAACATTTCCAGGTGAAAAAATAATAGCTCAAAAGAAAATTAAAACATTGGTAAAGAACAGGCAAACTGGAAATTAACACGGGATAAAAAATAAAGATGAATTCCAAGAAAGCTCGAAAAACAAGTTTAAATTAACAACAGTTCAAATAAGATGAAGAAAAGGCAATAGCTATTTATACATACATTTACACACAAGTTATGCTCGCGAAATTGAAAATTCTGATTAAATAACTCTTACTTAACTTTAAAAAAATTAAACCCAGCCCAAAAAACTGCACTAAACAAGAAATCATTCTGAACCCAAGATCCAAAAACAGAATTCTGGGTCAACTTTCTAAAGAACTCAAATGAATGAAAATCAATATGTACAAAGAGAACATGCACGAAAAAAACAGACGTACCAGCACAGATCATGTAAGAAATGGCAGCATAAGCACCGCGTTTGGTCATGACAGAGCCTTTGAAGAGCTTCTCTTCCAGTCTAGGCGGAGGATCGCTTGCTGCCATTGGTAAAATCGAACTGCTCTTCATCGCTGTGTTTGTAGCCATCCCCCTTTCAAAATTGCTGGGTATCTGAATTTCAAACAGATTTTTTCTCCTTTAAAATTTTTAAAAGAGGAAACAGGGTTCTGGGAAGATGGTGAAGTGTTGACAAGATTTTTTGTTTTGAGTAATTTTTTTTCACCAAGAAAGGGGAATTTAGGTCAGATGAATTTGCTTTGTGAACTCAATTTATTTACCAAAATAAATTAAGGGATAATAAATACCTGGAATTAGATGGAATTAGAACGGAATACTATGAGACTGGATTATGATAAATTGGAAGATTTGATCATTGGTACGAAATTTATAAAAGCTCTTCTGGGTAAAAAGTGGTGAAAAGAAAATGAATTACCAACAATTGACTAGAATTTATTTTAGAAAGAATTGTAATTAATGGTATTTGATTGGTATAATTTTTCATCTAATTCGTTTGACTTTGTTTTTTATGCAAATTGTTATTTTTTTAGGCTAGATTTTTTTTATAATTTGTATTAAAATTTGTTTGAATCGTAAAAAAGTAAAAAATAATTTTGAAATTTTTTTGTATTCGTTTGATTTTATTTTTCATGTAAATTGTCAATTAAATTGATAATTTTTTTTACCATTGAATTTAAAATATGTTTCCATTGTCAAAAAATTAAAAGATGGAACATATTTTCCCACCAAAATTATGAAAAAATAAAAAGGTGGAAAATGTGCTTTAAATGGTTGTACCTAGAAAAATGGTGAAAATGAATTCCATGAAAACGTTATGCAATCAAACACCAAAATTAAGGGTGGCAAAGAAATTGATTTTCCTTTTCCACCCAATTCCACCACAATCAAGCACTACCTTAATAAAACAAATTACCCTTTTTTGAAGCACCAAGTTATTGAATAATGTTACATGTACATAGGAAATTACGGAGAATTTTACAAATTAAGGAGGTGTCGAGAAAGTGGATTTTTATTTATTTATTTTAAGTTGAAGAGATTTTAATCCAAATATTTTTCAATACATCATGTATACACACACCAATCTGTAAGTGACGATATTAGTATAATTGAAACTTATTTATGAATATATAAAAATCAGTTGTACTGATTTGTGAACATACATATGATGTGGTGAAATATGATTAAATAAAAAAAAATTCAATCAAATAAAAAAAAACCTACACTTTTGTTTTGAATCCTAATCTATTTGTAAGACTTTTTATAATTCTTTATCTACAAGTCGTATTATTCAATAAAAATTAATTTTAAACCTACGTAGATAACACAGATTAGTTACATCCAACTAAACTAGAGTTCCAGTGTCGGAAAAATATTTTATTTAAGTCAGCCAAATTATAAATTAATTTAGATTATAAAATTAAAGTTTAGAAATGTTTTATTGCTTACTTGAAAGGAAATAAATATATTAAAGACTTTAATCTCATAAAAGAAATAGGATTACATAATTTTATCTGCAATTAATCATTAACTTCCCTAAAGGCGAGGGTCGGGTTAAATAAAAGTATTGGTCAGTTTTGGTTAATTGCATATAAATTGACTTTGTGTGTATAGGTTGAAGGAAGGCTTGATCAAAATTGACCCAAAAAGTAACAATTTAGGATATGTTTAATTACATGTATGGAATTTGTATAAAAAGAAGGATTGAAATTATTAATTAAATATATTTGATTGATTTAATTTTTAACACAGAAAATATTATATTTGTCAATCTTTTATTGATAGGTAAATGAGAGGGATGGAGGTCGGTGAACGAGAGAGCAAGTGAATTGTTTGAAAAATAAAAATCTATCATTTCCTAAAGAAAATATTTTCTTTATTTTTAAAGAAAATATGATCATGTGACTAACTTTTAAGAAATATTTTTTTATGAAATTAAATATGAATCAAACAACTTAAAAGTAGGAACTTATGTGGAAAAAAGACATTTTTCATGAAAAATAAAGCTAATCAAACATATCACTAATGTCAATGTGGAACTTAAATTGCGATCTTTTTTAGAGGAGAGAAAAGTTGTGGTACATGTTCTTGAAAATAATTTAACAAAAATTTTTGCCAAACAAATTTTGCCTGGCTCCATTTTAATGAGATTTTGGGGGAAAAAATATTTTGAAATAATAATTTTTTTGAAAAATATGTGATTAAAAAATAAGGAAAATTTTTGAGTTTACATGTAATATTATTTTATTGAAAAATACGTTATTGAAAATAAGTTATGAAAAAATATATTTTTGATTTAATGGAACCCAAACAAGGGCTATATTGACAATTAGTTGATTGAACTAATAGTAAAAGTTCATATGGGTCACTTAACTTTATTCTATCTTAATTGGATCCCTTAACTTCAACTAAACTAACATATTGAAACTAATATTCCACGCAATCATTACGTGAAATTTTAGAAATGTGAAATGGTAAAATGAGAATCATGACAATGCGTATAGATTAAAATTTAAGAGACGTGATTTTTTTACATGTTATGACGTAAGGCAGTTGTAAGTTGAATTGACACAAAGTAATTACATAGAGGATTTGTTACATTATGACTATCAATTAAGTAGTTTCGTCAATTTTGGAGAGAAGGAAGGTGACATATCGATTAAATCTAAGACCAAATTTAATTTCAGTGACATAATTGAAATCTCGATGATGAAACTAAGACATATTAAAGTATAAGGACATATCAAAATTTTGCTAGAAGTTCATGCTGCTGATGAAATTTACCTCTTGTTGAATTTCAATTTTAGTACTATCTGGTTTGTAGGATTGAGTATATATGCATATATCTTCTTCTTCTTCATTTTTTTTTCCCAATTGTACTATTTAACTTGTATTTAGTAAAAATAACAACGTTACAATCCATAAAGAGGAGAAAGAAGACCCGTAAAGGTTTCAAAACATACTTTCAAAAATTTAAAACTTGTGAATTTATTTTTTATTTTTTTAAATTTAAGTGGTCACAAAATTACCACTTTATAAAACTTTGTGATCTACTAATTAATTAAACATGTCAATGTCACAACAACACTCAATTTATGATCATATTAATGTACTAGTTAAAAATCATAGTCATTAATTTAAAACACAAATTGTGGTCAGAATTATATACTTAGTAGCAAATCATGCATTTTTATAGATCACAAATTATTTATCAATCACATTTACTAAAGGGAAAAATTCATAATTAAGGTGTATAGTTTACACCAATTCAAAAATAAGGTATATAGTTTAAAAATTCAAAAATCAGGTTTATATATAATTAATTAAATATAATAAAATCACAATTATACAATTAATGGTCACAGATTTATAATTAAAGTCACAGATTATTTATTGATCACATATTATCAAATTATTAAGTCACAAATTATTTTCGAAACTTTTTTTACAAGTCACAGTTTATTTCGAAGTCACAAATTGTAGGTCACAATTTATTTGTTGGTTACAGTTTTTCAAATTAGCTGGTTACAAAAATTTTTCGATCACACATTATCAATTTTTTAGGTCACAAATGAGTAAGATTAATAAATAATTAGTTACATACACCCGAAACCCCAAATTCTGACCCCAATAATTGGTCATAGATCAACCCATCCCCATTAATGCTGTCATCCCACCACAACCACGACAGCAACACCTCACCCCTATCACCACCACCACAAAATCACCCAGCAACCACCATATTCAACATCATTGCACACCGACTATGATGCATCTGAAAATATTCCATCCGACTATGATGCATCTGAAAATATTCCAATTGACTTGGAGAATATCAAATGCAAACCAGTCGGTCTTGACCTAAAATAGACCGAACTTGTGTTTGACGGTTTTGATTCTACTCTTTCCACCTTCGTATATTCACATGAAAGATTTCGTGAAGAAATGATTGCAACTGAGATGCCGCTTGTGGCGATGACTCTATTTACTTTACCTGACTTGTGCAGCAATATATTCAGCCCAGGCATGTTCCTTATTGTAGAAGTACTATTTGTGTTGACACTATAAAATTACATAACAAAAAAAAAAAAAAGCTTCCAGTGAAAGTCTAAATTTTTTTGATAGTGTTATATCATTTACCTCTAATTTCTAGACCAGTGGTAACAAAAAAAAAAGTTGTATTACTGCTACAACTCATTACATTGATCACCTTTGAATTCCACATAAAAGGATGATTGAATTTAGATTAGTAGAATATCCGTATAATACCATTAACATATACATGACTTTAAAAAAGATTAACAAGAATTTGGCATGCAAGAATGGTTCGAAATTTTGTTTTTGACAATACTAGTATAAACAAAATTGTTATTGAAAAAATGTATTACTAATTTGAACTCTGCATTTGGAAGTTTGTTTGTCATCAACATTGTGTATGTCAAATTACCAAATTAATTGTAAAAGCTGATTTAGAACATATTAGAGGATAATTAGACAAAATTAGACAGACTAGAAATTTCATTACCGCGTTACCATCGAGAAAACAAGCATTTAATAGTTTGCGTGCAAAGCATAACTTAGAAGAGAAATTATTTGCCATTGATGTAACACATAGATGAAACTCTACATATCTTATGTTTTAGTCGTGTAAAAAATGAGATAAGGTTATTTCATTATATTATAATAGTGGACATACTTACAGACCCGAACATAATTTGGGCGAATGAGATTGATCTATTGTATTTTGTATGAAGAAATTCTTAAAATCCTTTATTGATGCTACAAACGCTTGCAGCAGTGTTTATTACCCTACACTTTCATTTGTTTTGAAATACTTTTTCTACATTGCACAAAAGTTTATAAGGATAGGACTATTTCAATTTTTGTTGATATATGGAGTTTAAATTTCACAAAATATTGGGAAGAGTTGCACTCTTTATTTCTTTTAGCCTCGATAATGGATCCTCGAGTTAATTTAATTGACACAAAAGCTATTATAAAAAAAATTTCAAATTACATGAATAGGGAATTATCACAAGTATATATAGAATCTTCATTATATAAATGTATAACTATTGTGCTAAAAATGGAGGCCAAAGCAGTTTTAGTTCCCAAAGAACATTTTTCAAGAAATATTATAAGGAATTCTAATGATATATGGATTTTTTTTAAACACTAATACAAGTGTTCACTCATTTAGTTCTAGTTCATCCATATCTACAATGATAGATGTTTGTGGTACATTTATTGAAATTTTCTCTGAGTTAGCTTGATATATGTATGTGGGCATTCATAGTATGTTACAACCAAAAGAATTAGAAGATTTTGTTTTTCTTTTATGGTAGAGGTGTAACAAAAGGCAGTATCTAAATGTATTAAAAATTGCACGTGGTCTACTAACACCCCTGGTGTCTACGATAACATGAGAGGGTATATTTAGTTTAAGTGGTAGGGTTTTGTTAGACGAATGATCAACACTAAAAGAAAATATATTGGAGGCTCTAATATGCTTGAAGAACTGAGAATATGCTAAATAACATTTTCAATGAGTTGAAGTAGATCAAATGATAGGATATTGTAATTTTTAAATTAATTTTTCTCCAAAATTACATAATTTTTTTTATTCGTGTACAATTTTAATTTCACCTACATTGATTGTAACTGGTCCCAAACCCGAAAAAAGAGGAGGATTGTAATTTTTTAAATATATAATTAGTATAAATTTGCACAAAATTTATATTATTAGAAAGACTTCAGAATTTCACGACTTAAAAAAATTTGAGCTGACTCGGCTCCAAAGTTCAAGCAAAGCCTAGATTTTTCATCTGAACTTTGACTCGAGTTGGGCCAAAAAAAGCCCGAGCCATTTTTTGCATGGGCCGTGCACAAGCCACAAGTCTTGACTCGTGAGCCGGCTCGGCTCAACTCCTTTTCTTGGCTAGAGATGGCGATCAATTTTGTTGAGAGAGAGTAGAGAGACAATGAGTATAGAGAAATATTAGAGAGATAAATGATTTATAAATTTTTTAATTCATATGTATTACTTGATTATTAAAAGAAAAATAAAAGCATCTGATTTTTTAAATTGATATTTAAGATGTAGGGTTAGAGTAATTTTATCTTGTAGCAAGTGCATTTTCTTCTCTCTTTTTTAGTAGGCACGGGGGACATGGGGTTTGGTGCTAAAAAATAAAATGTGGAAATTACAGGCATGGCGGTTTTTGAAGTTTCCATTTCACATATCATATTTTAAGTTTTATCTTTCAAAATTCAGGTTGTAATTAATTATTTAACATTTATTATAATTCATCACTAATTAAATCAATTACGGATCCACTTTCTCTATCCCTCCACTCTCTCTCCACCTTCTCTCTTTCTCTCTCTAGTTTACTCCGGGGACGCTAATGACACTAATTTCAACGTTTACTCTCGACAACCCATGGGCACCAATGGCAACACCCAATAAAGAATTATGTTAAATGAACACCATGAATGACCGCATTGTTGACACTCTCTCACGTGGATTGCGCAAGTACCGCCTGAATAAAAAATATTTCCCAATGTGTGTATGGTGTCAATCGGGATGTCAACCATGCGGACACTGTAGCAAAGTCCCCCAAAAAAACCAGCATATCCTACTCTGACGTCGATGACACTGTCACCCCAACAGAAGCAGCGCACTACTATGGAAGAAGATGAGTTCGACGAAGATGATCTTCTTATGTTGGTCTTTTCCTTGATTCAGAGTTTAAAACAAATAAGATGTTTGAATCTAGTCTTTAAATAGATTACTTTCCTTAAAAAAAATGTTGAATGTACCTGTAGGAACTCAGACGTTGTTTCAACAATGATTTTCGACCAAAATACAGAAAATAATAAAGAACAGAAAACAATAAAACAAGAACACAAGATTTTTCTGCCCAAAGGCCCCGAGGTTCAGCGACGTTTCCAGCGCCTAATCTCCGTTGAGCATCCGTAAAGGATTAAACTCTAAATTCACTAGAAACCGTCCAAACAAGGCAACCAATCGAGTTACAACTAACGGACAGATCTGCTCCTCTTCAACCGGTTTTTACCAACATCTCAAAAACTCAGACAAGAGTTTATAGTTTACTCTATTACCATACAAGATCACGTAAGATCACACAAGATCATTCGATTTCTTCTTTACAGAGAAGTAGACATAGAACTAGAGAGAGAAGAGAGAAGAGAGAGCTGCTCGAGAGACTACAGAAAGTGAATGAATAGAATTTTCAACCCCCTTGGTCTTTTCGTAGTGGGTGCCAATCTTTTATCACAACCGTCCACTTGCTCACCATTCAGGAGAAGTCCAATTTTAGCTAAGTCGTCTTTTGCAAATTCACGTTTTCTCCATTCTAGATGTCTCTTTTCATTGGTTCATCAATTTGGGTCTGGTCGAGCAACTGGGCTTTGTTCAGAATATTACTGGGTTCAAACCAAACTCAGCAAACCTCTTACAGTCCCTTTTTGGTGGTAAGTTTAAATTTATGATCTTGAATTATGATTACCAGATTTGTTGGCTATATTCCTGATTTCAGTGTGAAATGATTTAATTGTGCTATAGAATATCTCAATGACTTTGAGAACTAAGTGGACCTAGAATTAACTCAGAAAATGTCAAACAAGATCGTGGTAACTTTGTTATCGTCTATCTTGGTCAAGCACTTGGGTCACTAGAATGTGGTCAAACAACCTCATATGCAAATAAATATAAAAAAAAAATATGGTTAATGTTGCCACACAACTTGTGAGGAATGCAAATCTGGAGTCCTCAATTTCGATTATTTGCAAGGAATTCAAGTATGTCGATGACATTTGATGTTGCTAGAGCTACGCCAGATTTACATTTTCTGTTGTTTAAACATCGACAGATTAGTTAGATCACAAAGCGAGACAAGAAGGAAGATAGCATCGTGATTAATTGATTGTTCCTATATGAGTACTGTACTTTTAACTCGAAATCAATTTTCTTGTTAAAAAAAATTGTAATGTTTATGACTGGGATTTGTGTTCGATTTGAGTAACATAGTTGTTTTATTTTGTTAATTTTGATGATGATATTTTATTCATTTTGAAAGTATTTTTATTTCAGCAAGTTTATATGCTTTGTAGTTGGTACATATTTGTTGTTTGAATTGTTATCAATTCACCGATTATAAAATCATATTTTGCATTCTGATTTAAGGTCACAAGTCACATGTCAAAAGTCAATGTGTTACGGTTTATATATTTGTGTTCACATTTTTCATTATGATTTACATGCACTTGTTATAGTTTATTGATTTGAAGATCATATTTTATATTTAAGGTTACATGTTATTGTGCACAGTTTCCAAGTCACTTATTTATGTTCACATTTTGCATTTTGATTTATGTCACAGGCCACGGGTCAATGTTCACTGATCACAAGTCACATGTTATAGGTCTCTAGCAACATGTCAATCTACAATGGTCACATGTCATTGATTTACGTTTTCATGTTTTCCTTTTGTGATATGTCTCGGGTCAATGTGCACCGCTAACATGTCAATGTTCACGGGTCATAGGTTACATGTCACATGTCACATTTTGCATTCTAATTTAAAGTCACACGTCAATGTTCACACGTCACAAGTCAATGTACAATAGTCATAGTTCGCCGGTCATGTTCACATTTTGCATTCTAAATTATGTCACTAGTTAATGTGTATTGTTTCCAAGTAAAAATGTCAATCGGCTGCCTATAGTGCTTGGGCCTCTCGCTGCTATTTCTGCAGTCTCAATTTAGGCCTTGGGTTGTTGCGCTTTTGGTCTTTTGGGCATCTCCTTTGTGGTGGATCTCGGGCTCAGTTGGAGCTGATTTTAGCCCTATATTGGGCTTTTGTTCTTTGGACTTTAGGTTTTGTTAAAAGAAAAAATTAAGCTTCTGTTTGATCTATCAAAAATTTTAAGTTAAAGTTAGCAATTAATTTTAACTATATATTTTATGAAATTCCCAAATTTTCAACAACATATTTCATCAACTTTATCAAAATCTAATAAAAATCTAATTTTAAGTTGCTAAATAGATAGAAATGAGTGATGGAGAATAGAAAAAGTAGATAGTTCTTGTGAATTCATTAAAACGTGTGATTGAAAATGAAGTTAAATAATTTTTATATGATTTATAAATTTTGCCAAAGGGAGTCTTAAAAATATTTTAATCCGTGCACAGTCAATTGTTTTTTTCTATTTTTACATGAATTCTTAAGCATAATCGAATTTTGTTTTTGTTTTTACTTTCTTGCTGTAAAAATGTGCAATTAGATAAGTATTTGTGCGTAAATTCATGGATCAAATTACAAATCTTGCAAGATAAATAGTATATTCCATTAATGAAACATGGGAATTGGGAAACCCTACTACATGAATACACTCGCAGTATGAATGTTTTGTTAGACATTTGTCCATTCGTTGTCTTAGATAACATTAATAATATCAAAACGACGTTTTACTGAAAAAGTTCAATGAATATTTAGACGTAACATTACATTAATAAAGAATTGGGCCATTCTTGGTCTTAAATTGTTCCAACTCCTTTCCCTATCTTTTATTTGTTTGAGCATACTTTTGGATGGTTATATGAAAGTAAATTAAAAAAAATTTAAAATAATAAATAATGATACTTTAGATTCATGAACCTTACAATCAAATGTATTTCTAATACCTTTTTGATAAAGGATTGAAACAAGTGTTGTGTTTGGGGTACATTTTTTTGTACAGAATGGTGTCCAATGGAGTCCACACACTCACATGAGGGTGGAGTCCACTGGACACCATTATGTACAAAAAATTATGTACAAGGAGATTTATCTGTCAAGATGTATTAGGAAAGTAAGAGAGCCGTCATCTTTATATTCTAATTGATGTGATTGCGACTATTAGTAAAATAGTGATTTGGTGACGTTTTGTAGCAAAACATTTGATTCGAATATGAGAATGTAGAAGTCAGTCATCTACTTAGAGTGACAACACTTATCATACATAATCTTGGCATCTGCAATAAACTCAACAATAAGAGATTTGATCAATTTTGAGCGCGAAAAAATTTATGCTTTTCAACCTTGAGAATGATAAATAGATTCTTTTTTCAACCAATATAATTTTCTCTCATTTACGAAATCTCTCTGCTAAACAACACGCGAAGGCTTATGAGACTGAACTAGGTACGAAGAGTGATGTATATCCATGTATTGAAGTTGCTTGCAAACGAACACTCAACTGTACAAGCACAACGCTTCATTTCTATTTGACAAAGGTAGAATGCCTAGTCGAAGGTCCAGTCTATGTACATTTTTCCCGCCTTGACAGATTCATCCAATTGAACCACTTTTTAGGAGGCTTTTCTATGAGTGGGTGCTCTATTTTAGTGTGATACATAAATAATTGATAAGGACATTTGCAAGAATGATTGTTTACGAAAGAAAATACATTCTTGACTTGGAAAAACCTAATCAATGGACAAGACATCATTGAATTGAATCTAATTAAAATGTATAAATGGTTCATGAATCTGCTTTTTCTAATTTTAGAAAGAAACCATTGAAAAATCAAATCAAGAATCCTTTTTTATCAATCAAATGTATAAAATGGCTCGACAATGGAAATGAGGGAGTTTGTGGTATTCTCTATTCGAGGACGCATTGGGGGTACCTTTGCTTTTCACGTTTTCTTGTTCCAATACAATGAAAACAATCATGTAATAGAATCACAGACCCATGTTTATGGGCATCATATTCACATGACACGTGGTTCTGAGAACACGTTTGTTCACGCCCCCTTGTCGAATCCTAGAGTTTTAAATGAATAAACCTTTTACGATTTAAACTTTTAAATGAAGTGATTCAATAGATATTAGAACGAATAGAGATCTTGAATTCATGATCACTGTCAAATATTTATAGAAATTGTTTCAATATGATACTAGATCTTGAATTCATGAATCACTTTCACATGTTTATAAAAATTATGTACGTGCAGACCTTTAACAAAATTTGAATCTGAAATGCATATGAATGGACGCGTCCAAGACTAAATAGTAAATATAAATGACTATAATATGTTCTCTTTAACAACTTTAACTTTTAATAAGATGATTCAACAAGATTTCACTAGAGGTCTTTTGTCGATATCATAAACGTCATAATACCAGAAGTCCTATGAAATAGTTATCATAATCACAAAATGCTCGATACCATAAAGATTTCAACTTAAATATGCTTGACCTTCTTCATGACCTGGTCAATGTGCTGACTTTTATCGTTCTAGTCGTCGCATGTCAACTTGGCTCGTCCCAAAATTAATGCCTAGTACAACATGTCTCGATAGGAAATGCTGTGTTAACCTTGATGTGTGGGGATTCATGTGATAATGCTTCTACGTGCTGGCTTTGAATTAATAAAGACACATTACTGCATTAGTCCTATCATAATCCCAAAAAATATGAATGCATGAAAGATATATAAGTTGGAATTGAGTGAGTGGTACATGATCTGTGAATGAATGAGACATTACAAGATAAATACTTTGAACTGCACTTAGTCTCATTTTCAATCCAGCAGGCTTCTTATCTCCAAACCCCTAGTGGAATATACTCATTTGCATTTGAACACTTTGATTTCTAGAATGGGGACCATGAATGGATAAATATATAGATAAGAACATTATGCTTTTACCTTATGATATCTCTCTCAAACTTTGATACATGGTGATGGGTCCTATATGTTTTCTTCCATTCATGTAGAGGTATAAATCCATCTATGTGGACTGTTCAATTATTTTAGAAATGGGTTTGTTTTTTCAAGGGGAAAAAAAAAAAATACAAGTTTACGTGAATCATCCTATAGCTACTATCGTCGAGCCTAAAGCATTCTGGCTTTATCAGCTTGAGCAACCCAACACATTTTAAGATCCTCATAGATGCATTAACTTGGTTGGAGTCTACTAATGTAAAATAAAAAAGTATAAATAAGCAAGATGCCACCTAAGTGCTCGTCAAGGGGATGTGGAACATCCCAATGTCTCATCGATATAGCCTTTGAGGCTAGGTAAATTGATGCAAGATTGTCACTTTCCTTCTCCGAAATGATTTCAGGATTTTTAATGCTCGACAATAGAACATTGTTCTCCATGATGGAAGCGGTAGAGGTTGATCCTCAGACCTTATAATATAAATGGCAATTCTGATTTACAAAGCCACGTTAAAAGTGATTGATGTGACTTTACCTGCGATGACGGTTGAATGCAAAAATTCTATTATCACATTGGTTAGCATGGGGGTCATGGACCTATTGATGTATAGGATGCAATATTGTGACACGATGAAACTTGACTAGTGAGCCATTGAGACGAGACCATGTCAAACATCCATGCAGCCTCCATTCATTTCTCTCACTTATAAAAACTCACACTTAGACTAAATACAAGGGTAATCAAAACTTTGATATTACTTTCTACAATATAAACATGACTCCAATATTTTCTCTCCTTAAGCATCACTCGTGCTCCCAATATATTTTCACATTGTCCTTTTGGATTGTCTTGAGCGTCGGAGCGTGTACGATTGCAGTCTTTCTGCCTTTTATGTTGGATAGGCTCTGATCTTTCACGTCTAATGCGAGCTTTTCAAATGCACAGATAACACTCACACTTAGAGAGGATTGCAAGCAACATCTGTTAGACGTGCAGAGTCCCAATCATATTTGGAAGTCAACACAAGTTCATGTGAGTCATCCTTTAGCTACTGCCGTCGATCTTAAAGCATGTTGGCTTATGAACTTGAACAAACCGACACATTTAGAGATCCCTTGTAGACGCATTAACTCGATAGGATTCCACTAATGTAAACCGAAAAATATAAATAATATGGCCGACACAAGCGTCACTAGTGATCTTACAATATGATAATATTTGTTAGGGCTAATATACGAAGGATATATGAACGAGCAAGAAAATGATATTACATGTTTAAACTATTAGCTCTATTCCAAGATGAAAATGAGCTTTCATCAAACACTTGCAATATCCTTTGCAAGATTAACAATGGATCAATTTGATCCTTTTGATTTTTGTTACAGCTGGAACTAAACCAACACTGGAAGAGAGAAGAGAAGCTGAGAGAAACCTATTTGATTGAACTAAACTTTCTTGATTGCTTACACAATGCATCGAGCCATGCAATACTAAAAATACAATATGACATCAGCTACAATGCAATACTTGACACTTGATACAACTCAATTGTAGCTGAATACATTAAAATAAAACTCAAAATGTGATATTTAAATGGAAGGCTTAACGTCAGCCTTCATAAACTTTGTGTTCAGTACATTATCTCTAATATTTAAGTCACTACTAACGCATGCAATAATTTTCATAGACAAGCGATTGTAAAATTCAATTTTTCTTGTGTCAAACTGTCAGTCGACAGCATGGGATGGGCAGTGAACCTTCTATGTTTGTTGCCCATATCTTCCTCTTCTATTTCACTGAGCAGTAGTCTGTAGATTTTATGAGGTCCAACTGATGATCAAAATTAAGACATTATATCCACTTGTGTCCCATTGGGTTCCACCACACGTGCAATCTACCAATGCCGATTCGACTACTCCTGTTTAATGTACATACATTCAAATATTGTGTAATTTTTTTTTGTTAGAAACCCTCACGTGGTTCTCACGTGCCTAATTTTATGAAGTTATTTATTGTTTCACAACTTAACTGATGATCTTAACTATGAAATAAACATGTTTGCATATGGTTTATGTGTCGATTTAACAGAGATTTGTAAATATTTACTATTGAAACAAATTGTGTAACTATAAAAGACTTGACAATCCAATTTTTCCTGCATATAATATAAACCACAAGAAAGGTGGGGGACTAGCATGTTGTGCCTTGATGCAGCGTAATCCCGTGAACTTCACAAGCCACCCATTTAAAGTCCCCAATAATCACAATAATAGTACCCCTACACTTTCAATTCACATATTCTGTTAGAGTTTGGGTGTGACATGGATTCTTTGATAAAGATAATTGAGAGTTCTAATTAAAGTGTATATTATAAGAAATTCTATTTGAAATGCTTTTGGAATCCTATTTGAAGCCTATTCGACAAATTTTAATTGAAGTTCTATTTAGAAGTCCTATTGAGAGTTGAAATTTGTGTTGGACTTAAAGAGATCAAGATAAGAAAAATTTTGAGCATTTTATTTCATCCACAACTCTACTTCTAGGACTTGGATTATTTCCTATATATATTTGGTTATTCTCTACAATTTAGTTAGGTCGTTTAACCTCATTACAAGTTAGACGAATTATAAATACAAAATCTGTGTTTTCTTTCTCCATTTATAATAAAATCTCGATTCTCTACAAATTATTTTATTCTTGTGTTCTTGTGATTCATTATTTTCATATTACCCATATTTTCTCGTTCTTTAATTATTTGGTCGGATTCTCAACAAAATGGTATTAGAGTTGTTCCACTTTCAAAAAAATGGTTTCAGATCTAGTACGAATTATAACAAGTGGTACCAGAGCTTTTGATTTTGAAGTTCTTGGGAAGATCGAGATTTTATGTGATGAGAACTATGAAATATAATATTTCGCTATTAGATCGTAGTACAAGATTTTCATTGTGGCGGGTTAGGAGGCAAGCAATACTCACTTATATGAGATTGATTTTGTCATGTTTTTTGCCCGCTTCATTTTCTTTATTTAGAGACACGATCTTGTATAGTCGTGATACTCTCACCATAAAGGATGTGTATAATACTTTGTTTTCAAAGGAGGAGAAGAAGCATCTGATTGGATCTGAGACTAGAGATGGAGAAGGCTTTGTTACTCATGGTGGTTACAGAAGGGGTAAATTGAAGTCTAAGTTCAATAATCAAATTTGTAACTTCTGTAAGAAGATGCGGCACATTAAGAAGGATTGCTACAAATTGCAGAATAAAGAAAGGTTGGTTGCGAATCAAAATGGTAAGCAATCAGATATTTCAGGCGAAACAGATCTCGTAGAGAACTATGTGAGTGATGGAGATCTTTTGGTTATTTTTTATGTCGAATCTAAACTTTAAAAGGATTGAATTCTGGATTCAGCATGTGCGTTTCATATGTATCCTATTAAGGACTTGTTTACAACATATACAACAGTTTTCAAAGGCGTTGTAATTATGGAAAACAATGCACCTTGTCGGGTTGTCGGAATTGGTAAGGTTAGATTAAAACTAATAAATGAGACAATTAGAACACTGGGTCAGGTTTAACCTGTTCCATATTTGAAAAATAATCTCATCTCATTGTCTATTCTTGATTTAAAGGGTTATGAGTTTTTTAGTGGTGGTGAAGTATTTAAAAGTTTGCAAGTGTACCTAGGTATTATTGGAGGTCTCAATTACACATTTTCTAGGATTGTGTAGAATTTAGAAAAATCAACCAACATAGGTTCAGTAGCGTGGTGGACATTCAGTTTAGTACAGTACTTTTAAGATTTTGTATAGGATCGAATTTGAAGAATACAACTCAGTTGAGTTCAAAAGATATATGTAATATCACTTTGCCACTGTCAACTATGGTGTCATTGTATTCAGTTGCTAGGGGCGGACCAAATGGAGAAAGGTATTCAGATGCTGATATTGTTTGGCATGCTTTAAGCATAGTAGAAAATTGTACAATCTAGGAATGGGACTTATGTAAAAGCATTTGAGATTGATTCTTCTTCAAGGTGTGTTACAACCCTGGTTGGTAAATTTTAAAATATTTATGATTTTGGTGAATCTGAGGTAATTTTGCAAAGTAATACTTGAATTCATGTATTCTAGTTGGATATAGTAGCAAAGGTGGAGAATATTTCTAGTTGGAATTGTTGATGGAGAAATTTGTTTGTGTTTTTCATTGAAGAGTTCAAGTTTATTCCTTGCAATGAAATTTGTCTCTAGATGGAGAATTTTTTATGTTTTGTTCATTGCAGTGGAATTCATGTCAATCCAGATATTGTTAGAATTTGGGTGTGACCCGAATTTTTTTGATAAAGATAATTGAGAGTTTCAGAGCCCGTTTGATTCCCATTTTTATAAAAATGCATTTTTCTCTCTCTTCTTTTCAACTACACATTTTTCATTAAAATAATATTTTACGTAAATCAAAAACTTTTCCTTATTTTTTAACCATACATTTTTCATCAATCTACTATTCTGAAATGCATTTTTCCATAAAAATGGGAATCAAACGGGCTCTCAATTAAAGTGTACATTAATAGAAATTCTATTTGAAATGCTTCTAGAATCCTATTTGAATTCAATTTAACAAATTCTAATTGAAGTTCTACTTGGAAGCTCTATTGAGAGTTAGAATTTGTATTGGACTTAAAGAAATCAGGATAAGAAAATTTTTGGGCATTCTATTTCATCTACGACTCTACTTCTAGGGTTTAAATTGTTTTCTATATATATTTGATTATTATCTACAATTTAGTTAGGTTGTTTAGTTTCATTACGAGTTAGACAAATTATAAATACAAAATTTTTGTATTCTTTCTCCATTTATAATAAAATCTTCATTCTCTGTAAATTATTTTATTCTTGTGTTCTTGAGATTCATTATTTTCATATTACCCATATTTTCTCGTTGTTTAATTATTTAGTCGAATTTTTAACAAATTGATATCATCGTTGTTTCGCTTTCAACAAAACGATTTCATAACTGGTCCGGATTATAACACATTCTATTGAATCAAGCAAGTGAAAAAACATATACCAAATGTACAAGTTGTTAATTTGCATTTTCTATTGTATTTCACCATACCTACTCCCTTAATAGTCTTGCACCCAACACCATCCTATGTATGTTTGTATAGAGGTGTTAAAATTGACACGTTGAGCCCCTATTTGACAACTATTATTTGAAAAAAAAAAAACGTTTTGAATAGTTATTTTTAGGAGAATTAATGTGTGGTTAAAAAGTAAAAAAAAAAATTGGGATTATGTACATAATATTTTATTGTTTGAATGTGTGATTGATAATGAGAAGCTACAAAAATGAGTTTTCAAATAATAGTTAACAAACAAGGGCTAAATTTCATCGAAGATACATTTGTACCTGTCCATCTCAATTACTTGTCCGAAGCCACTCTTGTACTAATTTGTCTTAGTTACTAGTTCAAGCTTGGCGAGGACATGTGAAATTTTCTACAGAACTATATATCACCTGTTCGTCCATCCCAAAAGCATGCCAATTACTGATCTAAATGTTTACAATAACTCATACTATATCGTCAAAGTTGACACCTAGATGCATGTGTATATGTGTTGTTGACGTAAAAAATTAGCGAGATAATTTTTGGGCCAACGTCGAGATGGAAATATAACAATCTTCCACTACAATTGTTTAATCCTTTTGTAGGGAGGAAAAGTGTGCAGTTATTTTCTTCTTGCTGTAAGAGGTGGATTTTGCTCAGCCTGCCCTTGAGGGGGACCATTGGCTTCTATTTATAAGGGGAGAGAGCTTTCCCTTTGGCCGATCTCAGGTCCAATCAATCAAATCAGCTACAATGTCGAGCTTTGTAACGCGTGCCAGTGTTCTTACCTTCGATTGGTCGCCAAGATCGGTCGCCATCAAATCATCATGACAGTGACCTATATTATTTTATCAGGTAATAATAAGCTGACATCGGGTAAGAGACCCGTGCAGTTGATTGGTGTCCATAGGAACTATTTAACACTATTCTTGTCCTGGCTGAACTCCAATAGAGGAGCCATCCACGAAGAGCTCCTAGGAATCATTGGGTGAGAGTTCTTCTAATGGCTCAATGCTGAACTATGCAACAAAGTCAGGGAATGCATGACCTTTTATGGCGGTATGAAGCTTGTACTTTATGTCAAACTGTTCGTGCTCTACAACCCATTTGACTATCCAGATCTAGTTTTTGCAAGGTTTGCTTCAATGGATAATTAGTTAGAATCTTGATAGAGTGCTCTAAGAAGTATGGTTATAGCTTTCTGGATGCTATGATTACAATATATGACAGTTTCTCCAGTGGAGAGTAACGAAGTTCGGCCTCATGGAGAGCTTTGCCAATGTAGTAAACGGGATGTTATGCCCCTTCTGTTTCCCTTGCTAGCATAGCACTGATTGCATGTTTGGATACGACTAAGTACAATAATAGAGTTTCACCTGCTTTAGGTTTTGATAGGACTAGGGGTTAGGCCAGCTACAACTATAGTTCATCAAAGGCGGTTTGACATTCGGGGGTCCATTTGAACTTCTTCTCTCATCGCAGGACATCAAAAAATGGTTTACACAGATCTGTCGACTTTGACACAAAACGACTAAGGGTAACTATTCTTCCAATGAGGCTTTGAACTTCTTTTGGTCTTGTTGGTGCTCTCATTGTTGACGATAACTTGTATTTTTTTTTGGGATTTGCCTTGATTCCCCAGCAATTCACCAAATAGTTCCATCCTGCATTTCCTAAAGATTTCGAACAAGTCAACGAGGTATTGTCGGTGTTCTCGGACATCTGTACTTTTACCAACATGTCATCAACATATAATTCCATGATTTTTTCGATTTGTTTGGTGAACATGGAGTTCACAAAGCATTAGTAAGTGGCTCCGACCTCCGACATTCTTGAGCCCAAATGGCATCATTTTTAACAGTAGAGGCCTCAATCAATGATGAACAAAGTGTGCTCTAGAGCTAGCTCATACATAGATATTTGATTATACCCTGAATACGCATCCATAAAGCTGAGTAATTCATGGTCTGCCATAACATCGACCATCCAATCTATTCATGACAAACGAAAACTGTCTTTCGGGCAGGTTTTGTTGAGGTCGGTGAAGTCTATATATACTCTCCAGTCTCCATTATTCTTCTTTATGAGTATGGGATTAGCCACCCACTTGGGGTATATAGCTTTATGGATGAACCATTTGCAGAGTAGCTTTTGCACTTCTTTGTTCAGGGCCTCATACCTTTTCTGATTTAAAGAACAACATCGCTATTGCTTTGGTTGAACTAAAAGATTGACGTTTAGCCTATGACAAGTGATTCCATGTCTTCATGACTCTTGGCGAAGATGTTGAGATTCTGTCGGAGGAACTTTACTATCTGACTTCGGATTGGTGGATGCAGTGCATAACCTACTTTGAGCTCCTTCGTTGGGTCATTCTTACTAACTGATACTTTATCCAGTTCTTCCACAGGTTTCCCACCCTTAATTCGAGAGTGCAAATCCAGTGGGTCAAGGTCGAATTCAAACTAGTATACCATGTACACACCTGGAGGAATCCATGAATTTAGCTGTCAGGATATATCTTCATCTGGCATTTTTCAATAGCCTCTTTATTTTCCTCGACTTCTCCTACCCCATGAGGAGTGGGGAATTTGAGCGAGTAGTGGTACATGGACACAGTAGCTCTAAGGCTGAACAACAAAGTTTATCCCATAATGGCATCATAGGCTGAAGTGGAATCAAACACCACCAATTCGGCATTTAGTCTAGCTTTGTGTGGGCTTTCACCAGCCTCAACATTGAGCTTAATCAACCCTTTAGCCTTAATTAGAGCACCGTTTAGTCCAAAAATCATATTTGAATATGGTTGTAGGAAGTGAAGCGGAATACCTATCCATTTCAATGTGTTGGTATAGAGTATGTTGAGAGCACTCTCAGTGTCAACCAATACCCCGGGGATGTTAAACCCAGCTATGGGTATTGAGATCACCAATACCACAAAGTAAAATGTGGGGTCCACGAGATAATTTTTGGGCCAACATTGAGATGAGAAATATAACAATCTTCCACTATAATTGTTTAATCATTCTGAAGGGAAGAAAAATGTGTGGTTATTTTCTTATTGTTGTAAGAGGTGGATTTTACTCAGCTTGTCCTTGAGGGAGACTATTGACTTCTATTTATCGGAAGGAGCTTTCCCCTTGGCTGATCTCAGGTCTTGTCAATCAAATCAGCTACAGTCTCGAGCTTTGTAACACGTGTCAGTGTTCTTGTCTTCAATTGGTCGCCAAGGTCGGCCGCCATCAAATCATCATGACAGTAGCATATATTATGTTATTAGTTAATAATGAGTTGACATCGGATAAGGGACCCGCACGGCTGATTGGTGGGTTTATGGATGTGCTGACGTCACATTCATTTGATGTTCTTAGTTGATTGGGGTGGCCGATTGTCTTGACAGTATGACAAAGAATCTACAATCATGATGTTTCTCTGGGATTACGGCGATAACAATCCAAGCCAACCTTGATGATCCGTCCTAAGCTTTTACAATGATGATGGGGGCACTAAGAGGTTTTGTTGCTTAGGTCGGAGTTCGTTCGGAGTTTGGATTCCAACATGTGAATGTATTTTTGGAACCATCACAAATATGCAGAGTTTGTTGATATCGAGATTTGAAGCAATATTTTAAAAATCGACCTAGAGTGTGTTTGATAGGCATTATTTGGGAAAAATGTATTTTGAAATAGTGATATGATGGGAAATGTGTGGTTGAAAAAGAAGGAAAAGTTATTGATGTGATAAAAAATATTATTTTATTGAAGAATGTGTGGTTGAAAATGAGTAGAAGAATGAGAATGAGAATTAAAATGGGAATCAAACAGGGCCCTAATCATCAACCCGAAAAAGAGAATTGATCAAAAAGTTGAACCAGGATCGAACCGATAATTTTTAAAAAATTTAAAAAATATACATTTACAAAAATTTGAAAAATATACATTTATATAAGTTTAACCAGGTTCCTGATTTTTCTAGTTTAACCGGTCAAGTCAATCCAATTTTTAAAACACTAATTTGAAGTACACCTTAATCGAGATTAGACAAGACATTTAGAAGAGAATGAAATTAGGAAAATGGCACTTGACCAGGCTCAATGCCTGGCCAAGTGCCAGGGGGCGCCTCCCTATTGGAGGGGGGGGGGGGGCTGTTAGCCTGACCCCCTAGCAAAACTGATGAAATTATACTTTTAGAGAATTATACTGTTGGTATGAAATTTTACTCCGACCCAAAGAATCTAGGTTTGTGCAGTCAAGAGAGTTAAAAATCTTTTGGTCCCTGAACTTTCAAGATGTATCACCTAAGTTATCTATCTTACTATTTTTTTTAGCATAAATAACACTAAACTTATGAAGTTGTCTCGATTACTAACCATATTTTCATTATTCTATTTCATGGATTTAGTAATGTTCCTGACAGCAAGACGTGTAGAAAATGAAAATGACAACTGGGCAAAAACCCAATCAAATTAATTTTCAAAATCGCTTTGATATCTCCATTGAGTGAATTGGTTGACGGGATAAATGAAAAATAGTTAAAACGTCTAAATAATTGTAATAAAATTGAGTATGTAAGAGAAGTTTTATTACTTTACTAATGTCATCTCACCTAGGTCATCAGCTACATAAGCAACGCTTGTGAGACGCATTTACAAAACCATTAAACTAATTACTAACAAGTACGTAAATAGTGATTCAATTTTAACAATTTTGTAACTTCAGTGACTATAGTGACAATTTTCGAAAATTTTGTCAATAATAGACTTTTTAACCTAATCAAGAAATCAACGACATGCTTTTTGGTTTTGTTGATATCATGATAATTAGGATGATACAGTAATTAACTATTTTTTTAGCATGATTTGGGGGATTAATTGCATCTACAGTCCCATAAGTATATAAAGATTTTTTTGGTCACTCAAAATAAAAAACTTGTCTGTCAATTTTCAAAACTTTATGATTTTTATTGCATCTACTTTATGATTTTGTTTGTCAATTTTCAATTTGGGGGATTAATTGCATCTACAGTCCCATAAGAATATAAAGATTTTTTTCGGTCCCTCAAATACTTATTTGTCAATTTTCAAGACTTTATGATTTTTAATTTTTAAAATTATGGTCATGGGCAATGGATTTTTTGTGGGATCTACCTGTAGAAAATTCTCTAAAAAAAATCCTCACTAATTTTATAAAACATATAAAAAGAATTGCAAATCAACAGCGATTAATTTTGCCGATATATCATCAACCGAATAAATGTTGCTACGACAGCAGAGCTATGAAATCACTCAGTGATAAATACACAAGGTAGAAATTTGTCCCAAAAAAATTGAAATCATATTATAATTGCAAGTTTTCCTACTATTATATTTTGTTACTCTAGAACTTTGTGAAAAAAAAAACTAATAAATTAAATAGAGGAAGTCGTGTTTTTCTTTTCTTTTCTGGTCTCACAAATTTAAATTTAGTTGAGGGGCTGGAAGCAATGAACTTGATATTTACGAGGTCCAAATTGTAAATTTAATACACTTTAGGGTGTGCAAAACAAGCAACTCGTCACAAGTTGCTTGGCAATAAGTTTTCGACACGTCGAAAATGTTGAAATATCAAACCTAGTCAAGAAATTACACTTTTGCATAATGACAATTCCAATTAAGTTGCATTCAATGGAAAATTAAGAAACACTAATCATCATTTTGTCATCCTAATAGAAACGTGTTAACACAAAAGTTTATCTAATTGAAATCATATTCTAATTGCATGTTTTCCTAGTAGTATTTTGCTACTCTAGAACTTTGTGAAAAAAAAAAAAAAAAACTAATAAATTAAATAGAGGAAGTCGTGTTTTTTCTTTTCTTTTCTGGTCTCACAAATTTAAATTTAGTTGAGGGGCTGGAAGCAATGAACTTGATATTTACGAGGTCCAAATTGTAAATTTAATACACTTTAGGGTGTGCAAAACAAGCAACTCGTCACAACTTGCTTGGCAATAAGTTTTCGACACGTCGAAAATGTTGAAATATCAAACCTAGTCAAGAAATTACACTTTTGCATAATGACAATTCCAATTAAGTTGCATTCAATTGAAAATTAAGAAACACTAATCATCATTTTGTCATCCTAATAGAAACGTGTTAACACAAAAGTTTATCTAATTGAAATCATATTCTAATTGCATGTTTTCCTAGTAGTATTTTGTTACTCTAGAACTTTGTGAAAAAAAAAAAAAAACTAATAAATTAAATAGTGGAAGTCGTGTTTTTCTTTTCTTTTCTGGTCTCACAAATTTAAATTTAATTGAGGGGCTAGAAGCAATGAACTTGATATTTACGAGGTCCAAATTGTAAATTTAATACACTTTAGGGTGTGCAAAACAAGCAACTCGTCACAAGTTGCTTGGCAATAAGTTTTCGACACGTCGAAAATGTTGAAATATCAAACCTAGTCAAGAAATTACACTTTTGCATAATGACAATTCCAATTAAGTTGCATTCAATGGAAAATTAAGAAACACTAATCATCATTTTGTCATCCTAATAGAAACGTGTTAACACAAAAGTTTATCTAAAATAAAAACCAGTTAGATTAATTAAGGATTTTGAAATTGATTGCAGATGTTTCACGTGCCTATTTACAAAGAAAAATCATGTTATTCGTACAATATATATATATATATATATATATATATTTACAATTTTGGTTGACAATACAAACTTGCTAACATCACATTTATCTATTTTAAAAATTATTTTTTTAAATCAATAGTCTAGATTTGACAATATCAATGTTGTCAACCACAATTATCAGCAACAATTATACAAATAAATTTATTCTTGAATATAAAAGGAATCATTAGACTTTGTGCCACCTTTTCAAACATGTTATTCAAATTTAAGTAGAAATATGAAATGAAGGGACCATGCCATCAATGTTTTGTGGATTTAATCACACGGAAAATTGGACCGATTGACCAAAATAATAAGAAAACAAGGCATTGAATGACATTTTTCGTCATTGATACTCGATGGTATGTCATTATTCAAATCTTTAATGATAATGTAATATTCGCATCGTAAAAAATAAAATATTTATATTTCATGTTCACACTATAATCTTGAATCTTGGAATCACGACCAACAAATGGCACAAACCAAAGAAGGGTTTTCACACCTTTTTTTTAATGATGGGGAAATTCGTAGTCGTTACCCTTCGATTGCGCACTGGGTAAATTTTCAGACTGACGTAATAGCCTGCAAATCACGCTGGCTAGATTAACCACAATAGGCAAGCTCAATGCGACAAACTCGATCGAGAAAGTGTTGGTATGAAAAATTGAACTCGTGATCAAAAGTCTCCGCATTCACCTATTTCACCAACTCAGGCACCTCATGAAGGGTAATTTTCACTCCCTTTAAGTCTATTTACCATTGATTATATATGCAATTTTAACTATTTATATATGAACACACAAATTAATGAAAGTATTCTTTTAATTATTACCACTCACACCTTCATGCGGGAATTTTTTTTTTTTTTTTTTTAATTTTTTTTAAAAATCTTATCTAATACTAAACAGATGGTAAGCAATACAACAAATAAGACTTTTTCACCTTCATTTTTTGTATTCCTGTCTAATTTCATTCTTTTCAGCTCACGAACGTGCCAAAAACTCATTTGTTTAATACTAGTTTCTCTAATAAAAATACATTTCGAAACTAAAATTTTTGTTTGAGTTGTTTAAGATTGTCTGTCAATTACCTAACGTACTATGGTCATCAAATCAAACTTTTGTATTATTTATTTGAGGTCTTTATATAAAGTTATTTAAACTTTGTGTGTCATCCGAGATTTTATTTATTTTTTAAATAAATAAAAAAGAGATTTAAAATTAAATTGAACTTTCTTCTACTTTAACAATCATAATGAGTTTAAATAGTATATATTAAAAGGACTTAAATATTTACATATATTTAACAACATTGGTTCTTGAATACATCAAATCTCTAATCCGTATATGATGAGTTATGCTGTATGTCTCGGAATTAAATCCCAGGTCAAACCTTAGCGCCATCCTCTTGGTGGCGTCCCTGGTTTGGCCAAGGATTTAATCCCGGGACAAGAAGTGTTTTCCATGATTTTTTATAAAGTTTATATGTGCATTTAAGCTCTTCTAGAAAAGATGAATTACGAGAGTAACTTTCATCGGTCAAACTATAACTAATAGCCGACAATCTTCTACTTCCTAAATTTGACTTTCTTCGTACTCGCTAGATGACTAAGGTCGACTTAACGAGGAACACGTAGTGAGAGAATTATATTCTTGGGGACAAAGTGACAAGGTGGGATAAAGGTTGAAAAGAAGGTGGGAAAAGCGGTCCTGAAGACGATAGCATCCCGTCTTTCTCAGCTGTCCGAATCAGTGCTCCCCTTTTGGCCGACCCAACTTCAATGCCGTCTATTAATCTTCCTCCTCCTATTACGACAATCCTACTTTTCCTCTCTTTCACCACAAATTAGCACACACGACTCTATTTTGTGTGTGTATATATGCAGGCTGAACAACCTCAAACTTCAAAGTAAATTGAGCTCCACTGTAAGTAATTAACAAAAACCCTGCATATATTTCTGATCATCTTTAGCATTTTCTTTAAGGGTTTTGTGCTTATTTTTGCTGTAGTTAATAAGATGGAGCTTGAACTGCGTCTTGCACTTCCAAACCAGACTACCATGAAAGCGGTTTCCAACCTAAAACAGAAGTGTAAATTTGCAGAAGGTGACGAAATTGAAAATAAGAAATTGTGTTTACTTTTATGGAGTGGGCAGCCAAACGAGGAAGAAGATGATCGTAGGAGACTGACAAGTAGCACAGACAATAAGTAAGCTTTGATTTTGCTTAATTATTATTACATACAAAACAAAATAGATGAATAATTACAACACAGTAGATCACTTTTCCATGTATACAAATTAACAATGATCAAACACTATGACAGGAAGAGTAATGATGAAGAAAATAAAATAGTGGGTTGGCCACCTATCAACTCACTGAGGAAAGAAATGCTCCACCAGTATCACGGTGGCAATAATTATGTTGTAAGAAACAGACAGAGCTTGTACGTGAAGGTGAAGATGGAGGGTGTTGCCATTGGACGCAAGATTGATTTAAGGCTTTTTAATTCTTATCAACCGTTAAAACGCACATTGTTCAACATGTTTAGCAAATGTAAGATTCTATCTTCAGTTGGGAAAAAAAAATACAAAAAAATGGAAAAGCATTTGTTCAAAGTTGGGCAACTAACAGTGTTTTTAACCATTTGTCGTTTTTTTTAAGGTTTCAGCTGATAAATTCTTCTGAAGATTATTAATTCCAGAAATCAATTATTTTGCTTGATTTTGTTCATTGCACAGACTTGAAAATTGACAGAAATGGAACTGAATATACAATCTTGTACCAAGACAAAGAAGGAAACTGGCTGCTTGCAGGAGATGTTCCATGGGAGTAAGTACAATTCTATTTCTCTTTTCTTTATTTCTCAAGTTAATCCACGAGTTTATAGTTTGTTTTCGATAATCACTTCACGTGCAGACTAGATTAGTTTTTATTATCAAATAATTCACATATGAATTTTTCATAAATTGGCATGGAAATAAAAATTATTTATCTATCTACTTTATTCTCATGTAATAATTTTGCAGAACATTTATGGAGTCTGCGCAACGTATGGAGATACTAAGGAATGACAGTTAAAGGAGATGAAGATATATTTGTTAAATTGAGTTGAGAGATTGTACCTAAGAAATATTTAGTGGTTTTCAGAGGGGCAGAAAATAGATATTAAAAAATAAGTGGACTCGTTTGTTATTTCAAATTTTCATTGCAACTTGCAAGTTTGTATTTGATTTGATTTGATGAACTTGCAAAAATGTCTCTTCTTTATAGAAAACGGGGATTGCATTATGCCTTAGAAGTTATATTCTAAAGGGATAAATATGAATGATTTCAAAGAAGACGTGAACTAATAAAGGAGGGATGCTACTTGGCCCGGCTCAATGCGAGGCCAAGGACAGGGGCGTCAGTCCTGGCATTGAGCTTGGTCAAGGAGTTTTTTCCTAAAGGCAATGAAAAAAGGGAAATTTGCAGCAACCTCCACGAACAATACCCACCCTATAGCACTTGGGTCCCCTACAAATCGTTTTTGACATTCGGCTCTTCAAAAAATCATTTTTAGTGCACGCAAGGCCAATTGATTTGAAACCATCCAAAATTCTGTTAAATGATCACTTGACATACCTGATACCTGTGACTACCTTAGGCAGGAGGTACTTTAGTCACTAATTTATATGTCTTTAGTAATAAAAAAAGAAAAATAAATAAATTTACCAAGAGAGTCAATTGCAAACTACAAACCATAAACACACGTGGACCGATTTTTGGGCGAGGTGATTGAGGTCCGCACCCAGTTAAACATGTAAATTAGACTCGTTACTAGAGATGGCAGCGGCGGTGCCTTAGATGGGGTGGGGCGGTTTGTTGCCCCCTTTTTAATTTTTTTTTTTTCAAAATTTCTGCCTTCTTGAGAAAGATGTCCATTTTTTTTTTTTTGCCCGTTTGTTTTTTATTATATATATATAATCCTAGCACCTAGTTAAACATGTAAATTAAGAACAATTATTGTTTCTCAAACTACCAATTTTTTAATTTTTACTTCTTCACCCTGCGACTAGAGACGGAGCAAATTTTTTTTGTCATCTCTACTCATTACAATTTTTTATGTGGAATTTACATGGCATCAGGTCATTAAAGACCACATTTCATAAACCAGTGCCAAAGTTTATTTATTCACTTTTCAGGTTTGAAATTTTTTAATTAAATATATAAAAATAATTAATCCCTAATTCCCCCAAACCCTTTCTCTCTCTACATCTCGGCTCTCTCCACCTCTCGTCTCTCTCACTCTCTCTAACTTAGGAGTCGCCGCTCTCTACCTCTCGCCTCTCTCTCTAACTTAGGAGTCGTCGCTACAGTGTGACGTCGTCGTTGCACTGCCGGCATGAGATGCTACAACACGTAGCAACACACATCGTCGTAAGAAGCTGCGCTACCGTTCGCAAATCTGTCATTCACCGTGAGAGGCTGCGATCTGATTTGTTGTTTTTTTGGGCATCGATTTTGTTGGATCTTGTTGATGGCAATGGTTGCGGTGTTATGTCGATGTAATGGTGGTAAGGTGGCGATAGCGGTGGCTGTGGGTTTATTGGTGGTTTTTTAGGTCGCAATTTTGTTGGTGGTAGTTCTTACTGTGGTGGTGGCTCTGCTTGATTTCGGCCTGCTGTGTTTGAGTTTCGGTCAGTTCACAGTTGTGGGAGTAGTTCGAATTCAGTGGGCTTGGTCACAGGTTAATGTTCAGCTGCAGTTTCGGTGGTGTTGGCGGTTTGTGGTGGCGGCTATGGTGTTTTGTATGGTAGTGGTGATGATGTTTGTGTGGTGACGATTTTGGGTGGTGTTTATTCAGATTCAGAGGTTGAAGGAGTGAGGATAAATTTGTTGTTGGCGGCGGGTGGTGGCGGCCATCAGGTGGTGGTGATTTTATAGTTGAAAACCATGATTTGTTGGTGGTTGTGGTGGTGAGGTGGTCGTGGAATGACTAATGGTGGTGAAATGACTGGTGGTTGTGGTCGTGAGTAGGGGTGGCAAAATGGTTCGACGGCTCGGGCCGAGCCTCATTTTTGGGGCTCGACCCGATCCGAGCCGGCCCGGCGAGCACGAGACGGCTAATGTCACGGGCTTTTTTTGATTCACGATAAAAAAATGTAAAAAAAATATTAATAATGAATTTTTAAAAGAAAAAAATTAAAAAAATAATAAAATTCGGGCTCAGCCCGGGTCAGCTCGGAAAAGTCCAAGCCGAACCCGGGCCGATCCCCAAAAATTCTAACGGGCTTTGGCTCGGCTCGGCCCGATAAAATGCCCGATTCTCCGAGCCCAAGCCGAGCTCGGGCCTAGAACTTAGGCTCGCGAGTCAGGTCGGCCCGGCTTGCTGTCATCCCTAGTCGTGAGGTGGTCGTGAAATGGCTACTGGTGGTGAAATGGGTGGTGGTGGGTTGCTTAGGCTGTGTCTGTGTTGCTAGCAGTGTGTGTGTCAGTTGATTAGATCTGGTGGTGGTGATTTTGTTGGTAGTGTTGTGGTGGCAGCGGCAGTGACGAGGTGATGGTGGTCGCAAGCGGCGGTGGTTGCGACGGTGGTGACATGTGACCCACTATTTGGTTACCTGTGACCAATTACTTAATTGTGACCACAAAATTCGATAATCTGTGACCAACAAATTTGAAAATTTGTGATCAATAGACAAACTGTGACCTATAATTTTTTTAATTTGTAACCAATGAAATAAATCGTAACCTATAAATTTTTTGATTTGTGATATCGACATAATTTGTGGCATTGAAATAATTCGTGACTTATAAATTTTCGATTTCGAAATAATGTGACCTATAAAATTTTCGATTTTTGACTTCGAAATAAAATGTGACCTATAATTTTTTTGATTTGTGACTTCGAAATAATTCGTGACCTATAATTTTTTCGATTTGTGACTTTGAAATAATCTGTGAACAATTAATTTGATAATATGTGACCAGTAAATGAGTTGTGACATTTAATTATGTAACTGTGACCATGAATCGTATAATTGTGACCTTAAAATAATTAATTAATAAAATATTTTTAATTAATCAATGAAAACCTGATTTTTGCATTTTGAAACTTAAAACATGAAAATTGAATTGTCCATACTTAATGCCTTATTTATGAATTCTTTCCATTTTTTATTAAAAAATTGATAAATTAGGCCCATTCCATTTCATTTGTAAGTTAGGCCCAATTATGTTTTTTCATGAGCAACTTTCAAAAATACCTCTAAAATTAAAAATCTTTTGAAAATTCATATGAAATGTATTTGGAAGTAAAAAATAATTAAAAAGTGACACAATATCACTTTTTTTAATTTTTATTTTTTTTTAATTAAAAAGTAATATACAATGTCACTTTTGTTAACAAGTGATTTTGCCACTCAAAAAAGTTACGAAAATTTCAAGAAAGTGACAAAAAAGTATTGTGTAAATTTTTTAATATTTTGTGAAACACACATGTATGCTTCTATTTAATTAATCCAAAAGAATTTGCTATTAATTGATCCACAAAATTGAAATGAGATAGATTGCGACCTTCTTAAAAGACGTGATAGAGAATGTTACTTTTTTATTCATATTTGTATTTATATAATTTTAAAAGTTTAAATATGAATTTGAATTCAAATCTTGCAATATTGTATAAAATTAAATGTCACAATTTTATTAAAAAGTAACATACAATGTAATTTTTATTAAGAAATGATGTTTGTCACTCAAAAAATTATAAAAATTTAGAAAAAAAAGTAATAAACAGTAAAAACGTGAGAATTTTCTTTAAAAAAGTGATAATTGCTAAAAAAATGTGATAAAAATTAAATCCCCGTTTGATTCCTATTTTCAGGAAAAAAAAAATATATTTTGAATAGTTGATTGATGGAGAATGTGTGATTAAAAATTAAAGAAAATTTTTGGGTTTGCATGTAATATTATTTTATTGAAGTATTTATAGTTAAAAAGAAGAGGGAGAAAAATGAATTTTGAAAAAAAAAATGAGAATCAAATAGGAACTAAAAAAAGTGACAAATATTAAAAAATGATAAAGGCCAACCAAAACTTATGTTTGTCACTCAAAAAACGACAAAAAATTTTAGAAAGGTAACAAACAATAAAATAGTGACAAAATTTCAAAAAAAGTGATAAACAATATTTTAAAAAGTGACAAACACTAAAAAAAAGTGGCAATTTTTTGTTTTTTTTTTTTTATAATAAAAGTGACAAATATACAAAAAAAAAAATGACAAAACACCAATTAAAATTTATGTTTGTCACTCAAAAAAGTGACATTTAAAAAAATAATAATAACAAAAATAAATAGTGACAAAATTTTTAAAAAGATGATGGAAAAGTACAAAAAATAAAATAAAAATGACAGCATCAATCAAAACCTATGTTTGTCACTCAAAAAAGTTATAGAAATTATATAAAGTAACAAACAATAAATAAAAAAAAAAGTGAGAAATACTAAAATTGAGATAATTGAGTACAAACACTTCCCCAAATTCGTTAGGAATTTTCCCAGAAAATTCGATGTTTGTCATATTCAACTCATTTAACTTTGTTTACAATGATTCCCACTCGAAATTTCGCTAGACAATTTATTGACGTGAAGATCAAGCTTCACTCATTGTCCCAACTTCTCTATACTAACTAATAATGACCCCGGAGGCCGGGGGGGGGGGGGGGGGTCCCGGGGGAGTCCTCATTTTTTTGACAATTTTTTTGTTTTTTGGAAGAATGCTAACTTTTCTTTTATTACAAATGAACTTGCGAAGAAAGCTAATCTTATTTCTTCCACTTATTTTAAGTTAATTCTCAGCTTATTAACAATGTCTACACTCATGCACTCAATTAGTGAGCTTTTGTTTTCTCCATTTTTTGTGATTTCCTTCAACAACAAAAAAATCGGGGGCAGCACCCCCGCTGCCCTCCACACTTTCACCTATATATTTTCAAATCTGGACCTCCCATTTTTAATAAGCTGGCTCCGCCATTGCCCGAAAGCTCGTTATCATTACCAGAAAATTCCAATAAATTACCCAAACAACCAATCTCATCCGGAATAGTAGCAGAAAATTTGTTCATTATCAATTGAGGTAAAATTGAAGCACCGGAAATGGTTTATACAATCCCACCGAAAAATGAAAAAGACCGTTGTACAGCTTCTGATTTGGAATTTTTGATATTTGCAAGAAATTTGAGCTGTATATAAACTCATAATCGAGCTATTTAACATCTTTACACATTTCTAATTCTGAAGAAAAATGCTAAATACGAATACAGAACAAAATCATTAAAAAATTGGAGAAGATGATTAAAACGTAGCAACTTTATCAAGAAAAATTACCAGAAAAAGAAAAGGGAAAAATACCGACGATTTCTTCAAACATACCAGTATGTCGATTTATATATTTGTTTAAAAATGGGCTTTATATGTCGATTTTGCACTCAATCTGATTATTTTGAATAATTTAATTTCCACACAACCGTCCAATCTTATCACCATTCTCATCTTCTATTGCAATCATTTGAAAAATCTTTTAGAATTGAATACTTTAAAAAAAAATAAAAAATTGATCAAACTCTATTTTCTCTAAAACTCGATCTGAACAATTTAATCAATATGAAGAAACATTTGAATTTTTGTTATATTTGAAGAGGATGCGTGCAACTTTTTGCAATTTGTTGAAGTCTTTTATAAATTTTGAGAAGTATTTGAAATATAATGGATATTCAGATATTAATGAAGATGATTTATGTTCGGAGTTATATGTCTTTAGGTTCTATATATCAAGAAAAGCAACGAGTGCATTTGAAGTACTACAATATTTGAAGACATTGAATAGTTATTTTCTAAATGCTTATATTGCTTACAAAATTTTGTTCACTATATTAGTTAAAATTGCATCTATAGAAAGAAATGTCTCCAAATTGAAGTTGATCAAAATTTATCACCCATCAACTATGTCACAAGAAAAATTGAATAGATTGACTATATTATCAATTGAGAAAGAAATGATTGAACAACTAGATTATTCAAATTTGATTAATATTTTTGCCTCTAAAATTGCAAGAATAATAATATTTAACTGATTGTTTGAAATATTGTTAACTTTGTTACTTGATTATAATATTAATATTTTGTACTGCATTATGTTTGTTGTTTTACTGTTAAATTTTTAAGTTAGCAAGTTAACAAATGATTTCATAATACACTTTTGAATTTTGCATGCTTACTGCAATTTTTGGAGTCTAATTTATGAAATTCGCCTCATGTCCTGAAAATTACAAAACTCGCACTAGGTGTACATAATAAGTGCAGTGATAAATGAACCCAACTCAAAGACCCAAGTCCTAGTTTATTATTACACTTAAACAAAATTTTCAACGAATTTTGAATATTCTTAACGCTGTTTAATTTAGATAAAAATCAGATTTTTAATAGATTTTAATAAAAATTGATGAAATGTGTGGTTAAAAAATTCTGGATCCCATAAAATGTATAGTTAAAATTAATTAATAATTTTGACTTGAATTTTATTCAATTTTTTAGCTGGAACACATAGGTCACAATTGCTAAAACACTTTAGGTTGATAATGAAAATGTCAAACTTTTGATATAAAGATTAAACATCTTTATTTTAGTTAATAAATAAAATAAAATAAGTAAAAAATTAATAAATATAAGACAAAAAGTAGTCAACCAATAGGTACCCTAAGCATCTCAACCGTGGTTTGCTAAAATAGTACATATATTGCATATAACTTTATAGTACATTGTTGTAAAATGAAAGTTTGTTAGGGTTTGTAGTGAATGAAAATTATACCCATGTAGCCCTAGAAATTATTATCATTGTATCCCTGATTCTTACTTATAAATATAGGGATTTGGTCATTAATAAAATACACACAAGTCTATTGACTTAATTCTCTCTTCTACTTTTTCTCTCTTTTATAACACGTTATCAGCACGATAGCTTTAATTCAATAATTATTTTTTTTTCTTGAAAGTTTATCAATTCGTTCAAGTTCCAAGATTATAACCTCCGGAGTAATTAAACCCTTTTTCTCTAAGCACATGGCAGCCAAAGCTCCTCCAACATCAACTCATCAATCAGGCAGCTGAAAGGGCTTCGAAAATCGATGTTGCCTCCAAAGTCTGTAATTTGTATAGCTTGCTTTCTTTAAACCCAAAAAAAAAAAAAAGAAAAAAGGTCCAAGTGTGATTCAACTGTCTTGCTTTCTTGCTGGGCTCACTCTACTCCACCGGAATTACAAACTTTTGAGAAAGTTTTGAACTGGTGCTGGAAATTTGATAATTCTGGAGTAAGGTAATAATTTTATTGGGCAAGTTGGAAATCTGTACCCAATCTCTGTTGCTTGGTTAAGGTATTATTATAAAGGTAATTTCGTGATGCATATATCTGGAGTATTATTATAAAGGAAACTTTATGTTATACTTGATTGGATGTATATGCATTATTTCATTTAATTGGCTATGCTTGAAAACCAGAAGGACGTATCAACCATTGCAAATCAGTTTATGTAAAAGTTGAGGAGTCAACAATAACTTGACAGTTGAGTCTATCATTGGTCTAAGAGTTTCAGAGAATTTTTGCATATGTTGTCTTAACTTTTGTCTTTGCATAAGAACCTAGTTTATAAATCTTAAATTAATAATCAAGCTTTACGCATAATGTTTATTGATTTACGTGTAAGATGATTATTGAATATTTTTTATGGCTTTAACTTGATTAAATATTTGTGATGTTCTATTTTAAATTTTAAATTAATATTCTATCATGTTGTTGCTCTTGAAGTAGCACAATGTTATAATTCATATTCCAGAAGAATATTATTCGTAGATTTATCTATTACAAATATTTTGTTGCTCTTGAAGTAGCACAAAAATATAATTCAGAAGAATATTATTCATAGATGTGTCTACTATAAATTGTTTATTGTTGTTTTTGAAGTAGTAAACATTTTAATTAATATTCATGAAGAATATAACTTGCTCCTAAAGAGCATAAATTGTAATTTTCAATATTCCAGAAGAATATTGATATATTGCTAGTGAAGAAGCAATAATAAAATACAACGTGCTCTCGAAGTAGCACATGTTTCGAAGAACATATTATTTTAAATTAGTGTTTATCCTTGAAGGAAAACATGTAACTTATGTTGATATTGAAGGGGTTATCTAGTATAAGTTTGTTTTCAACAACCAGAAGCAGCAGTTTAAATCAATGGAAGGTTAATATCATAAATATTGGCATGTTATGTTGTGTCTTGACCTTTTCAATCATATGCTACAAAGTCAAAAATCAACAATACATTAGCATACCAATCGGCAGTCACCATGGCTATGCACCGATAATCATTGATAAATTGATGGGACGAAATCAAAGTCATCGTCTGTGATAAATCAACGTTATCATCCGTTTCACGTGTCATACCACATACCAGGTTTAATTTCTTTTCTTTCTCCATATCTATGTGGCTAGTAGACTTTACATTCTATTCATATTATTATGTTATCCAAATAAAGTGCACATTTATACTTATTGATGTCCATGAAGAATATTTTACCATTCTTGAAGAATCCAAAATTTATGTATATTAAACTTCATATGATTTCAATATTCTAGAAGAATATTACTTGCTCTAGAATAGCAAATTTTGTGAGATCTAGTTTATTTCATGATTTGAGAAATTTTCTAGATCGATTTCATAAATGAATATAGTGTTGTTGCTCCTGAAGAAGCTCATCTCTACAAATAATACACGACTCCTGAAGAGTTAATATTTTTTTGGTGCTTTTAAAGAAGCACAACATTGTTAATATCTTAAAAAAGATTATTATTATTTAGATTTTACTTGCTTTCGAAGAGCATAATTATTAAAATCTAATATAGATTATGTTTTTACTCCTTAAGAGTAAATCTTTATACAATTTATTATTTCAAACAATAATACGTGATTGCTCCTGAAGAGCAAAACACTCTGATTTCAATAGTCCATAATGTCCTCTTGACGTAGCACATTTTCGAATAATATTTACTTTGAATTCATGTTCATCATTGAAGGAAAATATATAACTAATGTTATGAGAACATTAATAAGTTTGACTACTTGAAGATATATGACTACATAATATTTAATCATATTCTTCGAAATTAAAATATATCTTATATTGAACCAGAAGTTCAATTTGATTGGCATGACCAGTTGGACCATCGCTGGATCAATAATAATGCGAAATTTAAAATTCAAATAGATATTCAAACGAAGAACCAGAAGATTCTTCAATTCAATGTATTCATATGTATCATTTGTTCTCTTTATCGACAATTGATTATTAAACGCCACTAACTAAAATAGGATTCAATTCACTACATTTTTAAAAATTAATTAGGGTGATATATAGGGCCCCCGTCACCACCACTTTGACCATCTAAATATTATTTGTATCTAAGGCTGTGTTTGATACGACGAATTTGCCATGGAACTAGGAAAATAGTTCCTACTTTTGGCTGTTTGATTAGCCAAATTTGCCCTAGAAAATATTTGCCACCAATTTCTAATGTACAATCCCTTGAAACACAAAAGTAGGAAAATATTTTCTTATGATTTTGGTGAAAAATTATTACCTTGTTGGGTGTTTTTTTTTTTTTTTTTTTTTTTTTTTTTTTTTTTTTTTGACTTTTTGGCAATGGAAACATATTCTAAATTCAATGGTAAAAAATTTTATTCATTTAATTGACAATTTGCATGAAAAACGAAGCCAAACGAACATAAAAATTTTATGAAAATATTTTTTTTTAATTTTTTTTTTTACTTTTTGGCAATCCAAACAAATTTTAATACAGATTGTAAAACAATTATCTCAAAAAGTAATCATTTGCATGAAAAACAAAGCCAAACGAATTAGGTGGAAAATTATACCAATCAAACACCATTAATTACAATTCCCTCTAAAACAAATTTTAGGCAAATCACTTCCCTGCCAAACATTTTATTTGTCATTCATTTTCCATCTTTCTATCAAATGGACCCTAATAGATTTGATACAAATATTAGATGATTGTATGGTGTTCGCAACCTGAAGTTTGCGAAATTATTGCTCAAGTTATGAGCATAATTTTCAAATTATATAATCAAGACTGTGTCTTATTAATGTTAGTGGGCATAAATCTCAATATTTGAATACGTGTTAGTTGAGATGTCAATAAGTGATTTAACACTATTGTTTGTTAAATGCCTCCAATTAATTTAATTGAGAACAAAGTATTTTTCCATTTTTGTTTGGGTAATTTTATTACGCATCATTGCCAACATCATAGTTCTCCCTATTACAATAGGCTTATGGTCAGAGCCTAATTTTTCATCTAATTATTTTGATAGTGCAGTATATGCAAAATCAACCCACCACAATGCACTGAGATGAAAAATAAAAAATGTTGAGAATAAATGCATAGTTTGAACCCTTATCTCAAATAGGTGATATTTTATAATGTTGAAAAAAATTATTGTCAAATTGACTGGACAATTCTCTCAGCATTAGGGGGAGGAATTAAGAAGTTGAAAATAATGTACAAATGCATCATTATCTAAATCCTCGCAAAAGATCACTTGAACCAGAAGTTCGAAAGATAATTTATTTAGATGCATTTACTGATCAACAATATATAACGCACCAATTTTAAGTGTTTCGATACAAATTGATGTCACAATATGACAAATTGATAGCATTATATTTGATATATCTATGGCACGTCTGAAGCGTGATGTGTTCGATTCTAATACAAACAAAATCTTTAAACGAAAATGGAGCAATTAGCAAAAATGGTCTCATTAAGGAGGCATACACTTTTAATGAGTATTTAGACATAACAAATTATAAAATTCCTGAAGAGGTTCAGGTACCTGATATATTGAAATTTGAGATATCTCAATAAATTATGTCGTTATGGAGTAAGAAATAGAATCGAAAAAGAAAAGCTGTCGACAACAATTTTGTACATGATGTGCTACATCATATATGAATTGCGAGGAATCAAAATAAATGCGTCAAAATATATCGATCGAAGTAATGTTTGGCCAAATAAAATGGACGCAATCCTAAATTGATTTTACTAGAGAAACATGATATTTTTGGACATGTAGTCCAATAATCTAAAGATATATACTTATGCGAAAAGAAAATGAGAAAAATGAAGTCATAATGTGTAAGTTACGACTCTCAACATAGTGAATTTCGCAAAAATCATCGTTGATGAAATCATGAATCTATATCATGTTATCTTGATAATATATGTAATTTGAAATACGTGATAGTCAACTCATCTGACATGACTATTAATGCCATCTCTGAAATATTTAATATGCTTGAAGTATAACTCAAATGATGCATGTCCGATAACCATGTTTCAAATTAAATTGCAAAGATCATTATATGAATTGAAACAATCTGGACGCATATAGTATAATCGTCTTGGCGAATATTTGTTAAATGAGGGCTATAAGAATGACGATGTCTGTCCATATGTATTCATAAAGAAAATAAATGTTGGATTTACAATTGTAGCAGTTTATGTGGATGATTTAAATTTAATTTGAATTCCTGAAAAGTTCAACGAAACTGCTAATTATTTGAAAAATAAATTTGAGATGAAGGATTTAGGAAAAATCAAATTTTGTCTCGGGTTGCAAATTGAACACTTCCCAGAAGGATTATTTGTTCATCAATCTACATAAACAGAAAAAGTTTTAAAACGGTTTTATATGGATAATGCACATCCATTGGCATCACCTATGATTTTTCGATCACTTTATGTGAAAATGACCCATTTCGTCCACTTGAAGATGGAGAAAAGTTCTTGGTCCTGAAGTACCATATCTTAGTGCAATTAAAACATTAACATATCTTGCAAATTGCACTTGATCTGACATAGCTTTTTCTATAAATTTCCTTGTAAGATATAGCTCTACACCAAGTCAAAGACATTGGAATGGTGTTAAACACGTTTTTCGTTACCTAAAGGGTACGATTGATTTGAGATTATTTTACTCCCAAAAGTCGGGATCTACTTTAGTGAAATATGCAGATGTAGGTTATCTATCTAACCCACATAAAGTTAAATCACAAACAGGATATGTGTTTACACGTGGAGGAACAACTATATCATGGAGATCTGTGAAGCAATACTTGACAGCAACGTCCTCAAATCATTCTGAAATTATTGCAATCCACAAAGTAGGGCGAGAACGTGTATGGTTGAGGAACGTGACCCATCATATCCAAACATTATGTGGGTTAACCTCAACAAAAGATAGTCCAACAATTTTGTATGAAGACAATGCAGCTTTCATTGTACAACTCAAAGGAGGCTATATCAAAAGTGACAGGACGAAGTATATTTCTCCAAAATTCTTTCATACACACGAACTTCAGAAGAATGGTGACATCGATGTTCAACAAATTCGCTCAAGTGACAATTTGATCGATCTATTCAACAAAGCGTTGCCAACATCTACATTTAAGAAATTAGTCCATGAGATTGGAATGCATCGACTCAAAGATTTGCAGTGATCAACATCAGGGGGAGTAGCTGTACTCTTTTTCCTTCGCTTAGGTTTTATCCTACTGGGTTTTCCTAGCAAGGTTTTAATGAGGCAGCATTTATTTTTAATACTCCGAAATAACTGTACTCTTTTTCCTTCGTTTGATTTTTTTGTCTCATTGGATTTTTATCAAATAAGATTTTAACGAGACAGATATTTTGTAATGTGTCATTCAAGGGGGAGTGTTGTAAAAGGAAAGTTTATTAGGGTTTGTAGTGAATGACAATTATACCCCTGTAGCCCTAGAAATTATTACCATTGTATCCCTGATTCTTACCTATAAATATAGGGATTTGGTCATTAATAAAATACACACAAGTCTATTGACTTAATTCTCTCTTCTACTTTTTCTCTCTTTTATAACATACATATATTAATTTGATAAAAGTCTATAAAAATTCATTAAACTCTACGAAAACGTTTGAGCATATAAAAAATCAAATTGAATGCGTAATTGTGGGATTAAGGATTAGAAATTAGAAATTTTGGTTGATCATTAAATAGTATAAATTATTTACGATCCGTCGATCGACGTATCCTAACTAATTATCAAAGGAATACAAGAATTATTCTGATACGTGGCTATGGACATTTGTACAATTGTTAAATTTCCAAACTAAACCTTAACTAATTGCTGAACACTCCTTTGCCGATTATTCAACCATTAGTTCTCAAACCTGAAGTTTAGCCTTCTTTGTCATTTGAAAATTCATGTCACCTGCTCACTTGAAGGAATGTAGTTGATTTGTAGCTTCTTTGCAAGAACCTTGTCCCTACAAAATGAAGGTCAAATTTCAAGTGCTTTGCTCTGGAATGATACACTGGATTAGTTGCTACAGAAATTACCCCCAAATTGTCACACTAAATGACTGTTTTTTTGCTTTCGTTTCACTTGCAGTTCTTTAAGAAGAGATTAAATTCACAAAATCCCCACAGTTAGATGATCTAAAGTCCTATACTCCGCTTTGGTTCTATTTCTTTGAATTCTAAGATGTTAAGAAATCATTCCTAGAAACATATCTTAACCGGTATTGGAAGCGGATCACTTGTTGTGAAAACCCAAGAAAAGAAATAATTTTGGGGAAATGAGATTTGGGGGAAATGAGATTCTCAATATATATATATGAAGAATAATGTATTTGGATGACTTGAACAAACCTCAAGTTAATCCCCAAGAAAGAAAAATAGTTTTGAATTTATACCCAAGAAGAACAACCTCTTACTTGTAAAATTCTCTCCAAGCTCTCTCTATTTTCTCTCTCAATTTTCGGGCCTAAAATTGAAGGGTTTTGCTGGTATTTATAGTTGTATCGGGGCGCCTAGACGCCCATCAGTGGTGCCCAAGCGCCAGAGTCCTGCCTCTTTACCGCCTTCAGCTGAACTGAAGCGGCGCCTAGGCGCCCAGAGCTAGCGCCCAAGCGCCGGGATCCTGCCACTTTTTCCTGTGGCTGAAATACTCACAATTTTCCACCTCATACATCATTTGATAGATCTCAAATTTTGGACGAACATAAGAAGAAGCGGCAAGCACCAAACTTGGCTGCACCATTCAAACCATGGTTGCCTACGTACCCAAAAAAACTCGGGATCAAACCTTCGTAGTTCACCTCCACCTTCATATACTCTCCACCTCATTCCAACCCCGCCCCGAAAGGCCATGCCCACTTGAGCATATCAACACGGACTAATGTGAAGCAAGTCAAAGCAATGCTGAAACTTGCCACCCGTTACCACTTTGGTTAACATGTCTGCTGTGTTCTTATTTGTGTGTACCTTCAAGAGAGAAATATCACATTCTTCTATGACATCCAGCACAAAATGATACATGACGTCGATATGCTTGGTTCGAGCATGATGAACCTAATTCTTAGCCAAGTGAATCGCACTCTGGCTATCACACCACAAGTCCACACAATCCTGCTCAATCCTCAAATCATCTAGAAGACCCCACAACCACAATGCTTCCTTCACTCCCTCTACCATGGCCATATACTCGGCCTCTGTAGTAGAAAGAGCCACTGTAGCTTATAACATCGATCGTCAACTAACTGGGGTACCATGTATGCTAAACACATATCCAGTAGTAGATCATCATCTATCTAGATCACCTGCATAATTCAAGTCCACAAACCCACTTATATGACATGCATCTCCACCAAAACATAAACATGTATCCGCGGTACCTTTTAAGTACCTCAAGATCCACTTCACAACTTCCCAGTGTGCCTTCCCCGGATTCACCATGAATCTACTGACCACACTAACCGCCTGTGAAATATCTGGGCGTGTACACACTATGACATGCATCAAACTGCCAACTGCACTAGCATAAGGTACATGATCCATGCGTACCTTTTCTTCCGCTATAGTAGGGGATTGTTTACCAGAGAGCCTAAAATGTGGAGCCAATGGAGTCACCACCGACTTTGCACCTTGCAACCCGAACCTAGTAATAACCCGCTCAATGTAGCCTTTCTGGCTCAAGAACATTCGCCGGTTCGTCCTCTTTCTTTTAATCTCCATATCCAGTATTTTCCTAGCAGCCCCCATATCCTTCATCTCAAACTCTTTACCAAGTTGAGATTTCAACCTATCTATCTCCACCTTGCTTTTCGAAGCGATAAGCATGTCATCTACATACAAGAGAAAATAGATATAGTTTCCTCCCCGAAGTTTTTGAATATAAACACAACAGTCATACTCACTTCTGGAGAACCCATGCTTTAGCATGAAGGAGTCAAATCTCTTGTACCACTGTCGAGGAGATTGCTTCAATCCATATAGTGATTTTTTCAAGCGACATACCTAACGTTCCTTATCCTCAACCTTGTAGCCCTCAGGTTGATACATATAGATTTCCTCATCCAAGTCCCCGTGCAAGAAGGGGATTTTGACATTGAGTTGCTCCAGCTTAAGATCACAATAAGTAACAATACTCAATAGCACCCGAATAGAAGTATGCTTGACCACCGGAGAAAAGATCTCATTGTAGTCAACTCTCTCTCTTTGTGCAAACCCCTTAGCCATTAACCTTGCTTTGAATCTTGTACCACAGAGTTTGGTAGGATCCTCTTTCCTTTTGTACAACCACTTGCAATCAATAACTTTCTTACCTATGAGCAATGGGACAACCTTCCATGTTTGGTTCTTGTGAAGTGATTCCATCTCTTCTTCCATTGCTGCCAACCAACTCTCACTATTGTTGTTTAGAATAACTTCCTTGAAAGTGACAGGCTCATCATCCTCTACCGAGAGTGCATACTCAACCAAATTTGTCTGCCCATAGTGCCTCAAAGGCTCGTCTGACCCCAACTTCAGAACTTGCTTGTATGTACGCCGTAGCCTAGAGGAAGCCAAGTTATCTACAAGCTGTTGTTGTTGTTGTTGTGCTTGTACATTCTCTTACTGAACCGCCTCATGTTCAAGCTCATCATCACTCTCATCTTGAGTATCTGCATGATGCTCTTTTTAAACATGACTAGAACCAGGTTGATCATTAGGTTCTATGTCAACAACTTGAGACTTTTAAGTCTCAACATCATCACAATCGGGCACTGTAGCTTTCAACGAAACTATCATGGAGTTCTCATCAAAAGTAACATCTCTGCTGATTATGAACTTAAAATCCTCTACACACCATAGGCAATAGCCTTTTACACCTGCTGCATACCCCAAGAATATTGCCTTCTTGGCCCTTGCATCAAACTTTCTCTCGTTGGCGTGATAGTAGGTTGTGCATCCGAATATTCTGAGTTTCTCATAATCTGCATGTTCTCTTGTCAATATACTGTAAGGTACATCTCCATCTAACTTTGAATGTGGAGACCAGTTCACTATGTAGCAAACATTTGCAACCGACTCTGCCCAAACCAGCATAGGATGGCATACACATTGATTTCTCTCGAAATGTGCGATTCAGTATTTCTGCGACCCCATTTTGTTGCGGTGTATTCCTAACTGTCCAGTGTCTCGCAATGCCTTCCTTACCACAAAACTCCTTGAAAGCACCATATGTATACTCTGTCCAGTTATCAGATCGCAGCGTCTTCAATTTCTTTCCTGTTCTGTTTTCAACCATTGGTTTCCACTTCTTGAAAGTGTCGAATACCTCATTCTTATGCTTCAAAAAATAAATCCAAGCATATCTAGAATAATCATCAACAAATGTGACAAAATACCTGGAACCGCCTTTAGAAGTGACTGAAGTCGGACCCCATACATCTGTATGCACATAGTCTAGCATACATCTGCTTCTATGTTTGCTTGACTGGAACTGAACTCGGTGTGCTTTACCGTACACGCAATGCTCGCAAAAATCCATGCAAGGCTTCTTCAAATTCTTTAGCAAACCTTCCTTACTAAGCAGATTTAGACATTTTTCTGACATATGCCCAAGCCTCTTATGCCATAGCCGAGTGCACTCACATGGGTCTCCACCACTTCCACTTGTTCCAACCGCTACATCTTCTGTAACTGTAGTACCCTGAAGAGCATAGAGATTGCCTTCACGAATACCCTTCATCACATCAAAGAACCACGAACAACCTTCTTTACTCCATTCCATGTTACAATCTTGCAACCACTGGAGTCTAAAGCACCAACAGAGATAAGATTATTCCGCAAGTCAGGAACATGTCTAACATCCATCAATGTTCTAACCACTCCATCATGCATCTTGATTCTAATTGAACCAAGCCCCACCGTTTTATAAGAATGGTTATTACCCATCAATACGGTTCCACCATAAGTGCTTCTATAGGTAGTAAACCACTTCCTATTTGGACACATATGGTAAGAGCAACCAGAATTAAGAATCCACTTACCGGAGGTTTCTTCATCACAAGAGATGGAGTAGCATTCATCGCTTCCCCCTCCTTCCGAGGCATAGCTAACTTCTTGCTTGACTTGCACCTTCTCGTTGTTTTTGTTGTTGTTCTTATTATTCTTCTTCCAACCACTTTTGTTAGTACAATTCGCCTTAAAATGCCCAAGTTCTCCGCATTTGAAACAAGGCCTTTCGACAATAGGTCTAGAACTCGATCTAGACTTTCCTCCCTTACTCTTTGCTCGCTCATTGCACCTTCCTCTTACAAACAACCATTGAGCTTGCTCCTTGTTACCAATGGTAGACATGCCACTAGTTGCAATCTTTCGAAGATCATCCGCTAGAAGTGACGTTCTAGTGTCCTCCATCACAAGTTTATCACCCACAAGTATTAATGTTTGTACTAGGTTCTCATAAGACTTCGGCAATGAAAGAAATAGTAGAAGTGCTAGATCTTCATCATCTACTTTCACATCAATGTCCTTCAAGTCCGATATGCTCCTATCAAATTTGTTGACGTACTCCCGGATTGGTGTACCTTCATCCATCTTGCAAGTATACAATTTGGACTTCAAATAGATCCGATTAGTTAGAGTCTTCGTCATGAAGTTCGCCTCCAACTTTGTCCACACCTCTGCCGCCGTTACCTCACCATCAACCAAGAAAGCAACATTTCTTTCAAGGCATAAAATGATAGACGCACGTGCCTCAAGATCTAACTTTTCCCAATCCTCGTCAGACATATCTTTGTACTTCTTCTCCTTTCCCGCCAAAACCTTGTGCAACTTTTGAGAAATTAACAAATTTTTCATTTGTATTCTCCAATATGAAAAATCATTATTCACATTGAATTTTTCTATCTCATACTTCCCAATCTTCACCGTTCCACTAGTAGACATGATTTATCTACTTGTTTACCGAAAATATTCAACAAAGTTCACTTGAGAATTTTCATAAACACCTAGTGTGCACAACAAAGCTCAAGCCAACCACCAAAAATCGAAACTTTACCACATTGATTTGAGAAGAGGCTCTGATACCAAATTGTTAGGAAATCATTCTTAGAAACATACCTTAACCGGTATTGGAAGCAGATCGCTTGTTGTGAAAATCCAAGAAAAGAAATAATTTTGGGGAAATGAGATTTGGGAGAAATGAGATTCTCAATATATATATATATATATATATATATATATATATATATATGAAGAACAATTGAACAAGCCTCAAGTTAATCCCCAAGAAAGAAAAATAGATTTGAATTTATACCCAAGAAGAACAACCTTTTACTTGTAAAATTCTCTCCAAACTCTCTCTATTTTCTCTCTCAATTTTCGGGCCTAAAACTGAAGGGTTTTACTGGTATATATAGCTGTATCGGGGCGCCTAGGTGCCCATGAGTGGCGCCCAAGCACCAGAGTCCCGCCTCTTTATCGCCTTCAGCTGAACTGACGCGGCGCCTAGACGCCCGGAGCTAGCGCCCAAGCGCCAAGGTCCTGCCACTTTTTCTAGTGGCTGAATTACTCACACAAGACACCAATGTTGCACAAATATTCACTCATGAACATCGACTACTGCCCCAGTCAGTGTCACTTAAGCCGGTTAAACATAGGTATGAGCTGGTTTGAGTGAGAAACCCTGATTTATAGTGCCTTTCAGGTAAACCCTCTTACAAGCTTTCAAATGAGAAAAAAAAGGAAAAGGTTGATGCATATTTTGGCTTAATTTGTTAACAATAAATGCAATTTCTGGCCATGTTGTAACCATATATTGCAGAACACCAATAAGACTTCTGTATTCTTTTGGGTCTGCTTGCAATTTCCCTTTGTCCTTTGATAGTTGAAGTCTAGTACTTGCTGGTGTAGGTAGAGGTTTGACAGTTTCCAGATTGGCTCCTTGTAAGAACTGCAACGTACTTGTGATAAATGCATCCCATCTCTTGTTCTCAAGAACTCAATACCAAGGAAAAAATGAAGTGATCCAAGTGCTTTAAGTGAGAATTTACTATACAGATTTTGCACCAGTGTTTTGATAGCATCTGTGTTATATTAAGAGAATGTCATTTACATATATGAGAATAAGCATATACGTACCGTATGAATTGTACATGAAAAGAGAAGTACCAAAGCTGGCAATCTTGAAGCTCCAATCCAGCAAGGTCTCTTTCAAGCTATCAAACCAGGCTTTCGGAGCTTGCTCAAGGCCATGTAGAGCCTTATTCGGTCTGCAGACGTATCCTGGTCTCCTTTTATCCTCAAAATCCTATGGTTATATGTATGTCACTTCAAGAAATTTACCATTAAATAAAACATCATTAGCATCGAGTTGAATAACGTCCCATCTTTTTGAGAGGGTTAGAATAAGAAAAATTCTAACTGTACAAGGTTTAATTATAGGACTAAAGGCCTCTGAATAATCTATTCCTGGAGGCTTTTGATCCTTAACACCTTGTTCTTTTGATCCTTAACACCTTGCTCAGGAATAGCATTAGCAGTCACAGCTCTTTGATTTGATTTCGTCCATTTTTTAGTTATAGAATTCACTATTGTTTAGGAAAAATGCTAATTGTACAAGTTTGGTTTCACAAACTTTTCACAGATGGCAGCATCAGTGTCGTTCAATTTTTTTTCATCTTTCAACCAGATTTTGCCCCCACCTATATGAATTCTATGAACCATATTCTGTAAAGTGTAGTAAGGTTCATTGTTTTGTGTGTGTGTGTGTCAGTGTGTGTGTGTGTGAGTGAGAGAGAGAGAGAGAGATCCTATGGAGCTACGATTTCTAAGATCTAGCAGCATAAAATAAAAGTTAGAAAATTTTGCATTAACTCAATAAATGCTCCCTAAGTAGAGTGCACCATGAAGATGAATTTTCCAGCAAATTAATCTTATGATACAATGGAGTCTAAAAATACACCATTAAGTAGATCTTCAAGATTTTTGAAAGGTTAATGTTATTCAGCACCTTCTTGTCAAGCATTAATTTACGTGACAACTGTATGATATTAAATAATATGTTCACTTAAATGGAATGTCAAATGATTCATTTAGTTGAACCTATCAAAGAAGGGCGGAGGCAGGGGGTCTGGGAGGGGGGGGGGGATCCTGGACCCCACAATTTTTAGACCTTTTTTTTTTTTTTTTTTTTTTTTTTTAACTTGTGGATTTGAAATAGGAAACTTTTTTAAAATGTGAAAATTACACCACACAAGTATTTAAAATAAAATATTTAATATTTACAAAATTATTAATATTAATTTCTATAAATACTGAATAATTATAGTAAAATTGATTATCAATGATTAATTTCTCTTTATTTTATAGGAACGTGACAATTGAAAACATACAAACTAACCATGGACAAGAAAAATGACGCATTCAAGTGAGCCATCTAACTGTAAAAAATTCATTTCAAATTAGCTTCCACTATAAACCATACATCCGGAGAGAATATAATTCCCTTCTTTTTATTTCGCTTGCTTGATGATATTTTACATTGAGGGCAATTTTCGATTTAAGTTTGATAGTTAAAAAAAACATTGAGTTCTTTCTTACTTTTGTGTGATTGTTTAAAATTTTATTGTTTTATTATATACGAAAAAAGTAGAAAATTCGACATGATTGATGATGATGTAGTTATACAACGTTATTAAAGTATGAAAACTCGAAAGGAACGCTTGTAATAAAGTATGATTATGCTAAATAAAATATTGGTACTTAAGAGATACTTTTTTTATACGTTTATTGATTTTTTGTTAATAAGGTATAAAAAAAAAAAATCGGGGGCGAACCCTCGTAACCCCCCCACCCTTCACCTCTATATCTTCAAATCTGGACCCCCCAATTTCGATAAACTGGCTCCGCCACTACTATCAAATATGGTCATCTAGACTGGCACTATATAGCATTATTATTTTTTTTAAAAATTGTATGTGCATATTACAATCACATATTTTTCTACTTCGAAAATGATGATATGCATTAAAAGATTAGAAAGAATTTTTTTTTTTCCTTGTAGTTATCTGCTCTTTTTATAAAAAATTATGCTATTTTGCCCAAATTGGGTTACAAAAGGAGGGGTGTCCAAGTGATGTGGCACCCCCCCATTGGAAGAGGCGGCTGGTGGGCCAACCGAGACCAACCACCTCGGCCAATGGAGGGGTGCCACATCACATGGGCACCCCTCCTTTTGTAACCAAATTTGGGTGATGTAGCATGGTTCTTTTATAAATTTGCGTACACCCTTTTTGAAGAGATAAAGATTCTTTCTAAAGAAGAATAGAGAATTTAATTTAAATATTAATTCTAGCAGATTATATTTTGCTTAAATCTCGAGCGTCGGCATCAGCTTAAGCCATTAGGTGTAGGTGCTTCCAATCTTCAAAGTTTGCTCAACATGCTCAGAATGGAAAAGATTTTGGTAGCCAAGCGTTTGAAAGATCAACTTTCACAAATTATTATTTTTATTAACAATTGTAAAGTAATTAAATTGCTGTATTAAATCTCAATTTTAACATATTACCTATTTTTAAGTGTGGCAATGCTGCTATATTATGATGATATACAAAACAATTTTGATTGTCACTTCTTCAAATCATACTAAACTACTTGCAATCAATGAGACAAGTCGAGAATGTTTATTGTTGAGATCAATGATTTAACATATTCGAGAGACATGTGGTTTTTCTTCAGACGGAGAAATTTCGATGACATGCATACCTAAACTCAAACGAGGATTTATTAAAGGGGATAAGATGAAATATTTCACTGATATTCTTCTTTTATCCATGACCTTGATAAAAGATGTGATATTAGCATTCAATAAATTCATTCAAAAGACAATCTAGCATACTTGTTCACGAAATCATTACACAGTGTAACACTTGAGATGTTGGCATAAATGCATCGATTTAAAGATCTCAAATGATGTTATGGAAATAAACATGTTGTACTCTTTTTCTCTTGATCGAGATTTTGTCCAACTGAGTTATCATGACAATGTTTTTAATGAAGCTAAACTCATTACGTATTCAAAAGAATAACGTGTTCTTTTTTCTTGATTAATTTTTCTTTCCACGTGATTTTGTTTAATAAGATTTTAACGAAGCATATTATTTGAAATTCACATTTAAAGTGAAATTTTATAAATGTTGTCAATGTCAAACTGACATGAAATTAATTCTTTATAGTTCCATTAATATTGCAAGTGTCGCTTAATTTGTTTGAGCCTATAAAAAGGTTGAGTAAAATATCAGATTTCTTTAGAATTATATTTCATGATATATCACAATACTCTAGTATTATTTTTAAGAGGAAAAATTACAAATTTTACATATTAGAAATTTTCTTTTTTGCTTTATATTTGAAAAAGAATAGAATATTGTGAGTATAGAAACTCAGATGATTATTTGTGCAAAGATCAATTTTCTGGAAAATCCTATCAAAGTGAATAGGTGGGACGGATTACCTGCCCACATTTGCAGTTGACATTTCATTTTTAAAAATTTAATTAGGTGAACTTTCATTACAAATTAGTGATAAACCTTTTGCCTTTGTTACATAAAGTGCTTTACGAGCCACATGAAAATGACTGGTGGGGGGAAAAAAATGCAACTGAAATTAAAGCCAACAATTTAGGGAGCGTTCTCTTTGTTATTTTCGAATCGTTTTTTGTTTTCGATTTTTCAAAATATTGAAAACGTGTTCTCTTTTCCATTTTTTTGAAAATGGCTGAAAATTTTGTAAATAAAACAGAAAACAATTTTTTTACGTTTTTACTGTTTTCTTCACAAATCTGTCAAAACTCAAAAAACATGGGTTGAGAATTTTTTTTTCAAAACGACAAAAAAAATGAGTTTTCAACAATCTCATAATGGACACCCAAAACATAAAATACAAAACGAATTTAAAACTCAAAACACAAAACTGAAATACGTAGAGAACATCTTCTAAAGGCATTTTTGGTACACTTTACTTAACGAACTCTACTGTACTATAAACCAAATATTAACTTTTTTCTAATTTATTAAAAGTATTTAGTACCAAATCATTTTACTTATATGAACTATGAAGAGAATGTTGGGAAACTATTAATTTGTCATTTGGACCTACATATGTAATTAATTGTATATAAATATTATTTTAAAGTGAAGCAAAAAATTAAAGTGATATAATAAAAAATTAAGTAATTGAGTTTTGGACATCTAAATAAAATGTGAGTCTGATTATATGTGTAGAGATCATATTTCTTTAGAACTGTATTTTATGATGGACGAAATATATATATATGAAAATTATATATAGGATTATGGTCCACAATTCATATGCAATTTTTTTTTTTTTTTTTTTTTTTGTCATCACATCGGTACAAGAATATAAGAGGAAAATATATTAAAAAGGAATATCCAAAATTCTCAATCAAGATCAACAATCAAAAATCAAGAAGAATGTATTGAAACAATTAAATTCAAGAACAAGCAATCAAATTTGAAAGCAAAAACCAATCAAGAGGGAATTGCAAGTTGATCTTCAAGGTTCAAGATATAAGTTTATGGATCAAGTTATGTTCCGTATTAATTAATTGTTTTGATGATTTGACATGAAAATCTTGACAATTCAAAAAGTTTTATAAAATTTGAATTCTACAAAATTTAAGTGGTATCAAAGCTAACTTCATGTTAAACCGTTGAGAATAAAGAAAAAATTTAAGATTGGAATTCATATTTTGGATTTTTAATTTTTGGGATGTGAATTTCAAACCTTAGATGTCGAAGTTTCGAATTTTTTGGAAAAATATTTGGGACAAAATGACAGCTGTGGTGCTCAATGGCTACCCCTCTGACAAAGCGAGGCTGCGACACCCAATTTCAAGCGCTGTAGTTTTTTTTTTTTTTTTTTTTGAAACAAAAGAGAAAAATAAAAATAAAATATAAGGGAGCAATCAAAATCAAATCTTAATATTAAAGTTTATTTCGAATTACTAATTTTCTAAAATAAATTAATTGAAACAACATATTACCAAAGTAACATTTTTTTTGTCTAAATTGATTTATTTAGAACATTAGGAAGGTTGTATGTACGTAATTCATACGAATATTAATCGACCCAAAAGAAGTTTAATATTTGGCAGAACTATTTGCACACCCGTGATAATAAATATGTAACAATTGTAAAAAATTTCATTACATGAACATCGAATCGGTCCAAAAATAGATTTGATGTTTGATCAAATTTATTGTCAATATTTGATTATTACATCAAGAGTACAGCTTACAAGTTCATATTTCTGTTCAAAGATTAAATATCAGTGTTGTGCTCGTCTCTTATGATGGGGCCCACTATTATTTGGAATTATTAAATGTCCAATATGGTCCCCATGTGAACATGTTATTTAGGTTTAAGTTATATATTCGATCAATCCATCTATTTCTACAATATCTGTCAATTAATCAATTAAATTCACGTGCTTATGAAACCAAGTTTTAACGACTGGAAAGATAACATTTACATCGTTCTTGGCTACATGAACCTAGATCTTACATTTGTGACCGTTGAACAAAGTGCAACCTATAATTTTTTTTTAATTGTAATCGTAAAATAATTCGTGGCATATAAAATTTCTGATTTGTGACTAAAAAATAATATGTGACTAACTAAATTGTTTATTTGTGACCAAATTGTATAGATCTACGACTTTAATATATTTGATTAATTAAATATATAATTAATTAATTATATCATAAATAAATTTTAATAAATATTTGATTTTTGAAATTTGAAACATTTGTTCTTAATTTTGAAATGGGATACATAACATCTTAGTTGTGAATTTTTTTCCTAATGTAAAATGTAGTACACGTTTGACATTTATTTCTTAAATCTCGTTTTTCCTCCAAATTTGTTTTCAACAACAAATTTTATGGAATACATAACTTTTATCAATTTTTTAATTTCATATTTCACCAACTTTTATCAAAATCTATCTTAAAAATTAACTTTTATTTAAACCAAACCGTGACATAGTATGTAAAGAATTAATTTAAAACAAAAGTTTCGTGATGTGTAAATATACACCTAAAAGAAGGTGTACATTGTAAATTACAAGTAATTATATTAGATAGTGCTATGATAGTGGGATAATTGCAGTAGAGACTCCAAATCTTTTAAACATTTATAGACTTTCTCCTAATTTTTCAATTGTTGCAGTTATCACCTCTAACATTTCAAATTGTAGCAACATAGGCCACAGTGGATGAATTACATCCATATTTCTATTAGTTAACCAAAAAATTGAGTTCGATAATTTCTTTTTATAATTTCAAAAGGTAAAATAATAATCTCATTGACATGCTTTTTCGTCTACACTTGTTGCGTGAATTTATTCCCAAGTTTATACGAAAACTTGATTTTACCCTTAGGTTTTCTAGATGAAGTTCTAAGGGCTCTCCAATGGAGATGTTTTGGTGTAACATTATTCACTTGCACTATTTTGTACCAAACGGTGTAAAGTCAATTTTGTCATTCTCTTTCATTTTTCAAATATATTGGTTAAGAGTATTTGTGTCATTTTTGTTCTATATTATTTAATACAATAAATTATTATTATTATTATTATTATTATTATGTGCATTTATAATAAATTTTAATAATATAATAAGTAATAATTAATGATTTTTTAATTTAGTAATTATTTTCGCTAATTTAACGTAATTATTTATAATAAATTAATAATATAATAAATTATTTTCATCAATTTAATGTAATATATAAAACAAGCGAATAATTTAGTAATCAATCATAATTCTTGTTAATTTAACGTAATTATTTATTTAATAATTTATGTAGTTATAAAATAAACAAATAAATAAAATTTTCAAATAAATTGTCAAGAATCGAAAAAATGAAGCAAATGATTAAACAATATTCATTTGGTGTAAGTTTTGATGTCACGGGAATGATGTTTAGTTTGGTACAAAATTTGGTGTAAAACTTACCACAAATTTTGGTTTAACCTGATATGCAACCACTTTTTCTTGACCAGGGTTCAAATTGACATTCTGGAAAAGCTCGTTGATCGGGACAGTAACATCGCCAATCTCCTTGTCCCCCACAATTGACCGATCTGCCAGTTTCAAAAGCTTATGCAAATTTACACTTGTGCCTCTTTATTTCCATCTTCATGGGAGTCTGATTTGAAAGGGCAAGACCCAGTTCAAGCTCCATTAATTAATTAATTACTCTTAAGCAGGAAAATAAAATAAATAAATAAAAGCTAGAAAGATCAGAAATATATGCAGGGTTTAATTAATCAATTCCAATGGAGATTTACTTTGAAGTTTGAAGTTGTTCAGTCTATATACACACACAAATAGTGTCGTGTGTGTTAATTTTGTGGGGAGAAGAGATGAAAAGAAGATTGTTGGATGAGAAGGATTTTTAGGTTGGGGTTGAAAGGCGCTTGCGATTGGGATAGTGACACTATAGGGGTGGCAAAATGGCTCGGTGACTCGGGTAGTCCGGGCACGGCCCGTGAAAAGCCCGAGCCGGGCTCAGCTCGTGGCCCGGGATACCGAGCCTTGGCTCGAGTCGAGCCTCATTTTTGGGACTCGGCCCGTATCACGGGCTTTTTAGGCTCACGATCAAAAAAATGTAAAAAAATAGAATAATACTGAATTTTTTAAAAGAAAAAATAAAAAAAGGAAAATACGGGCTCGGGCCCGGAAAAAGCCCGGGTCCTCCGAGCCCGAGCCAAGCCTAGAATTTTGGCCCTCAAGCCGAGCCGACCCGGCTCGCTACCATCCCTAAGTGACAGTGGTTGGGTTACAATTGCAGACGGCATTGTGAGTTGACGGCATGGTCAATGACATGCTGACTTTATGATTTCTAATGCGTGGGGGGTCGAGGAAAGCGATACATATTTCTTTTCTTTTATTATTATCATTATTATTATTTTTTAATGTAATTATTTTAATTATTTAATGAGATAAATGATAAATATAATATTACTATTTTACCCTTTAAAGATTATTAAAAAATAGTCGAACTCAATTTTTTGGTCAACTAACATAAATATAGATGAAATACATTCATTGTGACCTCTACTGCTACAATGTGAAAGGTCTATGTGCCGATTACAACAATTAACAGGTCAAGAAAAAGTCTACAAGTATTTGAAAGGTTTGAAACCTCGATTGCAATTAATCCAAAAGTATATCATTGGAATCAATGTCCAATTTAATAATAATTATGTACAAACTCAACAATATATCTTTTGTTACCAAACTTTAAATCTTCTCTCTTATGATTAATTCTTCAGTAAAGCAACAACAAATTATCTCAAAATCACATCAATGTCAAACCAAGCCTTGAAGCGAGCATTAATGAAAGCCTTGCACGATTTAACAATCGGTACATAAAAGTTTTTTAACAGAGTAATACTATTCGTAATGTGCAATTACCGTAATTATCCTATGTGACATATATTTCATCACTTAATTTTTTAATCAATCATGCTCATTATGAAATATTGATGATGAAGTAATTAGAGATGCACAACTTAGAATGAATAACAATAATCGCTCCGTATGAATAACATTACTCTTGTGATGCGGACATAATTTTCAATCAATAGTACAGTGGATACAAGCTGGGGGCAACTGGCCATGTGGTTGGAACAAACTAATTCTAGACCTTCACATGTTGCCATTATCTTCTTGACTCATTCAAACCTCAATAATTGAAACTAATACAATTCAATGTCAACCTTCAATGTAAGTTTATCTACTTTTACGGTCTTTTAACGGAAGGAATGAATTGGAAAATTGAAATATTTTTTGGCAGCTTTTAGATTAATTATATAATATATTTTGCAGTCCCATGCTGTCTATAGTCAATAATCCAAAATCCACAATTTACACGGTATACTTGAATCTTGAATGACTTTTCAATTGATTTTCAAAGAATATTGCCTATCTTGGGAACCGATTGATCAGGATTCTTTTATAATTAAAAATTTATCAAAAGAGCGACAACGTCTGTTGTGAAGTCAACAAAAACTTAGGAGAGGAGGAAAACCAGTGGGCTCTTTATTCCTAACTAGACAAAAGCCACTTGATTCAAGAACAATACACTACAAAAGTTAAAAGGTTCAAGAATATGGAAGCTTCTCTGTCTTGACCAAGATATTCTTGAAAACATATTTCAAGAAATCCAGTTTCCGCTGTCCATGAAGCATGTTTGTTAATTTTTTAAAACTCAAACTCACTTTTAAGTTACTTATTAGTGTAACATGATTTTCAAAGTTGGTTCCTTTCCTAACAAGACTTGCTTTTCTTTTCTTTATAGCAAATCTTAACTTATTCTTGGATGCTGGAAAAAGTAACTTTTATGCCCAACCATGGGTAAACATGCCAAGAGAATAACATGTTCTAGTATTTAACGCAATAAGCAAGTATAGATCATTTCCAATGCTAAAATGGTATTATACTCCAGCATCGTATTGGATTTTTCTATTGGAATTTGTCTTAACAGTCTACTAACTCTTCATCAAGCAATATAATAAAAGATAACTAAGCACTCAAAATAATTATAGTATTCATCCGCTATCACAAGAAACAAGGCAAGGTCATTTTTAGCACCGAAAGTTTTATTGTTCTTCAGCTATGTATTGGACTTGTTTCAATGATGCTATATAATTTATGCTAACCACCAACAGGTCGGGTGTCAAATGTGTTTTTTTGCAATACACAGTCAGTAGAGACGGCCAGATGAATACCCTTTCTAGTCAACTATATCTCCATTTCCCCATTCATCAACATTATTTTGTAATACTCATGTAGCCTGTTCCAGTCGATCTCTACCTGAACTTCTATAAACATATTTAACTTAACTGTTGCAGAATACTATACTAGTGACACTGATGAAAATCAATTAGATATTTATAAAGGAGCGTGATAGGCTTTTAAACAAGCAGTGTGGCAATCTGAAGAGTAAATTATTGAACAGCTTCAAAAGATTTCGACTCTTCAAACAAATTTGTTGATGAAAAACTTTAGGAGAATCAAAGAATACTAACTCAATTTATTCAGTTTCCAATTTTAGAAGTATGTTTCATAAACATCCTCAATAAAGCCTAAAATCCTATTGAAAAAAAAGATATCAGAACTCAAAGTAAGTGTTTGCCCAACAATTATCAAAATTGAAGACAGAAACACAGTATCATATTAAATGGAGTAAAGAGATATAGCATCATTGATCGACATACACAATTAGGACACAAGTTTCTTAAACTGAACAGAGACATTTGATAACCAAAAACAAGCATTGCATTAGCATAAAGACGTCAAGAAAGTTCCACATGATATTACACACAGTAAGAGATATAACAAGAGAATTGCAAAGCAACAGGCATTAAAATCCACCACACAACCAATATCTTCAGCTCAGTTTCTCTTTTCCTCACCCCTTCATTACATTCAAACGCACAAATTGTAAAATACGACCACATAAAATACAGTGGGAAAAACGAGAAAGCATAACAAAATAAACTAATGTATGGAAAGAGTTTACGTATATAAATATTAGTGAGGAGTGGAGTAATACCCGGCAGGGGGTAGTCCTACTCCATTTACTGGTGGCATTCCGTAAGGCATCATGGGTTGTACGCCAGGAGCATAGTAACCACCAGCATTGATCTTGGCCAAAGCAGCTTGGCCTTGCATGCCTTGTTGGGCATACTGTTGCCATATCACCTGCTCCTGCACTAGTAAGTGCTGCTTCTTTTCCATATCTGCCATTTGCACGTATGAAGGAGGAGGAATGCTCATCGATGCGGCAAATGGATCTTGTCCAACCGTCTGAACTGTACCATCTGGTGCAGGAAGCGCCAACACAGGAGTTGTGCTCTTCCCTGACCCAGGCAATGCCACACTACTGGAACTGCCACCACTCAGTTGGGCATTGCTCACATGTTGCCTAACCATTCCCTGATCATACATTCCATTCAACAACAAAGGATCAAGCCCACCGCCCATTGCCGCCTTCTGCTTAGACAAATGACTTGCCGTCTCAACCAAGGCCAATTCCCAATCAGCCTTCCCACTTTCAGCAGCCGGATTCTGCCAAGCAGAAACCACCTCCGGCTCCCCATTGGATGGGAATGCTTCCCAGGAGCCATTCCCATTGTTTGCCACCGGCCCTGCAAACAATGCCAAAGCCAACTTATTTCCTTGATCATCTGCTGTCAGTCCTTCATCCCTCAAATCAACCAAATCTCCAGCCTCCTGAACCACAGGCTTAGGAGGCTCCGGCTCAGGCGGTGGTGGCGGGGTATAATTCTCTGGAGGCGGTAATGCCTTAATCTCATTCATATCTGGCACCGGCTCCTCCTCTGCCACTGGTTGGCTCTCCACAATCCTCTCTGGACTCTTTGTAGCCTTAGCCCTATCCTTCACAAACTCTTCCAAAGTCTCCAACAACTTACTAGTAATCCTCTGTACTTCTGGGTACTCCGATGACCTTGCCACACCTATATCCTTGCACCAACCATAAAAACCCGCCAGCTCATCAATCTGTTTTGCGGCACTAGCATAGGCATCAAAAGCCTTAACACAATCCTGATACTCCATGTCAAAAAATTTGTCCAAAAGCACAGCCAAAACCTCACATACATCAGCATACAACTTAAAACTCTCCTTCACAGTCGAATACAAAGCCACCAGAATCATTCTCTCATTCTTGGCCATAGCTGTAGGTCGACACGACAAAAACCGATCCAAAAGCCTCTGTAAATGACCCATCTTCCCGAAAATCCTTTCAGGCTTCATTTCCCTCAACGGGGTCACATTTTTCCCTACCTCTGACGACTCCCTCACGTCCCCAGATGACCTTGATCTCCTCATCCCGTACCCCGGCTCGTCCTGGAACTCATTATAATCATAATCATAACCCCGATTTGAATTGGGAGGCGATCTATAATTAAACCTCTCCTCTCTGGACCCAAATTTCTCAATTTCACCGCCATTGCCACTCTGTTTTCGTTCAAACGCCATCAAATCAAGCCTCTGGTCCAAGTACAAAGCATAAGTCCTCACAAAAGCCGAGTGATCCCATGAATTCGAATGCGCCTCATCGCGGAAATCCGACAAATTCAACAACCTAGTACCCCTTCTGGTGGCATACATGATCTCCTGCTGGAAAATAGCATCTCCATCATTAAGCAAACGATGAACAAGCATCAAACACTTAAGGGCAACGATCCAATCTCGGGTTTTTCCAAGCCTTTTTGATATCAAGGACACACAAGCATTCACATATCCTCGAGAATACGATGTCAAGTGCAGAATCTCCCGTATATATTTCTCTGATGCCGGGTCATCGTCGTGGCTCGTGGCCTTGACTATGGCAACTTCAAGCTCCGGTGCCATATTGCTTGCCACCTTGGCAATTCCAATGCTCGTCTGGTCCTTCACCGCCCCGATCGCCTTCCGAATTGTGCTTGGTGCCATATCTTCAACTTATCTTCACCTTCATATGAAAAAAATTGAACAACTTAGTTAGCAAAATAGCTCATATAACTAGAAAAAATAAAACCCATAAAAAATAAAAAATAAAAAATCAGCTCAGCTTCACCTTGATATATAAATTTCAACAACTGAACCAGCAAAAAAAAAAAGTCTAACTAGAAAAATGAGAACCATTATAAAAAGGTCTGGTGATTTATACCTTCTGTAATCAAAGTATCCTAGATCTGCTTTAAATAAATGAAATTAATAATGGATCTGTGTAAATATACACGACAGAAAACGCTTAAAAGCGAGATCTGAATTAACTGAGCTAATTATTTTGTGCGTAAGCTAGGTTATTAGGTGGGCTGGGGCCTGGGGTGTAATGGAGGCCGGTTTTTTCTCTCGCTAGATTTGCTGCAACCTTGCAGAGAGAGAGAGAGAGGGCACAGAAAAGGTAAATGGAAATAAAAAGCGAACAAAGAGGTAGATTTAAATGGGGATTTGGATTCCGGAAGAATCTGAACCGTTGGATTCGATCTGAGAAGTGAAGGAGTTGAGTGCTGTTCGATGGATCATGGAATGACGAGGAATTGAAAGATGAGCGGAAAAATAATTTAGCCCTTGTTTGGTACACATTAAAATTTTCATTTTTATTCTTTTACTTATTTTCAATCACATATTTTTCAATAAAATAATAATTTTCATCACATTAATAATTTTTCCTTATTTTTCAACCACACATTCTTCATCAATCCACTATTTCAGAATACATTCTTCCAAAATAATGTGGTTCAAACACACCCTTAATTTCTTAAATTACTAATTTTGTAGTCTCTGACGGTGGCCCCGGCTCAGGCTTCCTTCCACGACCGCTTGTAGCGATTTTCAAGGAGCGGTGGAAGATTTAGAGAGTGTTTGGGAGTGATTTTTGAGGTAAAAATTGATTTTTGAATAATGATATAATAAAAATATGTGGTTGAAAAAGAAAAAAAATTTATTGATATGATAAAAATATTATTTTACTATAAAATATGTGATTAAAAATGAAAATTAATTGAAAATTAATTTTTAAAATCAATACCAACCAAACTCTTAAATATTTTCTATTCTCCTTATTTCAATTTAATGAAATATAAAATAAATAATAAGAGCCGCGACAATCATCACAATTCTCTTGCAGGGCAGGACATTTTGCAATCCTACTAAATAGTGATCTTGTGGTCAGATGGTAGTAGGATAGAATTCAAACATCAGATGATGTGATTGATGAATAGGCTTCCTCTTTCGGTTCACCGAATATCATTAGGGATATGATGGGAGTTCGCTGTGCTTCTTTAGGAAAAGAATCATCGGAGCGTAGCAAAATAGAGTTATGTTAGACTTACAGAAAATTTCTTCACAGAATATTTACAGATTAGACACAATTGGTGAGACCTTTTTTTTTTTTTTACAATATTTAATTCATGTGGAACCCATATTCATTGTGAGTATCTGTACACATTCTGTACATTTTTCATCTGTACATATGATTTTCTTCAGCAAATATCGCCTTTGGGGTTGCGTCTTTTCGAATGGATAAGGTTAGTTCAATAATCGAGAGCTTGTCTAAAAGGCTTACAAGTTATAATATGAACATTTTATTTTTCATTATAGTGTTATGCAATATTTGTTTATTTGTGTTTCGATTACTTTCTATTTCTTCAGTGGAGTGCTATTTTCTTTAATACTATCATCCCCCAAACACGCCCCTCTTGAAGCGTCGATGGTATTTTCGGGCTCAGAGTGCAGATTTTAGTGAGTAAATACTTTTTATTACAAGATCCACGCGTACAGTTTACGGTGATTGAGACGTTTTAGGAATGATTAGGAGCAATAGTTAAAATTAATAATCAAGATTAAACTTTAAACACATAATAATTATTATGCTTTATATTAAAGTGAATCGTGTGATAAAGGATTTTTTTGAACTTAAATAAAAAAATTATCCTTTTGGTAAAAATATATTGTTATGTCATAAAATTGTAGGGTTGATTGCTCCACCGATTGGAAATACCATCCCTCTTGAAAGTGAGCGTCTCTGGAGTAGTGGATTAGTGCAATTGGAAATGAATCTCCAAACTAATACAGAGAGAGTTATTGGATTGGATCGCTCTATTTTATAGCACGAGGTGATAAACAATAAATTCTACACGACTGCCTTGTGAATTTTTTTAATTTTGCAATGGGATAGTGATCAATATTCGTGAGCTCGGGGATCTTCAATGCGACAATGAGTGAATGAAGACTAATAATTAAATTGTGAAGTTTAGGGTCAGATCGACTTTGTTTTAGTATGGAGCTTGAATTATATATACACAGGATCCCTTTGGTAGTTCCTTACAAGTCCTGGAATGTAAAAATACCAAAACATCAATCTTAGTCACTCATATTTATAAACTGTTCATAAGTACTCAAATCACTTTTTATTCAACAAATCTAAGGATTCACAAGTGCTACACATTTATCCATCACAGTTCTCTATCTATTTATAATTCGATTTGTTTATAAACATTTCCAAACATGCTTGAGAGAACAAGATGTGGAGACACGAGTCCTATACATAAAGGTTGAGTCCCAACCTTGAGGGTCTCACACTACCCCTGCCCTGGAACATCGTGAGAGAGGTAAATCGCAAGTTATGCCTCCAAAGGTACAGGGTGGAAGATTGCTTGTACACTTGCACTAACCCAAGAGCCAAATCCAAGATTTGAATCCTTGACGCGGCAGCTTCAAAAAAAGTTGGATTTCCCCACCATTCCCTTTTACCACTTGAAGATGTGTCCTGGGGCACACGAGTCCTATACATAGGACTTATGGGTGGTTGCCCAAGGCATACTTGACTGTCGTCCTCATGGTCATGCTAGTGTAGCTAGAAAGAGAATATTTTCTTGCTCTTTCAAACTCCATAATCTAATTCTAGGATTTCGTTGTTGATTTTTGATGTCTACTCATCTATATAGTTAGCACTTCTGAGAATAATTAAGAAAACTTGGAGGTTAGTCTGAAGCACGTTGTTTAAAAAATAGAGCAAGAACTCCCACAAGTACAGTAAAAAATAGATATAAAATTAATAACGCGGGAATGAAATTTCACTCTAACCATGTGATTAATTAGAAAATTTATAACATGAATTTAAACATTTAATCCGATTTTGTGCTCGTAGAACTCTTAAAATATTTTAATTAATTAGAATTTTTTTATATAAATAAATTGAGAAAAGTGAAAGGGCTATAATGGCCATCATCTCATTATCAAGTCAAAAAAAAAAAAAAAATGTTTTTACAATCATGTTGACGCCACAAGGCCCACAACTCAACATCTACAATGTCACCAGGGCAAAAAAAGGCTAAATATGGTGGTTTGTGTAGGTATCAGTCAACACTCACCCAGCCATCCTCAAGTCAAACCATAATGAATATCAAGTCCAAACTACTCTACATTTAGTCATTGTTTGATCCCCATTATTTTTATAATATATTTTTTTTTCTTCTTTTCAATCATATATTTTACAATAAAATAATATTACACGCAAATTCACAATTTTTTCTTATTTTTTAATCATACATTTTTCAACAATCTATTATTCCAAAATACATTCTACAAAAAAAAAAAAAAAAAAAGGGCCCAAACAAGTTATTAACTTAGTACAGGTATAGCAACCTGTAATGGTTTGAAGAATTAATCAAGCCTTGTTGTGAAAATACCAATGCACAAGTATTTTCACCCAAAACTCAAGAACACAAAAGAAATAATATGAATGTGAGTAGAAAAATGAATATGAATTTAATTTTAGAGAGTATAAGTATAAAACAATGTTTTTCAATTATTTTCACTAAGAACATGACTCCTCTGTTTATAGGCCTCACTATTGTACACGAATTGGTGCCAAAATTAGGTTGAAAGGGCACCAAATTCAAGTGACAAACGGTAGGAAACCGTCCTCCAACGGTCACAAGGTTTGTACTATGCGACCGCATAGTACAAAACTATACGGTCGCATAGTTATACCCGGACAAGAAGATGAGACTTCTATCCATTCTATGCGGCCGCATAGAACAAAATTCGGCCTGCCTTTTCCATTCTTCTTATTTGTTTGTTTTGAACAACTCTATTTCTCAACAATCCCCCACTTGTTCAAAATGAACAAGTTTCACATTCAATCATAAACGATACTCATGCCTAAGGATTAGATATCTTTCGATTTGAATCTAACCATAGTGTAATTTTAACAAAGCAAAGTCGGAATCAAAGGTAGCGTGAAGTTTTGAACCAATTATTCCATATGACAAAACCAGTAAGAACATACACACAAGTACCACGTGTTCTCAAGTTTCTCAAACTCGCTTAGCGTTTTTATGGCCTTGCGCTCATCCTTTTCGACAAACTTTTAAGAGAGTAACTCTAACTCTCTATTGAGGCGGCACCACCTCGAAGTTCGTCTAGGTGAAATTCTTCCAGCATCTTTGTTACTTTTAGAGATGCTTGTGCTCTTAGCACTGAACTTCATTAAGAGCTTGAAGCTCAACCCTCACTTCAGTAACAACCAGCATTATTTAACTAAGATAGGGTTATCGCAGATTTGAATAATGCTGAAACTATCCACATATCAAATGACTTGTTGTTACCCTTTGAACCCATGGATTACCTTTTGAGTAATGACAGGTAGGGTTGATATCATTGGTGAATCTTTCTATTTTAAGAGTTTCAACCTCATCCTACTCGATGTAGATGTTACTAAATCTCGATTTAGAGGTTTAGTTAGAGGATCCGCTAGATTCTCGATAGACTTAACATAATTTAGGAAAATTATTCCATCTTTGATTAATTTCCTTATGTAGTCATGTCTAAGACTCATATGTCTAGACTTTCCGTTGTATACCTCGTTGTATGTTTTTGCTAATGTGGCTTGACTATCACACATGATAGATATTGAAGATATATTCTTCGATCCCAAAGATATCTCATAAAAGAGATCCTTAAACCACTCAACTTCTTTCCCGGTATCCGATAATGCTACAAATTCGGATTCCATGGTCGAGTGTGTTATACATGTCTGTTTCTTTGATTTTCAAGAAACAGCTCCTCCTTCAAGAGTGAACACCCAACCGGAAGTGGATTTATTCTCACCCGTGCTAGATATCCAACTAGCATCGGTAAATCCTTCCAAGACAACCGGGAATTTAGTATATTGTAGGCTTAGACCCTTGGTTCTTCTTTAAATACCCAAAAACCCTTTCAATGGCCTTCCAATGATCATTGCTTGGATTACTAGTAAACCTACTTAGTTTACTAATTGCGAATGCTACGTCTGGTCTTGTGCATTGAACTGCATACATAAGACTTCCAATAACACTTGCGTATTCCAATTGAGCAATTGCCCTTCCATCATTCTTTACAAGTTTTGAACTTGGATCAATTGGGGTACTTGCTTCTTTTATGTTCAAATGTTTAAACTTGTTTATCACATTCTCAATATAATGTGATTGACTTAAATGGTAACCCCCACTAGTCTTTGTGACTTTGATACCTAAAATGGTATCCACTTGTCCAAGATCCTTCATCTTAAATGTGGAAGATAGAAACCTCTTTGTTTCTTTTATTCCATCCATGTGATTACTCATAATCAACATGTCATCAACATATAGGCATATAAATATCACATAATTATCACACACTTTTGAATATAAACATTTATCTACGCTATTATGTTTAAAACCAAACGAAATTATAGCTAAGTCAAATTTCTCATGCCACTTTTTAGGTGAATGTTTTAAACCGTATAACGATTTTACTAACTTGCACACTTTATGTTCATTTCCGGGTAGAGCAAAACTTTCAGGTTGTTCCATATAAACCTCCTCATTGAGATCCTCATTCAAGAATGCCGTCTTGACATCCATTTGATGAACATGCAAGTCATGTATCGAAACTAATGCAAATAATATCCTTTTCAATGTTATTCTAGCTACCGGTGCATATGTATCAAAATAATCTATTCCTTCTCTTTGTCGATATCCTTTAGCTACTAATCTAGCTTTAAAAGTATTTAGAGAACCATCAACATTGTATTTTCTCCTGAATACCCATTTACATCCAATAGGTTTGGATCCGGGTGGTAAATCGACAAGTTCCCAAGTATTATTTGACATTATTGAATCCATTTCATCTTTGATTGCATCTTTCCAAAACATGCTATCACGAGAAGTCATAGCTTCTCTATAAGTTTTAGGATCGGTTTCCACATGTAGAACAAATGGAATTGTTCTTACTACATTCAATTCATTTTCTTCTACTAAGTAAAAAGAAATGCGTTGAGAATCAATTTCATTCGGTCCTAAAGACTCCTCAATTCGAGTTCTTTTGCTTCTTCGTGGCTTACTTGACTCATCAACACTTTTAGAAGATGTTTCATCATGTGTTCCACTTGAGCTAGGGATATGTAAGAGATTTTTCCTCAATTCATTATCCGAAGATAATGAATCCTCAAAGAACTCTACATCACTTGATTCAATAATCACATTGGTCTCCAAGTTTAATAATCTATATGATTTGCTATTGCTAGCATATCCAACAAAGGCACATTTGATGCCTCTTGGACCCAACTTGGTCCTATTAGGGTTTGTGTTCTTACAATAACCAAGACACCCCCACACTTTGAAGTATTCAATGTTATGTTTTCTTCCTTTCCAAGATTCATAAGAAGAAACCTTAGTTTGTTTAGAAGGAATTCTATTTAATATCCTACATGCACTTAACAAGGCCTCATCCCACAAATTAAATGGCAACTTAGTATAGGTAAGCATGGCATTTATCATTTCAACTAAAGTTCTATTTTTTCTTTCAGTTAGACCATTTTATTCCTGTGTTCTAGGTGCCGAACATTGATGAATTATGCCATGTTGTTCACAAAATATGTTGAAATCACTAGAAAAATATTCACCGCCTCTATCACTTCTTAATGTTTTTATTTTCTTGTTTAGGTGATTTTCAACCTCATTTTTACACACTTTAAATATATCAAAAACTTCACTTTTATGTTTCATTAAATAAACATAGGTGTATCTAGTACAATAATCAATAAATGTAATAAAATACATATTTTCACCTCTAGTTAACATGTCATTTAATTCACAAATATCCGTATGAATTAATTCTAATATACCATATGTTCTTTTTACACTTTGATAAGGCTTTTTTAATCATCTTTGCTTCTACACAAGTTTTGCATTTAAAAACATCATTTTCATCATATAAAATTAAATCACATTTCATCATACGTTTCATAGTACTTTTTTCAATATGTCCTAATCTAGCATGCCACAATGAAAATAAATCAACAACATAAGCAAAGTTATTTTTATTCTCATTCAAATTGTCAACAGTACATAATTTGACCATTCCTTCACTAGAATAGTATTTTTCAACAAATTTCTCATTTATGGATAATACAAGTTTTCTGGATTCAAATACACTTTTGATACCCGATTTTCCTAATAGATTTCCACTAACCAAATTTCTAGTCATGTCGGGAACATGTAGTACATTGGTCAAGGTAATGGTCTTACCGGAAGTGAAGATAATATCCACACTTCCCTTTCCAATCACTTTAGATCGAACCTTATTACCCATTTGAATCCCTTGGTCTCCATCAACTTCATGATAAGTCTTGAAAGAAGATTTGTCATATGATACATGTATTGTAGCACAAGTATCATACCACTATCCAGGAACCTTTCCCTTGATTACATTGATTTCACAAATGGTGGCCACAATTCTACCCTCTTTGATGGAGTTCACTTTGCCCTTGAAATTATTTTGTTTTCGGTGTCTACAATCCTTTGCATAGTGACCAGATTTGTCACACACAAAACAACCTCCTTTTGTCTTCTTCTTGAACTTGTTGAAGTTCGTTGAAGGCTTCCTTTTGTTGGATTTTGTTGGCGGTTCAGTTTTCTCAATTACATTGGCTTTGGAAGTGCCTTCATAAGAGTTTTCACTCTTATCTTGCACTCTTGACTCTTCTTCAATGCGCAAATATTTTTGCAATTGTTCCAAGGAGTGGTCCTCGAAACTATGCATTATTTTCTTCCGGTATCCTTTCCAAGTACCGGGGAGTTTTGCAATAATTGCTCCCACTTGAAAGGTCTGCGGGATTTCAATCTTCACCGCCTTCAACTTGTTGACTAGCACTTGCAATTCATGAATTTGGGGAAGCAATGAGATATTTTCAAGAAATTTAAAATCAAAGTACTTAGAAGTTAAAAATTTATTGGTACCTTCTTCCTCCGCTTTGTACTTACTTTCCAATGCATCCCATATTTCTTTTGGTGATGTTGTGTTGGTGTATAGATCATACAATCGATCCGACAAGGAGTTGAGAATATGACCGCGGCATATCAATTCGTCCTCTTTACGCTTCTTTCTATTCACTCTTGACTCATCGGTGTCTTTGTCGGATGGTTCGGGTAGATCTTCCACGTTCGGATCAAGCACATAAAAAATCTTCAACGCCGTAAGAAGGAATTTCAACTTATCTTGCCATCTTGTAAAGTTGGTGCCATCAAAACGATCAAAACGAACCAAATTTTGATTCATCAACTTTATAGTAGCCATTGTTGTTTCGCTCTCCATTGCAGAAGTATATTGTTTGAGATTGTTGGAAAACTTCAATCGAAGGAGGAGAGAAAAAAATCTTGAAAACTGCAACAAAACTGGAAATCAAACTTCAAATAAAGCTCAAACACGTGATCGTTGTCCTCAAACAATATTTGCCCCTTCTCCGGTAAATTGAGATGCTAAAAGGTTTTCCGACAAATGGTTTGAAAGATTAATCAAGTCTTGTTGTGAAAATACCAAAGCACAAGTATTTTCACCCAAAACTCAAAAACACAAAAGAAATAATATGAATGTGAGTAGAAAAATGGATATGAAATTGATTGTAGAGAGTATAAGTATAAAACAATGTTTTTCAATTGTTTTCACTAAGAACATAGCTCCTCTATTTATAAGCCTCACTATTGTACACGAATTGGTGCCAAAATTAGGTTGAAAGGACACCAAATTTAAGTGACAAACGGTAGGAAACCGTCCTTCAACGATCACAAAGTTTGTACTATGCGACCGCATAGTACAAAACTATGCGGTCGCATAGTTATACCCGGACAAGAAGATGAGGCTTCTGTCCATTCTATGCGGCCGCATAGAACAAAATTCGGTCTGCTTTTTCCATTTTTTCTTATTTGTTTGTTTTGAACAACTCTATTTCTCAACAGTCTGGACCCGGACCAAGTTACGGTGTGTGCGTGCCCGAATGACAAGCATAGTTGTGAACATTTCACGGCGAAGCTTACGAATCATCTCCTCCTCTCTCTTAGTACCATCTACAGTTCAAAACATTATATGTGAACAATAATGCTCAGTAAATACAAGATCAATGATGAATACAACGCTTTTGTGTTCACACAATCTCAAAATGAACGAAAGTGTAAAAATTGCTATTTCATTTGTTGCATCCTGAAGCAACGTATGTTTCCAAAATGCAACTTTTAAGTGTGTTGGGCAACTTTCATTTGACGATAACACAAGGGTTGATTGATGACTTCGTTTGTAAGCAGATTTTGTGCCTCTACTGACTACTGTCATAAGGTTCAACACACATAATGTCTCTTAACAACAAAAGACTGCACCTCTTCGTCTCTTGGCATTTCTTTCATTTTTCTCTTTCTTTTTCCATTTGTAAATTTGTCTTGAGATTCTGAGTGGGTCTTTGGTGAGACTAGGTTTGTCAAGGCATTCATGAACAATGACCTAATTATGGCTTGGAGTTATAGGGACTGTATTGTGTTTTCTGTAGGTTTGAGTTATCTTGCACTGTGTATTTTTGGTTTGCGCACAGTGATTTGATATCGGTATTTTGGTTTGGGTTGTCCACTAGAAATCACTTTAGATCCTAGAGAGCCATTTAAATTGCATACGTAAATTTTAATTAGTATTTGATTTGATGCGGTTCTCATTGAAATTGGATCGAATCACACCAATGTCACCTTTATGACCAATCATCGAACTGTATGAAACTAATTAAGGAATTTTGTTTAATATAGTCAAATCATAAAAGGGTTAATACAATTTTCTGTTAATTCAAAGTGAATCTAAATTTATAATGAGCAAAATTATCTAAAATAATTGTTTCAAAAAAAAATTATTTCCCAAGTTCGTTTGCGTGTACAACGTATTGACTCAAAATTTGGTACAAAAGGGAAATAATTAATAGCAGAAATCGCCCATAAAAATATTTTCATGTGCGATATACCCCTTACATATTAGAAATAGCAGAAAACCCCCATGTTTGAAATATTTTGTGCGAAAAAACCCTCCTACTGTCAAGATCCATCAATTTGCCATAAAAAATAATAAAAATGTCAAAATTAAAAGTAAATAATTGCAATTTCAGTATCAAAACTTTTTATGTTTTCACAAATTAAATCCAATTTTTTAGGATAATTGCAGCAGCATTTTCTAACCTTTCACTTTTTTGTAGATTTTATCATAATCTTCACTTTGAGCATACCAACAATATCAAACTTTTCAAAAACTTACACCCTGGGTCCAAATGGATGAAAACCATGCTCCTTACTATTAGTTGACCAAAAATATCAAACTTTTATCAATTTTGACCAAATTAAAAAGGGTAAAATGGTAACTATACAATTTTCTCACATTAAGCCCATGTTTGATGCACGTTAAAATGGAAAGAATGTAATTTTTGGGTGATGTGACGTGAATATGTGGTTGAAAAAGAAGAAAGAAGTTATTAATTTGATGAAAAATATTATTTTATTAAAGAATGTGTGGTTGAAAATAAGTAGAAGAATGAAAATGAAAAATTAGAATATGGATCAAATATGGCCTAAATAATTAAAATAATTAAATGAAAAATTGAAAAAATCATCATCTCCTATAATTATCCTTTTCCATATTCTGTCCAAATCCACTCCTACCCTAAAACCAAAGTCATTGTCACCACCGTAGTCCACCGCCACCACCACCACCACCAAACTCACAACCACCATATTTTCATTACCAAATGGAACCCAAATGAAAAATCACATTCAAACCTAAAAATTTATCTCCCGATTCACCTCAATTGTTGTTGCTTTGTCCAAAATCGAACCCAAAATCACTGCTTCTTCCCCATATAGTTGTTGCTCTCAATCGTGCCATTGGTCGAAAATCATCAAATTTGCAACTTACAAAATCAGGAAGTGCAATGGAAATCTCCGAGCAATACCTCTCACCGACAACGACGGCCTCAAAATTCAACGTGCCCACCAAAGCTTCCTCTTCCTCAATAACATCGATCCCACTCTCGAAATCCCCCTAGCTCCCTCATCATCCTTAACCAACACGATAGTTTCCTCCGTTTTAAAGTGATTTGGGGTTTTCATTTGTGATGTTAATGTAGTAAAAGGGTTGAAGGAGTAGCTGTGGTGGTAGGTGGAGTTGGCGATGTCGGTGGAGTTGGTGTGGTAGTAAATCAAATTTGATTTGTGTTGTTAATATGGTCAATAGAACCACCATCGTACGGCAATGGTGGGTGGCTAGACATTGTTTTCTAGTTTTAATTGGGTAGGGTGAGGTGGAATGGGTGAGTGAGTGGGAAAACGATGAGTTTATATATATATTTTTATTTTTTATTTAATTTTTAACTTATTAATGTGAGAAAATTGTATAGTTACCATTTTGTCCTGTTTTATTTGGTCAAATTTGATCAAAGTTTGACATTTTTGGTCAACTAATGATAAGATTGATGGTTTCCATCCATTTGGACTTCAGGTGCAATTTTTTGAAAGATTTGAAATTGTGTGGTACAAAGTGAAAGTTAGGTAAAGTCCACAAAAAAGTGAAATGTAGACTGTTGCTACAATTATCTCAATTTTTTATATGTGCTAACTACAATCCCAAATTTTTATAACTTTATTTTCCACCCTACCCGCAAAAAATAATAATAACTTCATCTTCTTCCCCAAAAATAATAATTAAATTAAAAAAAAAAAAACACCCAAACAATAAAAGAAGGTTCTCTCCTTAAAACCCCACCATCTTCAGCACCACCACCGAAACTATCGCCAACCGACCACATCCACCCATCTCACACAAGACGCACCATAAATCGTCACCATCACCATCACCATCACCATCACCATCACCATCAAACCAAAATCTTCATATTTCTGGTTCAATTCTTCTGCACTCAACAACTCAGGATCATCCTCCCCAATTTCTGAATTGTAATCCACATGTTCGAATTAGTGGAATTAATTAACACAGTCATTTCAATTGATTTAGGCGGAATAGCTTCATTGTTTTTGCAAGCTTGCGCACTAATTTAAGGGCTTGATTGGATAAATTATTTGCATGCCCATGTTTGTTTGGCCCTAATTATGCATTCCCCTATATGAATTTATAGATTGAAACACTTGTGACCCATCAATTTTGGAAAGAACATAGTCCTTGTGCGTAGTGTTCAGTGTTCTTTGAACCAGAAATTGGAGCAGTTTGGGTACTGAAATTACAATTATTCCTTTTTAATTTTGACATTTCTTATTATTTTTAACGATAAATCTGACGGACCTTGATGGCCGGGGATTTTTGCACAAAAGGTTTCAAACATGGGAGTTTCCTGTAATTTTCAATAGATAGGAGGCACATCGCACATGAAAATATTTTTATGGAGGTTTTCTGCTCTTCATTCAAAGGGAAAGTTTAGCCTTTAAAGCATGGAAGATATGTCCCTTTTTCCTTCATTTAAACAAATATTTAAATGTAAAAATTTCTTGACTCATAATATAACTCTCCGTTAGAGAAGGCATGTTACAAGATAAAAGTATCCTATTTTGAAATCTTTAAATAATGTAAATTGATTGATTTATTTTCTCAATTAACTAAGTTTTTGAATTTTATACTGGTTGTTAGAAAAAAGGAAAACATAAAAAATATATATAACTCTTTAGCCATAGTTTTTAGTCCCGACCTGAATTCTAACCTGGACGAAGAGTTGAGTCACTAGTCAGTAGTTTAACGATAATAGAGATTCGATCAACTCTTGTCAAATATAATAAAATAGCAATACTGATTGTTGTTTATTAGTTTCATTTTTTTTTTCATTCTCTTACAAATTTAGATCTCGATCATACTAGAGGCTCGGAAAAGAAAACATATTCACTTGACCAAAGATGCCGTCATTAAAATTTCATAATATATTGATAGCAGGAAATAATACAATATAAGGTAGAGGAAAGGTAAAATTTTGAAAAAATGTGAAAACTGAAGTCTAAAGAAATGAGCGTTAAATATCAAATTTGCAATTAGCCATGACCAGTCAGGTTAATGTGTTAATGTTCGCAAATTTTTCAATTTTTTATCGAGTCGATTGCAGATCAGCCAAATAGAACAATCTACACCAATTGACAACAGGTATTCAGGTAGAACTATCAGACCAATCCAAAATTTAAACAATCATGTTACTTATATAATATTTTTTTTATAATCTTGATTGACAATACACACTTGACAACATCATATTCATCTATTTTAAAAACTGTTTTTTTAAATCAATGGTCCAGATTTCGACAACATCAATGTTATCAATCACAATTATCAACAATAATTGTACAAATAGCTTTATTCAATTTTAAAACACTAATTTTAGCTACTTCTTTAGACAAACTCCCACATTGGCTTGTTAAAAGAAGACCTTAATATTGCAGCAAACGTAGGCGATTGAATCCACAATTTGTTGCAGGTCTTTTTCAAAAACCGATCTGGTTTAATCGAAATTTAACTGGATTTTGACAACCTTTTTGCTTCCATCCGTCTTTCACATGGTGGCCTTAACCGGTCGATCCGGTCCGTGATTTTGCCAAATGAAATTTACCCTAAACTTACTTTTCCAAAAATTAAGTCTGAGACTTACTTAATTTTGAAGTTAGGTTTCAAAATCATTAGATGTGGAAAGTGGTGTTCTTGATTTGTTCTGAAAAATTACCTGGTGCTACGATTGCATATTCATTTGGCTCATGCTCATCACCTGATTCTGGTTCATTGCTATTATTTGTTGTTAATTTTGTAATTATGGTTTAGATGAAAATCATGGAAGCTTGCTCGTTCATTTTGATATATGCCAATCAAGTTTTCATCGATGGTGGCGTGGGGGTGAAGGTGGACATTTTACATAGAGAAAATACCCATATCCAGCAGTCGACCAAGAGGATTACAACTTACAAGAAATGTGTGTGGGGTTATGGTGGGAGTGTATGTTATTTTTTTTCTTTATTTTTTTGCAAAAAACGTTGGAGTATAAGAGACAATGGATGAATGATGCACATTATGAAAAATTGGAAGCCAAGACCGTCAGTATCATCATGTTGGCTTTTGCATTTGAGTTAACATATCGTGATTCGAATGAAAATTTTCATTCTAAGTTATGAAAAACGTTAGAAGAATTGTACATGTCTAGGTCCCAAACAAATATGTTATATTTGAAGAAGCAATTATATGAGATGAGATGGGAGGATGATACTCGTTAATCTCAAAAAGTGCACCTCTAACATGGTCAATATATCTCAAGACATCTCACGTCCATGCAAGTCGTGTTCCTGCACATTTGGACAAACCGTCAATCATACGTGGCCTCCCTCAATAGGATTGGAGTTGGTTTCGCGTACTCCAATGGTCAAGTTAGTTGTTTAAGTAGATATATCAGTGTAGGAGAACTTTAAACATGAGCCTCCGATGTAAAAAGAATGTCGATTTTGGGGAGTAAAGAGTAAAATAATGATATAGCAAAGTTGTAGTTTGAGAGCCTAAACTTGCATTACTCTTGGAATGATATCAAGTGTGAGCTTTTATAGTAGAAGATGATGAATGAGAATCGTTGGATGAAGAAACATGTGACCTCATCCTAGTAGTGCGAGCCTCTTACCATAGGTATCAACGAATCAAACAAGTGCATCTAATTTAAGGACCATTTGTAGTTCTAGGCCCGACATGCACTGGCGGAGCCAGCTATCTGGAGTTGGGGGATCCCAAAATTGAAGATATAGAGGTGAAGGGGTTCGGGGGCCACATGGGCTGCCCCGATTTTTTTTTAATACCTTATTAACAAAAAAACTAATAAACGTATAAAAGAAAATACTTCTTGAGTACCAATACACATTGTTACATGTGGGACGAGCTTGATTTTCGGTTTCCTCTTTGGCTTTTGTCTATGAATTTTATAAAATTTTCGAGACTCTAATTGCAGTATGGATTTTGAAATAACTATGCAAGATTTTGTGGGCCTATTAATACAACACAACTTTTTTTCACTTTAATTATTGGTACAAAAAAAAAAGAACTAAAATTTTTTTTTTTTAAAAATGTCAAAAAATTGGGGGTCTGGTTCCTTCCAGGACCCCCCTTAGCTCCGCCAGTGCCGACATGTAAGACTAGACTTGTTGACTGAGTAGAGCCACCTATTCAGTGACTTGTCACATTACCCACTTATTACAAGATCTTGTATGAAGATCTTCTCTAAGGTACCTCTATCTATCTCACCTTTTATCCATGAGGGCTCGGCTCCCTATGGGAGTTCGACTAAAAAGGGTTCGATCAAATTGCCACACACGCAAAATGGTGTGGAGTACGGGCCTATGTTCTTTTGCGGTGCGCTTGCCACTTGGCAATGCTTAGAGCCTCGTTGGGAGAGGCGTAACAATACTGAGATTTGAAGAAGCAATTGTATGGTCAGATGGATGATCTCATGGAGTGTGTTATTACAACTACTACAATAAATGATACATTAGAATAAACAACGAGGAATTGACAAAGCATATTGAAGCAAAGAGGAGTTAAGAGTCTCAAGAGGCCTCTAATGATAAAAATGTGGTTAATGCTGATATTGATAATGATTTCTATTGTCTAAACAGAATAAGGTTCTCCAGGTAACTCTTGGATTTTGGATGTGTATCATATGTCCTCTCACAAGGAGTGATTTGAGGATTTTTAAGCCCTGATGTGCACGATGTTATGATGACTGATAATCGAAAACTTGAAGTTAAAAGTTCATGTACTATGAAAGTGAAGATGTTTGATAGAGCGGTGCAATTATTAATAGGTGTTATACATGTCCCAATATTGAAGCAAATTTTATATCGTTGGGAGCGTTGGACACAGTAGGATATGAATATGCTGCATGAGTTGATATAATGAATGTGAACGAACGTTTAGTGGAGATAGTGAGAATTAAAATGTTGGCAATTCATACAGGCTAATAGGAAGACAGTTTCAGGTAGAATTATTGCATTGGAGCAGGACTGATGAGAGTCTTCTGTTATAGCCAAGGATTGTGAAATGGCCATGATGAATTCTGTTGCTAATGTAAAAAATAAAGATCGATGTTCAAATATGTCAAATCATAGAGTCACATTTAATAAGTCTTTAAATTCGATACATGTTTAAAATAATTGATCAAGGAATGATGGCCTTACTAGTAAAAGGGTGCAGGTATGGGTGTTTAGGCGTGCTATGATTTTGACAATTTGAGTCAAGGTGGAGATTGTTGGAAAATTGACTTAATTTTTTTTTTTTGGTGGTTGATTAATGGGTTAAACCCCATTACTTATAAAAATTCGTTTAAGCCATTATAAATTGGTGCTTGGGGTAATCCGATGAATGCATTGCGGAACCTCCGCTGCTTAGTATTGGTGTGTGAAACAATAATTGTGGAGAGAGAGAGAGAGAGAGAACTGGCATCGCAGATGTGCTGCCAAGGAGTGCATCTGTTGTAGGCAAAGATTTTGGATTTTTTTGCACCAGGAAGTGCCTCTTCATCCATATATGCCTATTTTTTGGATTTCATTCGTGCTTTGCTATCCAAATTAAAGCTATTTGTTTGGAGACTCTAAAGTATCTGAATTCAAGGAGAAGGTGCAAGTAATGCTTATAGGACAGCGTTCTATACGATTCAAGCCTATTTGTTTGACTATTTCTTCTCCATTTCTTTGTTACAGCAAGGTTTTTCTAGGTTGGCAGATTGTTCTTCATTATCTTAAAGTCTTGTGAAGATTTTCAACAATCTAAAAGCGTTATCATTGAGTTTGAATCCACGATGGCTACAATCAAGAATTTGTAAGATTTGATTGATTTGATGGTGCAAACTTCAAGCTATAGCAAGGATAGATCAAGTTTTTTCTCCCAACGTTGAATATAATTTACATTCTACATCAGAGGTTGGAGCCACTTCCCCTGTCTAGAGTAAAAGATACCAATGAGATGAAGGCCTCAAGAAAGAAGAGAGAACGCTACGAATTAATGTGTCAAGATCGTATATTGGATGCGCCATCCCAGCATTTGTTTGATGTTTACATCAATTTCACATCAGCAAGACAGATTTGGATGGCACTTGAAGATAAATACAATCTCAGGGAAACAAGAATCGAGAAAACTAATATTTTCAAATTCCTAGATAAAATCTCAGTGTGGTTTCAAGAAGTATAGGGTGTTGAGTGAGTGAATTCAATATTATTAAGGTCTAATTTCTTGGACTATATACTTGTTCTGGGAATGAATAAGAACTGAACAAGTGGAGATGTATCCAGATGATGTATTTGGTTAAATCTATTTTGTATTAGTAACAACATATTAATTGTTTATTAATTGTTTCTAAGTAGGGTTAATTTCAGAAATGGTCACTGAAGTTACATAAAAATTACAAAATGGTCACTGAAGTTCAAAACTTTCATGAACGGTCACTCAAGTTTTAGGTGCTTTCAGAAATGGTCACTGAAGTTTAAGATTTTCACCAACGGTCACTGAAGTTTAGGAGATGTTTCACTAACGGTCACTGAAATTACAAAAAGTTTCAGGAATGGTCACTGAAGGGTCATGCATTTTTTCAGTTTTTTGGACGACTTTTTCGGCCACTTCCGACCACCAAAATCGCCGAATTTTGATACCTTTGGAAAGCCCACAATCTCCTCTTCAATTACCACCCAAAATCTCCCCCAAACTCCAAACGATTCGACCGAAAAATCGCCGCAAAAGTCGCCCAAAAGATTGGAAAAATCTGCCCAGATTTTTTCAATTTTTTGGGCGACTTTTCGGCAACTTCCGACCACCAAAATCGCCGAATTTTGATACCGTTGGAAAGCCCACAATGTCCTCTTCAATTATCACCCAAAATCTCCCCCAAACTCCAAAAGATTCGACCGAAAAATCGCCGCAAAGTCAGCATGAAAAATATGGGCAGATTTTCGGCCTTTTTGGGTAGCTGACTTTGCGGCGATTTTTCGGTCGAATATTTTGGAGTTTGGGGAAGATTTTGGGTGATAATTGAAGAGGACATTGTGGGCTTTCCAACGGTATCAAAATCCGGCGATTTTGGTGGTCGGAAGTGGCCGGAAAGTCGTCACAAAGTCGCCCAAAAAATTGAAAAAATTTGGGCAGATTTTTCCAATTTTTTGGGCGACTTTTGCGATGATTTTTCGGTCGAATCGTTTAGAGTTTGGGGGAGATTTTGGGTGGTAATTGAAGAGGAGATTGTGGGCTTTCCAAAAGTATCAAAATTCGACGATTTTGGTGGTCGGAAGTGGCCCAAAAAATTGAAAAAATGCATGACCCTTCAGTGACCGTTCCTGAAACATTTTGTAACTTCAGTGACCGTTAGTGAAACATCTCCTAAACTTCAGTGACCGTTGGTGAAAATCTTAAACTTCAGTGACCATTTCTGAAAGCACCTGAAACTTGAGTGACCGTTCATGAAAGTTTTGAACTTCAGTGACCATTTTATAATTTTCATGTAACTTCAGTGACCATTTCTGAAATTAACCCTTTCTAAGTATCATGATTGTAGAATATATAGTTTTGATTAATTATATATTGGATAAGTAGTGAAATAAATCATTACAATGAGTATGATTATTTCATTGTGTATCCATGTAGATTGCTCTTATGTTGTGAGATGTGAATTGGCTAAAAATGCCTTACTTATTATGCATGATAGGAATGTAAATGCATTTCATAGAGAGATTGAAAGCACTTTAAGCCTTGTTCGATAGAAATTTAAATCCAATTTTAATTGAAAATATAGTCATTATGTTTGACTTTCATCTCACGAATGAGACCCACTAACGGCTAGTTTTTCAATTTAAATCTAATTTAAATCTTCACCAAATTTTGCATTTTTGTTAGTTCTAGTTAGCAAGACATTGTGCAAGAGATGTTTGTATGAAATCTATGCATAAGGAAATGAAATGATTATTGATTACGAGATAGAAAATAAATTTTTTGGCATTAAGTTTATTTAAAAATGAATTCCATCTAGATGATGAGTTTTGTGATGGTAGATAAAGGGTCTATCTAACGAGAGATGATGATACTTAATTCCGGTATCAAGTGAAATTGTTAGTTATTAAGTGAAAATAACGATATTCAAGGGCTTGGTTTTCTAAGACATTGCATAAGTTGAAATGGTAAGTGAAATAAAAAATAAACTTACAGTCAAAATTTAAAGATTCTTCATCATTGCTAAAAGTTGGGGTAACTCTGATTCTTACATGAATACGATTTCGATCTCAAAGGAAATCAATATATTGATATCTATTAGATAGTGTGAAGAGATAGAAATGTTGATAGAACTAGTGATCTATCACCTGAAATGAAAACTGTAAAATCAATTATTTGGAACTATCCTAAAATGTGGGGATATCATTGACGATTCAAAAAAATATTATTGTGCTCATGGAGTAGGCGATCTTAAAAACTCAGAAAGAGTTGATAAACATTGTGATTTGTTTCTTGAACAAAATTTGTTCATAAATTTGGGAAAAAAAATCATATCATTCAAAGTGAGAGAATAAATATTAAATATACTACAAATATGGGTATCATTGAAATATCAAAACTCTTATCAAAGATGTAAAGTAATACGGTGATAAAAGGAAAATATCATCGTAGAAACCTCAACTAGTTTAAGAATATCAAAGTGTAAATAACTAATTGTGTTGAATCACTTAAATCGAGAAAAATATGTGAAAAAGTTGAACCATAACTTTGGTTCAAACTTCTATGAAGTCAAGATAATTTTTCACTAAAATTCGCACGAAATAAATCAGAAGATCAAAATCAAGTAGGATGAGGTAGAAAATCCTTCTATATAGATCCACAAATTGACAACAACCATACCTATAGTTACAAAACGAGTTTAAAGGATAAAAACAAGCTATTCGATAAGTGTATAGTTTTCAGCACTGTCATATTTATACTTATCTTAGATTAAAGTGCTAATTGTTACAGTTTGGAGAGTGAAGTTTATTAAAACTCTTAAGGAGCTAGGTTCAATATTTGGTACAAGTATCAAAATGCAACAAAGATACTAAAAGAATTTCATCTATATAAACTTCGAGGTTGTGTCACCTCAATAGAGAGTCGAAATTTCTCTTATTAAAATTCATAAATCGGACAAGTGCATGGTTAATGCACTAAGAGAAATTTGAGTGGAACAAATAGAAATAAAGTGTTCATGTGTGTGATATTGCTACTATTTTTTTTAATCGGTAAATGTAAATTGTAGAGATCAAAATTTTCAGTACAACCACTCTGAATATATTCGGGCTAACAAATCAAACATTACAAAAGATCTAAAGATTTAAAGCAAGAGACTCAAAATGAATCCAAAACATGAAGTTTCAAAAGGAATAATGGTTTTGAATTTTAAGGTTACTTCGGAATTTTGATAGTACTTCATGATGTTGCACTAAGGTAGGTTCAAATCGAAAGATGCCTTATTTCATGCATGAACACCGTATTAAATCTGAATTATATGGGAGAATATTTTATAAGTGAGGGAATATTTGAATAAGTGAGGGATTTTTGAAAATGTTGTTTAAATATTGCACATTGAACAGCAGATCAAGGAAAAAATAAGGGAAAATTGGGGACAGAGGTGCTGCAAGCGCAGCAGTGCATTTGGCTCAACTTGTAGCACATGTGTTGCCTTGTACCTGTTGGCTTGAGATGTTAGTTTTTTGCACCAAGATGTGTCTCTTCATCCTCATGGTCATGTCCTCTCGTGTAATGAAGTACATTCATTATAAATAGAGGTTCAAATTGATAGAAATGTTAGGGGCAAAATGAGGTTATACGACACGATATGAAGTATTAATCATAACAACAAGATGAACACAAAAACAAGATTTTAATTTTGTCGAGGAATTTGATATTTTATTCAACTATAATGGAGAAAGAATTACAACAATTTTGTTTCTCATATTTATTCTAATTTTTTTAATAAATCAAATTGCAAAGAATAGCCAACTATAAATAGGGAACATATCAAAATTCTAACAATATTTATAAAGATGGAAATAGTTTCAAAAACCCGTGAAATAAATGAAACAAAAAAAAATACAACCGAATTTGGGTCACAAACCCAACAATCTCCGTCTTGACACAAATTTCACTGTAACGAATGAAGCTTCAAAAATTCTCCACTTGAAGAAAAAAATTCGACTGCAAAGAATAAACTGAATTTTTCAACAAGAATCAAACCGAATTTTCCAAAGAAACAAAAATTTTCCACCTCTTCCACGATATCTAACTAGAATAAATGAATCCAAGCACTACTCCATTGAATTACCTCAGGTTCAACCAAAAATCAAAAATCATTTAAACTTTACCAAATAGAGCCGAAACATACCCTGAAACAGAATCAACATCAAATGCTTTTGTAGAAGGCTCATTACTAGACTCAACACCTTCAAATATATTTAAAACATGCTCAACAAAATTAGCATCCCCATACATATCTTTACTGGGTCTGTTTCTAGCAATTGAATACGATGGCACTGCAGGTAGTGGCAAAGTGGCATTACACATATCCTCTCAACTCGACTGAGCTTTTTAGGGGCGTAACGAGGTTATACAACAAATATGAAATAGTGATCACTACAACAAAATGAACACAAACAAGAATCTAATTTGGCACAGGAATTGAAGATTTTATTAAAATATAATAGAGAAAGAATTGCAACAATTGTGTTTCTCACAATTATTCTAACTTTTGTAATAAATAAGCTTGTAAAGAAGAGCCAAATATATATAGAAAACATATAAAAATCGTAATGATATTTTTAAAGATGAAAATAGTACAAAAATGCATGAAATAAAGAAACAATATTTTTTTCAATAAAAAACTCGTGAAATAAAGGAAACAATATTTTTCAATAAAAAACGCTAATCGAATTTGGGTGACAAACCCAACAACAAAAACATACAATGATCATCCCCCAACTTTTTTATCAAAGTATTGTTGGAAATGGGTTTAACCGGATATAGCATATATAGTCAACAAGTTGAGTAGATTCACAAGTAATCCAAGTGTTGAATATTGGAAAGCATTAAAGTGAGTTTTTAAATACTTAAAACACACGGTTGAATATGGATTACACTACTCAAGATATCCCGCGGTGTTAGAAGGATATACTGATGCAAATTGGATATCCGACACTAAGAATTCAAAATCCACAAATGGTTATATATTTACCATTAGAGGTGGAGCCGTGTCCTAGAAATCGTCCAAACAAACATGTATAGCTCGATCCACAGTGAAATATAAGTTTATTGCCTTAGAAAAAGCCGGAGAAGAAGCAGAATGGTTTCGTAATTTCCTTGAGAAATTTTCATGTTGGGAAAAGTCGATTTCTACGATTAACATACATTGTGATAATCAATTGGCAATAGTAAGGGCACAAAATAGTATGTATAATGGTAAGTCTCAACATATTCGTCGGGGACATAATACAATTAAATAATTAATATCAAATGGTATAATCTCTATTAACTGTGCGAAGTCAAAAGAGAACTTGGCCGATCCTTTGACGAAAGGACTTGTAAGAGATCAAGTATACCATTTCTCAAGGAGAATGAGCCTCAAGCCTATCGAATAAAATTACTATGACGGAAACCTAACTTTGTAGATTGGAGATCCCAAAATCTTGGTTCAATGGGACAATTAAGTCATAAAAGATTTGAAATAAAAACATGTATTCACATTCCTAAAATTTGAACTACTATGTCAAATGTGTATAAGGATAAGTAGATATACTTTTAATGATTACAAAACCTTAAAATAGAAAGGTAAGAGATCACTTATATAAGTGTGAAGTGATGCCGCTTTTACGAGAATTTAAGACTTAATTTTCTTAAAGCACTTACGAAATCAACAGTTGTCCAGGGTCAAAATGGACACAATCATGAGAACCGAAATGGTTAGATGGGTTATGGTGTTGGTATATTTGTTTGGGTTTACATGAACGGTTGGATGGTAAAAGATATCGTGTTCACCAACTAACCTAGTAAATCTGATTGTACTTGACTAAAAAGGTTCAAAGCCACAAGCCACCTATCTTGATTCTACGACTTGTCGCATGTACTCCATTTGTTAGATTCTGCATTTCATTTTGCATCTTGTTGTGCATATCAATGAATTTTCATTCACGTGGGAGATTGTTGGAAATTGGTTTAACAATTCAAGAACATTGGTTAAGTGTTGAAAATTAAACATTGAAAAGTGTGACTTAATGTCAATTTCGGCCAAATATTCTAACCCGATTTGTTTATGCAAAATGGTTTGCCGCTCCGCCACTCCGAAACGGGGATTTCGTGTATGTGTTGAAGAGTATATTTGGTGTCTCGAAACCAATTTTAGATGAATGAGAAATTGCAGTCCAAAATTTGGAAGAAATTTTAGAGGAAGCTAGATAATACTGTCGTTCGATGATAGGTGCTCGAGTGACGTCAAGCGAAGAGCGAGCGACAAAGTCTCTGCAACTCTTGCTCGAGCGAGAGGTTGCCGGAAAGCGAGCGACAGAACAGTGTCGTATCCTTTTGAAGTGTTACACGATTTGAATCCACACCACTGCGTTCCAAACTCTTCACCCTCTATAAATAAGACCTTAGGGACGTCCTATTCTTTACACCAATGATATACAAACATATATATCATTCTCTCTTCTTCTCTTGAACTAATTTCTTGCATTCTTGTAGCATAAATTTTAGTTTTCATTTTCATTTCACTTTGGAGTACAAAAGCCTTTATTCTGGTTCGTTGTACTTATGTTTGAAGTGCTACAAACACAAGTGGTAGTCGTTGTATCTTAGGAGTTAATTGCCATAAATTATATGCACCGTTGCGGGGCAAATTCGACTTAAGAACTAAGTATTCAACAATTGTCTCGACTTTACGGTTTCAGGCTTGTTCTTGCATATTGATCATTTTCTTCTCATTTTCTTTTCCTATTTTTTTTGCCGTTACTCTGTCCATATTGTCGGCAATGATTCTCACAAATTTAGTATGATATTTTGACATCACTATACACAAAAATACCCAACAAGTATACACATCAATTTCAAACACAAAACCGTTTTTTCCTAAAAGTTCTTAGTATCTATTTTCCAGATTTTGTTTGTGCTTTTGCAATTCGGATTTAAGCTTGGAAAACTCGCAAAAGTTATTTGTTTGGAGACCTTAAAGCATCTCTATTCAAGAAGATGGTGCAAATAACGCTTTTAGTAAAGCATTCTACACAATTCAAGCATGTTGTTTGACATCATCTCAAAGTCTTGTGAAGATTTTACCCGCTTTTCTCATTCGAGTCAATCTCAATTGTGAGTTCAAATTGTCACCATTGTTACATTGTTGACGTACTTTGACAGGTTCTCAACAATTCTCTCTTTTCTTTTTCTTTTTTTTTTGTCTTGAGACTATTTTCAGATTTTAATAGTGTGTATCACTGTTTGAAACTGGGATTTTGCTTAGAATTTCCACCGACAGTGACAAGTACATCATCAAAGCTTTCTCCCCCCACCACATGAATGATGAATGGTCCACATATAAATATATGTGCATAGTGAGAGAAAGAATGGGGAAGCAGGCATGTGGCAGAATAGGGGACACCCCAAACTCATCACAATTCCATGAATAATTGAGTGCACGAATGAGACAACAGAAGAAAGGATGAGAAGAACAGTAATTTTCCCTTTTTAAAAAAAAAAAAAAAAAAGTGATTATTTTATTGTTGGAAATAAAAAGTGTTTATCATGTCTATATATATCTAAAAAAACAGTCCCTCACTATCATCTTTTTCTCATCCCCTTACTGTCAATAATGCTCTTCATTCTGAATACTTTTGTCAGCTTCATTCCCTGAATTTAGACAACATAATCCCACCAAAAGTCACAACAGAATAGAGAGAGAGAGTTTATAAGTCTTCGCAGAATTACAGTATTTGGTATTTAAATCCACTTTCTTTTCTTCAAGAACCAGATTACTCTGTTTTTTCCCCAGTTGTTGAAGATGCCAAGACCTGGCCCGCGGCCCTATGAGTGTGTTAAAAGAGCTTGGCACAGTGATACGCACCATCGCTTTAGAGGTTCTCTAATTCAAGAAATCTTCAGGTACTCTATGTAGTGTCCAATTATACTGTAGACTTATTTCCTCGACGGAGGTCATTTCATCCTTTTTATGTCAAATGGTTGTGTTAGGATTGTGAATGAGGTTCATAGTTCAGCCACAAAGAAGAACAAAGAGTGGCAAGAGAATCTGCCCATTGTGGCCTTGAAAGCAGAAGAAATTATGTATTCTAAAGCCAATTCTGAGGTTATGTTTCTGCCCTTACCACTCTCAAATTCTCCTCTATTGTAGCACAGTTCTGTTAAAAAAAATTTGTTCTTTTATTGCACGTTTAGTAGGGAGGATTGTCCCCTACTGCATAGCGAACATGCACTTGTTGCTTTTTTGTTCACATTTGGCTTGTATTTGTTTCCTCAGGCTGAGTATTCAGATCTTAAAACTCTTTGGCACAGAGTAAATGATGCTATTGACACTATAATTCGAAGAGATGAAAGTTCGGAAACTGGGGAACTTTTGCAGCCTTGTATTGAAGGTAACTTCCATTTAAATCTTCCTTTCTTGCAGGTAAAGATCAATTTGTGTTATACGTTTTATATTTGCAGGCTATTTGGATCTCTGTGTGTGTGTGTGTGTGAATCCCCTGGCATTTACCGGGCACTCGATTAGGTGCAGTAAAAAGTACTAGACAATATTAATGAAAAAAAAAAGCTAAATAATTAAGCCACTTGTACTGTTGTACGGGGGAGTTTGCCAGGGAGAATGCTAGGGAGATAGGTGGTGCTTGTGCACTGGTTGGGGGTAAAACTGTTTTGTGTTCAGGTCTGGTGAATACGTGCCACATGTCTTTCTGACAATTCTTCCAGTACATGTAGCAGGGTATTTGCAGGCTATTTGGATCTCTGTGTGTGTGTGTGAGAATCCCCTGGCATCTACCGGGCACTCGATTAGGTGCAGTAAAAAGTACTAGACAATATTAAAGAAGAAAAAAAGCTAAATAATTAAGCCACTTGTACTGTTGTACGGGGGAGTTTGTCAGGGAGAATGCTAGGGAGATAGGTGGTGCTTGTGCATTGGTTGGGGGTAAAACTGTTTTGTGTTCAGGTCTGGTGAATACACGCCACATGTCTTTCTGACAATTCTTCCAGTACATGTAGCAGGGTTCAAAGCTAAAATCTCGTCCATTATACAACCGGTCTTTTTTAGTACTATGTACCAAAGTTTCTCAAGGATTTGTGATTCTGGCTTTGTAGTTTGATAATTTGTTGATTTAGGATTGGAAGTCTTTCAGTTATAAAAAATGCTAACCCCAAATAGAACAACTGATATCTAAAGTGATTATTCTTTGTTTCCCTTGCGGTTAGCTGCTCTGTATTTGGGCTGCACTCCAAGAAGGTCATCCAGAAGTCAGCGAAACGACACGCCTAGATACTACCTTAGGCCTGATGCTCCAGACGCCACCTCTATTCCACCGAGCAATTTGGACAGCAAACTTCTTGGCTATACATCGAAAAGCCAACTGATGTTACAGTATTCAAAACTTATGACCTCCACTGACATAAATTCCACATTTTCCTGCACGAATGTTGACAGTTTAGTTGTCCGAAACAAAGATTGTAATAGCGTGAAATTTCCCATTTTACCAAAGAATTTGATTCCAAGCAGTAACTGCCAAAGTGCGCCAGTGCAAACTTCGTGGCCAGTTTATCCATTGTATTATGCAGATCAACTTCAGTTTGATGAGCCAAAGCTCAGTTTAAAGAGGCCTTCCAATTCGTATTCTTACCCCAAAGAGAATGATATCAGTGCCATACAAAACCATTCCTCTTGTAACCAGGATCCTCCTAACATTAATTTACCAGTCGAATTCGATTCTATTAACCCTTCTGAAATCCAATGTGATTTGTCATTGCGGTTGGGCTCTCCAGCTGTTTCATGCACGAGTATGGAGAATGGTTGTCCTCGAGAAGAGGAAAATGGTAATTTGGACAATACTCGAGAGGGAAGACGCAAGTTAAGCAAGGATTTCTCGTTCTTGATTCAGACTAAGAACAAGCAAGTTCGTTGGCAGTTGAGCCTCAATTCAATGAAGGAATGAGCATCCCAATGAATTAACTTAGATTTCTTTAGTTTAAAATTTTGGAATCACAAGCCGAGCTTGTACTTTTCTTGCAATCTTTGCGGTATGTGGCATGTTTGAAATCCCTTATCAAGGAGTTGCTTGTAGTTGCAAAGATTTAAGTGTAAATATCAACTGAGTTCAATGTGAAGAAGTATTAAACAGTATATTAGTGCAATTTGCGTATGTCCTTCGTAATTACTATAAAACAGGAATTCTTGAGATGACAAATTGTTAATACGATGAAGAAGTTCACAAAGTTTTAATCCCCCTTGGGATTTGCTAAAGATTATATAGAGAAATGAACATGTGAATCACCAACAAGGATAATATCTCATTTGGTGCATGCTTGTTTGGGTTTCATTATATATAATCATTATAATTTTGAAGGTCAAAGTGAAACTTTAATTTTAAGAACATATTTTTTAGTACTTGTAACTACTATCCATTTATCGACCATTCATTTCTATCAATTTATTGAGCAACTTCTAATATCTCTAGATCAAGCACAAACTTCTTCACCATAAATTGGAATCAGTTACATGAATCCATTTTTTTTCCCACTCTGTTCGCATTAGGATTCATATATTTAGATTTGGTAAAGTTTTATGCTGGTCGTCAACTTGCCACAACCCTCCTCATTCACTTGAGCTTGGTTTGCTATAAAATACATAGGCGGAGGTTTTCTAGGAAGAAGATGTGATTGAAAAAATTTGATATGCAATCTAAGTTACAAGTATTACTCTCGAGCTATAACAAAAAAATAACTGCAGGAAACATTACTGGCTATTTAGTGAACCTAGAGCTGGTTGCCCTCTGAAGCTTGGCATTTAGTCTTTCATTGAGTTTCAAACCAACCACTCACGAGCTGATTGAAGACTAATGACATGTTTGGGAAGATGGACCGCAATAGATGAGCAACATTAAGGAAGGAAACAAGTTAAGCTTGTCCACTATGTTGTTGAGTTTTGACCAACTGTCATTATGATTACTTCAATATTCAAAACCATACGATTGCGATAATGGATGTGAACCTAATGGTCCATACTTTTGGACGGCACAGTCTACTTAATAGAGTGGGGATAGAGTTTGTTTGTTAAGTGAGGAACAAAGGGGGGATTTGTAGTTCATAGAGGGGTCCATCAACCCCATTCTAATTTGACTATGAAAAGTGAGAAGACTCGTAGTAAAAGACTGGATAGGGTTTCCTCTTTTACTTTTCATTTCTGTGTGGTGGCAAATGCTTGTGAAATTCTTGGTTTCCATCAAACTATGTACAGGAAAAGAGCAGATCTGAAACATCAATGATTTCTTTTTGTTGAAGATTGACTAAACAATAAGGCTGTCAAATGAGTCGAGTCGAGTTTTTTTATTTTATTTTTTTTAGAAAAAAATTATGTCTCTTTCCCTCTTTTTAATTATTTGCTGGTTTGACATGGCCTACTTCTAAAGAAATGCCGCGACACATGGCCCGATGCCAAGGTTGGTTAGTCCATTTTGACACTGCTACAAAACATTTATAACATTTTCTTTTACGGCGTGGCCCTTTCATTAGGAATCTAGCCGGGCATGACATATGCTGGACCATGTTGAGCTTATGTTCCCATGTACCTTTTTTGTGCAAGTATTTTTTAATAATTATAGGTTCGCATGGGTCGACACAAGTCTGTAGAGCTGGGCCAAGTACGACCCGATGGTGCCTAACCTGTAGTTTTGCTCATTTTAACGCCTCTAGTCTATTTCCGTTACACAATGAAAGACTCAACTTTTTGAGCAAGAAGTGGGCATCTTTATGCACCATTCTTAGTGGGTCCTCCTTGTGAAGGAGCATGCCCATAGAAGTTGATAGAAGGAAAATTGCTATCATTTGTTGCTTTTGCCTCGAGTAGATTTTGTCCACTTAGCAGAAGAGAAAGGGAAGGAATTTTTGGGGTGGGGTGCTTTAGTTGTGGGTCTTTCTTTAGCTAATGACAATTCCATCTCATTTTTATATATTTTTTATTTTTTGTGATGGTGACTGAATAAGATCAACTTTTAAGTTACAGGGAAATCCTTCTGCTATAAGATCTTGTTACACTTCATATTTTCCTGTTTTCCATCGACTAAAATGGCCAAAGTGGTACAAAATGGGCTGATCGGGCCGGATGCAGGTACAGAGACAATCCGTATCGATCTACAGGGCCTCTGGTTCTCCTTGAAATCAACATTATTTTTCAAACCTATTTTTGAAGAACTCGAGAGAAAAACGAACAAACAAAAAAAAAAGAGGCAAGGGTTTTCTTAAATTAAGGCGAGGATGGGCCAGCTCAAGGCACATGTAGTGCTGAGCTTTGTCCTAAGCGGCCTGGTGAGATTTACACCACTTAAGTTCTGTCACACCCATAACATATGAATAATGCTGTTCAACCTTGACAGGGTGCCTATTTGACGGGCCTGTTTGAGTAGCAGCCCCCATAACATATTGCTGAGTTGATTATAAGCATATGTTGGTTTATGACACTACACTTTAACAGATCCCATCTTAAGCTAAACACTAGAAATAGTTGGCTTTCATATGTCAAAATGAGCAGGACATTGCAATGGACTAGATTATTTTGATTTTCTATGTTATTTTCTAGCAATTTTTTGGTTAAAGCCTAAACTTTCTTCTCCCATATCATATGATCCTTTATTTATCTCATCCCTCTAATATAGTCCCAAAATATATCAAACAATAAGTTTGTAGCTTAAGATATCTTAGGCGCGTTGCAGGTTTCTATTGATATTTCAAGATTCATTATGATTCACGTAATGTAGATTGTCTTTTAGATTTGAATTGTATTCTCGAATACTAAGTTGTGTTTATTTATTCACTTGCATCTTAATCGAAAACTTGGATTTTTCCTACGAAGCTTTTCACGACTGCTAATTGTTCAAGTTGGAAACAATCGAGTTGTGGGTCGTCCATGTGGGGTTGACCGATCCGTAAGATATTAAAGTGGGTTGGAGGGGATGATTTGAAATTGGAATTCAAATTCACAAATTTCCTAAACCTATATTAACTCCTCGTATCCTTCAATAAAACTTTATTTTCTCTTCAACACCTTAGATTCACTTTTTGCAACCATGATTTGAGTTGGGTGAGGGTTTCTCTGCAATATTGTTAAGAGTCGGAGTCGAGCAACGGTGGTTTCTAGGATTTAGGACTTTTGGGGGTACAGTGGTTGGAGCAGCAAGAATGTAGGAATTGTGTTGAGGATTTCTCGAAGCGGAATTGACAGAAACGATGGTGAGGAAGAGCGAAGTTATGGGTGAGGAGGGTTTCTCTTTAGGAGTTTCTAATACTAGGACTACTGATCTGGGTTATAGGGGTATGATAGTTTTACAACATATTAATTATGTGCTTAAATGATTTAATTAGTTAATTTTTAGGTCATTGGGCCTAATTTGCCCAAACAGGTTTGGGTATAAGTTTCCCTTCAAATTATGTCCAGCCCATTTGGTATAGGGAACTCTGGGCCTAACAGCCATCCTTGAAAAAAAGAATAGTGAAAATTACACAAAATCCTACTTTTAAATATCCGTGTTCTAAAATCAAATGGAATGTTTCACTTTTCACAAATCAGATATTTCAGCCCAAACCCTAATACATTACCCATACCCAAACCGTGAAGGCATTTCTCCTCTCCCTCATCCTCTCTTCTCATTTTCTATTCTTCTCTACCTCTTCAGGTGGCACTGCTGCAACGCCACCATCGGAGCTTCTCTTCATCCACCGATCAGAGCTATAGAGGCAATGACCTACAACTCGGAGCGTCGCGTGCAATGGAGCTTCTCTTCATCGGAGCCGCAACTTATTTGATCTAACTAGTGGTGATCTGCGGTGATGTGCGATGGGTGGTTGGACGCCGCTGCAACTGGTGGTTTCGATGGTGATTTGCAGCATATTTTGTAGTGGGTTTCTCGGTGCGTCGAGGTGTGGTGGTGGTGGTGGAGGTTGTTTGTCACAAATGTGAGCGTCGTGGTGTCAAAGCCTCGATCGTTGTTATCTCCATTGCAATTTTCAGCAATGGCGACGTCGAGGTGGAGGTGTGGTGGTGGTAGTGGTGCTTTGGGGCTACTGTGGTTTTCAGCGGTGGTGTCGTCGGGATGTGCTTATGGTGGTGGTAGCGGTGGTTTGGGGACGAGTTTGTAGATTTTTTGGTAGGGTCGTGGCTGTGGTGTTGTGTAGATGAAGAGGTTGTGTGCATGATTGTGGTATGGTGGTTTTGCGGGTGCTGTGGTGGAAAGGCGATGTGATGAGATCCCGGTTGGGGGAATCGCATGAAACTCGCGGAATGAATTCGAAAACGCCGAGAAAGCCCAAATTCAGGTTTGTAGACGATAGGATCTTGACCCGAACCTCACGACTCAAGAACTTAAGGTATATTAACCTTAAACCCGTTGAAGTGTAGAAACTAGAACCCGATTTGCGAACGCCACAAAGGTAGTCCAATCATTTGATAAGTTCTGTTGTCGAACGCCACAAATATTAAATCAATATTTGATAAGTTCTAAGGGTGTTCATGAAGAACAATTGAGAGAAAACTCTTTTAATTCATTATGTCAAAACTTGTTCCATACAATGAAGGAAATAATTATTTAAACCAAACCCTAGAAGATGGAAATAAATGGAATATTAGAATCCTAAAATAATAAAACTTACCAAAATTAAAGATTGTAGTGAAATATGGAAATTCGCGAAATAATATAAAACTGAACTCGAAAATACTCTATGCGGCCGCATAGAGTATTTCTATGCGATCGCATAGAAATAAATCCTGCCTCTTCTACGCTCTCTGTCCATTGGATGCGGTTGCATTGCCTGGGAACCATGCGGCCGCATGGTTCTTCATTTTGGCTTCGAGTTCGGCTTCTTAATTCGAGCACCTTCCAACTCCTTTCGGCCTTCGACCCCAACATCAAACTTATTCCTTGATATGTTGTCTTCAATATTATAGACTCCGTTGCTTGAACATATAAATGTATGGCTTTTATCAACTCTTTGAAGTCTCGACTTGGCTCTACTCTCCCTCCAACATGCCTCGGGTTCTTGATAGTTCGCGGCGCATCCTGGTTCATATCATCCTCTCTCTCTTCGAAAGAATTCGTCCTCGAATCCATGCCTTGCGATCGTGTAGGGGAGAACCAACCTGCTATCCACCTCATCACTGCACCACCTGGATCAAATGAAAAATTCTTCATTCCATGGCATAAGATCATTACATGGTACCCACCCTTCTCGCAGATATGGTTGTATTGCAGCACAAACTTAATCACCCATTGTTGTTGCATGAACTCACACGTACAATGTACAGCCTGAAGGAAAGACTTAAGCAAAACACAGTTGAAACTGTTAGTTCCAAAAACAAAATATGGGTCCTCGTACTCATGATGTATCGTCTCCACCACATCATGCTTAACGATGAAACTTTGCTCTGCACTCCCCACAATATTGTCAACCATTTGCTCAACACACTCTTCTAGTTCTCACCCTCATACTGAACAACCTCATCTATTTTCTCCTCAATGTCAACTGCATTTTTCAATTCATCATCCTCCAGCTCAACATTCTTATCTCTAGGTCCCTCTTGCAATTCAACCACGTTGCTCTCTTTTAATATGGTCATCTCACTCTCTTGCTTTTCCCTTTCCACTTCACCCCTCACCTTACATTGGTCTGCATGAGACTGTGCTAGTGTCAAACCCACCAGAGTGATGTGTTTCACATCCTGAAAAAACCTATACGTGTTCCTTCACATATCATACACAGCCTTCCTCCCATGTCTCCAAGGTTTCCCAAACAAAATATGAAAGGATTTTAATGGGACTACATCACACCACATCTTATCACTATATCCTCCAATGGTGACATTCACTAAAGCCTGTTTGATCACATTTACCTTCACACACTCCTTCAACCAAGTCAACCGATAAGGCCTAGGGTGTTGTTGTAAAGGTAATCCCAATTTTTTCACCGTAGTGATATTGACCAAATTAAATATATGATCCCTATCAATGGCCAAACTGCACACCGTATCACCCACAAAGCACCGAGTTTGAAAAACAAGTTCTCAATCATAATCCATCATTAACGTAGGCGCAATCAAAAACTTAAGAAAAGAATTGGATGAGTGAGAATTTAATTCAAGAAAGTGGTTCTTGAATTTGGATTGGATTGGATTGGACTGAACAGAAATAGATTTTGAACTTAGAAAGAAAGTAGGATATTTGGACAATTTTCAAGAAATAAAAAAATAGATTTTTTTTTATTATTTCGGACGTGAATAGTAATTTTTTTATTTTTTTACAAACTCAAGAATTCGACTATGAGAATGACAAAGAAAATAGAAGTTTATTTGGACTCAAATTGAGCACAAAAATAACTTTTGACTCTTTTTTTTGAATTTTTTTGGATCTAAAACTCAAAATATTTACTGGACTCAAGAACATGACGAACACAGAAAGACTCAAAACAAAAAAAAATAAAAAAAAAAGATATAACCTGAATCTAGAACCAGCTCTGATACCACTTGATGAGATCCCGGTTGGGCAATCGCATGGAACTCGCGGAATGAATTCGAAAACGCCGAGAAAGTTCAAATTCAGGCTTGTAGACGATAAGATCTTGACCTGAGCCTCACGACTCAAGAACTTAAAGTATATTAACCTTAAACCCGTTGAAGTGCAGAAACTAGAACCCCGATTTGCGAACGTCACATAGGTAGTCCAATCCTTTGATAAGTTCTGTTGTCGAACGCCACAAATATTAAATCAATATTTGATAAGTTCTAAGGGTGTTCATGAAGAACAATTGAGAGAAAACTCTTTTAATTCATTATGTCAAAACTTGTTCCATACAATGAAGGAAATAACTATTTAAACCAAACCCTAGAAGATGGAAATAAACGGAATATTAGAGTCCTAAAATAATAAAACTTGCCAAAATTAAAGATTGTAGTGAAATATGAAAATTCGCGAAATAATATAAAACTGAACTCGATAATACTCTATGCGGCCGCATAGAGTATTTCTATGCGATCGCATAGAAATAAATCCCTGCCTCTTCTACGCTCTCTGTCCATTGGATGCGGTCGCATTGCCTGGGAACCATGCGGTCGCATGGTTCTTCATTTTGACTTCGAGTTCGGCTTCTTGATTCGAGCACCTTCCAACTCATTTCGATCTTCGACCCCAACATCAAACTTGTTCCTTGACATATTGTCTTCAATATTATAGACTCCGTTGCTTGAACATATAAATGTATGGCTTTTATCAACTCTTTGAAGTCTCGACCTGGCTCTACTCTCCCTCCAACATGCCTCGTGTTCTTGATAGTTCGCGGTGCATCCTGGATCATATCACGATGATTTGGTGGCTTTTTTCTACAATGTGTTAGATTTGTTGTAAGTGGTGGTGGTTCTGCGGCTGTTGGAGACAGTGGTAAGGTGGTGATCACAAGCGTTGGTGGTGGTCATAAATTATTTGGTTAATTGTGACCATTAAATTGATTAATCTGTGATCAATAAACAATATGTGACCAATTAAAAATATGAATTGTGATAAAAAAAAATAACGCGTGACCTAAAAAATTGCTAATTTGTGATCGATATTTTTATAATTTGTGACTGTCTCATATTTTGTGACTTATAATGTTTGTGATCTGTGATCGATAAAGAAATTGTGACGTATAAATTTTTTACCAGTAATCGATGAACAAATTGTGATCAATAAAATTTTTGAATTGTGACATATAAAAATCCCAATTTGTGACTGGAAAATAATATGCAACTAACTAAATCGTTAATTTGTGACCAAAATGTTTAGACCTGTGACCTTTATATATTTTGAAATTTGAAACATTTGGTCTTAATTTTGAAATATGTGATATTTAACCTCTTACTTATGAATTTTCCCCTTTAGAATATTTTCATCTTTCTTTTACTATTATAATAATAGTAAGAACGTGCGATACACGTTTATGTATCGAATGAATGATATGCACAATATTTTTGAAGTACTAATATTCTTTTTTAAAGTAGTTGAGGTAATCGATATTATTGAAGGAAAAAATTAAAATTGTAAAGAATATATATGAATAATTTTCTTTATGAAATTATATATATAATGCGAAGGGTAATTGGTACAAATACGTCCCTACATTTTAATATTATTGTGCAAAACGTCCATACCTTTCATTTTTCAACATTTTCACCCCTATCTTCCACCTTTCATTGAGCAGAATGTCATTTTCATCCATTTTTTCAATAAAACTACGATTTTACCCTCATATTCGAATAAAACAAAAGAATATATATATATATATATATATATATATATAATTAATTGCAATCAGAGTCCTAATTTTTTCAAAACATTACAGTTTAGTCCTAAATTTTCCACCACCACCACCACTTTCACAACCCTGCTAAGCCACCACCTATTGATCCACATAGTACCACCTTTCGGCCACCATGCCCGCAAGACTCCAGAACCACTAGCCTCGCCTTACTCTCCCTTACCTCGAACCTACCAGAATTTGTCGAAAATCGAACCAAAATACCTACTCACATTTCCATAAATGAACGAAATCTCCAATTTTGACAACACACATGTCATGCCCCAACATTCCAGTGAATAATACACATCAAGGTGCCCCATTCCATAGTCACCAACCATCCATAAACGCACAGGATCAAAACCAGCAAGTTACGTCTTCGAATACAAAGACCACGTGACTTTCAGACAAATTTTTCAGCGACGGTGGTGGGACCCATGATCGCAGAAAATCACCACAAGCACATACTCTTCATGGCGTGTCCAATGAACATATGGAACGTCTCCAGCTTTCCCTGAAAATGGTAGTTCATGGCTCAAGAATAACCTACCCGCACGAAGGAGATTTTCTTCCATCAGTTCATGGCTCAAATATGATACAATACACAAATCAACATGAGGAAATGAAATTCAGAGTCTAAAAGCATTGGGTAATCACTCAATTGCAAAAATTATAGCACTTGTTTGCCAAATTTTGGAGTCAAATGATGTTCTTCACAAACCAATAATTGTTGGTCTAATTCCTTTAACTTCTGGGCATAATTCTTGCAAATTGATACCACCATTACAACCCTGGTGGTGGAGGAGTTCGACAGACATGGTGGTCGAAAGGTTACCACTATGTGGATCAATAGGTGGCAGCTTGGTAGGATTGTGAAAGTAATGGTGGTGGAGAATTTAGGATTATGCTGTAATGATTTGAAAAATTTAGAATTATGATTGCAATTAATTATATATTTTTTGTTTTCTTTTATTTTTGTTTTATTTGAATAGGAGGATAAAAACATCATTTTATTGGGAAAAAATGGATGGAAGAGACCTTTTGTACAGTGAAATGTGGAAGGTATGGGTGAAAATGCCAAAAAATGAAAGGTATCGACGTTTTGCATAATAACATTGAAAGGTAGAAACATTTTTTTTTTCAATTACTCTAATGTGAAAATGATGAATAAGGATTGATCTGGCTACCACATGCTTATAATGCCCCAAACAGATGTATATATATAATTAAAATGATTCATGGTAATAGATGAATCTAAAATAGAAATTTCATACAATTAAATCCATGATATTAGAAATTAAATTGAAATGCGAACCAAGCTTAACTAATTGAAAAAAAAACACACACACACAATTCGCAGCACTTGTCAACTTATAAGTAGCTCATGTTTTCATCATTTAGATGGAAAATACTAGAAGAATTTTTTTAAAAAATGGAGAGAAAAAAAATTACATTATCTTTTTAGCATAATAAAAAAAAAATGTCAAAGACCAAAGCAACTTTTTTTTTTTTTTTTTTTTAATTTGTCTTACTCAAATGGACTTCTCCAAAGTTCCAATATCCATCATGAATATATTCACATATATAAGCATCATTTAGGTTATTTACGAGTTTTGAAAAGTTCTATCCCACAACAAATTATTCTCATTGACAATAGTTCTGGAATAAGAAATGTTGATTTTTATAGCAGTCATAATCTTAATTATATTTATTACAAAGTGTATGTACTAACACAAAGTAGACCTGCGTTCCTCTCTCATTTATATACATTAATTATTAGTTATAAAAATAATTATCTCTCATTCTCTTTCACATGTTCTCCATTGGAAGGATATTAAATAACGTAGTCTCAATAGACTCTCTCAATCTTCTTTTATCGTATGTTTTCTCTGTATATTGAAATTTTTAGTCTGTTAATGTTGTATATGAATATTCGGTTTAGAATTTCAACACATAATATAATGTTATAATAATTTATTTAGTTTCATATAATGATAAGAATATAACTGAAAATAATTGAGGACTTAAGTGTGAAATGAGCAAAGAGTATATATGTTTATTGCAGTTATAATGTTGTGTAGTTAATAAAAAATTTAGTGGGAATATAATTTCTATTTTATTTGGTATTCTACTTTTTATCTAAATTTAGGTATCGTGGGGATTCATATATTACTACCAATTAAAATAATTTTTAAATAAATGGTAAATATAATATAAAATAAAATTTTATCAAATTATATAGTAACTTTTTGTATGCATTAATTTTATTACATTAAATATATTAGTTAGCTGTTAGGATATGTGTGAAACAACAAAATGAAACAGTCATTTAAATAAGGGAATATAAATGTTTTTTTTTTTTTTAAACTGACTAACTCAATCAAGGGAAGAAATTTAATTTATATTTTTGTAATAAAAGATGTTAATAAAAATTAATATAATATTAAAAGATTAATTTAGGGAATTATTAACAAATGGAAACTAAAACTAAATAAGGATATATTAGACATATGACTAAATATGTAAGGAATTAATATTATTAATAAAACTATGATTAAATAATGGTATATTAGATATATAGTTAAATATGTAATGATAAATTAGGTACTCAAAAGTTTCTCCTCAATCCTCATTGAAGCCTCTGTTTTGGTATAACTAAAAAATTAATAAAAATTTAAACTAAGTTTAACAATTAATTATAATCACAAATTTCAAGAAATTCATAACTTTTATCAACTTTTTAATGACACATTTCATTAAAATTTTAACGTCTATTTAAAAAACGATTCTTAGAAAATCGAATGAGGCCTAAATTTATGTGTCAAAATTAAGATTATTTGATATTGTTTTATTTTAGGTTCCAACACTTAATACCAATTAAATTGGTTCTATTTTGGATTACTCTCCATTGAGTTCTAATTGAAAATACACCATTTGCAAAACAACAACAAAATAATGAAAGTTAAATACTTCACTTGAATTACTTATTTTTAATTAATGGATGAAAAAGGAAAAAAATAAATAAAAACTCTTTCCAGAGTCCAGACAATAAAAATTATTTTATATGACAATGCTTCACCGTCTTGAAAAGAAATATATAATATTTATTTCTCAAAGAGTCCTTTCAAATCTTCGTTACGAATTTGATTGATCTGGATTTGAGTCAGATAATTCAAGAATCGAAAAATACTGTAGAGAATATTTTAGAATCATGTCCTTATCTTTAGGATTATATTTTAAAATTCACTAATAAAAAGCTAAAAATCAACGTCAATAATTTCATTAATACCTCATTTATCATCAAGATAATGGCAAGTTGTATTGTACATCTTTGATACGGATTAAATCTTTCAAATTTTAGTTTAAATTGAAATTGGTGCTTGCTTGTAAAAGCAAAAGGCTTATATCAAAGTCAATAACTAAATTTATCATCAATTTTTATCAAAATTTGCTAAAGCCCCGTTTGATTTCTATTTTGGAAAAAAGAAAGCATTTTGAATAGTTAATTGATTGAGAGTGTGTGGTTAAAAATTAAAGAAAAATTTTGGATTTACATTTACTTATAATATTATTTTATTAAAAAAATGTATGATTGAAAAGAAGAAAGAGATAAAAATGAATTTTGAGAAAAATGGAATTAAACATTGCCTAAATTATTTTTATCAAAAATTTCATAGATTATATTTGGATGTATCTTCCCAAAGTCAAAAATACAATTTCAATTAACTTTTTGTTGATTAATAAATCCTAAAGATGGTTACATTATTCGACGTAAATTATGTATTAAATAAATCTTTTGGTTGCATTTCAATATACGCACGAGAATGCAACTATCTAAATTATTTGATTATATGATAGTTGTGCAATTATTTAAGGGATAATTGCAGTAGAAGTCCCAACACTTTTAAACATTAGCAAATTTTTCTTTAACCTTTCATTTGTTACAATCGTCACCAAAAATCTTTCAAAACGTGGCATCTGAAGCCCTTTTGAATGTAATCCGTCCAGTTTACCGTTAATTGACCTTAAAAAGTGTTTTTGACCATATTTTAATATTTTTAAAAGGGGTAAAAGAGTAACTTTTTATTTTTCATATTAAATAATTAAATTTAAAAAATAAGAAATGAAAAGCAAAAAAAAAAAAACACACACACACACACACACAGTCATCTTCTTCCTCTTTCTACCACCTCAGCCACTCGACTTTCGTCACATCCACCTCAACCAACCACCAACCACCACCATTACTACTATTTGTTCCAAAAACTTTCGCATATATATATCATTGAAATTCCTGTGATTGAATGGAAAATTCGGGTTCCGATAAACCAAAAATTGGCTCGATTTGATGATTAATTGGTGCAATTTATTCATGACCTAGTGTATTACCAACTCGAATTGAAGAGGTGTGAATGTCGAATTTGATGATTGAGGTAGTGTAGAACCCTCAATTAAAGGGGACAAATCGGGTTGCCTTGCGTATGAACTGTCCCAACCTATTCGTCCACTTAGCACCCAAATTGCTGATGACGTTGGAATAGGTGCGTCTTAACGAGAGGATGTCAGAACAAGTGGTCTGCGATTATGGGGACCACCACCATTGCCAGAAAAAGAGTTTGTCGGCCACGAGTTCGCTATCTCGAAAAGCTGTTGTAATTTTTGATTTTCTTTATTGTTTGTTATTATGGGAACATGTATGGACGTGTCTTGATGAGTTTGAGCAACCTGTGAGGTGTAATGAACTTGGACATCCATGGATTTGATCAAATTTATAAGAAAATCGTGCGTAAGAGGCAATTTTTTTTTTTTTTGCTAGAAATTGGTTTCGATTTTGATGTGATTTGTGGTTGTTATTTGTGTGGCCATATTAGTGATTGATGAGGAGATGGTGGTGGTACAAAAATTCGGAGGCCACGGTGGTCGGAAGTTGGATTCCATGGTTGGTGTGGGTAGAAGATAATTTGTGGCGTCTGCTGCAATTATCCTATCATTTAATCATGCTTAGCACATGCTCACTTAATAACTTGCCTCTAATCATTATATATAAAAATTAAACTGACTCGATACTTGACATTGAAGTGAGCAAATTTCATCTATTTATTAATATTTTTTGTCCACTGTGTGTATATAAAGGGATATGTTCAAACAAAAGGATAAAATGTTTAGCATGAACAGTACTGGTAGGAGAATCGGCATTGCCGCATTGGTAAAAATGCGATTTTAATTCATTTAGTCAATCTCAAATTTAAAAAGCATTAAACCGTCATCCATGAGCTGGCTGTTGGCCCCATGCAGCGGAGACATGGGTGTCTGTCGTAGGATGTCTTGTTGAGGCTGTCACATGCCTTCACAATGTCACAAAAATGATAATCATTATTCAGCAGTATATTATATATTTAATAAAGAAATATTAATATAGTCGATTTTAGGTTTATTGAATTACGTGTTAAATCATGCTATCCAAAAATTTAAATTATTAAAAGCAAAATATAATTAATTTTGTCTTCGAAACGTCACCTTACAAGCAGGTGGAAAAGCCTTTTTTTTTTTTTTTCCTTCCAGTGCTCGATAAAATCGAGATTTTTTAATCTTTAATAAATAGGTGGTAATGAAGACTTGAATGAAGAACATTTGTTTACCTCGATGCCATATTAAGAGTAAATGATATAACAAAAAAAATTAATTAAGTGGTCGAATCGTTAAAGTATCTAAAACAATGATGTATGTAATTGATGTATGTAGACAATTAAGTGGGATTATAATAGTTGATGTATCAACATTCCACCATTCTTTCTTGTTTTCGTGCCTATTCGAAAAAGAATAAACTACTTTTTAAACATTAATATCAAAATGATTGTCCATTGTTCAAAATTCTTGTTCATACAATTCATATAATTTATACACAGTATTCGGCGTAAGATTTTGATTCTTATAATATATTTCTTGAATAATAATTTGGGAACTGTTTTCGCAGAAGGAAAAGATGTAGGACGTGTCAAACCATGTACTTGATTTAAGTTTATTTATGAAAATTGGCCAACAATGACCATTTATGTTTGCTTCAAGTAGTGGCGGAATCAGCTATTTGGAGTTGAGTGTCCTAGAATTGAAGATATAGAGGTGAAGGGGTGGGGGGTCACCCCCGATTTTATTTATTTTTTTTTTTTTTTGGATACCTTATTAACAAAAAAGAAAACCAATAAACGTATAAAAGAAAGTATTTTTTGACAAAAAAATCTTTAATTTAGGACAATCATACCTTATTACAAGCGTTCATTTCGAGTTCTCATACTTTGATAACATTGTATAACTACATTATCATCAATCCTATTGAATACATCCTTCTCAATATACACAATCAAACTATTATTTAACCATTTATCATTTATTTGATTGCACAATCCATTCTTAACATAATTCATTATAGAAAATTCATTTATGAACGTTGATTAGATTTAGTATAAAATTTCAATTTTTTACCTTTTAATTAAAAAAAAAAAAAAGGTCAAGTGTCCCTGCGGGATCATCTCCCCTCCGCCACTGGCTCCAAGAGTGATGGTTCAATATTTGTATTGTCACGCTCTTGCTGTTTATTCGATACTGAAATGTGCATGTAAAACATACAAATATATATATATATATATATATATATATATATATATATATATATCAAATTGACTTCGAAATATTTTAGAATCCAAGCTCCATATGACTGCAGTTTCATCCAACACAAAGCACTTGTTCGATTCTCTTCAAAATTTTAATACATTTTTTTCTCTTCTTTTCGATCACACATTTTTCAATAAAATAATATTTTTTTTCCTATAAATAGGATGGTGTAATCACGTGAAATTACAAATTAGACAATAATGGAAAAGATTGTATGCTTTTTTTTTTCCTATTCCTATGGGGCGATCAAAAGAGAACAGGCAGGCAAGCCAATCTAACAAGACATACATTTTTTAAAGGCTAGATTTGAGATAGTTCTTAAAGGTTCACGGTTGATTAGAATGAAATCTTAATACGGTGATGACGTCAAGTCCTTCTTTCTTTTATAACGATTAATACTCCTTTTTTTTTCCCCTCAACGGAATTATTTGAATAATTATTTATCATTTATTCATAAGGTAGGCAGAACAATTTAGAAGGAAATTCTTTTAATATAAGAACAATATAATTGATTAATTTTGTCTTTTAAAATTATTTTAACCATATATTCATGGGACCCACAAATTTTCACACCACTTATATAATCAACATTTATTAAAACAATTAAGCCTCACGTACACGGAGGGCTCACACGGTGCTTTACACGATTTCAAAATTTTCGTGAATAGTAGGCGGGAAGTAATGACCCTGTAAATGTTCAACCCATTAACCCGGCCCAAAGAAGAAGGGTTTCATTTCCACTGGTTCCCGTTTCATTTCCACTGGTTCCCACTTCCCACCATTTCCTTCTATTTTTCCCACCATTTCCTTCCCCCAGTTATCTTGATTCACCCCTTTTGCGTTGAATTGAAAATCGAGCATCTACAGTGGAGTCTAAAAATCGAGCATTAATCCCTCTTCTTCGGCGAAGACCTAGAAATGGACGGACGAGGCTGCAATTTTATTCTCCATCTTCCAACCTTCCCCAGTTATCCTGATTCGAATTGAAAATCGAGCATCTTCAGTTGAACTGAAAATCGAGCATTAATCCTTCTTCGGCGACGACCCACAACTGGACGGAAGAAGCTGCAATTTTATTTTCCATCTTCCAAAGTGTGGAGTTTCCCAAATTGACGGTAGAAGCAGCATTTTTTCTCTACACTAATGACCGACAAAGGTTTAGTTCTCTACATACTCACGTTTTCCATTTTCAAATTCGAGCACATTGGTCTGTTTATGATGTGCTTAGCTGATTTGTATATTTGAGTAATAGGCACAACGAAATGGTTGACGTTCTTCTATTCTTTGATAAATTAATAAATGTTGAGTCCGATTGTTGACAAAAAAAGATGATTGGCCGTGTAGTCTCCCCTTCCATTACTTCTCTTTATTGAATAATTAGATCTAAGAACAACATAGGTAGCCACTGTCAATTTTAAGTCCAACACATACCACATCTACTGTCTGTAATAAGTAAATAAATGTTAATTTAGGTTGTTGAAAAAAAAATTATTCTGCCCATTCATGTTGTCACAGGAAAAGAGATAGCAATTGTGTTGGAGGATGAGACCGTAGTAGAATCAACTAATGAGAATGTTGTCGACAATGTGACAAAAGTAGTAGAAAATGTCATAGTAGGAGATGGTACAATCGAGCCGCAGTCGGGAATGAAGTTCAAGGACGATAAAGAACTATTTGACTTTTATAAAAGATATGCCTATGCCGTTGGGTTTCCGGTGAGGAAAAGGAACTCGCAAAAGGGAGATGACGGAGTAGTGAATTACATGACATTAACGTGTAGTCGTGAGGGCAAAAGAAGTTACAGTACAAATTCTTCTTTGAAGCCGCAACCAACAATGCAAACAGGTTGTCGAGCAAGGATTACAGTAGCTTCAGACGTTTATGGATCTTGGAGAATTTGTACTGTCCATCTCGAGCATAACCATAAAACAAGTCCTTTGAAATCAAGGTTATATCGATGCAACCGGAAGTTAAGTGCACAAGTGAAACGGAAACTTGAAGTTAATGATGTGGCGGGAATTCCGTTGCATAAAAGTTTCAATGCCGCAGTTGTCCAAGCGGGGGGATATGAGAACATTACTTTTGTGGAAAAGGATTGTCGAAACTACGTAGAAAATGTGAGAAGATTAGGGCTTGGGGAGGGGGATGCTGCAGGAATACAAGCCTACTTTACACAAATGCAATCCAAGTACTTAGGGTTTTTCTTTTGCATGGATTTGGATGGAGAATCATGTTTGCAGAACGTTTTTTGGGCAGACAATAGGTGTCGACAAGCGTATAAGGATTTTGGAGATGTAGTGACATTCGATACTACTTATCTCACTAATAAATACGACATGCCTTTTGCTCCTTTTGTTGGAGTCAATCATCACGGGCAATCGACGTTACTTTTATGTGGTTTGCTATTGAACGAGAATACAGAAACATTTGTACGGTTATTCAAGACATGGCTACAGTGCATGCAGGGTCGAGCTCCCAATGGTATTATAATCGATCAAGATAGGGCAATGCAGAATGCAATTCAAATTGTGTTCCCAAACACAAGACATAGATGGTGTTTGCGGCATATATTGAAGAAGCTGCCAGAAAATTTTGGATACCATGCCGAAAAGGGCTCTATTTTTTCCGCTATCCACCAGTTGGTATATGACTCCCAATATACAGAAGAATTTGAACAAGGATGGACAGTGATGACTAATACCTATAATTTACAAGACAATGAATGGTTGTCCGGCTTATATGAGAACAGGGGTCGTTGGGTCCCTTGCTATTTGAATACAACTTTTTGGGCTGGTATGTCTACGACACAACGTAGTGAAAGTATTAATGCATTCTTCGACGGATATGTGCATTCGAAGACGTCATTAAAACAGTTTATTGAACAGTACGAACGAGCTTTGTGAAACAAGGTCGAGAAAGAGTTCCAAGCAGATTTCAAGTCCTTCTCACAGATGGTGCCTTGTGCAACCAAATATGCGATGGAAAAGTAATTTCAGTCCGTTTATACCATTTCTAAGTTCCGAGAATGTCAAGAAGAGATAACAGGAAAAGTTTACTGTGACATAATTTCTAAAATGGATTGTTTTATGGGGTCAACGGACGAGGTGGTAGAGGATGTCATTATCGACGACCGAGTGCTTCGGAAAAGTTTTTCTGTTTCATTCCACATGGATGATTGTCACATTATTTGCAGCTGTCACTTGCTTGAGTTTCGCGGAATATTGTGCAGACACGCCATTTCAGTCTTGATGCGTAACGGCATCACCTCATTGCTGGAGAGGTACATATTACGGAGATGGAGACGAGATGTGAGAAGAGCACACACAAGGGTCGCAGTGAGTTACAATGGTCTGGTTCGTACTCCTGGACAGTTGAGGTACGATAGTCTTGTTGAGGAGTTCGCTATATTAGCAGACATTGCCGCAAATGATAAAGATCGAACTCGTCAGTTAAGAGCTTGGATTCGGGTGCAATCTCGGGATATGTTGAATACGAACTCCATTAGTGGAAGTAATTCTGACTATACAGGATCCCATACTAGAGCATCGACTGATATGGGCAGTGGGAGCATACATGACCCTATGTTAACGAAAAAGAAGGGGGAGCCAAAGAAACTTCGAAAAAAAGCCCACTAGAGTCGTGTTCGAGAAAAACAAAGGTCCGTTCCATCCCTTTGTTATGTTATTGGTAGAGGACCCTATTTATTTATTTTTTATTCATATAATTTTTATTTTTGTAGGCGACAACGACGTCCATCAATGGTAGGAGACCGAGATGCGGGAAAACCAATCTTGGAAACAACGTACTCATAGAGCAGACACCCGATGTGCAACAGCAACTCGGAGGTAACATCATTATTATTGGTACATACACACTAATTATATATTAGATCATTACGTCAAATTTTATTGATGTTGTGTTTTACGTTGTAGGCTATGCGATGCCGTACGATCCACAATTAGCTTACCACAATGTAACAAATGATGCAAATGTTATCTCCTACAATGCAAGATCGAAAGCGGATTAGCAACTTGGGAATATTTTGGTTATTTATTAGCTTATTTGTAATGTCATTATGTAACGGGTGCACCGATTTCTTTTTCGGGCATACTATTTTCTTTGGCTATTGGTGTATGTTAACTACAATTTGGCTATGGATTTATGTTAATGGGTATTGATTTCTTTGGCTATTGGTGTATGTTAACTACAATTTGGCTATGGATTTATGTTAATGTGTATTGATTTCTGTTGATGCTTAGTGGGTATGGATTTATGTTAATGGGTATTGATTTACTTGCTCTTAAGGACTTCATTTTATGCACATGAAGATATATTAAAACACCTCTTGGTTTTAAACTATTTTCTGGAGTCCCTGAGACAAGAAGAGGTGTTTCCCTATTAATACTTTCATTGCAACCAAACATTCTGGAAGTCTCAGGAAATCATATTTTGCTGGCTTATTCACTTCTATCAGTTTGTGCAATTATGGGCTTCCCGTCTACCATATTTCGCCTATTGTAAACCAAAAAGTGGTCATAATAGGATGGAAAATCCCAACTTCATTTCATGCACATCAATTGCCAAAAAAACAAAAACAAAATGCTATTCAATCAGAAATTATGAAACACCACTTACTGTCTTCTGCCACAATATATAAACTGTGACAATGATAGATAACCACTAATAATACAAAGGTGTGTAAGATAGAGTCACAAGCCGATTACAAAATATATTACATGTTACTAGCTTCTTTTACAAAAAGATGGAGTTTCTTAACTCCAACAAAAAGCATTCGACTCATACATTGCTCCCAATGGTTCAGTCATCTTTTTCGACTTCCGTCGCGCTATTGTCAGTCACTCGTTCTCCCTTCCGCATAGTGATGTTGACGGATATCTCCACGTCCTTTTTTTCAGTTATCTCAGCGAATCTGGTGAACATGCACGAGAGATTTGGACAAGGTCTTTTATCTTTGCACGCACCCGTACACGGAGCATCCTCGGGCTCCTCTTCATCTGCCCACTTGAAGTGACCGCAATCTTTGGTGCAGCAATAAAACAAACGCCCTAAGTTTTTTGTTCTTACCTCAACCTCCATACACTTCTCAATGCCCTCACCACATACTGGACATCGTTTCTTCGTTGGACAGTCCGACAAGAAGTGTCCCGACTTTCTACAGCTATGACAAATGCCTCTATTCCGTCCAACCATAGCACCTACTCAATGGGGACAATATGTAATGGAGAGTGAACTGAAAAATTTCAGATGCAAAATTTGTTTAATTTCAGATTCAGCAAAAATTTTCTTACAAAAAAATTATATTACAACAGCATGAACTGCTCAAATTCTCGAATTCACAGCTACATCAAATAACTGCAATTTTCAGTATAATTTCTAACAACAAACGAGGTAGCTAAGTTACATTTTTTTCAGTCAACTTCTCAGATTCACTAAGTTGCAATTTCTAGTATAATTTCTAACAACAAACAAGGTAGCTAAGTTACATTTTTTTTCAATCAACTTCTCAGATTCACTAAGTTGCAATTTTCAGTATAATTTCTAACAACAAACAAGGTAGCTTCACAAATTCACTATACAAAACGGCACAAAACAAAATTTTTGTTTTAAACTAAGATATTTACCAAAGAATAATATTCTTCAAAGATCATCTTTAGCTCTGTATTATTTGCAGGTTTAGAGATGTTAAAGCAGATTCTTACTTCCCAATTACACCCTCCTACGTCAACACAATCACCCATAAACCAGCAAACATAACCTTTGTCTTTATCACTAGACTCCAACATGAATATTGAAGCAGTTTGGGTTTAGTTGGAAATCGGTTCTGGTGATTAAAAGAATTCTTCCTTAGAACCCCAACGCCCCTCTGCCAATCCCACCCTCAATCAAAGTATTTTGTTGCTCATGGTCCAGCAGCACCCACAACAATCTGAAAATTTGAGCTGCTTAAATAGACCTAAAAAAATTAGAGGGCAGTAATGCCAGGAAATAACAGGTGCAAAATGAGGTATAGGTTGGGGACAACGGTCACGAATTAGCCTGGTGATAAAAAATACGATTCCCATATATTTCATCTTTCCTGCTTCACAATACTTACCTCTTTGACGAGTTATGGCGTCGTTAGTCCACGGCGGAGACGAAAACACCCGTTGCGCCTTTAATACTTTGAAATCAAACTCGCTCGTTCGCGACAAGGACCACGGACTGAAGAACGACGTGGTTACCGGCTGATCATTGTAGAGGCGACCATTTTGATTTCTATGTCGTCGTATAGTAGGATTTGTTATCTTTGTCGAAGGTGGAATCAATGGAGGTGATTTTAGGGTTTCTAGTGGGTTGCTCTGTCCAACCGGATAAGATTTGGGGAAGTAATGACCCGTTTTGCCCTTTTTAAGCATTTTTCAAATTTTTTGCATTTTGGCTTTTTTTTTCCCATTTCCACGTCACCGTGTCAAAGACCATGTCACTTACCGTGTACGTGAAGCGGGGTCGTTATTAAAATCTACTAAACCTCTATTTGACAATCATTATTTGAGAAAAATAGAATTTTGAATAGTGATTTTTAAGAGAACTAGTTGATGTTGAACGTGCGTTGCACGTTATTCTGTAGCACTTTATGAGAACAATAAAAGTAATATTTTACTCACATTCACCATTTTGATCAAAATATGAGACGTATGCGAGCTTTTGAAAATAAAATGTTAATTATTATACATGCAAGTAAATAGTAAAATGTACTTAAATATGAGTATTAGAATTACAACTAAATGTATAGATGAAAATGAATGATAAATACGATACATGGATTAACGTGAATGTTAATTAATACCAATGAATATACACGTGACAATGAATGTTAAATCATTTATACTAAATGAATATGTGGAATACATGCATGAATAAGAATTTTGTAGTATTTATTACATTTTGTAAATTAAATACATATTGAAAAACGAAAAGTTGAATATTATTGAAATAATTAAATCGTCCAAAAAATGATTCACCTTTTATGTGATATTTAATATATTATAGATGTTTGGTTAAAAAGGAAGAAATTTTTTTAAATTTACGTGTAGAATATTTTATTGTGTGAATGCGCAGTTAAACATGAGCATGCAAAAAAAAGTTTGAAAATAATAGTTATCAAACAAGGGCTAAAAATCTGATTTTAATCTTTATCAAACAATGATTTTATACAAATTTTTTGTGAAAAAGTCTAAACTCATGCGATATTTATGTAATTTTTTTTTTTGATAAATTATCTTGTATTTATGTACGCGTAAAGTTTCTAGGGTGAGAGGTGTCTAAAAAAGTCAGTGTAAGTGGTGCCTAGGTATCGCATAGACATGAGGTTCGGACGAAACGTCAAGCCTCGACAATAGTGCATAATAGCGCTTTATTAAATTTTTTATTTTTCAATTTTTATAAGCCTTTTATTTAATTTTAATTTCAAGTTTTTAAATAACTTTATCTATATATAAAAAAATTGAAAACACGTTAGATTTCAAGTAAGAGGTGTCTAGTTGAAAGTTGAAATTATAAAAAATAATTTAACTTTTGCATTTTAAAAACTTGAAAATTCTATAATCGACTAATTGTATAAATTATTAGTAAATATAGTATTTTCTAATTTTAGATGGTCAGTTTGTGTTATTTTAATTATAAAATGATTAAAAATTTAAAATAATTTTAGAAATAAAAAAAAACTCTTTTTTTACGCCTCATAAAATTTGAAGTTAATCTTTATGTTTATTCACACTTTATCTTTTTAGAACACTAATGATGAGTATGTCTATACATATGTGTATATGTACAGTGTCAAAACGATCGACTTGACCAAAAAAATTCGAAAAAATAGATGGGACATAACAAGACAATTTGCCCTCCCTAAAAATATTTCTAAAGAAGTAAATAAAGTTTTGAATAGTGATTTTTAGGAGAATATGTGGTTACAAAATAGAATTTTTTAAAAATTTACGTGTATAATATTTTATTGTGTGAATGTGTAGTTAAAAATGAACATATAAAACAAAAGTTTAAAAATAATGATTGTCTAACAAAAGCTAAAAATTTGATCTTAATCCTCATCAAACAAGGGTTTTATATACGTTTTTGCGAAAAACAATTGAGTCTAGACTCATGCGATATTTATGTATTTTTTTTGATAAATTATCTTGTAGAAGAGTGATCACCTGCCCACTGGGGGCAGGTTAAAAAAAACCCCCCATTTAAAAAAAAAAAAACCCACCCTTCGAAAATGGATTTCAAACATTTTTGTACATGGGGGATTTTGTAAAACCTGCCCATTGGGGACAGGTGATCATTCTCGTTATCTTGTATATATGTACTTGTAAAGTTTCTAGGGTGAGCTGTGTTCTAAAAAAAGTCGATTTAAGTGACACCTAAGCATCGCATAGGCATGAGGTTCTGACGAAACGTCATGCCTTGATAATGAGTGCCTAATAGCGCTTTATTAAATTTCTTATTTTTTATATTTTTACAAGCCTTTTATTTAATTTTAGTTTCAAGTTTTTAAATAACTTTATCTCTATAAAAGTAAAAAATAAATAAATGAAAAAATGTTAGTTTTCAGGTAAGGGGTGTCAGTTGAAAGTTGAAACTATAAAAAATAATTTTGCTTTTGTATTTCGAAAACTTGAAATTTCTATAATTGACTAATTGTATAAATTATTAAGTAAGTATAATATTTTATAATATTAGATGTTCAGTATGTGTTATTTTAATTATAAAATGATTAAAAATTCAAAATAATTTTAAAAATAAGAAAACTCTTTTTTTACGCCTCGTAAAATTTGAAGTTTAGTTTTTACGTTTAGTCACGCTTTATCTTTTTAGAACACTAATGATGAGTATGTCTATATATATGTGTATGTATATAGTGTCGAAACGATCAACTTGACAAAAAAAATTCGAAAAATTAAATGAGACATAACAAGACAATTTGCCCTCCCTAAAAATATTTCTAGAGAAGTAAAATTGTAGCCCACAATGTTTTCAAGTGGCTTTAAAACCCCTCAACCGGCGAGTATTAATTATTTGGTCACGAGTCACAATCGTCCAAATTCAATTAATTATGCCAACAAGCATTCATTACGCACCCCCACCTACATGCAGTTGCGCACTGACCCGATTACAAATCAATTAAAGAAGTTAACTATGGTTCATTCAACTACGCATTAATTTATTATGTTTTCCATTTCTTTGCTGATGAGTCATGACCCATATATTAATGGGAGAATTACAGTTATGACACCAAATCTTTCATTTTAGAGCAGACTTGATTCAAATCTTAAATTTATACCATCTACGATACCAAATCTTTCAAAAATTAGCACTCGAAGTCCAAATAGATGACAAACGTTAGTTTGACTATTACTTTACCAGAGAATTGACATTGATCATAATTTTGATTAATTTTAAAAAGATAAAATGGTAACTTTACATTTTTTCAATAAAAAATACAATTATAAAATATTAATAATTAAATTGAAAAAAAATAAAATTCAAAACACAAAAACCACCCACTGGCCACCACCATCCCCTTCTTCCCCAACCCCCTTACCCCAAAATCACTAGCAGCAGTGGTCGACGCCACCGCCACCCATCCCATAATTCTTAACCCTGACATGAGAAGAAAATACGAGAAGGAAGTGAAAAATAAATAAAAGACTAATTATAATATTATTGAATGATGATCATAGATCATGAGCAACTAACACACATTTATTCCTATTCATAATAAAATAAGAATAACAACTCTCCACTATTTTGTAACTAATGTCTATCTGAATAATAGATAACAAATATCAAATAACAAATATTTATCCTTTAATTTAAATTCAACAATCTTATCACTCCAAAATTTTCTGGTCTCCTTATCACTTGTTTGATCCTCATCATATTTGTTGTCAATTATGTGACATTTCTAACAACATGTACCAATTTTCGATGTAACATACACCCTAGCTCAATGGGGGCAAAACAAACAATTCCCCAGATCTAATTGAACAAAAGACACTAAAAATTACACCTCGGGAATATCTTGTTCACAAGGCTTTTCAATTGCACACTGAAAAGCAAGCAAAAGGAGAATTTCAGTTTATTTTAGTGAAGTTGTCTAATTCAGCTAAATAGAGGGAGAATGTTAGTTTATTTAGTGAAGTTGTCTAATTCAGCTAAATAGAGAGGCCATTACAGTATATAAAGTAAAGGAGTCCTGGCTTCTTAGTATACCTCGAGGAGCTGGTGCTTGTAAAAATGTGGGTTTTGTCTGATGGTCGGCTGTGGTTGGAATTTTTCAGTGAGAATTGGTTGGTAGAATGTGGTTACGGAAGATACCTTGATGGTTTTCTTCTAATTTTCGGATTTTGCTTCCCCGACTTTCTCGATTCTGTACCTTGGACTTCGTATTTGAATTTTATAAATATTTTTTTTCTCTCTTGATCTATCTTCTCTGGCCACTATTTGCTCTAATGCGTCTCGGTCGAAGTTTGAAATAGCTTCGCCGGCCAATACAAAAAGCTGGTGATACCGACAGCTGCCTCGACGGCCTTTGCTGGAGGTCATGACAGCTGTTAATGGAGACAAAACCTCATCCCTTTTTGCCTATATATTCACTTATTTCTATAGATGGCGCCGGTGGTGGTGGGTGGTTTTTGTGTTTGATTTTAGTTTTTCTTTTTAAATTTAATTACTAATATATTATAATTTTGTTTTGTTGAAAAAATGTAAAGGTCTCATTTTTATTCTTTTAAAATTAGTCACAATTTTCTACTCGACTGACCGTCCATTTGGACTTAGATACGAATTTTTGAAAGATTTTTCGTGAGTGATACAAATCAAAGTTTTGGATTAAGTCAGCTCCAAAATGAAGGATTTTGTACCTAGCTACAATTCTCCCATATTAATTGTCTGCACGTTCTTGACATTTTCCAGGGAAATCTCAAAATATCCAATTCTTTGACATAAGCAAATTCAGATTCATCTTCTGCTTGTAATTACACAGTACAAACCACCTATGTCTGTAAAATCCACTGATACCTTTCGGGTTCTCAGTATTAGCCAAGAATTGAATTCTTGATAGCTACCCAGCCTACCCTTCAGTACTGGTACGTACGTATAATTTCTTCCCTGCAAAATATTATCTACTTTTTTGTGGGCCATTGATTTGTGCTTTGTTCAATTTCAAGTTGGAACACATTTTCTCACTGATTATTTATTGGTTGTATGGATATCAAGTACCTGTGTATTGTCAATTCATGATATTCTTTTCTTGTCCCATCATTCCCAAAATCAATTGGCCCTCAATATATTCAATGATTTTGAGGGTTATATTTTGACTCTTGAAATTTGATCCTTGGAGTTGAAAATCCAGGTAGGGTGGTAGGGGTGTTAGTTCACATCTGAACAGTGGCAGAACAAATTTTCTTGTCATTCTTCTTCTTGTTGGCTTTAAAATTCTTGAATTAGCTGAATATACCCGTCGATGTGATTATGGGGAATTGGAGGATTCTGAAAATCACAATTATATGTTTGTTAATTCTGTTTCTGGTACAAACCTGTATGTCTAGTGTTCAGCGTATAGGGAAATTGAATCCGGGGTTTCAAGGATCTCAAATGGATTGGATTGACAATGATGGGCTGTTTTTAGTATCCAATAACACGAATTTCGCCTTTGGATTCATCACTACACAAGATGTCACTTTGTTTCTGCTTGCTGTGATTCACCAGGGTACCTCAACTGTAATTTGGTCTGCTAATAGGGATTCTCCGGTTGAGAATTCAGACAGCTTTGTGTTTGATGATTCTGGGAATGCTTACTTACAAAGTGGGGGATCAGAAGTTTGGTCCTCTTATACTGCTAATAAAGGAGTTTCAGCATTGGAATTACTAGACTCAGGAAATTTGATTTTACATGGGAGTGATGGCAGTTTAACGTGGCAGAGTTTTAGGCATCCTACAGACACTCTCTTGACGAACCAGGAGTTTACTGAAGGAATGAAACTTGTAAGCAGTCTCGGTTCCAATAACCTGAGCTATTCCCTTGAGATTAAATCTGGGGATTTGATTCTTTACGCAGGTTTTCAACCCCAACAGCCATACTGGGCAATGGGAAAAGACGACAGAAGAATTATCAATAAGGACGGTGATGGCATCGTCTCTGCAACTCTTACTGCTAATTCTTGGCGATTCTTTGACAAAAACAAAGTCTTGCTTTGGCAGTTTATATTTTCTCAAGATACTAGAGCAAATGTAACTTGGGCGGTGGTTTTAGGGGAAGACGGTTTTCATCACGTTTACTCTTCTTCAAGGAGGTTCATCTGGTCCCTCATCAGTAAGAATTCCGCAAGATCAGTGTAGCCTGCCCTCAGCCTGTGATCCATATTTTGTTTGTTATACTGGTAAAAAGTGCCAGTGTCCACCGTCCCTTCCTTCTTGCAAATTGGGGACCTTTCCGTCTTGTAACAATTCAAAGGATCCTGTAGACCTTGTAAATGCAGGAGATGGCCTCAGCTATTCTGCACTTGGATATGTTCAACCATTTTCAAAAACAGATTTAAATGATTGCAAAGACTCTTGTCTCAGAAATTGCTCTTGTGGTGCTATGTTCTTCGAGAGCAGTTCCGGAAATTGCTTTTTGTTTGATCAGATAGGAAGCTTGCAAGGATCCAATGAGAATGGTGGCTATGTTTCATATATCAAAGTCTCGGGAACTGGAGGTAGCGATGGAAACACGGGAGACGGTGACAAGAAACACTTTCCATTTGTTGTTATCATTATTATCGTCACGATATTGGTCATATTTGGTCTTCTTTCCATGGGATTCATTTTCTACCGGAAAAGCAAGAAATTGCCGAAGTCTCCTAAAGAAAGTTCCGACGAGGATAATTTCTTGGAAGGTTTATCTGGGATGCCGATCCGGTTTAGCTACAAAGATCTTCAGACTGCGACGAATGACTTCAGTGTGAAACTAGGCCAAGGAGGTTTTGGTTCGGTTTATCAGGGTACACACCATGACGGGACACAACTTGCGGTCAAAAAATTGGAAGGCATTGGTCAGGGAAAGAAAGAATTTCGAGCCGAAGTTAGTATCATTGGAAGTATCCATCATCTTCATCTTGTAAGGCTCAGAGGCTTCTGTGCCGAAGGGAAGCACCGGCTTCTTGTGTACGAGTACATGGCCAATGGATCTTTAGATAAATGGCTTTTCAGTAAAAGCAAAGGGGAACATATGTTGGATTGGGATACGAGATTTGATATTGCGGTCGGTACTGCCAAAGGCTTGGCTTATCTCCACGAGGACTGTGATGTAAAGATCGTTCATTGTGACATAAAACCTGAGAATGTGCTTCTTGATGACAATTTTATGGCCAGAGTTTCGGATTTTGGTCTGGCAAAGCTTATGACTAGAGAGCAGAGCCACGTTTTCACCACATTACGGGGCACGAGAGGGTACCTTGCTCCAGAGTGGATCACAAACTATGCCATATCAGAAAAGAGCGATGTTTATAGCTACGGGATGGTGTTGCTTGAGATAATTGGGGGTAGAAAAAAATTATGATCCCGCTGAGAGTTCGGAGAAATCCTATTTTCCGTCCTATGCTTTTAAGATGATGGAAGAAGGGAAATTGAAAGACATTATTGATGCAAAGCTGAAAATAGACAGAGAGGACGAGAGGGTCGGTATAGCAATAAAGGTTGCTTTGTGGTGCATACAGGATGACATGTACCACAGGCCATCAATGACAAAGGTCGTGCAAATGCTAGAACGTCTCAGTCCCGTGCCTCCACCACCAACTGCTTCGCAAGTTGGCTCCCGGCTCTACCCAAGTTTCTACAAATCAATCAGTGAGGAAGGCACTTCGTCAGGAGGTCCTTCAGATTGTAACAGCAATGCCTATCTTTCCGCAGTTCGCCTTTCAGGGCCGAGATAGCAGCTGCGGAGGAGTGATTTGCTGGTAAATCGGGTGTCGGTGCTTTTGTAGTTTTTCTGTATATGATCTAAGATTAGTAGAAAATTTTGCAATACAAGACAAAATGAAAGCATAATATTATTTTTGCATTTGTATTCTTGATCTGTTAAATGATGATACAAATAGTAACTAAAGTTGAATAGTTTCTGAATTGGAAGCAGTCACCAATATTTTTTTGAAATATGATTTTGGTACTTTGAATTCTTACTTGCAGTCTTGACTTCTTGACTTCTGCAAAGCCATGTATGGCATGAAGTATTCGAAATTATTTTAATTTCTTTTTCACTTTTATACTCTTCGATAGTACTGTCCAATCAACCATACTGACTTATAAGCGTGTCCACTGTCTAGTAATTTGACTTTTTAAATGAGAAGGTTCAACATGTTATTGGAGCAAAGAGATGTCTAATAATTTAGCTTCTCTGTCACCACTAATTTATAAAACTTTTGCATATCACAAGCATTTGATTAAAAATATGAAACCAGCAAGCACTATGTTGGAGATAAAATTTAAAATAAATAAATGTATTGCAGATTGGCTTTGGAATCTTTTTTATTATTTTGAGCAGTGAATTATCCAACTAGTGAATGTGTAGTATATCAAGAAAAATAACATTTGAGAATTCTTAGAATAAAATAATTTAAATCGAACAAGAAAAATTAGATTCTAATCTGAGTACAAGGTTAATGGTAAATTTATATCAAGACAACGAGTGATGTGAGCAATTCTTTGCTATTAGAAGGTTTCTTCTTAATTCTTATCGGTTGTTTTTGTCTATTGTGTAGTGGACAATCAAAGCTTATCCAACAAAATAAAATAGTATTAAGGACAATAAAATCCTCCTTTTTTCAACTTCAAAATTCAAATTTTGTTTTGTCGTCCTCAAAAAATGTCTGAGGCCCTGTTTGATTCCCATTTTTATTTGCATTCTCATTCTTCTACTCATTTTCAACCACACATTCTTCAATAAAATAATATTTTTCATCACATCAATAACTTTTCCTTCTTTTTCAACCACACATTTCCCATCATATCACTATTTCAAAATTCATTTTTCCCAAATAATCTCTATCAAACACACTCTGAATCTTGTTCGGTTTCCAGCAACTATTTTTAATAAATTTATTTATATTTTTAATATATATAATTATTTATTTCACAATAAATATTGATAATTCCTTTTGAGGTCCATGCGAAGATCGCTAATGGTAGGATTGAAGAGAAGTATATGGAAAGAAAAATTGTGCAAATAATAGACTCGTTAGACACACACACATTTTACTGTTTAAATTATAAATACATAGTAATGATAGTAGATAAGTAATACTTATGAATCGTATGAATAAAAAGTGATTTGATCAATTATAAATTGCAATAGTCCGACCATGGGATAAAAGGAGACTTGAAGGTTACAAGTAGGGGTGTAAGCGGTCTGATTTTACCTATTTTTGACATATTTTCAAACCAAATCGTTTACTTCTCAAACCTAAATCAAACCCTTTTGAACGGTTTGAAAAAAAATCAAACCTAAACCTAATGGTTTGATCCGATTTTAAATCACCGGTTTCGCCGTATAATTTTTTTGCCCGTTGTTCGATTTTAAACAGTCGATTTCATCGTATATTTTTTTGTTTGTCTACTTTTATGCCATTAATTTGGAAGTGGTCATTTTTTTTTCAGAATCGGTGGAACCGGACCAGAATCATTTAGAACCGATAGATTCAGTTCCGAATTTTCTAAAAAATAATTTGATTTTGAGAGAAATTATTGAGAACCAATCGGTTCCGGTTCAGTTCTCAGTTCTAGTATGAGAACCGCCGGGAACTGGACGGTTCTCATAAGATTTTTTTTTTATTTTTTTGGTAAAATATATGATTCAATCTCCAATCACTTTTATAAAAAAAAAAATAGGGTTCATTTTCATTTTAGACCTCAACACTTTCCTTCTTTTCTTTGATTATTTTCTTCTCTCTTCTTATAATTCTTTGATTAACTGATTCTCAAACCAAATTAGAATATTTGGTAAATCTATACATTAATAAATTTATTTACAATATATAATTTCATGTCTAAGATCCGAAATTTTTATTTTGTTTTCACTTTGATTACTAGTTGTTGATCCGATCAAAATTTTTCATCTATATTTCTACAAATTATAATCGACAAATCCGAAGTTGCAATACTTTTTTAAAAGATGTCCAATTTAATGTAGGATTTTAAATTTGATTAAAGTTTGTTTAATCATTAGAGTACCATGTAGTTCATATAAATTGATGATTGTTTAGTAATAATAATTTATATGGAATACAACGTGAGATTGTTTGATGAATCGTTTTAGACTTTTAGTTTAATAGCCTATGGAATATATGAGCCTCATTTAAAAATAAATAAAAAACCCAACACAAAAGTCTTACAAGTTACAATTTAGAAACTTTCATTTTTTAAATTTTTATATATTTTTTCGTCGGTCCGGTTTGGTTTTAAGCCGCAATAAAATTTCTCAAACCTAAACCAAACCATTTTTGACCGGTTTGGTTTGGTTCAAAATCATTTCGTTGACGGGTCCACGTGACACCAAACCGACAGTTTCTAAAATGCGGTTTCAGTTTGATTTTTCGATTTGACGATTTTTGCTTACAGCCCTAGTTACAAGTCTTGCTTATCTTTTCAATTTTCGAGAGTGAGTATAGAAACTAGAAAGGCCCCTTGGATGTAGGTCTGGGCGCGGTTTGGTTTGGATCGGTTTTGACTCCAACTCAAAACCAAAACCAAAACCAATTTAGTCGATTTTGATGAATTTCAACCCAAACCAACCTACTCTAACTCTTAAACCAAACCGAACCAAACCAAATTGGTTTGGTTCGGTTCGGTTTGGTTAGTCGATTTGGACTTTTAGTCTAAATTAATTTTTAAAAAAAATTTGTCCAAATTTTGGGCCCACTTAAATTATAAGAACTAAAATAACTAAATAACTTTATATTAGAAGAATTATTGACTAACAAATAAAAATCAGATTAATAGAGACAGATCAACGAAAATTTTGAAATTTTTTTTTTTTATGCATTATGTAGCATGTCTACCTAAATAGAAAAAAAACTAAGTAAAATATAATGAAATTGTGAAATGAAATTTTCAATGCTATTAATTACCGACAAAATTATAAGATTGGAGTGAATCGAAATATAGTTATGAGATAATGACTTATCTTTTGATTTTCATTTTTCTTGAAGAAAAAAAAGGTAAACGTGTAAAAGGATTGAGTTGGTTCGGTTAATCAGTAGTTTGAAGTTTCAAACCATAATCGAACCAAACCACCATGATTTTGTTTAAAAGAAAATCAAACCAAACCAATTACATATATCAAATCGACCCGAATCGATTCGATTTGATTGATTTGATCGATTTTTCGATTTTTTTTACTCAGGCCTACTGACCCAACATGTTCAAAAGAAAACACTTTAAGGGTCCTAGAAGGTGTCCCCATCGAGGACTTTTTTTGTACAGGGTACAACCCAACATATAGCTTTGTAAAGGTAATTAGCCCAAAAAAAAAAAAAACATTCATGTCATTTGTACTCATCATTGAAGTGGTCATTATCGTTTCAAACTTGTCATTTACGTCCTCATTTCAAACCTTTCGTGCAAAATTGATCCGTCCATCATGTTCCTTTAAATTTTTCCGTTAAATGTGTAATTTGATGCAAAATGTTCCTACTATTTTCTTTAATTGAGCAAATAATCTGTATCATTTCAATTTTGATACTTGTACACTCGGATCAATATTTCTTTGCTTAAAAGGTCTTTACCGTCCATTTTTTCCATTATAACATTATAAAATGACTAATTTATCACCATCTTTAAATAAACGAATAAAAAAAGAAATAATGTAAAAAATTGTATCTAGAGTTTCTAGTTTTTTTAAAAATTGCAAACGAGACTCACATAAAACAATTTAAACATTCTAATAAAAAAATATTTTATTTTTCCAATTAACCCACCTACGCCTATGCCCATCCTCCACCACCACTACCAAAATAGTTAAAAAGAGAATTAAAAGTATACAAAAAAAATATTTGATGAAGAATATGCACCATTTTGTTTATGTTTATATATATATATATATTTGTTGTTTTTCTATTTTTAATTTTTTTTTTTTTTTACTTTTATTACACTTATAATTATCTCTTTAATTAATTTTACGGTGGTAGTGGAAGGGGATGGGCGTAGGGGTAGGTGAGTTAGTTGGGAAGATAAAATATTGTTCTTTTATTAGAATGTTTTAATTTATTTTACTTGAGACTCGTTTGTAAATTTTGAATAAACTAGAAACTCTGGATACAATTTTTTTTTTTTATATTGGTTTATTTAAACTTCGCTTACCAGGCTGCTTTGGGATTAGCTGTGAACCATGTCTACGCAAAATGTTCATAGTAGCTTACAACATCCTTCTGAATCAAAGACTTCTCAAAAAAAAAAGAAAACCATGAACAATCAACTGAAGAAAAAAAAAATGTGTTTAGAAACTTTACCTGAAAAAGATCTCGCCACTATAGTCTTCAATTCCACGATCTAAGTAATATAATTGAGCCCTATAAACATAAGCAGCAAAAAAAAAAAAAAAAATGATCAAACATGTTTTGGTAATTGTAAAATGATTAAACGTAAAATGAAAACTATAAACTACCAGTTACAAAGATAACGATGGGAGGCTATAAAACTGCTGAATATTCTTCAACATGAAAATCAAATAATTTCAAGAGTATGCATTTAACTTTCTTCTTCAACAACTAATTATGACTTCATAGCACAAATAATCGAGTAAGATAAAATATAAAGAAGAATTAATCTTAATTACACAGTACAAACATTACAGAATATTAGTTCTTCTACTCTTAATGTTTAGTGCTAGAATTTATCTGAGATAACTTACTATATGCTTCGAAAAATACATGTTTTATACAAGAATACATTATTTCCATATTAGATGGCACGTATTCTATCTCAATTATTTTTTACACTTTCAATCTACTAAATAACTCCAAGGGGAGAAAACATTGCATCTGACTATGGTGCGGAACAAATTATTATCTTTTTAACTCCCTTGAAATAAAATTACTATCATATTCTGCATCAAACTGAATCCATTGATTAAACATTTTAAATGGTCTCTGTAGATTAATTCACACCAATTTAATTCATGTTAAAAAACAAATTAGAAACAATTTTTTTTTCCACATGCTCTAATATGGTAAAACTTTTTCGTAACACACAGAACTAAATAAGCACCATAATCATTTCTAGAAAGACTGACAAGAACATCAGAAGATTGTAAATCTCATTTGGTGTAGACTGAATCATTAATGATTTTCTCAAAGAAATCAATTTGGCTGCTCATGTTTGGTAACAAATCGCCAAAAGTATTGAACACACCACTCCCTCCATAGCGCATTCAACCATTTTTGCTTTCCCAAATTCTTCCATGTGTAGGCTACTGGAGATTTAAGTCCCAAGAATTTAGTTGTTCATGTCATTATTAGTCAAATTGCTCTTTTAAAACAAGAATGCTGAAACTTATAATTGACATTCTGTACAAGTAACTACCATCAAATCAAATTTTGAAATCTATATTGTGAAATGAACCATTTTACCATAAGACGAAATGCATCAAATTTGATCCCTTGTGCAGTGTTATCTACAATGTGCATCCCTTTGATAGCCAATATGGAAACATGCAATTCAAACTGCTTAGAGTTGCACTCATTTCTCTAGCTTAGGATTAACTTGTGACCATTATTTGCCATCATTTCCCTAAAAACCTTAGTTGACATTGCCAACTCAATATCTTTAACCAACCTTGCATCATTTCTAGCATAAAAACGCTCCGAAAGAGCATGTATTTGAGAATATAGAAACGTGGTAGCTAAAAATTAAGTCTCGAAAATTTGTTAGACATATAAATGAATGTATTATATTTGATCTAGAAATGTAGATATTCCAATTTTCATAACTGCAGAGAAATCCTAAAATAATAAAAAATTCCAATAAAAAATTCTTAAAATATCCAAAAATTGATACAAATAATAAAGAGGAAATCAACAAAATGCAAAAATTGTGCTTACCAGATTGTCTTGAGTAGGAAGAACGGTCCAATACTTAAATACAAAATATACAAAAGTCTGAAAATGGGAAAATTTAATGTTAGAAAATGATACACAATGTAAACAACAACAAAATGGATACTTTGAAAATTGAAAAAAAATTAGATCGTTTACACGGGTCAAAATAGATGCAATTTGTGAAACCGTTTCAAGAGAAAAGTGGTGTTTGTGTAGTAGGAAATTTGACGTTGTAGGAGCATTTGTCGTTTGCTTTTTGGTGGAGGAAGAGATTAAAAGGAGAGAAAATAACAAAGATATAATGGGGTTTGTTGAAAAAATGAAGGGGTTCTTGGAAGAGAAAATGATGAATCTTTTGCATATATAAAAATTTGACAAAACATCAAAAGAATTGGAGAGAATATACAAGATAAACTTAACAAAAATAAAAATGGAGGATTTACCTTCGGAGAAGAATTAATATAGAAGATGAAATCAATTTCTAGCAAGCAGACCCCCAATCCACACCAAGTAGAAGACTTATCAAATGTCAAAACCACATTGTTTCACATCTCATTCAGCTACATGGGAACAAACACAAAAAAACTTGTATATTTTTCATGGAAAGCAAAACCTCTTTAACTTGAGAGGGAAGGAGGAGCGACGAGTGACTGTAAGGGGAAATAGAGAAGAAGTCTGCGTTAAGAAGTCGAGAAAATAAAGAATAATCTAGACATGAGAAAAATGGGAAAATGTACAGTCACGCAATGTAGAATGATAGGAAATGTTGACACGAGTTCTGGTTTTGTTAGCCTCTTTTATATTATAGCGATTAGAACGATTTAAATTCTAGATAATACAAATATCACTTCTTATAAATATATCACCTATTCCACACAAAAAAGCCTTGTTTTCTGTAATCCATTCATAGAAAAATACCCTAAATCATATGAACTCTTTGATTTCCATCATCATCTTGATTAACTATTTATTTTCGTCTTCTATTATTTCTCTAACTTTCAAAATGTACCTTTTAGAATCATGTTCTATGCTTAAAGTGTTACTCAGACCTATTTCCCTTGAATCACCTTACATAACTTCTTGCCACTACAATCATTAAGGTTTGCAACTTCAAAAATATATGGCATGACCAAAATAAAGATGATGATAATAAATTGTACACAAAGATTTCATATTAAACAGGAGTTGAAATGGGGGTTCTTCAACCCAACATGATTGAAAGAAGACAAAAGTACATTAGATTTTGGTTCAACGGTTTGGGCAAGACAACATGGACTTCACAAATTTTAAATTAAGCTCTAAGAACCAGCTAATTCTCATAAATTATAGTCTTGGCACTATACCAAGAAGAAAAAGACAATCGCAAGGATAACATACACTTCCAATTAACCAAGCAACTGATTTCCAATCATCTAAACAACTAGAAGGATAACATGTTAGGAGCAACATAAAATGCGTACTAGAATATATCATAATAATTAGCAATCAATTAAGTCAGGCAAGATAAAGCAACAAAAATTAAGCCCCCGTTTGGCTCCCATTAAATTTCATCAAATCAAATTAAAATTTTCTCTTTCCTACTTTTAACCACACAATCTTCCATAAAATAATATTACACGCAAATCGAAAACTTTTCCTTCTTCTCCAACCATTCATTTTTCAAAAAAATTCTATTCCCCGCATTGTAATTCCAAATAATACCTCTGAAAAGTTAACTTGTGGAACCTAAATTTTAAATTTAAATCATTGAATCAAACTAAAACACTACACCCAAATTATAAGTAGTTCTCATTGTTTCCTAGATCACCCAATTCAACAAACTCAAAACCAAAAAAGAATTGTAAAAAAAAAAGGAAATATCAGTTAATCTTTTGCAGAAAGTACACTAATGAAGAGAGGAAAAGATAACTAAAATTTGACAACACAACGATAAATTTACCTTGTAGAGAGAACTTGTACCATTCCTTCTTCTTCGCCGATTGATCGCGGGAGGTGACAACAATTTCAATTGTTAGGCGAAATTAGTGCAGGGAGGGTGTGAACCCTAAATTTTAAATTCAAATCATTGAATAAAACTAAAACACTACAACCAAATTATAATTAGTTTCATCACCTAATTCAACAAATTCAAAACCAGAAAATAAAATATCAGTTATTCTTTTGTAGAAAGTACCACTAATGAAGAGAAGAAAAATAGCTAAAATTTGACAACACAGCTTCTTCTTCTCCGGTTCATCTTCACGGGAGGCGACAACAATTCGACGAAATTAGTGCAGGGAGAGTCATGAGAGGGAAAGAAATACAAAAGAGGAAAGAAGAAAAGAAGAATCTGCACCAAAAGGGGATTGGGTGGGGAAATAGATGAGTGACAGAAGAGAGAGAAAAAAAAAAGCTGGGAAAAGAAAAGGAGGGATTAGAGATAACAGAAACGACAGAAAGCATGGTTATGGTAGTCAGGATAGTGTAATTGCGTGTGAAAATGGCGAAAATATCGCGTGAAGTGGGATGGGAGAAAAATAGTAGCCTCCGCACTATGCGGAAGGACTAATTTTTTATTTTTTATTTTTCCTTTCTCCACTCCACTCCACGCCACGCCATGCCAACTAAACTACTTCGTGGAAATCTCTTTCATAACCAGGGACCAGGCATCCATAACTTTACAGAGAAATAAGAAACTCATCCAAAAGATTTACGTGATTTTCTTTGAAGAAGAAAGAAGAACAGAGGTATGGATGTTGGCGTGAAAAAATGGCTGCGTTTTTTTTGCTAGAGACAAATAACACCGTTTATGTTGGTAACACATATTGCCGACACATGGCAAGAGAAATAAAGCTCTTTTATATTGTAGTGAAGATGACATAAGATAGTTTTCTCATGAAACTTTCTTCAAAAAGAGAAAGCAAAAGTAGAAACATACCAAATAGACTCTTATAAAACCTAACACATATTCCACATATTCTCCATATTGCATCAAACTGAGGGCTCCCATGTAGCCAAAACGGGCAGAGGTGGGCTTGTCGTCTTCCTTTTGAGTTAGTGGCTCCTATTTTATTGGAGGTTTTTGTTGGGATTTGATGCATTTAAGCTATACTATTGCAATGAACGAAGTTTCCCCTATTCAAATCACTACGTAGCTAGAATACAATTATGAAACTAAAATTAGTTTTCGACTTGAAAGTTGAATCTGAAGGTGCTAATTTCTTGACGCATTAGTAAACTTTTGTCAGATTCTCATCTATTACAAAGCAAGAACACAGGGACAGATTTAGGGGGACCCCTTAATTTTTTTCAGTGTAAATTTTTCTTACAAAAAATTCTTTTTATATGTAATTTTTTTTTCTACATATTAGTCTGACATATAATCCGATCTTGAATCCGTCTTTGTAAGAATGTGTATGACGTGATAAGGTGTCACACTCTCCAGGGTGGAGGTTTAGTTCAGGGCGGCCCCAAAGTTCGTTTTTTAGATTACCACAAAAAATAAAAAAAATAAAAAATGGTCCCCTTCACTCCGTTAAAGCCCAAGCATGCCCCAAACTCATTAAATAATAAATAAATAAATAAGTATCCCCTTTACTCCGTCCCTCCCGCTCAATACATATTAATTTTAAATTTTAAAGTAAATAATATTAGATAAATTACATCTATTGTTCCAATCTTTGACTCTCCATGCAATTTTATTTCCAATCTTTATCATCACAAGCTAATCCTCCATCTTTAATTAATTAGTGGGCTTCGTCTTTAAAGATCATTTTACCCTTAATATTTGATTAAGAAAAAAATCCATAAAAAACTTGAATAACTTAAATTATTGGCTAACAATCTAGGACACTTGTTCTTGTGGATATACAGACATACATATATAATTACATATGGGAGTGTGGGGCACATCTCGCACGTGGGGTGTTGAAGAATATTTTGGAAGACTCGGTGCATGATGCACTGGCCACCTCTCCATGCAACCTCAACTTGGAGGTGCATGTGCTTTGCTCCATCTCTCACGTGTCATTTGTCACATTTTTTGGAGCACTATTAATCATTTTATAATATGACTTACCTACAACAAGACAATTTCTTATTTGCGAAAATAAAATATAAATGCATTGTCTTGAAAATGTTGTGATGATGCGTATAACAGAGAAAAATAATGGGAGTTAAGACATATAAAAGAAGCAGCAGAAGAAGTTAAAACCTTCTAATTTCTTTTCTTTTCACGTTTTGTTTTCCACTTTGAAATGTAACTAAAAGGGAAAGGAAAAATAGAGTTATATAAGAACGGTTTAGGCGACACAATGGAGACTCCAATAATATATATATATATATATATATATATATATAGAGAGAGAGAGAGAGAGAGAGAGAGAGAGAGAGAGAGAGAGAGAGAGAGAGAGAGTATGTTTTGTGAAACTTTGCATGTTATGTTCTTGTGCGTACTTTGAGATTTCAGGTGTGTAAGAGATATCGCGTTGTGGTCATTTTTCACATAGCGAAATCTTTGTATTTTGGCCCACGATTTTTTTCCAATTTCTTAATATTTTCTTGTAAGTTCTTGTGTGTGTGTTTTTTTTTTTTTTTGTTATATTTCTTATTTATCTGATCTTCATATTTTTTAGAGAAGGATTTTGAAGAATAAATTTGGAAATAAGCTTGGTTTTTGAAGGATAAATTTGGAAATATGCCCAGATTCTCAACAAGTTTCTCGTAGTGTCATCTAATGTTTAACATCACACATAAAACTGCCACGAAAATTGATACGAGTTTCAAGAAGCTCACAAGTAATGACATGTTTGTGCCTCATAAGAGTATATTATTTGTCCATGTTGTACAATATATAAATTATAAGTGTAGGAGGAAAGGCAAAAATCCTTGATTTTTTAGTAGTAGATAAATTTGATTTCTCAACTTTTGATAGGAAATTGAAGGTTTAATAAAGATTGGATTAGAGCTCAATTTTAAGTGAATTATAATAGATTGTTTCAATATATAATTGAAGAATCAACTTTGTGCTTCAATAATTCTTTTTAAAAAAGTTTAAATAAATTTGGCATTATATATTTTCTTAAAAAATATTTATCTTTGCAAGCATTATTTTCCGATAGTCACAGAGCACAATTTTTCATTTATAACCATAAAAAGTATTATCATATCAAATTTATAAAGAATTACATCAATTGATCAAAAGAAAAATGGTCAAGCTTTCTATAGTAAGGGGATTAACGAAAGGCTTAAGAATGAAACGTTCAAAGTCAACAGTAGCTCTCGTGTGACCCATTGGTCCTCAACAGTGAATTGCCAGCTTATGCTAAAGCAACTAATAAGTGTAGTACACACTTATTTAAGCTATTAAATTTAGGTAATATTTGATTAATTGAACGGATTTTTACTTATATACACTACACCAAAAAAGGCCTTTTGCAGCGGTCAAAAAACGCTGCAAAAGACCTTTTGCAGCGTTTTAACGTCTGTTGCGGAGGCCGGTGTTGCCGTTGAGGAAAGACTTTTTGCAGCGTTTTTTAAACGTTGCAAAAGGTCTTTTGCAGCGTTTTTCGAACGTTGCGAAAGACGTTGCAAAAGACCTTTTGCAACGTTTTTTGAACGTTGCGCAAAGAACCTTTTGCAGCGTTTTTTGAACGTTGCGAAAGGTCTTTTGCAGCGTTTTTTGAACGTTGCGAAATGACATTTTGCAGCGTTTTTTGAACGTTGCGAAAGGCCTTTTGCAGCGTTTTTTGAATGTTGCGAAATGACCTTTTGCAGCGTTTTTTGAACGTTGCGAAAAAAATTTGTGAAAAAAAATTTGCAGCATTTTAAATTTTTTTTCAACATTTGCAACATGATCTTTTGCAGCGTTTAAATGGCTCATCCTTATTTTTCAAAAAAATTTAATTTGTATTTGTAATCCTGTTCTTTGATCAAATAATTCGAATGATAAACTAATAATTCACATAATAAAGAGATGAAAACATCAAAAAATATAAGAAATCATATAATTAAAATGATTGCTTGCATTGAAATTAATTAAACCATGCGAGTGCTATAACATTGATTATGCAATATTCAAAATAATTTCATCATACTTAAGTTTAAAATAGAAATAAAAAATAAAAATAAAAAATCAGGGTTTCAGTCGCTCGCTGGTGCCGACGTGAAATTAAACCCATCTCTCACCGCCATCAACATATTGTACCTGCATCAAATGACTAAAATTAGAACAGTTCTGTATGACAAGCATTATTATATGATTTATATGACAAGCATTATTAAAAGGTCATTACTGCAAAAATGAACACTGCTTTTACAGGAAGACAACTTCGAGCCAACCAAGTTGGATAGTGATCGAGAACAAATTAAACAAAATCACATCTACCACACACAAAATAACAAACCAACAAATTGTACCTAATTCCAATTTAAAAAGCCTACGTCGGCCTACTATTCAACTCATTCTTTCATTTCTTAATTTATTTTTAATTATATTCTGCAAAGACAACGACAACCATATTGCTTTTCCCTAAACGATTCCAGAAAAAAACTTTTAAAACATATATAAAAAGTTAGCAAGCAGCAAGTTAACAAGCAATCTCCAAGAATATACGTATTCATCCATAAACTTATATGCAAAACACTCGATAAACCACCTGGATTGTGCTTACACAAAGACAGTATGTTAAGACACAATCTTAAATGCCACCTGGAAGTTGAAAAATATCTTAAATTGGCTACACCAAAAAAGGACAGGCATGATTGTTTTAGGTGCTTCAAAAATGAATATAAGGAAACTATAAGCACTAATTTAAACACATTAAATTTTACTCAAACTACTAATTATTAGTGCACACATCTGACAGTTGAAAAATATCTTAAATGCCACCTTTCTAACGAGATGCTGAAGCCAGGGAAATGAAATGAAATATCATTACCCAAGAGAGTCCAACACACAAGATGCTGAAGCCAGGGAAATGAAATGGAGTAGTCTCGGACAAAAATAAAGCTGGAAGAAGCATATTGTAAGGTGTAAGTTTGGAATGGATTAGCTATATTATCGATGATTGAGAATGGAAATTCTAGATCACCTGAAAGAGGACTGAAAATTAATGGAGAGATGACGTTGGCAAATGCTGTTATGCCCAAAATGCATCCTTGAGCAACTCCCTGATAAATGACAAGAAAAATGGAGAATTAATGTTAAAATGTGGTTAAAACAAACTCAAAGGAGTATGTGAAATCTTAAAAATAAGATCATTATTTCAAATTTTGATTGATATAACTTAAAAATTAGTACGACCATGTATAGCTAATGAAAAAGGGATCCACAAAGATGGTTACACTCAAAAGAGTAAGATGTAAAAGAAAAAGTATACGGAAATGATAAAAATTCATCCCCAGTTAAGTCAACTCATATAATAATTACGAAGTATACAAAGGAGGTGATATACGACTATACCAACGACTGACATCAGTCCTAGACAAGATCCAAATACTCCGGAATCTATCTTTCAAATTTATAAATCATACAATAATGCAGTGTTCTAAAGCACCCATCTTATAGGTTAGATTGTTAGTATACTCTGATTTACTCGAAGAAATGCACAATTCAGTGAAAGCATAAAATTGTTACGCGGACTGCCTAAAAGTTAACTCATTCATGGAAGAAGTAAAACTTAAGCCCCTGTTTTGGAGGGATTAAAATCAGATTTTTGCTAGATTTTGATAGAATTTAATGAAATGTGTGGTTGAAAAGTTGTGGGACCTATAAAATATGTGGTTAAAATTAATTATTGACTTTGACTTAGATTAAAATCTAGATTTTAATCGGTACCAAACCAAGGCTAAAAAAGATAAACAAATAAAAATAAATTGTATGATGAACGATGTTGAGAATATTGCAAGAACTAACATTACTGTATTGATTCCAATATAAAGAAGGGAACTCTTTAACATGTCGTATAGGATCTCCAAAAAATCTGGGACAACAAACTACCATAGGATCCACTACTACAGTCAGAAGGGAGAAAAACAAATAGCTGATGAGTTGTTCTTTAAATTCATTATAAAGTTTTTCCAGTTTAGCATCCATAGGCCCATATATAATAAACAACAACAGAAATAACAGTCCACAAAAAGACCAACAAAATTCTCACAATCTGAAATATAAATCCAGTAATTCAACTAAGATAATCCCTATCACAGTAAAATCTATCGGCATACAATAACAGATTAATGTAAAAAAAGCCAATAGAAATAAAAAATCAGGGTTTCAGTGAAGCTACATACCCCAAGCAACAGTGCACTCCTCGCTTGTAGCACTAGCTTGATTAGCCTGGCATTCGATACCTGATTACACCAATAAAAGAATTAATTAAATAAGTTTTTAATCACCAAAAGAAAAGGCAAATTGAAAGTTAAAAACTCACAGAGATCCATAATATGGTTCTTGCAAATTGCACAATTATCCACCACAATATCTGCATCATGAATTAGGATTAGGGTTTCTCCAAATCATTAAATCGGAGTATTATTTCTTTCATAAAAAAACATGCGTGTGCGTCCGTGTGGTTAGTTTAGGGTTTATACCCCAAGCCCATAGCGCAACGGCGTTCCATTTCTTGATCTCGAATCGCTTGGCTTTCTTGGCCGATGAAGGCGGAGCAGGATTACTGGTTGAGGGCCCGGCGCCGGAGGATCCCTCGCCAGCGGGAACCATAGTGATGTCGCTGTCTAGAGAAGCCATCGTCTCAGAGCAAAGCTGCTTCGGCAAGGGTTTTCCGAAATGATTTATTAAAAAGAGTAAGAGTGGGATACTATTTAGAGTAAATATGTCCACATTATATCCACATGAAACAAAGTTATGACTAGATTCATTATCTCCCTGTTTAATACAAAGTTGAACCTTTTGCAGCGTTCAAAGAACGTTGCAAAAGGTTCAATTTTTTGCAACGTTTTTTGAACGCTGCAAAAGGCTGCCTTTTGCAACGTTCTTTGAACGCTGCAAAAAGTTCAACTTTTTGCAACGTTTTTTGAACGTTGCAAAAGGCTGAACCTTTTGCAGCGTTCTATAAACGTTGCAAAAGGTGTCTTTTTGCAACGTTCATTTACAAAACGTTGCTAAAGCTCAATTTTCCTAGTCAATTGCAACACTTACTTACTAAAATGTTGCAATAGACCCCTTTCGCAACACTTAACTATCGAATGTTGCTATTTATGTGTTGCAAAAGCTCATTTTTGGCGTAGTGATATAGAGGTTAATTGTAGTTGAATCAAGCAAAAAAGAGTAGATTTTGGCATTAAAAGAACCAAAAATGGAATATTCTGGTACTGAGACTTGGACATTAGTAATGTTACTATAGCATTAAGCGGAAATCTGGATGCATCAAGGTGTTTGGAAATAATAATGAAGATGTGATCATGTGAAGTGAGGGATCAAAAAAGCAAAATGAAGAACCTATGTGCGGAGTCTATGAGAACATTAGAACATAGTTTGGTATGAAGATCTCTAAAAGGCATAATACATAATCGGAAAGATAATTTAGTTTGGAGTTCAATGCAAATATTGATCCCAATTCAAAATTCTGAAACAAAAGTTTTGCTACTAAAACTACACAGAAATTGCACATTAGGGACTATGGTCGCAAGATGCATAGTTGTGATCGCGACTAACATATTTTTGGTCACTTAAGGGCTTGTTTGTGCAACTTGATAGCGGTTATGCATGCTGCGACTGCAGCTGCTTCCGACCTAGAGTAAATTTAGGTCAAACAAAGGGGATTTCCATACCATAAAATAGAAAAGGGTTTATATTGTTATCACAATTTTTATTTCATATGCCATATTTCAATTGCAATTAAACTTCTTAATATTCTTTACTCGTTGTAGCAATTATTTCCTTAATTTTTTTTTGTCGAATTCTTATCTTTAACATTTCATTAATTAGTACATCTCGTTATTGATAATGATCTATATCAAAATATTTTGTTTTCATGTTTTGAAATAAGGGAAAAATATTTTTCGCACTTTTTATTCATTTATTTTTTAAAAATATGATAAAAAATAAGTTGTTTTACCCCATTTTAACGAACTTTTAGACATAAAACTGTTATAAAATATAAAACGTGTTAACTAATTGAAAGTTTGAAGATAAAAATAACATAAAAAATTGTTAGGAATATAAGTGTTATAATAAGCAAAGATTAAGAACTTTAAGTGCAATTAAAATGTGATCCTATAATAGATAGAAATATAAGATCCTATAATATAAGAAATATCATTATATGCTATGAAATTGTTATGTGATAAACCTTGCTGATTAATGTGCATGCTTATATGTTCAGAATTCAATTAAAGATGATTATATTCACATATAAGGATAGAATTGATTGACATCGATAGGGACTATTGATAATAACTAGATCATTGATTTCACTTTAGGCAATAATTGATTATAAAATAGGTAATTGAGGATTAAAGTAGGTTATCAATGATGGATATGTGATCCTAGTGCTTTTCGTTATTCGATTAATTTCGACTTTGTTGCTTTTGTTTTCATTTTTCATTTTTGTAGATAATTAGATATACTTTAAATCAAACTAAAAAAACTTCTTGTTTGTTTTTCTTGACTAAGGATAGTTTTAATTAAAATAAATAAGTAGATTATCAATTCTCGTGGATTTTACCTCCATCATTATATTATTTGTTAATGATTTGTCCACTTGGAAAAAAATCGACAAGTTTTGGTGTCGGATGACTATTTTAATTAATTTTTCTTTAGTTAGTTTTCACTTTAAATTCTTTAACTGATGAATTTAGTTTTCTTAGTTTCAATTTGTTGTCTAGAAACGAAGAGAAGCAAGGGAATGCCAACAACACGAGATGGGAAGAGTCATTCACGACAACGATAAGGATGACTTTCATATGGGGTTATTTTTCCTCCATTTGTCCTTAGTGAGGATGACTTGCTTTTAAAGGAATTGACACGAGTAGCACAAAGTTTTTGCCCTTACTTCTACACTTAAATCTGGAATGGCAAAATGAATCGGACCACTCTTGGTACAACAACCAAGAAGGATGGGAAGAGGATCTAACTCAGTTGGCACATCAACAGTTGAAGTATCAAGAACGAAATGAAACTACGATAGTGTCAAGGCAAGTATGAAGAGCCTAGAAAATCACTTGGGCATATTGCAAAGATGGTGATTGAGCAACCTCAAGCCACCTTTTCAAGCAACATAGAAATCAACCCAGTGGAGTACATGCCAAGCATTACAACAAGAAGTGAGGAGCAATTGCCTGAAATTTTAGATAATTGAGTGGTCTTCTAATCCGAGGAAGCACCAAATAAAGAAAAAGAACATATGGGGAAGTAGGAGTTGATCTTAGAGGAGAAAAATGAACAATTGACGTTCACGGAAGTTGAAACTATCAAGCAATCCTTCGACTACAATGATTACTCTCTAAAGTTTATTTTATGATCAAGGATTCTGAGGAAGTTGAAGGTTTCATTGTTGAATTTAAGCCGGATGGTAAAATCAAGTTTTTTTTTTCTTTTTTTATGAGAAAGGCAAAGTTAAAATATTGGAGGATAAACGAAAAATGTGCAAAGTCAATCGATGCAAAGCAAAGAAAGGCCTCAAAAGCCCTATTTAAATTGTCGTGAAATGATTGTTGAGAAGAGTCATGCTAATGATATTAAACAAGCACTAATTGTTACTTAATTTGATAACCTCGCATGATAATGATGAGTTCGTGTGTTGAAATTGTGTTAATTTTTGATTCGTGACCGGGATATGCTTATTTTATGTAAATTTCTTATCCATGTAAAACCCTATTATTAGATTACATAGCCATTGTTAATTGTTATTTAAGTTTTGGAAATTATTGTGCAACGGGATGGCATCTTTGAGTTGGTAGAACTATGTTGTATATAATCTTAAATCCCTATGATGAAATACAACAATCACTTAACCATTGTGCAAGAATATTTTGTAAAGATTGAATTGATTTAAATCGTGTTGTTTCCTTGCGTGAATTGTATGATTGGAGGGATTTGGCTAACAGGTGGACATTAGGTATTGATCGTTTATGCTAGGAATCCGATTTCAACTACTCGTCTTAAAAAGGCATTGCATTATTCATGACAAAAGTGAAAATAGTTGTGACATTGCAAAGCTATCCTCTAGACATCCCAATGAAGGCACCAATTTAATATTCTTAAAAAAACGAAGATTACAAATTATGAATAGGAATAAAAGTATATGCATGAAACAGAAAATGCGCATATCCTAACTAAACATTGGATACTAAATTTGGATATCTAAATATCCGTATTCTAAAAGGCGTAAAATATGACTAGGCGAGGAGCCAAAACTTCAAACTTTACGAGCTTAAGTGATCCTAGGCGAGTTTAAGCTTAAAAAAAGTTTTCTTATCTATAATATTATTTTAAATTATTAATCATTTTAAAAATTATTTAATAATTAAAATAATATATATTAAACATCTAAAATTAGGGTTGGGCGTATATTCCGAACCGGACCCGAATCGAACGGTTCTTTGTAAGTGAAATATCCGAACAGGCATCTGAATCGAGAACCGACGGGTACAATTCGATTCTCGGTTAGACCGAAAACTGAAGAATCAAATAAGAACCGATTGTTTTTTAAATTTTTTAATTTTTATATATGGGATAAATCAAATTATTTTAGTTTTTTAAAAATAAATTAACAAATATAGAGTTTGCAATGAAGAGGCTGATTCTATGAGGGCATTGAGACATATAATAAAAAATATATTATATTTTTTTTTATTAAATCTTATTAGTTGAACAATTTTTAGTTTAGTTATATTTGTTAATTGTGATTTTTCAATCTGTCTTGTAGAGTTTTCTTAGTATCTAGTATGACAAGTCAAACAATTGATAGTTAAATCAAATATTTGGTAAGTGAGTACTACTATATTAGCAACACTTTAAAATATTTTATCTCTATGAGTCTATGACTTCTAATTTATATGGATCACCGATGTTTTAGTATTACTAATTTACTAACTATTTTTTGTTATTTTTATACATTGGTAAATTAATCTTATTGGACAATTTATTATTTATATATTATTAAATTGGAATACGTTAATTTGTAAAAACTAAGATTGAACATGTTAAACTGTAATATTGTTATAAATGTTAAAAAAATTAATTATACTATGGAACCGAACCGAATGGAACCGAACTCGAATAGTTCCAAAATTATATTTGGACCCGACGATTCTGTTTACTAACTACCCGAAAATTTTCGATTCGGTTCGACCCGTGCCCAGACCTATCTAAAATTATAAAATATAATATTTACTTAGCCCCTATTTGGTAACCATTTTTTGGGAGAAAATGTATTGTTGAATAGTTGATTGATGGAGAATGTGTGGTTAAAAATTAAAGAAAATTGTTGGATTTGAGTGTAATATTATTTTATTGAAGAATGTGTGGTTAGAAAAAAAATACATTTTGAAAAAAAATGGCTACCAAACAACGGCTTAATAACTCCTATCACTAGTCAATTATACAATTTTAAAGTTTTTGAAATGCAAAAATTAGAATATTTTTATAGTTTTAATTTTCAACTAGAGAAGTTCTACTTAATAGATTTATAAGAATTTTTTACATGCTTTTAAAGTTTGTAATAAAATGAGTCTCGAGTCATAATTATATAATGTAGATAACACTATAACTTAAATCTTATTTAACTATTTAGATAAAGTCATTTTTAACTTTTGTACAAATAAAATCTTTTAAAAACTTGAAGTTAAAGTCAAATGAAAGTTTTTTTTTTTTTTAATAATAAGTTAAGGTCAAATAAAAGACTTAATAATAATAATAATAATAATAATAAAGTGCGTCTACAGAAGACAAAAAAAATGAAGGAAAAAATTCAACCGTTTAGGAATTGGAAAAAAGGCATCTAGGCTCAAAGCCAGACGTTTTGCCCAAACTTCGAGCCTAGGCGCGGCTTAAATGAGCTTTTTACAACACTGGTTTAACTTGCTTAATGGAACCTTGAAGATTATAACACTAAAAAATTTTGGAAATCTTCATGGTCTTATTAGTTTCCTCCATTGATTTGATTCAATCGAATTTGACTGGTAAAGTAAGAGTCATTTGATAGTAACATTTAGAAATAACACATTGGAAGAGAGAATAAATATAAAGTTTGGGAAGGTGTCATCTCATGAGAGGAAAATAATAAAATTTGATCAGTGAGGATCGAGAGGGACCAAATAGAAAATTTACTCTTTTATATAACATTGACTAGACCTAGGTGATGATTTGATTTGGCTATAACACATATGCGGGTATTTGAAAGTAATAATGAAAATGTGAAGTGAGGGATCTAACAAAGATAGGTCGAAAAAGCGAAATTAAGAACCTATATGTGGAGTGGTCAGAAAATTAAAGCATAGTTTGGTACAAATATCTCCATAGCAGAAAATAATATATCATTGAAAAGATAATTTAATTTTAATTTAGAGTTCAACGCAAGAAAATAAAATAAAAAATAAATCAAATCGAAATAGTGGATAAAAAATTATGCGCGTTTGAAGAAGAATAAGAAGAATGTGCCTTACGAGATCGTTCAAGAGATTCAAGATTAAGAATTGTATCAACTTTTATTCTAAATTATCCAAATTACGTATTCACTTTTTATCTTATATTTTTGTAATCAAAATATGATAAATTAAACCATTTGTGGCTAGGATTTCTATGAAATCCTGTTAACTTTTTTATTAATTAGTTGCTCGTTTTTATTTGAATTATTAGTTTTTTTTACTGATTATTTATTATTCTCCTACTCCATTTTGATGATTAACCCCAAATAGAACGTGTGTATGATTTATATATCTTTCGAGAGATTCAATATATAATGCACATGGTAATAAACAATATATGATCATATAACACTTGTTTGATTTCCTTTAAAAATTTAATACATTTTTCTCTCACTTCTTTTATTTATACCACACATTCTTCAAAAAAATAATATTACGCATAAATAAAAATAAAAAATTCCTCCTTTTTTAACCACATATTCTCCCAAAAATTACTATTTCAAAATATATTTTATCCAAATTTCTCATTATAATGTTTGTCAAACAGCATAATATACAGAGATATCATATTTTTCTATGGAATCGTTATGTTATTATCTTTATGAATTAATACATGTTTATAAGTTCAAAATTTAATTTGCGATAATCAAATTCACATGTAAGTAATGATTGACATCAATAGAGATTACTGATTTAATTGGATCATTGATTTTCACCATAAGTATGAATTGATTACAAACACATAATTGGTTATACGTAGATAACCAATCCTCGTGGATCCGACATTCTACTCGATATTTATCAACGTTCCTTTTTAAATGAAAACTACTCGATTGTTCGGAATTTATATCCTCATTTCAATTAAGTAATTCATTCTAATATTATCAATTGGAGAATAGATTGTAACTCGAAAACCGTAGACTAAGGATTATGGATTGGTTAAAAGTAACTTTTCTTAAAAACTAAGTTAATATTTACTCTATTTTTGTTTTTTTTTTAAAGATAAAGAAAATTTCGTCAGTAAAAACTAAAAAGTAACTTTAGTATCATATTTATTGACATCGTAAAGTGTACCTTTAATATAGTCAACATATTTCAAGATCTCTTACGTCCACGCAAGCTATATTTCTGCATACTTGGATAAACTGTTAACCACACGTGACATGTGGCCTTCTTTGGCGGAGTGGAGTTGGTCGCATACACTCCGACGATCAAATCAGTTGGAGAAGTAAATATATAAGTGTTGGAAGATTTTAGACGTGAACCTCCAATGTAAAAAAGATGGTTGATTTTGGGGAGTCAATAGTTAAATAGTGATATAACAAAGTTATAGTTTGACAGTCTAAATTTGCATTACTTCTAGAATGACACCAAGTATGAGTTATTATAGTAGAAAGGGGGTGAGTACGAACCGTTGAATGAATAGACACATGACCTTATCCTAGCAGTCGAGGCCTCTTGTCATAGGCATAAATAAGAGTAAGCGTGGTCTGATTTGATCCGATTTTCAAGGGAACCGAATCAAACTGAATACTAATGAGAATATTTGAAATGGAACCATTTGTTCTATATCCAGCTATAGGTACGAACCAGAACTGAACCAATCGGTTTCGATTCTTTATATTGAAAAAATTATAAAAATAAAGTATGAAACTACTTGTGAGATAGATATAGAGTATGAAATCACTTATCATTCGTGTAATCTAATAATACAAAAAATTAATTAAACAATGCAACAAACAAAAATTCACTCCAAAAAAGGAATAAACTATGGAACACATAAAATACCGATAAAAAATCCATATAACAATAATCTGATTATATTTAGTAATCCTTCATGATCTTGATTCTTAATGGCCGGTCACTTTGAAAACAACTAGAAATTTGAATTCTTGTGAAATATTGAATATTTTATATATTTTTTGTTGGGTTGCATTAAAACTATGAAATTGTAAAGTATTTATAAAATTATTTAAATTTTGATTTTGATTATCCATTAAAGAAAGAAGCGTATGGAAAACGAAATTGTAATATGAGATAATTTTGGAGTCTAGTGTTCAAAAATCTAGTGCATTTTAATACAAGAAAAAAAGAAATTCGGGAGAACCAAACTCACTACTGGTTTTCAAGACAATACCGAGAATCGGATTGGAACCAATCGGTTCTTGGCGTACTGTCATAGAGTTGACCCATTTAGTAGAAGAACCGGACCGAATCATCTGATTCTATTTGGTTTTGATTCAGTTCCACCGGTTCAAGGGAAAAATGCCCACCCCTAGACATCAATCTGTCATAACTAAGGCTCAATTGCATTTAATGTTATGACCATTTGCAACTCTAGGCTTGACATGTAAGACTATACTTGACCTATTGATTGAGTAGAGCAGTCTATTTGATAAGTTGTTACATCACCAACTTGATACAAGATCTTATATGAGGATCTTCCTTAAGATGCTTTTATCTATCTCACCTCATCTATGAGGTTCGATTTCCCACAAGGGGGTTCGACTACTAGGGGTTTGATCAATTGCCACATATGCAACATTTTTTCATGCCTTTCATAATTTTTTTCTCAAACTCATTTTCAACCACAAATTTTTATAATAAAATTGTTTACACATAAATCTAAATTTTTTTTCTTATTTTTAACCATACATTCCACAAAAAAATTACTATTCCAAAACTCATTTTCGAAAAAAAAAAAAAAAAAAGGTCGTCAAAGACTCAAATGGGGGTTCAAAACTCAAGTTTTTTTTTTCGAAAATACCAGAACAAATATATTATGGATTTTTGCAAATTGAAAATTAAAAATAGCTTGAAATCGGTAAATCAAACGTACCATAAAGATTTGAATAATTTCACAAAAATGAAAAAAAAAATTAATTTTTTTGATAAAAATCGCAAGATGTGGAAAGATTTGTAATCATTTACCAATTTCCCTAGAAATTAACTTTGAAAATATATAAAATATATTTTGTTATATTTTTAGGCTCCCCCTCTCTATTACCGCTAGCACGAATGGATTTGAACAGTGACGGTACAAAAATACCACCAGATATAAACACACTGCCTCTCTATTCCTATTTCCTATTTCGATTTTGATTAATTTCAATTTCAAGAAGCACAAAAAGGGCCAGAAATAGAAAACAAAAACCTCCCAAAAGGGGGAAAAAAAACCTTCCAGATCCGAAAATCATTTCAAAATTCAAACATCAGTCCAGAACCACTCAAGAATTTCTCTGATCTTTTCAACCCTCTTCCTGATTAATGGCCCTTTGATTTCTTCTTCCATATTCTGTTCTGGGGTAAGTCTTATTTAAGTGTTGAAAAGCATTTTAGTTCATTGTTTCATACTTTTATGAAGATATTTGCGCGAGGATGTGTGCAGTTATTCGGAGATAGTAATGGGTTGTTGTGAAATGGAAATGGGTTTTCTGATTTATGTTTTAAGAATTGAATCTTGGATGGGTAAAGACCGGATCTTTGGGGTGACTTTGAAGATCTAGTGACGATATTCTGCTATTCTGTTTTTTTAATTTTTCTTATTTGTCGTCTCTTCTGGATTTTATAATTAGTGTCTGGGTTATTTTAGATTACTGGTTAAAACATTTGGTAAGGTTATTAGTATAAGATTTCTTTTTCATTTTATGATATTATGGAAAAGGGGTTTGTTTGGTTTGCCAGAAAAAGTGGGGATAAATGAATCTATGTTTTTTAATTCTTCCCGATGCTAATGAAGACTTAATTTTGTGTTTTATTTAGAATTGACTGAATGCTATCTTGTTGATGAAGGTTTAAGTCCTATGATGTAGTAATATAATATGCAGCATCCGGTGAGGGTTCCATTGATGCTCTTAATTGAACTAATTAATTCTCATGTTGAAATCAGCATGATTTTTACTAAAGAACATATCTTTTACACATGTGATACTACTTTCAAGAAACTAAGGAACATTTGATATTTCTCTAATATAATAAAGGAATCAGTCGAGGCACATTGTACTATTCACCAAGGCTTGTGGCACGTGCGCGATATTTTTTTAGGTGCTAGAGTGAGATGGATGCCAATAATATTATATCTGATTCTGGAAATGGGGCGAGGATCAGTGTTCACCAGCAATTCCCTGCCTCCGGAGAGGAAACTAACTTCTGAAAAAGTGAATGGAATTCTCAATGGCAGTTTCGAAGTTGGTGGGTCGAGTGAGAATCTTGAAAATCTTGTGAATCCAAATGACAATGAGACCCTTAGTTCTTCTGTACAAGATATCACGGATGAAACTACATTGCCACCAGATGGCAATGATGTAACAATCCCGAAGGTAGGAGATTTTGAATCTTTTGCTTGGTGAAATATTTTCTACTAAGTTGTTCCGAACCACTTTAAGTAATAATTATTTACTTCTAGGAACATGCTTCCAAAAAAATAGGAGAGTCTAAGAATTCCAAACCACTGAAGGGCATGAACAAGGCTAAGAGTGGGAAGCCTTTAAGTCCTAGACATTCTGCATTGACAGGGACGAACAAGAATAAGGATGGAAAAGATGTGTCATCCATTGCTTCAAATGGAATCCGTGCTTCAGAATCACAGTCGAAACAGACTTCTCTTAGAACAAAAAACAGATCAAATGAGACGCAAGCTGCTGACCAAAGCAAAAAATCAGCACCTGCTAAAAATAATGCACATCATTCTACGGTAAAGAGTTCATGTTTCCATCTTCCATAGATATTTTAGTTGTTTATTACCGTTTGTTATAATCTTTATTTGTACTGGCTATTATAATTACTTGCTATATTCTTGCAGCAGACTGGACATTCTGATGCAAAAGTGTCTTCCACGAGTGGCACACAGCTTGCAGGAACTCCGTATGTTATATTTCATTAATAGTTAACTTTTCTTTGATTCTGATAGAGCTCTATGATATTTGATCTAGCTTTTGTTCCCATTTTGGTTTGATAGAATGCAGGAATGTCTCTTGTGGAAACCTTCCAATGACAATTCTGAAGTCGCATTCTCTAATTCATTTAGCATTTTTTTTTATAATTTATTTATCATAATAACTACTTTCCTCAGGGGTCTTAATAGTAATTTCCTGGCTGCAGGGACAAGCCAAAACTGAAGCCACTCAAAAAAGGCTCCACAGATAAAGCTGAAGAAACTTCAGAGTGTTCGTTGTATCCTTTTTTATTATATAATTTTACATATTATCTCCTTTTATATGAAGGATTTCACATACACACACATTGCTACTTTTATGATAGAAGATTGTTTATTGTTTATCCTTAAGTACTTGATAGAAGTCCTACTGTTGGAGATGCCAAGCCTCGCAGATTGGGTACTCTTCCAAGCTATAGTTTCAGTTTTAGATGTAACGAAAGGGCCGAAAAAAGAGAAAAGAGGTTAGTCTTTAACATCAGAAGTACTGACTATTCTGTCTTTCCTTCAAGATTTGGTCCTTAGACTTTCCTTTATTTTTTCGAGTAGTTCTATTCTAAACTTGAGGAAAAAATCCATGCAAAGGCAGAAGAGGAGAATGATATGCAAGCCAAGACTAAGGTGAGATTTTGGCACTGATTTCGGATTTTAAATGGTAGATATGTTTGTGCAAATGAATTTCTTGATCTTTTCTTATTTTGCATATAAATAGGAATCACAGGATGCTGAGATTAAAATGTTAAGGAAAAGTCTGAAATTCAAAGCGACACCAATGCCTAGCTTCTATCAGGAACCTCCACCACCGAAGGTGGAACTAAAGAAGGTACAATATTGCTTGACACACAAATTTTAAAAGCACAATGAACACTGTATGAAAATATAATTACTAAACTTGAATACGTTGTATGGTAAATTCTAAACATATTTTTCACCCCCCACCCCACCCCCACTTTCTCTCTCTCTTTTGTACTTGATTGATTACTGAGAAGATGATGTTGATGCTGGAACTTAGTACAATTGTATTTGGATATGAATAAAGGATGGAAAGCAAAAAAGAAAAAAAATCCGACCTTTATTGAAAACTAGCAAAAAAACATCGTGCTGTTTCAAAATAGGCTAAATAAAGTGTCCCCAGTGTTTAGAGACCCTGTCATTACTAGGTCCTTGATAGCCATGCACTGGGAAAGAGACTTAAGCAAAATCTTGGTCTTCTTCACCCAAAATATCATATAGAGAGACCCCTGTCATCTAAACCCAGATCTAATAGTCTTCTAAATTTTTGTTTGGTTGAGTCCAAATTTGAGTAGAATTATTTTTCTCCTAACATTGAGGTTGGAATAGGTTATGTGGTATGTGCAAGAAATGACGTTTTGTGAAATTGATGTGGGGTTTTGTTAGTCTTTGCCAAGGCATTCTTGATTCTGATGTTGGTAAAGGTCATTTTGTGATGGTTTAATATGATGGTGGTATAACTCGTGGCTTTGGTCGTGGGTGATTGTTCCCAATGGAAATTGTGGTACTATGATGGTGGCATTTGAAGGCTGTTAGTTTGATATTTTGTGGCGCAAAGACGGTAATTTGGAGTTATGCATGCTTAGTAGACAATATTGACCAAGGCTAGACACTATAATGAAAAAAGATTTTAGCTTCTTCTTTAATATTTTCCAATGCTCTACAGTCCTCCCTGGCGGACGTACAGTACCATAATGGCATTAGTATGCACTAACAACTGGGCCAGTGAGGAAGGTGTGTCATGGTAGTTAAACTAATTATTTTATGAACATTCTTGGTGAAAGATTTGTTGCTATCCGAATGAGAATGTTTGGAAAGTGTTATATGTAAATGTATAGAATCAAAGTTGTAGATTGACACTAGAACAAGGTATTTTAATTTTCTCAGCCTCCCTCTCTCTTCATAATATGAAATTACCTGTGAAGTTGGTTTCAAGCAGTAGTTACAATTTGTTATCTTTTGGTTTAACTGCATTATATTGAGAGCCTACTTTGATGTAGATACCTACAACAAGACCAAAATCTCCTAAGCTTGGTCGGAAAAAGAGTTCATCAACTGTCAATTCTGAAGAAAATGGCGGTTCCAATGCTATTCTAGGTAGGCTAAGCTTGGACGAGAAAGCATCAAAAAATAATCCTACCAAAGGACCTCTTGCCCATGTCAAGAATTCGTCACGGAAATCTCTTCCTCAGTTGCCATCTGAGAAAACTACCTTATCCAATGAAAAGAGAAGAGCTTTATCTCATACTACAATTGTACCCAAGGAGACAAGTGAATCTAAGTCTCAGCCGATTAACTTATCCCAGGAAATGAGTGGAGCTGAGTCCGTTACACAAAATCACGAGTTGGAAAAATCGGTTGAACCGAGCAAGAACGAGCCTGCTAAAGATGACGAGTCTGTCATTGAAGCTCAAGCACAGAAAAACCTCGTGGTACAGGAACCCATTGTAGTCTGATACTAAATCAACAGCATGGAACCAAAATGTAAATCTATTAAGCTGCCTTTCATACTAGATCTGAATAAGATTCGATTCATCCAACAACTGGGGCATGAGGATACTGTGTATTAAAGGTCGATGCGTCATATTATCCAAAGTCACTGACAAGGTTTGATAATCTGATGTGCTTTACAAGATTGGTCTTTAGAACTTGCAAGACGATTACTTCAATATATGATTACTCTTGGTCATTTTATTGTCCTAAATTATGATTATGTATGTTTATGTCATCTGAAGTTGAAAAGTCGAAATTTTTGAGGAATCCTGCTATCAAATGGTTCGAGATAAGTGTTGGACTGTTTTGTATTTTAGTTTGGCAACTACTTTGGGCTTGTATTGCTTTTGATGTTCAGACTAAACAAATGTATCTTTTGTTAGATAAGGTGTATTATATTTGTTTGCATAACGCTCTTTTTTAATCTTTTTCTTTGTCTGTGTTCGTCTCACCTCGGGTTCAGACATTTTCAGAACAAGTGAATATGTCTGGTAATCGAATCTTATTAATCTTGATTGCAGCCTTGTTGATCTAGTCATTGATACCAATTTGTTTTGTCTGAGGGTGCAACGTAAAGAAAAACAGCTGGTTAATATAAGTATTTGAGCGAGTCTTCTGACAACCCAGCAAGGGCAAGTTAGAAAATTGTAATCTCAGCTACCAATTTTAATCGCAATGGATTAGACTTTAGAGGTTGCAGTTTCTCAGTGATTATATGTTTGGAACAAAAATTGGTTGGAGGAAAGAGGATGAGAGGCCTATTATTCACAAATGCAATTGCATTTGTCCCCATCGCCTGATATCAGTGATGGATATCTAAACATTGATTTGAATTTGCAGGTTAAAATGTTTTCGTTTAGAAGATCGTCTCAACAAAATAAACACGTGATCAATGTACTATGTAAGGATGCTAGAATCGAAATTTCAGAGGATGGAACAGCAGGTGCAATGGTAGAGATGGTCCAAAGTGTCTCGAGTCTAGGTTTCTTGCTACTCTTGTTAGTGTTTTAGTTTTAGTTTTAGTTTTAGTTTCAAGTTTGATAAAGTTAAGGTTAGAAGTTTGAACAAAATTTCAATATTGTTCAACTATTATTTGTTACTTTTTTGTTCCATAACATGCATGTTTAATGCTTCAATTTATTTATCGTCCTTGTAAATTTGTGCTTGTACTTTGTCATGGCAGAGACAAAATTTTGGTACAGGCACGCAAGATTCGAGTATGAAAAAAAAAAATTAAACAAGACAAGAACATAATAATATAAAAAATGTAACAATTGTTCAACTGTGCGTACATAGATATTGTCGTCTAAGGTTCAAATTTCATGTAAATTCTCAATATTTTTGTATCAATGCAAAGTGAAGGAAGAAAAGACAGTAACAAAAGCGAGAGACCAATTTTCAAAATATTTTTTTTCCTTAATATGAAACAGCAAAGGATAGGAGATAACATGCAAGAGTGCCCCAAAAGAGGAGCATTCTATGATTGAAAAGTACAATGGACAATGTTTTAGCTTCTTCTTCTTCTTTATGTTCGATACTGTCCAATTCAACTTACTGATCATGTATGCCACCAACATATGAAGTCTTCAAGGCTGAAAAAGCTTATTTCTGCACTTGCATTTCCATGCGAGGAGGTAATAGTTATTATCATGGTTGTCGTCACGATTATGTGATGTGTCAAAACCTTTTCTGTGATGGGAAGTTATAACTAATGTTGCCATACAAGGTTTACAATTCAAGCACCTGTTCAAACATCTTGGAGGCCTTGAACCTATCATCATCTTTCTTGATTCAACCTCATGACTCCCTTGCTTGAAGACCTCTACATCAACTGTCAAAACTGCACACCATAAAGTCACAATATCTTTAAACACGAAAATAAGGCATTTTGTAATGTCGTAAAAAGTTACTACTAGGTGTACATAGGCATGTAGAAATTATCTAAGATAGTCTAATCAATAATTGCACGATAGTTCAATTATCGTTGCATATGACAAGATGATGATAAATGAAACTTTAATTGGGGAAAAATGGAAGTGAAAACGATGAAGTCAAACAATATAGAGAAGGAAAAAAAGTAAAAAGGAAATTATTAGGTAAAATGGCTGTAGATCTTTTTACCTGTTATAGAAAGCAGACATATGAAGCAAAAGACAATCAGTCCAACATTCAATGCACGTTTCAGCATCCTAAAGTAGTTATTTGATGAATCCATAATCATCAAACCTTTAATGGGAATTCCTAACTTCTCTTGCAGAATAGAATGTGAAAGTATAAAGAGAGAAGAAAACAGTAGTATATAAACTATGTATGAACCCTAGAAACTTGCATCTTGTCCTTTGTTTTGTATAGTAGAATTGCATATACAGAAAAAGGGATTAAGTGTTCAGGAATCAGAATCGAGTTTAAAGTGGAAAAAAGGCTGATGAGTTTTCTGATACAACTGAATTATCTCTTTGGGATTTACCTTTCTGCCGTTCAAGTTAAAATTATGCACATGCAAGAGAACTGCAGTAAAGACACTAGGACGTTGCCTTTAAAATCTGTGTCATAACAGTCCTTGTATCAGGTTTATCTGCAGGAATGATTTAGGTAAATTTTGACCACACCCGATCTGGATTAAGAGTTAACCTTCAAACTTAGCCATGTGGATGCACAAGACGAATCCCGACTCCCGAGTTGCAGTGGGAAGAACCGAAGAAGGTGGTGCACTTCGAGTTGGATTGCAATGCGAAAAATATTTGTGGTTAACTCTCAAGGCGAAGAGTTAGGGCCCCCATATTGAGTAATAATCTTTTATGGTTTGAGGAAGATGAAGGGACCAATACGTATTTCATTAGAGTGAACAAAATCTCACATCGACTAAATAAAGGGTTGATAAAGAGTATAAAAAAGGCTTGGGCTACTCCTATATGTTTCCCTTTTGAGATATAGAAAATGCAATCCAGCTCTATCATTCTGATTTTAAATGTCAAAAGTTACCTTTCTACATATAGTAAATTTCTTGGGCAAAATGAAGTTATTTTGTTTGTATGCAATTTCATTTTACTGAAAGACTGTCAAAATATACATGATGATGGATTATTACCCTGATTTTTGAACAAAAAGGATAAACTGCTTATAAGTGAAAAAAAGTAAAAAAGTGTAAAGAAGTTGCTTATCAACTTCCTCATTCTACCTCAATAAGAACTAGCAAGTTGACAGTCATTATCCTGATTTTTAAACTTTTACTATTAATTTATGAATAATGCTATTCATAATGAAAACTATCGATAGTCGTCTTACGTATGTAGTAAATAACAAAGCGACACATGTATGCCATGTAAGATGACTACCAATAGTTTTAACTATAAATAGTATTACACTTGATGTATTGACAGATTTCATCAGTACTCCGTAAAATTGTACTCAAAATAATCATATGAAGAACATAGCTACAGTTTTAAGCCTCAATTTACCCTTTATCTCAATAATCTATTCGTAGCAGAGGAACAGTCCCTTTCAGATAAGATATGTACTATGAAATTTTTTTAGGACTATTTTGTCCATGTTCGTGTGCAGTTGATCTTTTGAGTAAATATATTCAGGGTTTAGAATCTGGTGAAGTTACCTTTCAAGACAACTTTGATGTACAATTTCATAATTACAGACTGGAATTTGATTGAAAAAAACAATTTGTATTTGGGTTTGGGTGAAAACTATTTGTAACTACAGTCAGTGTAAAGTATCTTTCCAAAGTTGGTAATAACTCGGAATCAAAGTATGGAAAATGAATTATTAGGTGAATTTGATGCTCTCCTAAATGCAAACCCAACTGACTATAAGCATTGTAGCAGTTGGAGTTTGCATGTCTAAAATAGAGGTGTCAAAATATGTCATGTCTGTGCCTTGTTGAACGACCAGGTAGCCTTTTATAATTTAAAAAAAAAAAAAAAAAAGATCGAAAAACAATTTCACCAGATTATGTTGTCCTAGCCCTCTCCAGTTTTAATCTAGATAGGAAAGCCTTCACAAAGGATATATCAGTTATCAACCTACTCAAGTGCAACCCATTTCAAACTCTCATAAATCTTAGCATACTATTTCTTGAAATCTTACTTCTGTTTCAAGATTGTGTTTCAATGTGTATTCTCCCAATACTACCTACTAATTGAGGAGGTTCTTGTGCATAAATGCATGGATTTTTGTGAATCAAGATTAGTTCGCCTCATTGGGAATGGGAAACATAAATGTGTGATAATGCAAAATATAACTACTTTTATATACATGTATCTCTTGGATACACAAACAACTAACTTGTAAACCACACAAACTTTAACAGAGATGTTTCACTGCTTTTATTTTGGGGTTGGGGGGAGACAACACCAGATATGACAAGTTATACTGGATTCCCTGTAAAATAAGTGTTGGAAGAATTAGCTTCCTTTAACTCATCTACAAAACTACAATGAGATGTTTTCTTATCCCTAACCTCGTTTAGTGTAGCTCGATCCAGCATGATGAACATCCCATAAGGCAACGGTGTTGAAATTTTAAAGCTACGAGATCTTGCATGCCATAAAAGTTAGCATGACAACATTTGGTACACTGTAGAGAACAATCCCAGACTACGACAAGATTTGAACTTCTCTTTTATCACGAAATCTTGTGTATCACTGTGCAATCTTTTATGATTTGAACTGGAAACTCTCTCTTCATATGCCTAGTCTGGCCACAGTGATAACAACCACCAACACCCTTAAAGCACTCCCCAAAATGAAATTTCCCACACAACTGACATCGGGAAGATTTGGAAACACTAGAGCCAACCCCTAGCCCAGAAGTAAATGATTCTGAGAAGATCCCTTAGTCTGAGTACGACTACCCCTTGACTCCTACACTGATCTCTGGCTGAATCTTGAGCCCTAACTTCCACTAGATCTGGATTTAAAGCCACTAGAAGTAGAAACACCTAATCCACTTCCTCGGCGATCCCTCCTAGGTGGTCTATTCATAGAGACTCCTGCTCATGTCTGAATACTACCACCAACTCTAGGTTTCATTTGTGATTGGCTACCATGTCGTTCTGAAAGACTTTTTTCAACCCTCGGCGCTACTTCTACAAGTTTTCCAAAATTTTCATACCCCGAAGCTGTTACTACTGATGTGATTTCTTCTTTCAAACCATGCTCAAATCTCCTACACTCATCAATTTCATCAGCTATAAGAACTACAACATATTTTGACAATTTTATAAACTTTTTCTGATATTCTGACACTGTGGAAGTCTGTACTAACCTCAAAAATTCATTCTATTTATCAATCTTATAAGAACGAGGACAGTAATACTCGTTAAAATCATCTTTAAAATTACTCCATGTGATCACAGAAGGAGTAACATATTTACCATGTATAGATCTCCACCAGTCATACGTACCTCCTTCTAACAAGAAGGTAGCAAGGCGTAATTTTTGATCATCAGGGCAATCCATAACATCAAACACCCTTTCAATCCTTACCAGCCAAGATTCAGCTTCTGCTGAATCAGCCATGCCCGTGAATACTTTGGCTCCTAATTTAGTAGTTCGCTCTATGCTAAATTCTTTATCTGAGCCGCGTAAAGCAGAAACAACAGTTAAAGCAATTCTATCAGCTATAATATCAGGCTATGCTATATTCTCATGACCTTGCTGCTCATAAGTCTGATGGACTAATTCCTCAACCCTACTGGCATCTCTAATACCATTTCTATCAACAACAACTTGTGGTTGAGGTAGCATATCCTGGGGCATGCGAGTCTTACCGCCACTAGCCATGACTTCTAACTACAAAATATGTATGACATGTTCAGAACAAAACCAAAATAAATGCAATGCAAATTGACTCTATAACCATGCTCTGATACCAATTGACACGACCCGTATCGAATCACCCTAGTGGACTCGACACGTGTCGTGCGCCGATGGTAGATACCGGCTAAGTACTAGACCCACCACCAAGGCAAACTTGACCTGCTTTGACTGTTACGTATTTTTATAAAATTTTGATGGAGTTCCCTCTAAAATATGGACTAAAACCACCTGAACAAAATTAATTTTCTCAAACATGCACATACAATTTAAAATAGGGTACATTAACCCCTACCAACACAACCTATTCAACATACTGTACACTGGAATGATATTTTCACTACTATACACATCAAAATACCACAAATGCATGACACTTTCAAAAGATACAAAATGTGCAATAAACCCATGATATGGCTACATCTTTAGACCAAAATATGAACCACATAAACTCATAATATGAACAATACAATCAATGACTTTGTGGCTCAACTTGATAGATAGTCAGGCTCCAAATGGCTCGACTCAGCTACTATCTGATAAGAAAAATGGTGACTAAAATATGAGCTTGTAACTCAATGAGTGGATAATTTTGTAAATAATTATATTTTTCCATTTATACAACTTTCTAAAAACTCTTATAAATCTGAAATCTAGTAATACTTTTAAGATTAAAGTACAATGGAACCATAAAATTCATTCACAGTACAAAAACTGAAATTTGATAGGCTGTATAATACTGAAAACTCACTCCAAAAAGGTACCCTGAATAACCACACTCATTTTTCGATTAATTCTGATGTACATGGTAAGATTATTCAATTTTGTAATTCTTAAATTCTGTCATACGCGTGCAAAATTATAATCTGCCATACACTATGGAACACATTCACAATAGTGCAGAGCGGATAAATCACCATAACTGTCATACACTGTGGAAATACATTTACACTAGTGCAGAGCAGATAAATACCCATAACTGTCATACATACACTGTGGAAACACATTCACACCAGTGCAACGTGGGTAAATAACCATAACTGTCATATACCATGGAAATACATTCACGCTAGTGCAGAGCGAGTAAAATCATCTGAATACTTTCTGGTAGTTTTAAAAATAACTTTAACCATGTTGAAGTATGTATTACTCATATAATATGTCAATGAAAGGATTTACTGAACATAATTTAATTTTAAAAACGTTTACTATAAAATTCACTTTATACTAAAAATCATGTTGTTGAATCAACTATAAATAATAATTAACTTTCAAATCTAATATAAATTTAATAAATTCTTATTTTTGAAAAGTAAATTTTTTCACTCACATAATAAAAGCTATAGCCTAAGATGGTCGGTAGACTTTTCCAACTTCCTCATCACCACCTGAAATACGATACAAGATAACCAATTTACTACTATCAATTCAAAAAAACTTTTATATCAAATGCTATAATACTTAAATATTGGATAAATTTTCCAAATTTTCCTTTAATCAATTGGAGCTAATTCTACTTCCTAATACCTTCAAACATGTGTACTATATTCAAATTTATCTTCATCCCCATCATAGAAACATTCATCCCTTCCAACTAGTGAAAACTAATAATCACACTACAACCAATTTATTCTACATCTTGATCCATAGAATCATTCTTCCAAGTAAATATTTAATCAACCCCATCATATTCACAAATAATCCTTACTCAATCATCCAATTAAAATCTAGGGTTTTGCCCAAGAATAACATTTCTTACCTTGATATAATTGGAAGCTAATATTTCAAGAAACTTGAGTTAAACATAGTATTTCTTTCTCTACACTTGAATTTAAACCAATAATATAAAAAATGCGAAATTGCAAACTCAAGCGACGGTACTATCCGAAAAAATATTGTTTTCTTATTTTTAGCTCATTTTTATTCTCTTTCAACTATAGTGTATTCTCTAAGTCCTACATATACTCCACAAAATTCTTGACTTTCATATGACTGAGAAAATTAGAATTGTATTAGATACACCAAATTCTTTATATTTTCTCTCTATTATTAATAAAATCTTCATTCATTTGCCATATTATTTTGTTCTTCTTGTGTTGTGATTGATACTTTATATTGTACCATATAATCATGTTCCTTCTATTCCTAATAAGTGGTATCAGAGCTTAAGATTTGATTTGTTCGAGATTTTTTAATTGTGACAAGTGAAAATGCAAGTAGTGCTCACTCTGAAGAATTTGGACGACGTTTTGTTGGGATTTGACAAGATGCCCCCAAATTGATTTATGGAGAAGAAACAATGTAAAGATTGAAATGCCCTATTGCAGATTCATCTCCATCTTCCGAATAATATTTTTCATGATGTTTCATTTTTGACTTTCCATCTCTTGTGTGGGCCCTTAACGACTATATTTTTCATTCTTATTCTACAAATATTGAGAATCAAACGGGGCCTATATCATAAAACTAAAAAAATTATATACTTCCCATAAAGAAAATGACCTAAAATTTGCGATAGATGAAAAATAAAATCAAACATATCTTTATGGGACGAAAGGAGTAATTTTTAAATGGACATTATGCAAAATGTAAATGCGCTCTTACATAACATTGCGATAGGAAGTGTGAAAGGTGAGAAAATGAAAGAAAAATTTTCTCTAACTATTGAGGAAAGTCAAGAAATGAATGGATGAAAATAATACGGCCACAATACAAATGCTTGGTTTTCCATTTCCTGTCATCAATTTTAACACAAAAGTCTCTCATATTCTCTTCTGTTTAATTTCTGAGTCAAAACAAGGTATAAATTAATGAAGAAAAAACCATGTCCGCTAGTGAGAATTCCAGAAGTGTAGTAATAGAGTGGTCATGGTTTTCTCTCCTGCAGTTACATTAATTATCAAGAAAGTAGTTAAGAACATTATGGACTTTTGTTTTGCTTATGGTTGTGCAGATGAGTTAATGCTTTTCATTACAACCTTACAAACTACCTTTCTTCACTGTCATAGTGTCATACCTTTCTTTTTCTTTCCACCACCGACAGAAAACAATTGCACACACTCTCTCTATATATATATTTACATGGGACTTGCAAATTGCTCAATTTATATGAAGAAAATTGGATAAAGAAATGGTACAATCGAATAAGTTCAGAGGTGTCAGGCAAAGGCAGTGGGGTTCTTGGGTTTCAGAAATTCGCCACCCTTTACTGTAAGTTCACCAACCATGCACACTTAATAACCTTAAACTTGAATTCATTTAAAGCTTAATTTATGTGTCAGTTCATTCATCTGCATGTGTGTTTTTTTTTTTTAATGCCATTTGCACTTATTTGAGCAAGTTCTGTGCCATAATTCCACGTTTTCTGCATCAAAATTTGTTTTCATATTTGTACATTTAGCCCCTTTCTTAAGGCCTTATTTTTTTGTGGACAAGGAATTTTTTTTTTTTTTTTTTTTTTATGTAAAAATATGATTTTTTAAATAATGTGATTAAAATTAGAAAAAAAAATTTAATTTACGTACAATTTTTTTTTTTATTGAAAGAATGTATAATTAAAAATGTGTTTTAAAGAATGGGATTTGAACAGAGGTTTAGCCCCTCTCTCACTCACACACTCAGTGAGTCAGATAAAGGAAACCCACATTGCACCAGGGTCGACTTTTTATGGGAATTGTGTAGAATCAGAATCAAGAATTGTCTATCATGTATAAATTGTTACAAGGGGCATTTTCCTTTATAATAAAAGATGTAATCCAATTCTCTCTCTCTCTCTCTTGGAGGTGGGGAGGGAGTTAGTAAAATTGTGGGGGACAAATTTTACAAAATTCTAATTGTAGATGCAAAATTGAAAACTATAAATAAAAAATAAAAATTGAGAATCTTGTGTAACATCTTAAAAAATCTTGTGCCAAAAATGTAACATCTGAAATTTTGTGGACAGCTGACCCTACTGCCAACTGTAAATCCGTCACTGCTTGCATGCACGCACGCACACATGGGGGGATATTGTTACAAGCAGAAGTTTTTTGATATAAATTTTCAACATTCGATCATTTTTTGTCCCGCAAATTCAATTAGGCCACTTGATCCTTGAAAAGATGCTCAATAAAATTTCTCGTTTGCGCTATGGTGCTTCTTAGGCTAGTCACATTGGGTTTCTTGACTTTTTAACTTAAAATTAGACAATTTATTTTACTAGTATGCATCGTTAGATGAACAATTGAGTCCATTGTTTGAATGCTTAATAAATTATGTCTAGTTGCTCAATTATTTGCGTAGAATTAACGAGTTCTATTGCTAGACACGGAATTTCACTATCACGTATCATAGATGAACACAATAGCATTGCAAGAATATTGTATTCTAAACTAGCATTGCAATAATATCGTATTCCAAACTATGTTCTCTCTAGGAAGAGAAGGATCTGGCTAGGGACATTTGAGTCAGCCGAGGCAGCAGCACGAGCATACGATGAAGCGGCCATCTTGATGAGTGGCCAAAATGCTAAAACAAACTTCCCAGTAGTGAAGAACAGTAACAATACAAATGACCATGACACAAATTCTAGTAAAGACACAATTGTATCGCCACCAAAACTTTTAGACAAATTAAGTGCCAAGTTGAGAAAATCCCGCAAGGATCAATCTCCTTCACTCACTTGTTTAAGGCTCGACAATGATAACTCCCATATCGGAGTATGGCAAGAACGAGCCGGTGGACAATCCGGTTCACATTGGGTAATGAAAGTTGAGCTTGGGAAGACGACGACTCAAGCTAGATATGACAGTTCATCTTTTACATCATCTAGATCGGTATCGTCATCCAGCATGGATGAAAATATTGGAGATCGAATGGACGAAGAGAATAAAGTTGCAATGCAAATGGTTGAAGAACTATTCAACTGGAATACTCCCATTCCTTCACTTGGAAATGAACTCGATGGAGGACAAACTCCCTGCATATTTAGTCCTTAGTAGAGTCTCATAGCTTGTTCGATAAGGTTGACCATAGTACTAGATAATAGTATAGAAGAAAAATAACTAAGATCCTTGTATAGCTTAGCAAGGTTTTTCATGGTAATTAATTGTTAGTTCTTGTAAAAATCCATAAGCAGTTGTATAATCTACATATTCACGTGGTACTTAATTGTGGGGATATTAACTCCGGTCAATTTACTTTTAGCTTCTGTTCATATAAAAGCATTAGTACCTTTTTAGGAGGAAAAAACACATGATTTATAATTTTTTACTCTCAGTGAGATACATCTACTTATCATCGTAAGTTTTCACTATAACAAAGAAAAGAGAATCACAATCTGACACCATATGAACTCATGTATATGTATTTTCTATACCATAAATACAACTCATCCCATACCTGTAAACAAAGTTTCAATCAATTCCTACCGATATCCACGCCAGGAAAATAAGAAAATAAATCCAGTAGTCCAAACAAGATATTCAAATAAGAACATTCATTTCCAGACCGAAAAACTACTCATATCAAAAGGATTTCTTAAAAAATATTGCAACCAAATGAATTCTTAAATCTAGATGATTGCTTATTCATTGACTATTATGAGTTCAAGACAAGAAAAAATTAGAATGATTTATACATAAACAAACTCCCAAATATACCATTTTATGTTAACTTACCATTGAGAAGTGTTAAGGGTAAATCCCCAACATATAAGGGCCTGTTTAAGAGGGTCAAATTTTTCATGAAAGTTAGAATTTCAATTCCAACTCCACTTTTGGCTTATTTAATTGTCCAAATTTTTCATGGATAATGTTTTTTACATTTTGAAATTTCCTTGTTTTCATGGAATTCCTTTTCCCACCACTTTGGTGGAAAAAACAATTTCACCTTCCTTTTTTTTTTAGCAATAGAAACAAATTCTAAAATGAAGTGTAAAAAAAATTATCCATTTAATTGACAAATTTCATGTAAAACAAAGTCAAATGAACATTAAAAATTTTTCATTTTTTTTTTTTTTACAATCTAAACAAATTTTGTCCCCAATGGTAAGAAAATATATTCCTTTAATGAACAATTTTCATAAAAACAAAGTCAAATGGACACCAAAAATATTATATTTTTCAGGTAAAAAATTATACTAATCAAACACCTTTAATTATAATTCTCAATAAAACAAATTTTAGTCAATTCAATTCCCTGTAGGCTGTAAGTCATTTTCTTTCCACTCAAATTTTATCTTTCTATCAAACGGACCCTAAGAGTTTATGTTATTTATGTTAATAAGGTTGACCTTTTTGAGATTGAACATCAGGTCTTAATAGAGTATCAAAATATAGAGTATCAAAATATAGTATGCACAAACAAGTAATTTGATCTAATTAAGGTTAAAAAATGAGCACATAAATTTTAAAATTGGTCAACTCAAATAAGTTATCATCTTGTAGATGCATGTTAAGGGATAAAACTATATATCGATTAATTATCGAAATATAAATCAATATATGAGAATTTGGATAACTTTTTTAATAAGATTGATTTTTTTTTTAAATGGAACTTCAAATCTTGATAAGAAGAAAGTAAAAAAAAATAAAAATAAAAATGAATAATATAATTATGCTCCATCCAATAGAGGCACAATAATTGTTGTAAGATTTCAAAATAAAGAAAGTTGTGATTATGACTCCCAAATAGCCATGTGGCTTCCACTGGGTGGTGTATATGTTCCTGATAATTCTATCAATTCAGACAAAAATTAAAGTCGACACCAACTGTCTTAGCCATTGGTTGGTTGGAAATTCATGTTCTAACATAAATGCATCAGCTACTTTCAACAAAGGTTGATGAGATCAATAGATGTTTTGTTTGATTGAAAACAACTGTTAATCTAATGTGCCCCCACCATGTTTGAGAGTTGTCTATTTAAATTATAAGTAAATAAAAATAAGTTACAGATAAGTAAATAATACTTGTAAATTTCACGAAAAGTGTGAATAAAATAAGTTGTTTCATTTAATTTATAAACATTAGCCAAACATGGGTAAATGATTTTTTTATTTTATTTTTTGTCACCTTCTATGAACAGCGAGCTTTGAAGTAGGAGGGAAATTAGTGATATCAAAATGGACAGGTTGGTCTCGTTCAATCCACTTTAGTACACAATTGGACCTAACTCGAATTATATTTTAAAACACGGAAAAAAAAATTGTATTTACCCCGTTATTAAAAATGATTTCATAATATACTACATTATGTTAATATTATTAGAAAATACTATGTGATATATGAATTGTATTTATAAATACTAACTTCTAAAATTAGACCCAAACCACATTCTGTAACTGAATTTATTTTTTATTTTGAATTTAGCAATCATTATGCTTGCATTTAATGTCTCTTCCAAAATAAAAAAGAAATTTAAAATTAGGATGGCAACAAACGTAAGGTCGTCTATGCATGGGAGAAATCAACTGGGAATCCTTCTTCTTCTTCTATCCATCGGAATACATCTTCTATACTTGTCGGTGAAATACTTTGTTGATTATATATATATATTAGAAATTGTGGCTTTCTTTACATTCTTAACTCTGTAATTTACAAGATTATCTTACGAAACTATTTATGTGTTGCAATTGGAGACAATTGAAACAAGTAGGGACGGATCCAGGATTGGATTTGAGATCGGGCTACAAAATTTCTGACCGGACTAATCGTGGGAAAAAAAAATTTGACATAATTTTTTATGTTTTTTTTGCCTTAATGGGCTAGAGGAGGGACTGGGCTATAGCCCTGCCCAATCCCCCTCCATCCGTCCCTGAAAACAAGATATACACATTCGCCATATGTGTATATATCTATATAATGCTCGTTTCTTGAACAAGATTCAATTACATATGTATTGAGAATTGTAACAAAAATTCATACGATTTAAGTGATTTTTTTTTTCTTTTTAAAAAAATAGACTAAATGCTTGTTTGGCCCCCCCATTATTTTCCATCAAATTATAATACATTTTTTTTTTTATTTTCTTATCAACCGCACATTCTATGGGGCAATTTTATTTTTTTTAGAAGATGCTTAAATGGCATTTGGAGAGTGTCTATGTAACTGTGCAATGCGATATTCAAAAAATTTCGTCACGGATTACGCCTTTCAAGTATCGCATTGTGAGTCAGCATAAGATGTTATTCTAATTCTCACTGATTGTATATGTGATTAGTTGATTTGTGAATATTTGTAATATATGGTTGACATGTTTCAACTTCACATAATATTTTAGTACTGCCTTGTGCAGCTGCATGGGCACAAAATCTTGAATTATTTCTACAAAGTTCATTATCAAATAATTGCACTTTTTGTCAAACAAAAAATGGATGCAGTAAACGTCTTTGTAATGTATGGGACAGATGCTTCTGATCTTTTTGTTCCATTTGGTTGCAAGTACATGGAGCTTGTTGAAATGATAACGAATGAATTGAAGGTTGACAATAGACGATTATGTTTGAAAATTGAGTACATTGTTGATGCAGACAGGGGCGGATTTAGGGCTAGGTTGGGCTAAAAAAAATTTACTGTGTATTTTTTTTTCACATTAGCCCGTACTAAATTTTTCCCTGGATGTTTTGTTACAATCTAAATAACAAACGATAGCTCTGTGAAGAAATTGTGGTACAAGTCGGGCTTTTATGTGGAAATTGGACCTGACCCATGTTCAGTCCTAAATGGTGCATTTGGGCTGAAGCATAATACATCAAATGGAGGCCCGTTTAATGGGCTAAAACCGGGTTATAAAGTGCTGGTTGGTAAAACACGTTTTTACCTTATATTATGGACGGCCGAGATGATAGATCAAGATACCAAATGGATGGTTGGATCAAGGGTTTCTCGAGACTTCCATTAAAAGAGCTAGGGCTTGAGATAATTGGTATTGTCTCACATTTCTAAAAAGGAACTCGCTGCTCTCTCTCTCACGACTCCAACTCACGGTTTCTCTCAAACCCGCCGCCTTGTTCCTCCCTCTTCTCTTCTTCTCTTGTAAATCAATTAGTGGAAGCTTGTTATACCATAATTTTTGTGTGAACCTGTGGAAAGCTTGTGTTATTTCCTTGTGTGGATTTTCGGTTTTCGAGTTCAAGAGAGTATTGGTTAGGGCTTCTTCTTTGAGACCGAATCTTGAGTGGTTCAAAGTGGTGTAACGGTTTTGAAACTTCGATCCTTTATTAATATAGTGATTTCTTCCGGTTTGGCGGAAGCTCAAAAGGGGATTAGAGAGAAAAATAAAAATTAATTTAATGGAGGGCAAACGGGGCTTAGTTTTTGTCGATACCTCTTGTCGTTTCCTTCTTTAATTTGTAACGTCAAATAATAAACGCTAATGAGTTTTGTTCATTAATTAAGATTATCACCCTAATTCAGTCTTCTTGTAAGAGATTTTTTTATTCGATCTTGTTACATGTATATTCGGGATGACATCTCGGATGATATTCTCCTCACAATAGGGGGGCCATGATTATTTTATTGGAGCGTGGGCCTTCCCTTCTTGTGAGGAAAAATGTCATCCGGGATGTACAAATAGCAAAATCCTTTTTTATTTCACTTCATCAATCATTGTGAAACAAAAGTTAAAGAACATAATAGAATGAATATTATAAATATTGAGAGAAAACAAATGCTGGAAGCGCCTGTAGCTCAGTGGATAGAGCGTCTGTTTCCTAAGCAGAAAGTCGTAGGTTCGACCCCTACCTGGCGCGTATTAGTTTTGTATTTTAAATCTGTACAGAATTCAGGAAGAAAAGTAGGAACATAGCTTGCAACTTCGGAAGATTTTTTTTAATTTTTAAATACAAGATGTTTTTATATAATAAATATTATTTAAAAGCAATTTTTTATATGCTTTGACTATTTGAGATAATTATACTAAAAATTCCAAAGTTACATACTTATGAAAATCGTACACTCTTCATAACTAACATGCGTTGTGCATAATTTGCTGTTTTTAAATTCATATTTTTCGTTGAATAATTATGTTACTTTCTTTAATAATATTTTGCGCCATACCAAAATTTAAGATCAAGAAATAAAAAGCACAATTACAATCTTTATTCAAAATAATATTGTGTGTATTTCCTTTTTTTTTTTTTTTTTGACAGGAAAATCCGTAGTTGCTACCTTTCGTTGACAGGAAAATCCGTAGTTGCTACCTTTCGGATTCGCACTGGGTAAACTCTCGAACTGACGCAAATATTGTGTGTATTTCTACTCCTACCTGCCGCGTTTGATCTTTTATTCCTTCACTCCCCCCCCCCCCCCCCCCCCCCCTCCTCTCTTAATTTGATACAATCTAATAAAAATGCTTAAGCAAGATTGTATGGACACTATAATATTTTTATTGAGTAAGTAAATTTAAATATAATTTGATGATTACTAGTTATATACTTCTAGAAAATATGAGTGTTTTCTATTTCAACGACAAATTGTTTGAAATTAGATAAGCATATTTTATTATTCAATTATGTATAATATTCTATTTCTAAATCCATAATTCTCATAGAAATTAATTGGTTGAAAATATTATGTTTAGAAATCAGGTTAGGAAGGACAAGAAAAATCGCAAATTTAGTTTAGAATAATTGTCTTCAATATGATTGACAAATCTGTGACGGGCTCGCTCGTATTGATGAGTAGGCTATTTGCATGGATGACTTTCTAATAGGTAAAGGCGGATACTTGAAATGAGCTTTCTTATCCTTTCTATTTTCCATCACATTAATTTTCAACATAAACCTATCCATTGTCACATGATGACAGTGACTAGTGCTGATAACTTCTTTTCCTTGTTTTTTGGCTCTTCATATGGTTACACAGGTCAGAATAACATTATTGTTTGGGTATGCATTAGCAACACACTTGAAATGCAAAATATCTTAAGAAATTGTTCTCTCGTCCATGGTGAACATGATAAAACTGTTCATTTGCTTATATGGTAAGAGAACTTTACTTGTGATTCTCGTCAAAGTGGATAAGATAAGATAAGACTCACACTATGGACATGAAAATATGAATAAATATCTTACGGCATGTTTGATTTGTGTTTTCAATTTTCTATTTTGAATATTTATTTTAAAATTGCTAAAAACGCATTTGGTTTGTCATTTTAAAAATTATTTCTCAAAAAGGAAAATTACATAACATGTTTGGTTTGAACTTTTGAAAGTTTATATATATATATTACCTACGAAGTAAAATAAAAATAAATATTAAATTGAGTTGAAAATATAAGAAATAAATAAAAATTAACGTGGACCAAAAATATTTTTATTTGTATTCATTTAAATATTTCTTTAGATGTTTTATGTCAATAATCATTAAGAGTTTGACCTATTTTAATTATTATTTTTATAATTTTATTTTTTCAATTTTATTATTATTTTTTTTTTAGAATTTTAGTTTAAGAATATTTTCTCAAAATATTTATTTATATTTTTAAGAATTTATCAGTTTTATTTTTTGAGTATTTTAAATTTTAAATTATATTTTGTAGAATCTTATATTTAGAATTTTTAAAATTTTATTTAAGTAAAATTTTGTTTAAGCATTTGTTTTTCATATTTTGAGTATTTTCAGAATTTTCACTGAAAACACTCGAAATGTCAAAAATGTGTTTCGAAATTTACGTTATGGGTTTAACTTTTTTTTTTTTTTTTCGAAAATGCATTTCATAGATACCAAATTAAACACGATTTGAGGGTTTTGCATAACTGAAAATTGAAAACAATTTAAAAACAACAAACCAACCGCACCGTTATCTTTTACTCTCTTGCTTGGGCTTAGAGCACCTCCGGTGCAACTATAATTATTTTAAAATATTTTCATGTAAATAAAAACAATATCTTCAATGCAAATTGTCAAGGAATTTGTCAAATTGACGTGACAGGCAAAACAATATACACTGTATAAAAGTTCGTCTGAATTCAAATGTACATCTAGTCGAGTGACTTAATAAAAATAATGTTTCTTTTTAAATTTATATTTCATGTACTGATTTAGACGTGATAAAATTGAAATCACCTAGGTATCATTCCAACTCAAATAAGTAAAAAGGAAAATATTTTAGAAATTATAAATATACAGGACGGTTTCTCCTACCCACTAATTATTTGACAAGTGTATTTGATAAATAATTGTGGCCCTTAATTTAATCAAATCCATCACTCAAAATTTATATATTAAAATACTATAGAATTCATAAACCAATCTCCAAACACCATTAATTACCTTATGTGAGAAATGGTTCTCTTAACCTATGTTTTAATTGTGAGCCCTTGGATCAAAATGGATGTTTAAGATTGGTTGATAGATATTTTATCTAGCTTGCTTGAGAAGTTTCAAACCCTACACATTTTGAAATCTATATACCAACCCTCATTTTCTCTCTTACGTGGGCAAAGCTAGGGCAAGAAACAAAGACCATACCTTCTTCTAAAAGTCTCTCTTCTTCTCCTCTCTTTCTCTCTCTCGTTTTCTACCTTGTTCAAGAGTGTAGTGGTGAGTTTGAGGTGAGTTTTGGTTGTAGAATACCTTGGTAACTTAGGCATGAAATAGGGCTAAGTGAAGATGGTGATTCAAGAGAGTTTAGGGTCGATTTTGGAGGGTTCTTTGCCGGTTCTTCTAGCTATCTCTTGGAAGGTGATTTGTATTGCATGGAAGCTGTTCCCGAGCCTACAAATCAACCATAAACAAAGAGAAATGAAGCTCCATTTTCGGCCATTGTTGCTGTCCAGATTTTCAGCTTTATGTTCTTGCTTTTATGTCATTGTTTTTGTATTGAAAATGATGTATTTGGTATATTAAACACCCATATTCCTAACAAACTGGTATCAGAGCAAGGTTGGGGGTGTTTTTCGGCCAAGAACAGATCTGGAACAACCTAGAAGTCGAGCAGAAAACTAGCTGAAAACTAAAGAAGAAGCTGTCCAAAAATTATGTTGAAAAATCAAACCTTCAAACCGATTTTCGACCAAACCAGAAGGAATTTGAAAAATCTGAGACCACCGGCGTGCTTTGCAGATCGAGGAGAACCAGCTTGGGTGGCGCGTGTGGCGGCAGTGGCGCGTGGGATTTCTAGCTGGCACATGGGCGAGTTTTCGACGAAGGTCCCTTCAGGCAGAATCCTTATTTTGATGTCCTGAACGTATTGATGTGTTTAGTTTTGTGTTTTAGGTTATACAGAAAAAGTTGGACGATTTTGCCCCTGGCTTGATGTCTTCGGCGGTTCGATTGCGAAATTTGGTGGTATATTTATTGTTCTTCAATAATAGTTCGGTAAGATTATTCCAAACTCTCCGTCAGGATATGTTTGGTATTTTTTACCAGTATATACATGATTGTTTGGTTGCTTATTTGTGAATTTCGTTGATTGAATTCTTGTAATTAATTCGTGACCTAAAAACATATTTAATTGCATTATACTTGTGTTTCATTGTTGTGCTTCATTTCTAGATATTTGTTTTAACTCTGCATTCATATATTGATCATCTGGAAAATATTTTTTCAAAACTTTTTCTGTTATGTCCACGAGTACAAGCCACTCTTTTATAGAATTTGTAATGAGTTCGAGGGTCGAATTATCGCAATTCGATGGAAATGGGGATTACCCGATTTGAAAACAGAAAATGAAGGCCATTTTGGTCCAACAGAGAGTTGCTAAAGCTCTCGATGATCCTGCTACATTTTCTGATGAGTTAAAGGCTAAACCACATGAAATTGAAGACATGAATGAAATTGCTTACAGTTCTATAATTTTGCATCTATCTGATAATATTGTAAGACAAGTTGATAATGCTAAAACTGCTAGAACTTTATGGACTGAATTAGATGCATTGTTCTTGACTAAAATTTTACCTAACAAGATATATCTGTTGGAAAAGCTGTTTAGTTTTAAGATGGATCCCGGGAAGGATGTCGAGGAAAATTTGAGTGACTTTAGCATAATTGTTAAGAGTCTGGCTTATAATGATAAAAAATTTGTCGATGAGGATTTAGCTGTCATAATGCTAAACTCTTTGCCCGAATCTTACAGAGAAATGCAAAATGTCATAAGATATGGTAAGGACACTCTCACTGAAACTATTGTCACAGATGCTTTAAAATCAAGAGAACTGGAATTAAAAATAGACAATAGAACTCATTTTAGTGAAGAGAGTTTATTTGTTATGGGAAGATTAGAAAAAAAAAATTTAACTTCCATAACAAGAAGGGGAGAGGAAAATCCAAAATGAGATCAAAATCCAAAGATAAAAGCGGTAAGAAATGTTATCACTGTGGAAAGTTAGGACATTTCAAGAAAGACTACTTTGAATGGAAAAGAAAACAAAGAGATCCGAAAAATACTGATCAAGATAATGCTGTCATTGTTTCCGAATTCGATAGTTTGCATGTCCTTAATGTGTCTGAGGAAGAATTTGACAAAAATTGGATCCTAGACACAGGGAGCACTTTTCATATGTGCCCTAAGAGGTCTTGGTTCTATAACTATAGAGAGACTGAACCTAGAAAGGTCTACATAGGGGACAATAATTCTCAAAATGTGGTTGGAGTTGGTGACATAGCCATCAAGACGTACGATGGGGCCGTCACGTAGCTCAGAAATGTTAGATATGTCGCTAATTTAAAGAGGAACATCATTTCCTTAGGTTCTCTTGAAGATGAGGGATATACCTTCAAGTCTGGTAATAAAATTTTGAAAATTATGAGGGGTTCTCTCATAGTTATGAAAGGGCCTAAGAGGAATGGATTGTACTATCTGGAGCGTAGAACTGAAATACCACTTGATTCTAGCCTTCTTACTGTGAGTAAAGACAAAACTGAAATTTGACATAATAGAATACGTCATATTGGGTTTAAAGGGCTAAAATCTTTAAGTAATCAGAAATTACTTGAAAATGATGATATTGAAGCTATGGATTTCTATGAGACATGTGTTTTGGGTAAATCCCATAAGGTGAGCTTTGAAGTTAGCTCTCATAGGACCAGCAGACCATTGGACTATGTCCATGCTGATCTATGGGTCCCGGAGAAGCACTCCACATTTGGTGGAAGCAAGTACTTCTTGTCCTTAGTGGATGATTATTCAAGAAAAGTTTAGATTTACCCTTTGAATGCTAAGTCGGAAACTTTTGAAAAATTTAGAATTTGGTTGAAGTCTGTTGAGAATAAGCTAGATAAAAAGTTTAAAACATTGAGAACTGATAATGAGCTTGAATTCTGTAATTTCGAATGACAACTTCTGTAAGCAGAAAGAAATAACAAGACAAAGAACTATTAAATACACACCTAAACAGAATGGGGTCGCTGAGAGAATGAACATGACCATAATGAACAAAGTTAGGTGTATGTTGATTAGTTCTGACCTTGCGAAAGGCTTTTGGGCTTAAGCTTACTTGATTAATAGGTCTCCGTCCAGCAGTATAGGGTTTAAGACCCTACAGGAGTTGTGGATGGGAGAGCCTCCAAATCTGGAACACTTGAGGGTGTTTGGATGTGCTGCATATGCACACCAATCTGAAGGAAAACTTGAGCCGAGGGCGGTCAAATGTGTGATGTTAGGGTATCCTAAGGGTGTAAAGGGCTATATGTTGTGGGTTTTAGGGGTTCAAGGCATTAAGATTATTAACAACAGGAATGTAGTCTTGAATGAATCTGAGATGCCATGTCTAAAATAGAAAACTGATGAAACTAACAAATCTGAAACTGAGAAGAGTATTCAGACTGAGGTGAAGCTGACTAAACTTGATTCACTTACACCTGGGAATGAAATAAATTAATGACCCTATACATCAAGAACCTGAAAATGAAAATGAAAATAAAACTGAAACTTAACTTGAACATGAAGAGGTGACTGAACTTCAAGATAACATTGAACCTGTTAAAGTTGAACATTTTAATGATTAGTCATCTAATCAAGATTATCAGCTTACTAAGGATAGGGGAAGGAGGCAGATCAGGCCAAATCCTAGATATGAATCCCTAAACATGACTGATTTTGCCTTAATTTTAGGTGAAGCCCTTGAACAAATAAAACCTGATAGTTTTGAAGAAGTTGTGAATGGAAAATATTCTGAAAATTGGTTAAAATCTATGCAGGAAGAAATGAAATCTTTGAGTGATAATAGAACCTAGAAACTCATTAAAAAACCTAAAGATCAGAAATTGGTTCCATGTAAATAGATTTACAAGTTAAAGCAGGGTTTGAGCCCTACTGATTCGGTGAGGTTTAAGGCAAAGTTAGTGGCTAAGAGTTATACTAAAATGGAGGGTGTAGATTATAATGAAATATTTTCACCCGTGATTAAGTACAAGACAATCAGATTAATGTTGACTCTTGTGGTTCAATTCAATTGGGAAGTTGAACAACTCGATGTAAAAACTGCTTTTCTACATGGGGAGTTAGAAGATGATATTTTCATGAGCCAACCACAAGGTTTTGTGGCTAAAGGAAAATTTAATTATGTGTGCAAGTTAGATAAATCTTTGTATGGGCTGAAACAGAGCCCAAGACAATGATACAAGAGATTTGATGCTTATGTGCTGAAGATAGGGTTTAAAAGAAGTGAATTTGATGATTGCTTGTATTTTAATGACATAAAGAGTGATTGTGAGGTTTACTTCCTGCTTTATGTGGATGATGTGTTATTAGCTGGACCTAGCAAGTCTCAAATTCACTTCTTTTAAACCCTATCTTCAGCACATAAGCATCAAATCTCTTGTACCATTGTCTTGGACTCTGTTTCAGCCCGTACAAAAATTTCTCTAACTTGCACACATAATCAAATTTTTCTTTAGCCACAAAACCTTGTGGCTGGCTCATGAAAATATCCTCTTCCAACTCCCCATATAGAAAAGCAATTTTTATATCGAGTTGTTCAAGTTCCCAATTGAATTGAACTACAAGAGCCAACATTAATCTGATTGTCTTGTACTTAATCACGGGTGAAAATATTTCATTATAATCCACACCCTCCCTTTGAGTATAACCCTTAGCCACTAACCTCGCCTTATAAGATTTTATTTATTTTTGTTGCATGTATGCTTTCTGTTGGGCATGCGACCAAAATTTCACATCGGATAAAAATGGGGAGGATCATGAGTGGAAATATATCTTCATTGGTATGAGACATTTTGGATAAGTCCAAAAGCAAAGTTATGAGGGTCTAGGTCCAAAGTGGACAATATCATACCAATGTGGAGATATGTGTGAGCCCATGCTTATAACAAGTAGGATATGTAGTGTTACATATTCCTAACAGTGGTATCAGAGCCAAGCCCCAAAATTGGCCATGTGGATGAATCCTTGGAATGCCAAATGAAGGTGGTGCCTCGATTAGCTCGCTATGTGATCCGTTGATGAGCTCTATTGGACAGGCGGTGTGTTACGGATGCTTTACGTAAGGCGTGTGCCTGAACACGGTGGAGAGGAGTTGATCTGGATAGAGCAAGTTCTTAGTGAGAAAGATGGACGGATAGATGATCGTTTGAGGGGAGGCTCGGTGGTCATTTGTTCGAGGGAAGGATTGTTGGGTATGCGACCAAAATCCCACATTGGATAAAAATGGGGAAGATCATGGGTTTATAAGTGTGGAAATATATCTCCATTGGTGTGAGACCTTTTGGATAAGTCCAAAAGCAAAGCCATGAGGGTCTAGGCCCAAAGTGGACAATATCATACCAATGTGGAGATATGTGTGAGCCCATATTTATAACAAGTGGAAAATGTAGTGTTACATATTCCTAACAAGGGATGTGGCTAAGAGTAAGTTAACTATTTCACAGGGAATGCTAAAAAGATTTAGGGAATGCTAGAAAGATTCTAGGGATGGTGATAACAAGGGATGTTGCTAAGAATATATTAACTATTTCACAGGAAGCTTACTTGAACAAAGTTGTGACAAAATTTGGTATGAAAGATAGTAAAATTGTGAATGTGCCTCTTGCCAGTCATATGAATTTATCACATGCTCATTTGCCTAAATCTAAGTATGAATTGAAAGAGATGGAAAATGTGTCGTATGCTAATGCTATAGGTTCTATCATGTTTTCTATGATTACTACCAGACCTGATCTTGCTTTTTCCATCAGTCTCCTAAGTAGATTTATGTCCAATCCTGGTAAGCTGCATTGTGCTGGTTTGAAATGGCTATTGAGGTATTTGGTTGGGACTTTAAATATGGGCTTAGTGTATGAGAAAAGATCTAAGGGGTTAACTTTAAAAGGCTATGTTGATGCTGACTTTACTGATGATAAAGACTGTAGGAAATCAACTACATCATACTTTTTTACCCTAGGTGATAATTGCATAACATGGAAATCACACTTGCAACCTTTAGTTACATTGTCTAGTACTGAAGCAGAATATGTTGCTATAACTGAAGCGATTAAGGAATGTATTTGGTTAAAAGGAATCTTAAAAGAATTGAACTTCATGCATGATACACCTGTTATGTTTACTGATAGTCAAAGTGCTTTATTGCTTTGTAAAAATCCTGTTTATCATGAAAGATCAAAACATATTGAGGTGAAGTATCATTTTATCCGTGAGAAATTGTCTCAAGATGAAGTTAAACTTGTTAAGATTCATACTGACAGGAATCCCTCTGATGTGAGAACTAAAATTCTACCTGCAGGTAAATTTAAATTATACTTATCTTTGTTACATATTGATACGGGTTAATTTTTCTTGCAGGTAGTGGGCGATGATGATGAACAGTTCTTCCATGTGCAAATTCGCAACCAAGAGAGTGTGTTATGAGAACCAAGGTGAAGAATGTGAGAAATGGTTCTCTTAACCTATGTTTTAATTGTGAGCCCTTGGATCAAAATAGATGATTAAGATTGGTTGGTAGATATTTTGTCTAACTTGCTTGAGAAGCTTCAAACCCTACACATTTTGAAATCTATATACCAACCCTCATTCTCTCTCTCACGTGGGCAAGGCTAGGGCAAAAACAAAGACCATACCTTCTTCTAAAAGTCTCTCTTCTTCTCCTCTCCTTCTCTCTCTCGTTTTCTACTTATTCAAAGAGTGTAGTTGTGAGTTTGAGGTGAGTTTTAGTTGTAGAATACCTTGATAACTTAAGCATGAAATAGGGCTAAGTCGAGGTGGTGATTCAAGAGAGTTTATGGTCGATTTTGGAGGGTTCTTTGCCGGTTCTTCTAGCTATCTCTTGAAAGGTGATTTGCATTGTATGGAAACTATTTCCGAGCCTACAAATCAACCATTAACAAAGATAAAGGAAGCTCCATTTTCGGCCATTGTTGCTGTCCAAATTTTCAGCTTTATGTTCTTGTTTTTATGTCATTGTTTTTGTATTGGAAATGATGTATTTGATAGATTAAACACTCATATTCCTAACACCTTATTTATAGTGCAAGTTATAGCTGGTAATATATGATTTGTACTGAATTTCTGATTTATTTTTTTAGTGGGTAAGACTCGAAAAATATATGGGTTCTCAAAATTTTGGACATTGTCATAACATGGCATCAGAGATGATCACCCGCTCTCTAATTCTCAATCACGTCAATTAGAAAATGAAAATTTATTTTATCATAAAAAATTGGAAAACAAATTCAAGAAAACATTAATGTGAAACAATTCATAAAATAAAATCACACCAATTTCTAGAAGAAATGAGGAAAATAAAATTATATAAACAACCTAGACAGTAAAAAAATGAAAACGATTTTAGAAAAGTAGTGTTGATGGCATTCGTAGAAGTAAAAAATTGAAGAAAAAGAGCGGACAAAAGTAATTTGCGAATTTCATTGAATAAAATTAACGAAAATAATATAAATAGACATGACATTAAAATCAAAAACAAATTTTGTAGAAGAAATAATGAGAATAATATTGTAAACAAAAGTAAATCAATCCAAAAAAGTACGAAAATCATATAAACAAATCGAATTGTATAAAAATGAAATTGAGATTAAGGATTGATGGGTAACAACTAACAATATATAAAACTGAGTGAGTAATTAGTATATATATATATATATTATATTATTTTATTTTTTTTGAGTGAGCAAATTAGTCACAATTTCGCAAAATAAGGACGACTTAAAGATTGGGTTTTCAGATCTACCGTGCAGCCCATCTTCACTCGGCCCATACTTAGGGTCCGTTTGATTGCAAATGTAGAATTTGAATAGAAAAAAAACGAATTGTAGGAAATTGAATTGTTTAGAATTTATTTTAGAGAGAATTGTAATTAATTTTGTTTGATTGGTATAATTTTCTATCTAATCCGTTTGACTTTATTTTTCATGCAAATAGTTTGTTTTTGGGATAATTTTTTTTCTATTAGTGATCAAATTTGTTTGAATTGTCAAAAAGTAAATAAAAAAATAAAAAATAATTTTTAAATTTTTTTGATGTTCGTTTGACTTTGTTTTACATGAAAATTGTCAATAAAAGTGATGATTTTTTTTACCATTGATTCTAAAAAAAATTTCAATTGTCAAAAAAAAAAAAAAAAAAAGCTGGAATTGCACGGGGAAAGTAAAGTGCAATTCCTTAATATGGAGGGAAATGGGTCACGTGCACCCATAATGGAAAAACCAATTCCCAAGAAATTATAACCAATCAAACAATGTTTTACGTGAGAAATGAAATTTGTTTTTCATTTTCCTGGATAATTGAAGTCTTTCAAACAGGTCCTTAGGGTGTGTTTGTTTACAAGTATGAAATTTACACGGAAATAAAATAAATTCTAGACAAATTGAATTCCTTATAAATTATTTGTACGAAAATTATTAATTAAATGTGTTTAATTGATATTATTTTCAACCTAGAAAATATTATAATTATTCATTTTTTATTGATACATAGATGAGAAAAGAGGGTAGCTAAGAGAGAAAGCGAAAGTGAAGTACTTAGAAAATAAAAATCGACTTCCGGAAAGTATTTTCATCGTTTTCAAGAAAATTTTGATCACGTGACCAAAATTTGAAAATTATTTTTCATCAGAAAAATCAACTAAACGGTAGAAAAATAAGAATTTGCGGTGAAAAAAAGGATATTTTTCGCGTGTTTGCTCGCAATCAAACTGACTCTTTCTTCTCTCCTCACCTCTACACTTTCTCCCAAATTTTACCTAACAATTTTCTTTGCAGACTACTCAAACCACAAAACCGTTAAAAAAAAAACCTAATCTTTCTTAGGTTTAGCAGGTAAATCACCAAAAAAATGAAAATCCCTAGCTTCGTACCCATATATATGTGTTACATATAGGCATATGTATGTGATTAACTTGAGCTAGAAATTCCAGATATTGAATTTTTATGTATTGATCTGTTGTGTTTGTATGCGTATGAAGCAGTAGAGAAAATGGTAGAGATGAAGGAGAACGACGCATACGAGGAGGAGCTTCTCGACTACGAGGAAGAAGACGAAAAAGCTCCCGACTCCTTGACCAAAGTGAATGGCGAATCAGCCAAGAAGTGAGTTTCTCATAAATCTCAGAATCTTCTTATCTTATTGAATTTTTTATACACCTGAATTGGTATATACGTGAATTCTTAATTTTCTGTGCCTAGTCTCCGTGATTGCAAGTTTTTAATCTAAATCCTTCTTTATATTAGCTTTTTTAGTTGTTTGCCTTCCTGTGATAATTTATTTTTTGTGCAAAAATTAGCGAGCAAATTGATGATTTAGGCTCGTTTTATAAGATTTTTATTTATTTTTGTTGCATGTATGCTTCCCATGTGCTTTCGCTCATACATTATAGCTGTATACATTAAGGATTGCGGTAGAAAGTTGTAGATTAAATATTGTTTAATTGTTTAAAACTCTAGAAGGATTTTCTTTTCTTAACTTCATTTACTCATTTTTGGAAAATTATATGACCGATTTTCCAGAAAGAAAAAAAATAGTTTGTTTAGAGAGGTTGTTGTGAAGATCTCGTTAGGCTGCAGAGTGGTAACAAGTTTACACTGAAGTCAAGGGGTTGAACTTATTTTTTGTTATTATTGAGTTGTATCTGGTTCTGTTGGATTACGTATACGTTTAAGTTATATGAGTTGTCATAACACTGGATGTTTAACTTTGTTTAACACTGCTGATTGTTTTAACAATTCATTTTGTTCAGTATTGCATCTGCTCAACAAGTGATTCTCTTTTCATGAAATCTGATAACTTGACGCATTCCTTCCTGTTTACTATTGCAGGGGTTACGTGGGAATTCACAGTTCCGGATTCAGAGACTTCCTCTTGAAACCAGAGCTTCTAAGGGCTATTGTAGATTCTGGATTTGAGCATCCTTCAGAAGGCAAGATTTGTCATCTGGTTATTCTGTTTATTTAGCTGAGTTAATTCCCTAATAATTTATTATATGATTTATGTGTTTGAAATGATATTTAAAATCTGATCCTTAACTACTAAGTGATGCTGTAAGAAAAGGGAGAATGAATTATAGACATTATATTTTACTTCCAATTCTTGTTGAGTCTTACATCAAACCATGACAAATCATGTTGCTTGTTTTGCATATCTTATTTTCCCTTCCTTGGTGACATATCAACTTTCAAGCATCTGTTACGTATGCATAATATGCTGTATATGGTATTAGTTTTTTATAACTTCTTTGAGTTAGCTTTGTGCAGTTGGACCCATATCATTTCTTGATGTATTTGAGATGATTTTATTGTGAAGTTTTAAGGGGAAATATGAAACATCTTTTGAGGAGCTTTTTCATTTCTAAGTTTAGACATTGAGTTGTTTCCTCAAGTTTCTCTACTTGTGTACACTCTCTGGATTTTTTGGTGAATCTCTTTAATTGAACATTTCTCCAGGTTGATGACATTTGTTTTTGGTACTTCCGATTCTGAGTATTTACTCTTGTTATTTTTTTTCCCTTCCTATAACTTGTATGCAAATTTATCAGAGACTCAGAGTTGTATCTTGATAAATTTGGTAACTTGTGATTTTCAGGTAAATCACTATTATCACTCTCACTTTGGAGAAGTTGAATGGTAAACCATTTTTAATTGAACTGAGGATTCTTTGGATAAAATTTCTTTGGTTCTTCATCAGTGCAACACGAGTGTATACCTCAAGCTATTCTGGGAATGGATGTTATTTGCCAAGCAAAATCTGGAATGGGGAAGACTGCTGTTTTTTCTCTCTCAACATTGCAGCAGATAGAACCTGTTGCAGGTCAAGTAGCTGCACTTGTTCTATGTCATACAAGGGAACTAGCATACCAGGTATTTATTCCGTCTAAGAAATTTGATCAAAATTTCTTTTGTGCTTGGGAAAGTGATTTCTACCGTCTGTGCATAAATACATAAAATTCTTCCAGTATTGTATCTATGCATAATCTTTTCATGTTCACCTATTTATGTGAGCAAGCATCATACTTACTATGCTTTATGGGTTTGCCTTTTCCCATCTGCAGATTTGTCACGAATTTGAGCGGTTCAGCACATACTTGCCAGACATCAAAGTTGCTGTTTTTTATGGTGGTGTCAACATTAAAATCCACAAAGATCTTATGAAGAATGAATGCCCTCACATTGTTGTTGGAACACCTGGGAGGATACTTGCTCTAGCAAGAGACAAGGACCTTTCTTTGAGGAATGTGAGGCATTTCATACTGGATGAATGTGATAAGATGCTTGAATCTCTCGGTATGCCACATGGATAATATTTATATAAAGCCTCTTCTTGCAACCATTCTAACTCCCCTCTAATTTCAGTCATCCGTGGGAAATGATTCTATTTTTCTTAATAATCTGGTTGTATGTTCTCCCAGATATGAGGAGAGATGTCCAGGAGATTTTCAAGATGACTCCTCATGACAAGCAAGTAATGATGTTTTCGGCTACACTCAGCAAGGAGATACGACCAGTATGCAAAAAATTTATGCAAGATGTAATTTCCTGTGGCCAGTTCTACTTGAATTTTAGGAGTCTGCAATTTTATTATTATTCCAGCTCTCTGCAGGCGATATCTGGTCTAGAATTAAGTGGTTCAAGCACTGTTTTCTTTCCCATCTCATGTGTTAATCTATCCAGCTGATACAACATAATGCTGATTTGAAAAGTTCTGATGGAAAGGAAAATACGAGTCTTCCTGGAGTAAAGGCAGTTTACAATCAGTGTTTTCTGCACTTAGCATGCGTTTAGTCCACACCCCTTGAGTCTTCTTTTTATTTGAATTTTTTCGTATATTTGGAGGATGAGTTATGGAACAAGGGTTTAGGAGTTAAACCTAAGCAGTGTCATTCTGGAATTTATAATCAGTTTCTTTCTAGTTTTCGTTGAGCGATGCTGGATTCTAGACGATCTGAGCAATAAAGTAACTGCAAGGAGACGAATCAGATGGACTGGAACCTCGATTTGGGGGATGTTCATCCATCATTCATTTCGTTGTGGATACCATTAGCTTCAGGTGGGCGCCTAATATGCTTTACTGTGACATTTCTTCCTTTCAGCCAATGGAAATTTATGTAGACGACGAGGCCAGGTTGACCCTTCATGGTCTTGTACAGGTTTGTCTCTTAGCATTTGGAATGTCCTATTTGCTCTGTTAAATTCTGCATTTTAACTTGAAATCTACCTAATTGCAGCACTACATCAAATTGAGCGAGCTGGAGAAGAACCGGAAGCTGAATGACTTGTTGGATGCGCTGGACTTTAATCAAGTCATCATCTTTGTCAAGAGCGTGAACAGAGCAGCGGAGCTTAATAAGTTGCTTGTGGAGTGTAATTTTCCGTGTATTTGCATCCACTCTGGCATGTCTCAGGAAGAAAGGTTTGATAAGGCCCAATATTATAAATATTTTTTTGGGTAAAATATATTTTGATTTTTGAATCAAAATTTTGTTACTTGAATAGAGTTACATAACAATGGAAAATTTGTGAAATTGCTGTAATGAAGGTTTGAAAACAATATGCTGGAGTAATTAACAGTTGGAAATAATTATGTTGTATGTGTTTACTTGAAACCTTCGATAGATGCACATATAGAGAATCCTTTACTCAAATCTGGTTTGTTTCTTTATATTTGCAACTGATTTGGATAGGTATCAAATTTAAGCCATGAATCTGGGGCCTTGCTCATTACTTTGATTATTGTATGTTAAATATGATTGTTTGGTAGAGTGATTTTCATTTTCATTCAAGGTAAGACAAGATTGAGTTTTTTCCTGACTTGTGTTCATCAATTTTTCATTTTTTTTCAATGGCTTGGATGTGTGCAGATTGACACGCTACAAGGGCTTCAAGGAAGGGCATAAGAGGATTCTTGTGGCTACAGATTTGGTCGGTAGAGGAATTGACATTGAAAGGGTCAACATTGTCGTTAACTATGACATGCCGGATTCCGCGGACACTTATCTGCACAGGGTACTTATTTTATCATTTCAATAGCCCCTGTTTGGTGTAAAATAAATTCAATTTTTTAGTAGATTTTGATTAAAATTAATGGATTATGTGGTTGAAAATTTGCGGATCTCATAAAATGTGATTAAAATTAATTGTTGACTTTGACTTGAGATTAAAATCATCTCCACCAAATGGGGGCTAATATCAGCTGGTTTTACTATCTCCCGAGCAACCAGTCCTTACGTTCTTTTGTTTTCATTTTCAACTTTATAGGTGGGAAGAGCTGGACGGTTTGGTACAAAAGGTCTTGCCATCACATTTGTATCGTCTGCTTCAGACTCCGATGTTCTCAATCAGGTACGTGGTTGATATATATTGGTTTCACATCAATTTTTGGCTGCTTACATTTTCTTCTGCTTTGGCTCCATAATTTGTTGCAGGTTCAGGAGAGGTTTGAGGTGGATATAAAAGAGCTTCCTGAGCAAATTGATACATCAACATACAGTAAGTTGTTTATCCTTTGGCAATGTTATACTCACATATATTGTCTGGACATGTCCATTTTTTGTCCTTCCATTTGTGAAATACTGGTCAACATTTAAAACTTACCTTCCATGGGCTCATAACCCATAAGACAGTATTCCTAATGTGACTCGGGGTGGTTCTTACTCTCTTTTTATTTATTTATTTATTATTATTATTTTTTCTCTCCTCTTTCCCTTATTGAGTTGGAAACTGGTTTCACTTTACCTGCTGCCCATTTGTGTAGACGCGTTTGGATTACTCGGAGGAAATTTAAATGTTGTTTAGCAAATTAAAAGGTCGTGTGGGTTTATGGATTTCTAATAAAGCTTAAAATCAGAATAAGATGAAAAGTTCTGTGTATAAATGTGTGTTTGAGAGGCTATAGATTGCCCTCCGGTTACATGAATCCTATTTTTGTTTACATGCCAGACCTTTTAACTTTTTCTCTTCACATTCTAGTATCTTTACTTTTAAGACACAAGTACTGTTAGCTATCAAGAATAAAATGTTCATTTACACTATACTTTTGGCCTGATGCAGTGCCTGCTTAGTCCGAGGACGAGGTCTTTCTGGCAGATGCACGCGTCAATAATAAAAGAAGGGAAGCTGTTTATCTTTTTGTTAATAAGCTATGTATGAACTACTAGTTCGTTGGAAGGCTCTACTCTTCTATGCTTCACCGAGTTTTACAATTATTGTACACCTAATGAACTACTGTATTGCCACCTTAGCAGACAGATTGTTTTGGCGTTTTCTACAAGTGATTCTACGGTAATGTCTCTGAATTTGTTCAAGGCTAGTTTTCATTTATATTATTTAACTTGGCAGAGTAACTTGTCAAGTTTTCTATTGGAAGAGTTGTATCTTGTACTATTGCCAAATTCTGTACTTGATCTATCCATTGTTTCAAATGCAATTATTCTAACTGTTGAATTACGAAAGATAGTGTTTGATGTAAATTAGAGATCATTGATAAGCATGATTTTTTTGATTCATACATAGCACTTAGCTTCAAGGAAATTACCCAATAGATTGCCTGTTCGTGAGCAGCTCTACGAAAATTATCATAATAATTAGTCGTAAGATGTTTAGTTAAGCTTTAAAAAAAAACTCTTTTTCGTCTACATGTCGAGATGTACTTACTGTGATAGCTTGTAATTGATTTTTCCTTCTCTGTCAAGAGGAAAAGAATAACATGGGTGTCATAATAATTGAGATTTTAATGAATTTTAAAAGATTATAAATTTTAACGAATTTTATGATTTTGAATAAATTTCAATCGTTTCCATACGAATTTTATTAAAAAAAATTGTGAAATTTTGAAAGAGTTTTTTTAAGGAAAAATTCATTCAAATCTTTTGAAATCCTTGAACGAGTCATCCAGGATATCTAGATTTTTATGGATTTGATTTATATTTATTAAAATCTTAGTTGGGAACATTTAGATTTTAATGGAATTCAGTTGGGAACACCTAAATTTGCAATACCTTTTAAAATATTAAAATTCTAGTTGAGTACATGCTCTAAATAAAACAAAAATAGAGAAGTTACTCCTCACATTAATAATTATGAAGATTCTTATTCTTATCAACCACGCATGCAACCGTGCAAAGAGGACCAAACGATTTCTCATGTTTGGTATGCTCTACTTAAAAATGAACAGAGTCGGGTTCATTTTCTTTCTTTGACGCTCTAAAACATTATAAAATTGATTTCACCAAACAAAACAGGAGTGACAGAGGAAACTGATTAGCAACATTTTTAGTTTCTTTGATGCTATGTAACGTTGTTCCATCAATCTTAACAAAGGTGACAGTAGATTAGCACTTCTCAGTAGGGGAACCCTTATTAGCAACCATTTCTGTCTGCAAATTCTTCTCAGCTGTATGTGATCTGTACCAAGCAGCACAAACCAGATAAATCCCAAAGTCGATGAAACTTAGTATGGCCAAGAGGCCATAAAAAACAATCCAGTCTCCCATTATTAATTCTGTCCCCAACCCACCCATTTCTTCCACCATATGTTGTCACTTTCTTAACGACGGATACCAAAAGGCTACTGAGAAAGAATCCAAATGCAAGAGTTGTCAAAAATATGCCAGTGCTTATTGTTTTCATCCCTTTTGGCGATTGGGTTATGAAGAAATCTAACTGTCCAGTGTATATAAATGCTTCTCCCGAGCCCACAAGGATAAACTGTGGGATCAAAATGAAGACAGTTAAGGGTAGAGTTTGGGTGTTTCCACCCAATTTTGTCACCAATGACAAGCGCTTCTTCTCTGCAAGTGCCGCAACTGCCATGCCTAGTGCTGATAGGAATAGACCTAAGCCCATTCTTTGTAGATTTGTGAAACCTGCATACAAGTAACGATATTTGTCATGTTCAGTCGAGGTAATGCAGAAGAAAAGAACAGCAAAGTTCGATCTAAATATCTTGATGGATTAGTTAAGATGTGGATAACTGTATTCTGAAACATAGGATTTGTATAATGGGAAGTAGTACTCTCAGGTTCATAACTTTTGCAAGTTCTCCTCTCTCTTTGTCCCTCTTGAGGTTAGGTTGGTACGCCTCACTTTATGTACTAAATCTTTCAATTAACAGACGGGGTATGGGTCAGTGCCAAACCAGTAATCCTCACACTGGGCCTTCATGAGTTTCGGTATAAAATAAAAAAAATAAATGCAGTATCTGTTTTATGCCAAATAATATGCGGAGAAATTCAATGGTGGTGGAAAATTTTATAGTTACCTGGTTTTCCTTTCCATTTTTTCCCATAAAGGAATGATCAGACGGTCATAAACTGCCAAACTGATTAATATGGCTGATACAAAGAAGACAGTTAAGGAACCAGACGGAATTTGGAAACTTCCGATGTTTCTTTTCATTGTAGAGGCTTGTTCTACAGAGAATGTAATCATTTGGGCATATGTTGTCCAAAATATAATTGTAGTAGCCCAAATTGGTACAAGTCTGATCATCATTTTCACTTCCTCTACCTTTGTTACAGAAGAAATACACCATGGATTTGGAGACATAATATTGTTCGTTGCATGGTCTTCCTTCATGATCACTGCAGCCTTGTCCAAGAATCTGTCAATGCATAAGGTGATCTTAGAAGATCATGAAAATACGAGTTTAGGTCTTTTTTGGGATAGCTGTAACTCCTCGAGTCTTTTTTTTGTTGTACGACCCAAATGTCAGAAGGGGTGCCACAAGGGGAAGGCTCTAGGAGTTACGACTAACTGGAAAAAAGACATCTTCAATATGAAATGGATATCACTGCAATCCCTCATGATACCGATATGATTACTACGATGGATATACATTTGATCACACTTCAGAAAAAACTTTACAATCACTTTCCTCTTTGATAGGTTTTCTCCATATTAATCATATATAAGATAAATTATACTTTGACTTGCTATCAGAAAATTCTTTTTTTTTTATATCTGTACAATGGGGATTGGATTTGATGAATAAAGCAATTCGTACCCGTTGGTTCACTTGTTGGTTTACTCGACCCCACAAGTGCTCTCACATGAAGTCGGGACCCACTTCCAATAAAATGTGCCCCGCCCGCCCCAAATGTAAGAGGGATCGGTGAGCCCGAGTAAACAAGTCGGTAAATCACCGTTTACGAATAGAATGACCCGGATTTGATAAACCATGTTATGTGTATAGACTGATTTGTCGGATAGAGTTACAGGTTGCTAGATGGCAACATTTCATTGGAGTTTGGCCAAAAAACAATTTTAAAACATCCGATCAAAGGTTGCCATCTCAGCCTTGTACACTGCCCTGGCAAAGTCCCCCGTACAAGGGGCTTATTCCTTAACTACCTTAACTATTTAGCCAGTCAACATTCTTTCCAGGTGGGGTATACCAGGTCTGGCCCACTCACACCAGTCTGGCAGAAGTATGCAGGCCGTGCGGGTATGTAGGCATCGGTCCATCTCAGAGGCACCGGATGCTGTATACCTCGATTTGTACATCATACGTTACGCGGGAATAGTAGTTAATTAGGGACCATCATGCTAACTTTCCCATTCGAATTTCAAATTCCTATGACTGAGCATCATTCGTGCGAAATGCATACTTGATAAAACACGAGATAACCATTTAAGTTGATAAGAGTCCATAGAACATCGTATGACTTACCTGAACTGACCCGACTGACGAATACTTGAACCCTCCGGGGCTGTTTCATACAACAAATTGTCATTTGTAGGGATATGGACATCTCTCTTTCTAATGGCAGCCACTAAAACCTGTAAAATATGCACTACAGGGCTTCCTGCACATTTCTTATATCTGTATTTTCTTGTTCCAGCCAGGAATATCAAAATTGCTGTAAACATGGACACAGAACAAATCCCATAACCCAAACTCCGGCTCAATTTATCTTGAATGTAAACAAGAACTGTAACAGCCATCAGTGTTCCCAGGCTAACAAAGAAGAAGAACCTCCCAAAAAAGAGATTCATTTTTGCCTTTTCCTTTTTGTCATTTTCGTCGAATTGATCTGTTCCAAAACCTGATACACTTGATTTTAGGCCACCAGTTCCTACTGCTATAAGAAATAGAGATGCATATAGAATTGACATTTGAGATCCTGTTGCTTGTTTGCACGGGGTGGGCGATTCTGCATGGCAAACAGGTGGACGAAGCTGTGGAAGCTTTGTTGATATAGCTAACATGCCTGTACCCTAATTCATCAAAGTACAAAATAAATGAGTCTCTTCTGAGTTCTTTGTACGAGAATTGTGTGTGATCGGAAGATTCCTAGACCCGTATTAGGCTGTTAAAGGACAGAATATTTGACAAACATAGCAAAAACGAGATAGAGTACAATGTATATGATAAGAAACGAGAGCATACCCCAACAACTGGAGATGGCGCTGATTAAGGATATATTAAGGGAATGATGACTTAGCTTTGTTGATATAGCTAACATGCCTGTACCCTAATTCACCAAAGTACAAAATAAATGAGTTTCTCTTCTGAGTTCTTTGTACGAGAATTGTGTGTGATAGGAAGATTCCTAGACCCGTATTAGGCTGTCAAAGGACAGAATATTTGACGAACATAGCAGAAACGGGATAGAGTACAATGTATAAGATAAGAAACGAGAGCACACCCCAACGACTGGAGGTTGCTCTGATTAAGAATACAAGCTTGATGTGTGTACAGAAACTGTACACACAGAAGTGGTACAGAACACACACAAACAGGGGAGGTGGGTTTTTTTTTTTCACTAGTTTATTTACATGGGACCCACCCCCCATGTGAATTTCTGTATGGTTTATGTATTTCCCTTTCTGTACAAATGGCATTTCTCATAAAGATATATTAAGGGAATGACGACTTAGGTGGTTGAGACATATTTTGCGTAGTTTATGTAGAAGTAGAACAGTCCTAAACTAACATGATCCATTGTGGTTGCTAAGGATCTAGTTACATTTAGATCTTCCTATAGATCTAGCCTCTAGCAATGTCCCGAACATGCAGAACGAGTAAAAGACTTCATGTAGCTGCCATAAATTTATACTGAACTCTGTCATATAATAATAAGTGGAAAATGCTTACGAGGGTCTGGACAAGTGCAAAAATTGCAATTGTTCTGTATCTGCCCAAAAAAGAGTCTGCAAGAAATCCCCCAAGCAAACACAGAAGAAAAGAGGTTCCCATAAAATCTGTTACAATATTAGCAGAAGTGGCACTTGGGAGATGCATTGTTCCAATCAAATATGTCACAAGGTTTACTGCTATTCCCATTGTAGACAGCCTTTCACAGAATTCTATTCCTGGAAATAAAAAAAGGAGAAAAGGAATATGAAAACTCAAAAAATTATTATGAATAAATAGTTGAGAATCACGAGTAAACTTATGAACAAATTCATATATTTGAAAAGGAAAAGAGAGAAAAATAAATAAAAACTGGGGGGGAATCAGAACCTAAGATGAGAGAAGCAGGTATCCAGCCACCAGTTTTGAACTTGTCAGCTGGGAATCCTTTGTAGTCTAATGCATTTGCTGCAGAAGAAACAATCTTTTCCTCCTGTTTACAAAAGATACAGATGAAGAAAAAAAAATCATTTGTCAATTATAATTTTATTATGATTTATATTTTTTGAAAAGAATTGTAATTTGAAGGCTAAAGATTTATACCATGTCTAAGAAATTAAGAAAGAGAGCGCTGAGAAAAGATATATTTATGTGTGTGTTAAGTTAGGAAACAATGGAATTTTTTCTGTCTCCTCTACTTCATTGGTTAGTAGTTCTTGAAGCTCTTCTTATATAGGCAAAATATTTGCTATCTAAGCATGTTTTGTATGGAGCAGTGATGAAAGCTTTGCACTACAAACTATTAACATAGTGGCACAGTACATGGGTGAACATGGTTTGTTTTGAGTTTAGGGTTTTTGGGTATTTTCAAATCAAACCGTTTACGAAATAAAATATTACAAATTAAAACACGCATCAAAGTGATAACGATAAAAAGAAGAACGAAGAGACGCATATATACTTGTGGATGATGAGTATATTATTGACTTAAGTTGGAAAGACGTGAAATCTATCAACATCATACAAAATCCATGATAAATAAACTTCCTTGATTTGATTTTTATTTAATGGTTCAATTTCAAAAGGTTTTTAACTATTCAAATCTAGCCGAAAAGTTGACAGGTCCATGGATCCAAACCGACGATTTCAATTGAAATTTACGGTTTGACGATTCTTTTGTTTACCTCTAGTAAAGCATGCTATCTATAAAATATATGGATTAATTTTGAAAATGTTCTGTAATTCACCAACATTCGTTTCAGCATTCTTAACACTTTGTACTTCAAAAAATAAATCTTCCAAACCTTGACTAGTCGACATCTTTATATTTAGTTTACCAGTAAGTTTTACAAGATACAAAGAAAAGCCTTTTATTGCGTCAGGAGTGAAGGGTAGCTCGAGAAAAGAGTGATCATATGTTCATCCCAGCACTCGATATTGCCCTGTAAAAAGGAATATGGGCAACACAAATTTGTGATTTTTATATTAAATTAACAAGTTTTTAGTTTTGTTATCTACATGGTGAATACCGTAAAATTTACGATAGTGGACGAGCCATATTACAACATTATTGGTTGTTTTCCCTTATTGGAGGTAGCTCTATTATCACTTTGAATATGGCAGATTCTTGGATGATCTCATTTAAAATTATAAAGAAATTACTACATTCATGTGAATTATAATTATTGGGAAAAAAAGCTACTTAAAAGTTTAGGGTTTCAAGCAATAACATCAACAATTGATTTTGGGTTTGAATCTGCACTCACTCCAAAACGTCTACCGCTCATCTTAATGCTTTTTATGTCCCACAAAAGATGCCAATCGAAACCAGTCCTTTTAATACTTTTAATCAAACCATTCATACAATTTCATCATGAATTATTATTTACTTTCCGTAACCAGCATCAATGCAATTATGATATATAGATGCGACGTATTTTACAAAAAGTAGACGTGCTAGGAATATGTTTTTAGAAAAAATAAGTGTGTATATATATATATATTTATATTGAATTAAGTTATCTGTACTTGTTGATTGACATGTTGATTTACCCGATCCCACCCGAGCTCTCACATGAGATCGGGTCCCACGTTCAATAAATGCACGAGCCCCGCCCCCAATGTGAGAGGGGGGTAATGTCGGGTAAACCAACATTTACGTATAGTGGGATTGTTTTATATTTGCTGTACTTTTGAAAGCAAATGTAGATTAAAGAAATAATTTACTATAGTCTCTCCCATTTGCCGATTTTTTCACTTGGTCTACTTGTTAATTTGTCAAGGACTTCTTTTATGAATGTTTCTGTCGTTTACTTATCCAGATAAACTTAACAAATAATCTCTTAATGTAATCATGATTCGATTCATAAACATGTAAGATCTTTTAAAAGAGACAAGGGATGATAGCGATTTGTAATGCACATCATGGTGCCAAATGAGCACACAAAACCAAGGGTCGGAAGTCGTTTAAATCATCGTTTACAGTGTTGCGAAATTTTCTTTTAGTTGATTGACATATTATTTGAAATTTTTAATTTTCAATTTTTTTTTTTAATTTTTTTTTTTTCAATTTTCTGTCATATTGATATGGAATCAACAAATTCTCAACTTATGGCTCGTTTGATTCTGATTTTTATGAAAATGCATTTTTCTCTCTCTTCTTTTCAATCACACATTCTTCATTAAAATAATATTTCACGTAAATCAAAAAATTTTCCTTATTTTTCAACCACACATTCTCCATCAATCTACTATTCTAAAATGCATTTTTCCATAAAAATGAGAATCAAACGAGCTCTTAGAATATAGACATAAAAAAAAGTGATTTTAGAGGTATTTTTACAAAACTCAATTTAGTGCTTGGAGAGCCTGTTGATAATTTAGGTCCTGTAGATATTCGTACAACATCTCCTCAATCAATAGTAACATACACTTGTTGAATGTTTTGATAAACCTCTTTTAGCAATATGCAATTGATGAATGTTGTCTTTCGCATGTTGCAAAATACTTTTTTTTTTCTTGTATTGATTATTTAACATGTTTTTTAACTTTTCCACTATCCATCATATAAAATGATGAAGTTACAATATTTTCAATGTTTTTCAATAAATAGGAAAAATTATCATTTAAGGCCTAGACAAGCAGACAGGCAACACATGAAATAAACAGCGAATTTAAATTCTTCTTTTTCATTAACTTAGTCACTCATGTCCCCCATGTTAATTTGTGCCAAATTTATTCGTCAAAAGTTATTCGTCCAAGTACAAACATTGTTAATGTACACACAAGAATATTCTTGATTACTCTCACGCCCAATATTTTTTTACACTCCATATGTCCAATCTCTGGCCTAATCGCATTTATTACTAGACGATAGAAGTGATCATTGCGAGATTCATTTTGAGTGAATTAATCCTCAAGAAATGCTACATGTGCAGGTTGTTTTAACAGATGGTGTTACAGAATGTTAAGTTGGCAAGATTTCACACTGAAAAAAAAAAAAAAAAAAATTAAACCAACCAATAAAATTTTTACAAATTACCCCACGTCAAAATTTATATTAAAATGGAAGTGATGTCAAACAAATACACAGGCATATACATATAAGTCAAAAATATAATTAATTAATCAAGGTTGAGTTAAAGATCGACAACTATAGTAGATTCTAAATAATTATAAATTATAATAAAAAAAAAAAATACTGTCGGCACATTGTTGAGCCTTATACTTGAAGACCAGCATTTATGATGATTGATGGACATTAGCCACTAATCATGATGGAGTTATGTATCTTTACCCATTAAAGTAAAAGGTTATTACTGTGTCAAATTCGTCTCATCTCGTCTCGTCTCGTCTCGTATATATTTGTTATTTAGATTAAATCAACAATCATGCTACATATATATATTATATTTAACATTATTTATATTGTGTCACGTGACAACACATTATTTATAAGTTAAAAAAAAATTGTTTTCCTGCCCATAATTTTTGAAAATACAAAGAATGTCAAAAAAATGTAAATCATGGAACTAAATTTAGCATTATTTTGAAGTTAATGCAACACGAAAAGCTGAAATTGGCCGGTGATTATTCATGGTACAAAGATGAAAGATCACTTTGGTCTGATGTTGAGTTGACATATCATTTAGCTGTAAAGTATAACTAAAGTTTATGGGACTATGCATAGATTCCTATTGGCCAACATGTGGGATTGTAAGCTTTTATTATGTTCCTTAACTTACATTTAGAGTGGTTTTGAACTACATTATTTTGGAAAAATATATTTTAGAATAGTAAATTAATGAAAAATATATGGTTAAAAAAAAAAGAAAAAATTATTGATGTGACGAAAAATATTATTTTATTGAAAATTGTGTGATTGAAAATAAGTAAAAGAATGAGAACGAAAATTTTAATGTGTACCAAACAAGGGCTTAGTGTACAGTACTTGTTATTTTTATAATTCAACGACGATTCTTAAAGGTTGAACTCCAATTTTGAGGGTTCTCTATCGCCTCGTCTCTAGAACATTATGGAGAAAATATATCACGGAATGTGCCTCAGCAAGTCAGGGTACAAGAGTTATCATATTGGTTCCCGCAAAGAGTTCAATTACATACCTTGTAAGAGGCAGGAATCGAACTCTTACACTGCGGCTGTCAGTTCAGTTGAGACTACCTCACTCATATCCTTTGCTACATGAACTATGTCTCGGAGGACAATTCAACGACGATTCTTTAAAATATATCTATTCACTTTTACGAAAACAACACCTTAATTGTACAAGAAACAATGAACAAATTATGTCTTTGTTATTGAATATTATCCATGCAGAAGATTTATCTGCACAAAAATAGGTGTAAAATGTAACAAAAGTGGGTAACGCCTTATGAAATGTATATAGAGCATTGATTCAAAAGTCACAATTTTTCATAGGGTCATGATTTTTGAAAATGTAGATGTTGCAACTACAGCGAAATTAAGGGTGCATTTGATAGCCATCAAAATGGGTGGAAAAGAAAAATCAATTCATTTTTCATGCTTAATTTTGGTATTTGATTGCATAACTTTCCCATGGAATTCATTTCCACCCATTTTCTAGGTACAACCATTTAAAACACATTTTTCATCTTTTATTTTCCCATGGTTTTGGTGGGAAAGTAATTTTTCATCTTTTTTTTTTTTTTTTTTTTTTTTTTAACCTTTTGGCAATGGGAACATATTATAAATCCAATGGTAAAAAAATTTATCCATTTAATTGACAATTTGCATGAAAAATAAAGTCAAACGAATACAAAAAAAAAATTTCAAAATTTTAAATTTTTTTTTTTTGGCAATCCAAACAAATTTTAATACAGATTGTAAAAAAAAATTATCCCAAAAAGTAACAATTTCTATGAAAAATAAGGTCAAACGGATTATGTGAAAAATTATACCAATCAAATACCATTAATTACAATTCCCTTTAAAAATAAATTTTAGGCAATTCAATTCTCTACAATTCGTTTTCTTTCCATCCAAATTTCACTATTGCAATCAAACGTACCCTAAATATAATCATTGGGTGAAAAATCTTTGAATAAAAGACCTTCTTTTGCCTTTCCAATTTAAATTCATAAGCTTTTCCAACGATCTTGGAAATGGACGGTTGGCACAGGTCGTCCAAGGCCTCGCGTAGCCTCAAGATTTTCTAGCGTCTATGCATAAACCCTTTGAGCACGTTCTGCTTTAGAGCCCTTTATTTTTTTTTTTCAGGTTTCAACTTTAATAAGAGAAAGGAGTGCTTGATTGCAATCGGTTAAACAGTAGGTGACAGTCGACAGATACAGCCCATTAGTCTGAAATGGGCTCGTTTTATGAATTATTTGTGGGCGGGCGGGTTGGGTGGGTGGTTACTGGTTAGTGGTTATCATTCATGTCGATTTCAGTATTTGAGAAAACAGTAACTAAGTTTAGGAGGAATAATATTGAAACTCACGAAATATTAAGTCGTGGAATGAGTAAAAAAGTAACTTTTAATTTTATACTAACACTAGTTGATTGCCGTGCAATGCACGAACTTTGTTATTTCGAATGTAATGTTAGCAGTCCAAAAAAAAATGATTTATGCCTCTCTTTTTTGGGTGACTCATTCTTAAACGTTTGATGCATAACATAGCATTTTTTTTTTTAATGTACTCGCTTCTCCAAAGTTAAGAATTATTAATACTCAACTTTATTATGAAACATTATGAAAGTAGGAAATAATTACGAAAGAACCTTTTTTTTTTTTTTATTAAATGACAAATGGAATATAAAATAAGCATAACTCAAGTCACCAGTGTCATATTTTTGTGAGATTTTTCAGTTTGTTTAAGAAATTCTAGAAAAGTTGAACAACACAGTACTACAATCGTCAATCGTCGAATCCACGAACAAGTATAAAATTGTACACTGAGAAGCATGGGAAAAAAAAAAGAGAATAAGTTCAAAATATACAAGATTTGAAGTTCAAATCCCTTTGAATGTATCCCAAGTTCCATCCTGCACGCATGATCAAACAATATCAAACTAATCAATGGCTTGAAGTCAATAAAAACATGAAAATACGTGCCAAGACTTAATATCTGTTTGTTTCCCATTATTTGTGCCAAAAAATTCATTTTTTTGACTGTTGAGCCGTTATTTTTTAATTTCATAAGTAGATCCCATTTTTTGACAAAAAAAGGTCAAAAAGTGGATTTTTTTTTCTCCTATTAATTGGAAACAAACAGGGCTTAATGCAATTTACATATACATAAAATAGTGATAAAGTTTATCCCTCTTCCTTTCACCGCGTGTCTGAAAAGTGGCAAAATTGGTACAAGAAAGTCATATGTTGCTCGATAAAGTTTATCCCTCTTCCTGTCACCGTGTGTCTGAAAAGTGGCAAACATTGGTACAAGGAAGTCATATGTTGCTCCCCTTAAACGCTACTGGCTATTCCAACTGGAGGACATAAAATTGAGATGACAACAATACATAGGCAAAGTAAAACCTTGAAAGTTGGCCTAAATTGTTTTGTTTAGAAATAAGAAGAAACAAGAAGATATCAGTTCAATGACAATATATAAATATCACAATTAAAAGTATAAGTTGGAATGCTCCAAGACGCACCTCGAAATGCAATAACATGTATAAGAATAGTTTATTATCCAAAGATTCAAAATTATTCCAAATATCCCAATAGTAATTATAAGATATATGAATGGTAATAATACGATACCTGAAGCAAAAAAATGAAAAAGACCTCGTGAAACGAATATCTTATTCGGCAATAAAATATTTCCAGTGTCATGTACCAAGAAATGATAATAAAGAAGAATGCTAATAATATTAGCAACCTGTAAAGTAACAAACACACTTCTACGCGGTCAATAGAATAGCTTGTCTCTTGAAACAAATATCGTTAACGAAACATTCCAGTATTTAACCTAAGTGAATGAAAGAAATTCATGGAATACAAAAAAATTCGAGTTTTCCAAATCAATCAGTGTGATGAAAACTTAAATTTGTAATTGATATGAACATACAAATTACAATAAAAAGTTACAAGAAAGAATGAAAAAACTGTGTAACAGAACAAGAAAACTACATGTAGCAAAATAGATATACCTAGTCTGAATGCTAAACATCAGATAAATCCTAATAAACATAAGGAAATCAGAAAAAGAGTGGGCAATTGTTACAAACCTTTAATAAACTCAAGAATTAGAAGGCCAATGAAATAAACCTTTGAGTTCAACTCATAAAGATCCCAAATACTTCCCGGGTCCAGAAAAGTTTGATCCTACAAGATTCGAAGGTAACGGGCCTGAGCCATTTACTTTTATTCCCTTTGGAGGAGGTCCGAGTATGTGTCCTGGTAATGAAATTGCACGCCAGCTACTACTAGTTTTCATGTACCATTCGGTAAGAGAATATAGGTGGGAAAAGCTTATTCTAAACGAAAAGATCAATTTTGATTATGGGCCAGCTGCTCCTGTAAATGGTCTCCCAGTCAAGCTTCATCCACACAGTGATATCAAGCAGTAACAAGAAAGTCTGCGGAATCTTGTTTTTTGAGTGGTTGAACTTTCAACTTGTAGTTTCCTAAGTTGATACTCAGCACCTTTAACTGGAGTCTGGAGATTAGGTTGTGCTCCCTCCTTAAACCTTCTTTTGCTTATCTTGTTTTAATAAAACATATCACCTATACTGGTTTCATTAAATATAAATAAATAAATAAAAGCTCCTGTGTTAAGTTGTTAAACAAATGAATTAGCTAGCTGGCTCCTAAGTTATTTTTGTTTGTTGGATTTAAGAGTTTGATTTGTATTTTAGTGTACTACTATTTACATGTAAGAGTTGAAAACTTGAATACTAGTAAATATTCTCTCTGTACTTAAAGTTTTTAGCCTATGGTGAGGCTGGATTGTGCTTGGCCTTGGCAAATGGGTTCAACCTGTTGCCACGAGCCCAGCCTTGTTCTATACCCTTGTGAATAGTGTTATTTATTCTTTGGTGTTTAGTATCAGCATATGTAGCAATAGAACTACTGTTGTATTGTTCAATGCATAAAAATATATTATAATTTTATTGGACTATATGACAGTGATCTCACTGCCACATAGACTGACGTTAAACACTAAGAACATCTCTAATTATGGTGTAATATAGATTTAAGTTGCGATTTAGATCTTCAAAGTGTTCGTAAATATCTCCAATGGAGAGATGCAAATTGCATTTTTTAAAGGTAAAATGTGGGTTTAGATATTCTTATTGAAGCAAAATTTAAATTTAGATCTACCGACAAGTAAATGAGGATGCAAAGTGATTTTGTAAATACCAATTCACATCCAATTTTATATCACGATTGAAGATGCTCTAATGGAGTTGAATAACATTACTTTACCTATCTTTGATGAGTAATGATATTCTACACCACTAATGTCAAGCACCACTTTAAGTGGCAACTGCATGACATTAAATAATATGTTCATTTAAATGTAATATCACATAATTCATTTAATTGAATCTATTAAATATAATCATCTACACTGCTGCTAAATAACATTATTATTTTTTGACAAATGTTCAACTTTTAGGAGTGGCTCACTTGTGATTAATATTGTAGTAATGACTTTGATTGCGTCTTAGGACATGTCATGCATCAATTTTCATTTGGGGTTTTTGCTGCCACCACCATATGGGGTTTTTGCTATTTATAACCTTGTTACAAATTCTTTCATACAAGAGAATTTGGGGAAACATTGTGGAAAATGACTTTAAAGAATAAATATGGTGGTGGCAACTATAATGATGCCTATTGCACTAATTCATCATAAAATTTAAGTCGTTAAAGATGAGAAAATAATATTTATTGGAATTTTATCTTTGACATGTCCACACATGCTTAGTGATAGTAAATTGACCTGTCCACGGCTGCCCTGTCAAGGAATTGGGACGGAAAGGAACGTGATTCGTCCCTGAATCTTAATTTTTAAATTTATTTATATTTTTTTAATTTAAATCCCGTTTAAAAAATAAAATAAGTAAATGCGAAAATGTGTTATTTGAATCCATGTCATCCTTATCCATGCGCGTGTTAATTTTATTTTCTTATTTGAAGGTGTTACACGCATTATAACAACGAGACATTAATACAAGATCACATATATCTACAAAAGAAAAGAAACTATAATAAATATTAAATTTTGATTTATAAGTATTATAGAAGTAGATTAGTAATCACAAAAAGTTAGAAATATCTCAAGAACATACAAGATTTTTATATATATCAACATTCCCATATTCTTTAGATGGTGGTAGGGAGAAAAGTTCACTAGGATTATCCTATAGAGTCTGAGCCTGCACCATTTAGCGTACAGACCGACTTGGGATGCACCAGCTATTCGAGAGTTGGTAACTCCTGACAATGCACCAATTTCGCGTAAATCAATTAGGACCATTTGTTCTCCTCAAATATACAAATTTCGATTACTTAATAATGTATTATTAGTAGAGGATAATGACCCTAATAGTTGCATAGAAGCTAAATCAAATGTTAACTCGAAGAGATGACACAGTCCTGAAATCCATAATGAGCTCCATGTTTGAAAACAAAATTGGGACTTTGGTTGACACACCCGATGGATGGGATGTCAATAAGTTTATATGTAAAATGATCCACAGTGTTTGTAGTTTTCTACTAACAATTAGAGCGCCTCTATCGAAGCAGAAAAAGTCTAAGAATCCAACCCTACAACCAAAGACAGAGATTTATAGTGGTTCTCAGAAGCTACTTGTAGTCTACTCCATAAGTTAGTATTATACTTTGTTATAATGTATCACTACATGTAAGAGTTACAATTTTGGTGGTTCTTACAACACTTGTAAAATTAAACTATCTTGTCAAACTTGCTAATCATAAAAATTCATCGACTTACGGGTACATATTAAACCGATTTACGAACATTTGAAGATAAAAATATTAGTCTACTAATAAAATAAACATTGAGCTAATGGTGTTTGTTTAATATATTATTAGAGTTAAGTAAAAGTTATGAATTGTGCTTTACATAGGTTCGACATTCTCTTGACATGGGCTTGCCCTTGCTTTCTAGTCTACTCTCTAGATGAGTTCGACCTTATTGAGAAAATACGTCCTAGAAATATTTATTAATTAATATTGATTTTATTAGTTAAATATATTTACTTTTTTATAAGCATATCGATATTCAAAAAATAAAAAATAAAAATAACAGTTTTGAGAAAATTCATGGAAGTTCATTTTTTATATATCTTGTGTTGTCATTGAGCTGGGTGTAAAGATAACTTATTTTGAAATACCTTCTGAGTCATTTACTCTCAATATATTGGACCATGATTGATCGAGTTGGATGGTTCGTGTACACACATACACTAGAATATGGTAATAGTGCCTCGAAGTGTAAACATTAATGTAATCAATCAATGCAACACGTGTTAAATTTAAATTGGGTTATTCTAAAATTAACGAACTATGATTTTACTCACAAAACCTTTTTTTTTTTTTTTATTGTTTCCAAAAATTGTATCTTCATACTATGTTTATGTGTGCTGACTATGCGCGCTTCAAATGCTTCAGTGTGTGCATGATATTCAGATTGAACAGATGACTTAATTGAAGTATGATCCTAATCCCCAAATTTGTGTGAATCTTGTTATAATATTTCTCAATTTTTTTTGCTCATTGATCTCCTTGATCTAGTGATTTGTTGATCGGCGAATTAATATCATGTTTGAGTCCCATTATTTTCTAAGAATGAATTTTGGAATAGTAGATTGATTGAGAATGTATGATTGAAAAATAAGAAAATTTTTTGAGTCTGAATGTAATATTATTTTATTGAAAAATGTGTGGTTGAAAAAAAGATGGGGAAATATATTTTAAAAATAATGAGAATCAAACAAGGATTAAGTTTAAGTTTACATGATGAACTAAGAAAGATCATGGCATTCAGGGGGAGATGAGTATTCATAGTGAATCTAAGGGTCTGTTTGTTTTAAATTAAAATTTGATTTTAATTTAAGTCAAAGTCAAACAATCAATATCAATCACGTCTTTCTTGGGTCCCACGACTTTTTAATCACACATTTCAAAAACTTCCATCACAATCTACTAAAAATTTAATTTTTAATCTCCACCAAACACCCTCTAAGTTTGGGTATAAGTCGAATCAACAAAAAGGTAAAATAGAATAAACAAATAAAAATTAAAGACAGTTCGAAACTCGGTTAAAATTAGAAAATACGATCTAACACCAATCTAAACTCATGTTTATATATGTTTCTTTTGTCATAATTGTTAATATGATTCAGTGGATTCATGAACAATATGACATATAATGCGTGAATTTTGTAGCTTAACTTTCATTTTTACCTCATCTTAAAATATAATAAGTCACCTCACAAATTTTGTGTTAACTGGGGAAATTGGATTGGGAACAGTAGTTTGAAACAAGTCCACAGCTGCCTGCTTGATTTTTATATTTTTTTTTCTAGACTAATTCTTGGATTGAATTTTAAAATATTCGTTTAAAAAGTGAAGTCTTTCCAACTAATGAAAAATTAAAAATTAAATTTTTAGTAAATTTTGATAAAAATTAATAAAATATATGGTTGAAAAATTGTAAATATGTAATTAAAATTAATTCTTAATTTTGACTTTAATAAAAATCTAAATTATAATTTCTATTAAACTGGCCTCGTTTTGGAGATGTGAAATCATTTAATCCCTTTGAAAAAAAAAAAGTTTTCAATAATATTAAACACAATTTAGGCGATTAGTTAGTTACTACCAAACGAAAGCATTTCGTTCTTCTTACAAGTGGTTGGTCCCAGCCGTGGCCGCGTCAGTCCTTCTCTGCACTTTTGGCTGTTCTTTCAGATTTATAAGGAATGGCGCTATAAATTTTCTTCTCAATTTTCCTATCATTAATCTCTGGAGAAGCTAAAGAGAAAAAAAAAAAAAATACAATTATGAACAAATTTATATCTTTATTTCGAAGATTATCTTATCGACCATCTAGAATTAGTATCGACACTCTTCGCTTTTACTGCGATCGCCCCCGTTCTTCTCTTCCCAGGCGTCCTGGTCAGTATATACATACATATATACATGTCTAGTTGCTTGGGTGTGTTTATTTATCGAAAATTGGATGTGGGCCTTTATCAAATTTGTGTAATTTTTGGTGTAATAGGTGTTTACATAATTCTGTTTACTTGATGTAATATTTTCTTGTGGTTATACTTTGTGATTCTGTTTTAGTTCCTGTGATTTGATTCTTGAATGATTAAACTCTGTTGGCAATTGGCATTCTTCAATTTGGGTTGCTTCAAATGTTTATTAATAAGTAATATTAAAAAAAAAATGATAAAATAAGTAATATAAAAAAAATTGTATTGGTCAAATGTAGAAAGAAAGAAATTATTTGTTTTGACAGCAATCAACTTTTTTTATTTCCAATGGAGGAAAATGTAACTTTTTAGAAGCAAAAAGTTGCTTACAAGTAATAAGTTTAGCCAAATAAAAATGTTCTAAAAGAGAACAATTTTACATTTCCTTACCCCATGCAAGAGAGAATTGTAAATTTTACTTAGCTTAATCTCGAAGCTAAGAAATTTGCTTTAATCCGAGAACCTATTACTATTTTTTTTTTTATATTATTTGAGGACTAAAAACTTAGCCTACATCAAAAAGCATAGAATTTTTTATGCAAAAATAGCAGGACAAAAAACTGTGTCACTCAAAAAGATAATGGCTTTTGACACTCCATTTGCAGAAGTATATTTTCAGGTCCCATTTCACTATCTATCCTTTTGTTGATGTCAATTTCAATGGAAGTCATTGTGAAGAATAAGCTCAGCAGATTTTGAATTGTTTCTTTTTAAATTCTAGATTTGTTTATGGTTGTATACAACACCTAGATATATATTATATTTACCTTTTTAAGAAATATTTATATAATACACTTTCATCTTCTCATGATTGAAATCTCTATAACTCCTTGCACTGACTAAAGTGAATTGTAGCTAAATTTGACTAAATAAAATGTTTACTCGTGTTCACTTAATATTTTAGAACTATTGGAAAATGTATGCATGTCTAAACTAGACCGAAGTAGTCACTCTTAAGCAAGTTGGAGAACGTCCAAACTAGGAGTAGCCTTTTTAAGTTAGAGTACTATATTTTGAGGAATGAAAATGATGACCCCACATCGATTGATACATGGCTCCTGAGGTGTCTCTATATGGTCATCATTATACTGAACTTATTTTCTGAAAGTTTTGGATAGGATACTTCTTGAATGCACTAGAGCTATATTTTGATTGTATTAAAATCAGTTACCTAATAATCAAGGCATCAAAGACCTGGATTTCGCCAAAAGGTGATATTAGGTAATTCATCACTACTAAGCCCCTATTGGGGCCTTTGGGGCCCATTAAAATTATAATTCATGTTTCTCTCTTTTCTTATCAACCTACATTCTCCAATAAAATAATATTACACGTAATCCCAAAAAAATTTCTTCTTTTTTAACCACACATTCTTAAAAAAAAACTATTTCAACCATTAAAAATTCAAATAATGGAGACCAAACGTGGGCTAACTTGGCCGGGAATTTTAAAACCCTCAAAAAAAAAAAAAAAAAAAAAAAAAAAAAAAGGCTAAAATAGGATATCACGAATATCAGCAAACTAATTGCAATTCATGGAATTCTTTTTACAGTAGAATTATGACTGCACTGGGATTCTAGGAAAATTATATCGAAATGTGTTTATTTTATCATGTCGTTAACATGATATAAGCATGTAGAGCATGCGTAGAATGTATATAGAGATTAATGAATCTCATTCAAAATTCAGTTTACTATATACATGAATGTCTATATTAGGAACTCATTCCTAACAATAAGGTGTGAAATGCCACAACTAAAGCAACACAAAGAATAAGTTAAAAAAGGTGACAACATATGATTGTTTATTCTGTAGCAATTATAAGATCCTAAGACCCATCTTTTGCCCTTGACTTCTGAATCGGGTAGCATTTGAAGGATTGGTCTCCTTAGCCTTGAGCAAACATACATTATAGGATGATATATGTGTTCTATGTTGAATAACCAACTTATATGCTCTAGTAAAAATTTGTACTGCAGGTTATGATGGGCTGCTATGAAAATGTAATACTCGATTTTAACACCTTTTACTTGTTGAGTTTTTCTGAGTCCTCATTTGAACATCTTTTCGAATTTTCATTTTACTAATTTCCTTACAGGACCACTTGCTTATTATAAGGGTCTTGTTAATCAGGGAAAGTTACAACATGATCCTTACCAGGAAAAGGTTGCTTTCGAACTGGAAAATCTGCTAGGAAGGTTGGAAAGATATGAGAAAGATATGGAAGAATACCATGTGGGACTTATATCTAAGACAATTCTTTGTGTTCCCTAGTTCGAAAATTGTCTAGTCCATGCTTTTCTTATACTTGTGTGTCTATTCTTATTTCCGCAGGCAAATCTTGCCAAATGGGAAGAGAACAGGGCAATTGAGCGGCGGAGACTTTTGATGGAAGAAGCTGAAGCTAAACAAAGAGGTGTTTTCACACCTGTGAACAAGCGTAGATCTTTGTTTCACAGATGGATGACTTGGTGAGGCAAACAATATGCATACTCTTGTGAATATTTTTTCCTCCATTATATCATATAGCACGAGTTACTTTTGTAGTGAGAAATTTGAGATTTTGATTGATGCAAGAAAATATTCATTTAGAGAACTCCTGTGTTGTCAGGAGTTACTTTTCTGTTAAATATTGCTTTTAGGACTGCACGTGACTTTCCTGTGCTCTTCCATCCTTGTTTCAGATATTTTGTTTACAGTCAAACTTTAGTCCTAGTCTTTAGGAGTTGTTATTTAGTTTTCAACGTGCCACAGATTTCTGCCTTTATTTCGGCTGTTCATTTGTTTATTCAGTTTCTTTCCTACTATTTAAATGTAAGGATGTTCATTGAATAAAATATTCCTTTTGCTACTATTTTTTTCTAGAAATCTTTATCTGCAATTTAAGTTTCTTCTATTCTTCTTGTCTCTAAAACCTTCATCTGGTATCAGAGCTGTATTCTTAAGGGATCTGTGTGTAATAATGGAAGCTGAAGCTAGCTTTTCTCAAATTGCTCCTCCTGTCTTCAATGGAGAAAACTACCAGCTTTGGGCAGTGAGAATGGAGACTTACCTGGAGGCTTTAGATCTATGGGAAGCTGTGGAAGAAGATTATGAAGTTCCTCCTCTGCAAAACAATCCGACCATGGCCCAGATCAAAAGTCACAAGGAAAGAAGAACCATTTCAACAACCATTTTCACGAGAATCATGTCCCTCAAAACAGCAAAAGAAGTTTGGGATTATCTGAAGGAAGAATATGCAGGAGATGAAAGGATACGAGGCATGCAGGTACTGAATTTAATAAGGGAATTCGAGCTGCAAAAAATGAAAGAATCTGAGACAATCAAAGAGTACTCAGATAGACTGCTTGGCATTGTCTACAAGGTAAGGTTACTTGGCACTGAATTTACTGATTCAAGAATTGTAGAAAAAATTCTTGTCACTGTGCCTGAAAGATATGAAGCTTCAATAACTACCTTGGAGAACACAAAGGATCTGTCCAAGATCACCTTGGCAGAGCTATTAAATGCTTTGCAAGCTCAAGAGCAAAGGAGACTTATGAGGCGAGATGGTGTTATTGAAGGAGCTTTGCCAGTCAAACACCAGGATGCCTGGAGGAACAACAAGAAGAAAAACTATAAGCAGAATCAAATCTCAAGTTGTGAGAACACTTCAAACAACCACAATCGAAGCAAGGGTGGAAGCTCAAAAAGAAATTATCCCCCTTGTAAGCACTGTGGTAGAACAGGTCATGCACCATACAAGTGCTGGAAGAGACCAGATGCAAAGTGTAGCAAATGCAATCAACTTGGACATGAAGCTGTGATTTGCAAAATCAAATTTCAAAATCAAGAAGCAGATGCCCAAGTTGCTGATCAAGATGAAGAAGACCAGATTTTCGTGGCAACATGTTTTTCGACAAGGAGCTCCTCAGAATGTTGGCTGATTGATAGTGGTTGTACAAACCACATGACTTATGACAGAACTCTCTTTAAAGAGTTGAAGCCTACCGAAATCACGAAGGTCAAAATTGGAAATGGTTGTTATATTCCAGCGAAAGGAAAAGGGACCATTGCAATTACAACAAAATCAGGTACAAGAATAATATCTGATGTTCTTTATGTACCTGATATTGATCAAAATTTGCTGAGTGTGGGCCAGTTAATAGAAAAAGGATTTAAAGTGTCCTTTGAAAACTTGTACTGCCATATCCATAATGCTGCTGGACAGGAGATTTTGCAAGTTAAAATGAGAGGTAAAAGTTTCTCATTTATCCCAACGGAGGAGGAGTACACAGCTTACACCACTGAGGTCAGTATCACTGAAATCTGGCACAAGAAGCTTGGGCATTGTCATCTTCAGCGAATGCTGAAAATGAAGAAGAATGAAATGATAAGAGGCCTACCAGTCCTTGCTGATCATATGCCAAATTGTCATGCATGCCAATTTGGTAAACAAAATAGGATTTCATTTCCTAAATCAACTTGGAGGGCCTCAAAAAAACTGCAACTCATTCACACAGATGTGGCAGGACCTCAAAGAACTCCATCACTTCAAGGTAGCCTTTACTATATTCTTTTCATTGATGATTTTACAAGAATGTGTTGGATTTTTTTCTTAAAATTCAAGTCAGAAGTGGCTGGAGTTTTTTGGAAGTTCAAGAAAATGGTGGAGAATCAAAGTGACTGCAAAATTCAGGTTCTAAGGTCTGATAACGGCAAGGAATACATCTCGGCAAAATTTAATTTGTTCTGCGAAGAAGCTGGCATTGAACATCAGCTCACTGCTCCTTACACTCCAGAACAAAATGGAGTTAGCGAAAGGAGAAATAGATACGTCATGGAGATGGCCAGATGTATGTTGCATGAGAAGGAGTTGCCAAAAAATTTTTGGGCGGAGGCAGCCAACACAGCAGTATTTCTGCAAAACCGACTTCCAAGCAAAGCTTTGGAAGACAAAACTCCTTTTGAGGCTTGGTATGGGTATAAACCTTCATTAAGCTTCCTTAAAGTGTTTGGATGTGTATGCTTTGTCCATATTCCACAGGTCAAGCGGGATAAACTTGACAAGAAAGCAATTCCAGGTATCTTTGTGGGTTATAGTTCAGTTTCTAAAGCCTATAAAGTATATCATCCTCAAACAGGAAAAATGGCGATCACTAGAGACGTTCACTTCAACGAGAATGAGCAATGGGACTGGGAGGATTCACAAAGAACAGGCAGACTCTTACAAGAACTTAAAGACAACTCTCTTGGAGAGCAAACAACAGACCACTGGCAGAAAGAATTGGAAGATGATCCTCCAGTCAGGGGAACAAGGCTCCTTTCAGACATCTATCAGAGATGTAATGTGGCAATATACGAACCTGCTGGATATGAAGAAGCTCTAAAAGATCCAAAGTGGAAGAAAGCAATGGATGAGGAGATGTCAATGATCCAAAAGAATAAAACATGGGAATTAGTTGAAAGACCTGAAGATAGAAAAGTCATTGGAGTGAAGTGGGTATATAGAACAAAGCTTAATGCAGATTGCTCCATCAACAAATACAAGGCCAGGCTTGTCGTTAAGGGTTATGCTCAGATTTTTGGTGTTGATTTCTCTGACACCTTTGCTCCTGTTGCTAGATTAGACACAATCAGATTGTTGCTAGCCATAGCAGCACAAAAAGGCTGGAAAGTGTTTCAGTTAGATGTCAAATCAGCTTTTTTAAATGGTGTTTTGCAGGAAGAAATATATGTGGAGCAGCCAGATGGATTTGTGGTGCAAGGTGAAGAGCATAAGGTCTACCTACTCAAAAAGGCGCTTTATGGTCTAAAACAAGCGCCTAGAGCCTGGTACAGCAGGATAGATAATCATTTGCTAAACTTAGGCTTCACAAAAAGCTTATCTGAGGCCACTCTTTATGTTAAACATAAGGGCAATGATATTCTCATAGTGTCTCTTTATGTTGATGATCTTTTGGTAACAGGAAATAATGCACGGCTAGTTGAAGAGTTCAAACAAGAAATGATGCAAGTTTTTGAAATGACAGATCTTGGCCTTATGACTTACTTTCTTGGGATGGAGGTCAAGCAAAGCCAAAATGAAGTGTCCATCTGCCAGAAGAAGTATGCAAAGGAAATATTGAAGAAATTTAAGATGGAGGAGTGCAAAGCAACAAGCACACCAATGAGTCAAAAAGAGAGATTGAGTAAGGAAGATAATGCAAATAAAGTTGATGAAAGTTATTATAGAAGTCTAATTGGCTGCTTAATGTATCTTACTGCAACGAGGCCTGACATTATGTTTGCTGTAAGTCTCTTATCTAGATTTATGCATTGTGCTAGTGAAATTCATTTAAGAGCAGCAAAAAGAATATTAAGGTATATCAAAGGGACTGTTGATTATGGTGTCAAGTTTGAGAAGTGTCAAAACTTCAAGATGTGTGGATTCTCAGATAGTGACTGGGCTGGGTCTGTTGATGACATGAAAAGCACCTCGGGATATTGTTTCAACTTAGGTTCAGGAGTTTTCTCATGGTGCTCAAAGAAACAGGAAATTGTAGCACAGTCCACTGCAGAGGCGGAATTTATTGCAGCTACAGCAGCGGTAAACCAAGCTTTATGGCTGAAGAAAATTATATCTGATCTACATTTGGAGCAAAAGTACAGCACTGATATTTTTGTTGACAATCAGGCAGCAATTGCAATTTCTCACAATCCAGTGTTTCATGGGAAAACTAAACATTTCAACATCAAGCTCTACTTCTTGAGGGAGGTGCAGCAAAATGGAGAAGTAACATTAGCTTACTGCAAGTCTGAAGACCAGCTAGCAGATTTGTTTACAAAACCACTTCCAGTCAGCAAGTTCGAGCTTCTGAGGCAGCAAATTGGAATTTGCAGTTCCTAAAGCAAGGAGGAGTGTTAAATATTGCTTTTAGGACTGCACGTGACTTTCCTGTGCTCTTCCATCCTTGTTTCAGATATTTTGTTTACAGTCAAACTTTAGTCCTAGTCTTTAGGAGTTGTTATTTAGTTTTCAACGTGCCACAGATTTCTGCCTTTATTTCGGCTGTTCATTTGTTTATTCAGTTTCTTTCCTACTATTTAAATGTAAGGATGTTCATTGAATAAAATATTCCTTTTGCTACTATTTTTTTCTAGAAATCTTTATCTGCAATTTAAGTTTCTTCTATTCTTCTTGTCTCTAAAACCTTCATTTTCGTCCTATTTCTCAACTTGAATTTCTTTTTTATGTACATATATAGGAAAGGAAAAAGAATGTCATATATAGTTTATAATGATCTGGTCCCTACGATGTGAGATATTTTCCACTTTTGCCAAAAGGCACCTCGAAAGTTAAGGATACCTATGCCATTATTTATGTCCCATTCTCCTCTTGCATGCTTCCGACATAGGATCCCAGGGTATTATAATCTCTCTCTCTCAAGTCCTGGTATCTCTGCTAGGCAACTCTAGCACACGTGAATTAGTAGGGACAAGTTTGCCAATACAATACTTAAGATAGTCCTTGATTTCCCACTCCCTTCCCTATGTTAAGGCTAAACCCTGGATTCACAGATTGGTCCCAGCATAACCTAAACAATATAACAGAGTTGGCTCTTATAGTATCCATATCATCTGAGGGACCTCAGACGTTAAATGAGACTGTATCATGTTTGAAGAGCTGTGTTAGTTTGCGCAGGATCAGACACAGTTAGAATGCGATATTGTGTGACTAGTATGGTTTGGCAATGGAAGAGTCAGAACAACACTGGATACAATTTCCTTCCAATTAGTTCTATGATGTATACGTCTTTCCTCCAAGCAATACACGTTGTTTAACAAGTTCAAATAGCTTATGCAATATGATTACCGTAATCTAGGGTTAAATACATCTGTGGTAACTAAACTTTTTATATTAGTCTCTAACTTTGTTTCATTTTTAGGTGGTCACTGAACGTAGACTTTGTTACAATTTGTTCACTCTTTCTATGTCTACTAGTTTGACAAATGAAAAGGTTAACGTGGTAGTCTAGTTATTTGCCAACTGGGCTGCCACTAGATATTGGATCCAGAACTGAAATGTGGAGAATGAATTATTCTTTCATTACTTTTCAAAAATGGATGTACAATGACAGTATAAATAGTGCATATACACGGTTACAAGAAAAGCCAGTTGGCCACCAACTAACAAAATAAATAAACCAAACTAACTCACTGACATAATGAAGAGTAACTAACTAATAGACTTATATACAGTTTATACACAGCTCTAGCACTCCCCCTCAAGATGTACTGTAAATGTCTTTTACAAACATCTTGGATAACAAAGGAACAAGACTCGAAGCAGGGAGAGGCTTAGTAAGGACATTTGGCAGTTGATTTTGTGATCGAATGGGAAGAAGTTTAACCATTCCAGCTGCAATCTTGTCACGAATGAAGTGGTAGTCAATTTCGATATGCTTAGTCCGTTCATAAAGGATCGGATTGGTTGCAATTTGAATGGCCACTTGGTTATCACAGAAAAGAATGGCAGGAGAGGTTGCAGGAACTTGAAAATCTTTTAACAATTGATTGATCCACAAAATTTCACTAATGGTGGCAGCAAGGGCACGATATTTTGCTTCTGCTGGTGATCGTGACACTGTAGGTTGTCTTTTAGCTTTCCAAGAGATTAGTGACTCTCCAATGAAGATGCAAAAATTAGTTGTGGACTTCGTTGTGTCAACACATGAACCCCAATCTGCATCCGAAAAAACCTGCAATTTGATAGGTGAAGAAGTTGATGCTGGATAGAATAAGCCTTGGCCAGGGTTGCTTTTCAAATATCGAAGGAGATGATGTACAGCTTTGAGGTGTGGCAACCGAAGTTAAGAAATAAATTGACTCAACTTGTGGACAGCATATGTGATATCTGGCTGGGACAAAGTTAGATAGATCAGCCTCCCAATTAAACATATGTAATGTGAGGCATCTGGTAAAAGATCTCCATCATGTATGCTGAGATATGCCTTTGGATCTATAGGTGAATTAACTAGTTTGCAGTCCAAATAACCAGTTTCTTCAAGTAATTGTAGAGTGTAATGCCTTTGAGAGATTACTATACCTGATCTGGAGCGAGCATTTTTAATCCCCAAAAAAATATTTCAAACAACCAAAATCTTTGAGCTTGAATTCAGAATGTAAGAAAATTTTCAAAGCTTCAATGGCTTGAGTATTAGGACCAGTGATGACAATGTCATCAACATAAACCAACTATGCCACAAAGTTATCTCTAGACCCTTTGTAAATAAGGAATAGTCAGCCTTCGTCTGGGTGATGCCAAGATGGATGAGGACTTGAGAAAATTTTGAATTCCATTGCCTTGATGCTTGCTTGAGTCAACTTGTGTGTAATTTGCTTACTGACTTCTCCCCCTGCTTGGCAGGGTTGTTTACATATCCAAGAGAAAGATCCATTTCTACTTCCTCAAATAAGTCACCATTCAAAAAGTGTTGTTAACATCGAGTTGAAGTAGATGCCAATTATGGGATGCTGCTAGAGCTAGCAAAGCTTTAACTGTTACTATCTTTGCCACTGGAGAAAATGTATCAAAATAGTCGAGGCCCTCCTATTATGTATAACCTTTTGCGATGAGACTTGCCTTATGTCTTTCAATTGACCCATCTGATTTGTATTTGATTTTGTATATCCACATGCAACCAACAGAGTGTTTACCACATGGTAAAGTAACAATAGATCTTGTATGATTAAGTTCCATAGCATCTTGCTCAAGCTTCAAAGCTTCACGCCATTGAGGATACTTGACAGCTTGGTGGTAATACTGAGGCTCAAACTGGGATGAGACATTCAATATCTTGACAGCTTGAAGGTTTCCAACTCCTTACCAATAAAGGTCTACTATGACAACTGAACAAAAACGGGATCAAGAACTTTTTTGTTTATTTCTTGATAAATCAACTCCTCTATTTACATCATTTTATAATACAATGATGAAATAAAAAGGAAAACAATCATCATAATTAAGGAATATAATTACAGCCTATCAATTTGGACTAAGAATGGAAAGTTCTGATATTTTCCCATAATTCACGATTTCCTACACTCCCCCTCAAGTTGGACCGTAGATATTGATCATATCCAACTTGTAGATGAAATCATTAAAATTCTGTTGAGACAATCATTTGGTTAGTATATCTGCCCTTTGTTCCTTAGTAGGGATATACACCATACAAATGACTCCTTTTTCAACATTTTCTTTGATGAAATGTCTATCGATCTCCACATGCTTCGTTCTGTCATGCTGGATAGGGTTGAGTGAAATACTGATTGCAGCTTTATTATCACAGTAGAGTTTCATTGGTAATTTTATTCCAATCTTCAATTCCTCCAAGAGTTTCTTTAACCGTAGTCCTTCGCATATCCCTTGTGCAACTGCTCTGAATTCTGCTTCTACACTGCTCCTTGCCACTACATTCTGTTTTTTACTTCTCCAAATTACCAAGTTTCCCCATATGAAGGTACAGTAACCTGATGTTGATCTCCTGTCTTCTATTGATCCTGCTCAATCAGCATCTGTAAATATTTTTACTTCTTTCTTTTCACCATTCTTGAAAAATAATCCCTTTCCAGATGAACCTTTTAGATACCTGAGAATTTTATATACTGCCTCTAGGTGAGCTTCCTTTGATGAATGCATGTGTTGACTTACAACACTGACCGCAAAAGAAATGTCTGGTCTAGTGTGTGATAGGTAGATCAATTTACCAACCAGTCGTTGGTATCTATCCTTTTCAACTGGTCTCCCTATTTCATCTGTCATTCTTCCACATTCTATAGGTGTGTTGCTTGGCTTGCAGCCAAGCATGCCAGTTTCAGTCAGCAGGTCAAGGATGTATTTGCGTTATGATACACTGATACCTCTTTTCGATCTTGCTACTTTCATACTGTAACGACCCAAAATTTTAATTTAAATCGTTACTAAAATTTCATTCAATAAATAAATAAACACATTTCGCATAATAAATTTTCAGCAACTGATATCTTAAAATAGAAACTTCATGCATATCACGTTCAATTGACAAAATATAAAGTTTATATCCCACCAACATAAAAATAAAGAAAAACAATCATTGAAGAATAAAACCAAATAAACTATGTTCTCAATTCTAAATTACAGATCCACATAATAATAAAATTTAACCAATTTCTGAAAATAAAAATATTTAATCACGTTACACCAGATTATTTATTGAGTTCCATAAATTCTGGCATCACGACTGCACCTCATCGCCCGCCAATCAACGACATGTTCTAATCTGTGAAAGGTGGGGAAAAGGGTGAGTATATGGGAATACTCAGTAGGACATAAATATTGGTGCATCCCGAATAAAAAATTTAGAACATATATCAGAAAAATCATACCGTCATCATATCTTTATAAACCGATAAGGGCTTATATCATATCATATCACTTGTACCGGAAATGCCATAACATCATATCATATCATATCTTTCATAAGTATAAAGATTCATCAACATGAATAAAAATATTTTAAACGTTTCCTACCTTGTTAGATTAAATAAATTCTTGAACAACGAAAACCTCAAATTAAATTTTTCTCTTCTTCTCGTACTGTGAAATACCGCCTTTTTTGCGTTCTTTTATCATATAATATCATGCATAGAAATAAACAATAACAATTTGTGCAAAGTGAGAAAACGTGTGGGGGTGGGGAAACGTGTGAAAGTGGGTATCATTTAAAATATACTATTTGACTAAATCTTCAACTAAAATTCAACAACCTTATCACTTCCCAAAGTATTTACACGTGATGGCACCTTATCTACTTAAAAGTGAAAAAGGAAACTAAATATAATATTCTTATTCATTGGCAACAAGTACACACGTGGCCACAACTCTTTTAAATTCATTAAATTACTCAATTAAAAATATAGTTTTAAGGCTAATCTTTCTACCTCGATAACTTGGGTTACGTTAATCCAAATTAACTTTTTCTCGGGTCTATTACATATAATTAATTACGATCTATCCAACGAGCCTAATATTCATATACTAATCATTATTCGATTAATATCTAAAATATGACTAAAATAAAATTAAAATTCGCTATAACTCATTTTAGTCCCTAACTTTTCAAAACATAAAAATATAGCATACAAAATTAAATTCTATTCTATTGAAATGTTCGGGGCATTACACATACCCAACAAGTACAGCATCTGTTCTAGGTCTTTTATTTCAAATTCGCTAGCTAAGCTTTTCATTAGTCTGTCCATCTCAGCTATATTGTCTCCAGTGAGGATTATATCGTCTACATAAACAATTAGAATTGATATTTTTCCTTCTTCAGATTGTTGGAAAAACATGGTATGATCTGACTATCCTTGTTGATACCCTTGACTCCTCAACAACTTTGCAAATCTGTCAAACCAGGCCCTTGGAGATTGTTTAGCCCATATAATGATTTCTTGAGTTTGCATACCCAGTCTTCTCCATCCCCATTGTTGAATCCTGGTGGTACTGTCATTAAGACTTCCTCTTCCAATTTTCCGTTTAAGAAAGCATTTTTAATATCCAGTTGCCGAAGAGGCCAATCCAAATTGGCTGCTAGAGATAGGAGAACCGGAATAATGTTTAGTTTTGCCACTGGTGCAAATGTCTCCAGGTAGTCAATACCATATGTCTGTGTATATCCTTTGTCTACCAGTCATGCTTTATAGCGTTCTATCATCCCATCACCTTTATACTTCACATTGAAGACCCATTTACAGCCAACTGGTTTCTTACCCTTTGGTAACTTCATTATATCCCAAGTTTCTATTTTTTCTAAGGCCCGCATTTCTTCCATTACTGTCTCTCTCCATTCGGAGACTTCCTAGGCTTCCTGAATATTTTTTGGGATTTCTATATTGTCAAGGTTAGCAGAAAACATACAAAATTGTGTAGATAGAGTTTTATAAGACACAAATTTAGATATAGGGTGGAGAGTTCATGATCGAGTGTGTTTTCTGAGAGTAATAGGTAAATTGTCACTTGGAGATCCAGATTTATCAAGTAGGATTTCATTAGATCCCATCACTAGTTCTGACTCTTTTGGTGCTACAGGTGCGAGGTTTCCTTTATACTTTGGATTTGGCCACCTTGAGTAAACTAGTATCTCCTTGTCGTTTTGTTTGTCTGCATCTCCCCCTGTATTCAAGTTCCCTTCTGTGAATGGCATTTTTGACATGACCTGTTCAGTATAGGTTGGTTTAGGAAGTGAGAGATCAAAGTTGAAAAACTCTTCAAAGAGCCGTTCTTCACTCAGATTCTTCCCCTGAAGAGAGAGCTTTTTGAAGTAGGGTGTTTTTTCAAAGAAGGTGACGTCTAGACTAACAAAGACTTTTTTTGTTGATGGATCATAGCATTTATACCCCTTTTGAGTGGGTGAGTATCCGATGAACACACATTTAAATGCACGGGGTTCAAGTTTGTTTCGATGATGAGAGTGAATATGAGTTAAGGCTATGCATCCAAATATTTTCAAAGGTAGGTTAGAATAAAGGCGAGAGGTAGGGAAGTGTGTTTGAAATTTCTGAAGTGGTGAGTCGAATGATAGGGTACAACTGGGCATTCTATTGATTAGATAAGTTGCTGTTAGAATGGCATTGCCCCAGAATAGTTTTGGCATATTTGTAGTGAACATTAAGACACGGGCAACTTCGAGAAGATGTCTATTTTTGCGTTCTGCAATCCCATTTTGTTGAGGAGTATTAACACAGGAGGTTTGTGATAGACCCCCAGTTCAATACACCTATTCTAGAAGGGCCCACAAGAAAAGAGAAGGTGGTGCAGCAACAGATTCGGTTAAAGTGGCAGGCTGAGAGGTGGACAATTTGTTACACCAAGGCTATAAATAAATGATTACCATAGCAGTATAGAATATGAATATTCCTAGTGAGATATAAGGGGGGTAGAGTACTAGCCCTCTCAAAAAGGCTATTTCTGTTTTTTTCTGCTGTAATCGTCACTTTCATCAATACTAGTGTTCTTAATTTCCATAACCTTTGTTCTTCAACAGTCTGAACCCTATCAAATTGGTATCAGAGCAGTTCGTTCCTAATGGCCCAAAAGAAAACGGAAGGCAGAGTGGAAAGCATGGAGAAAGAAATGGAGGAGTTAAAGGCAGGGATGCAAAGGCTGCCAGGGTTGGAAAGATCCGTTGAACATCTCACCCAAGGCATGGCTAAGATGATGCAGTCCATGGATGAAACACAGAAAATATTGGCAGCCCTAATTCTTCCAAAATCAGCAAAAAATAGAGAAATCGATGGAGAAGGATCGGGAAGCATGTCGGAAGTCCAGGTTACCACCAACACCCAAAAAGGGCCTATGCAGGATCAAACTTCTCAAGACCATGGCAATACAGAAGGTAGCCTAGGTGGAGAAGCAGCCACTTATGGACATTACTCGGAGGGAAGCTGGAAGGGAGTCCGAAAATTGGAGATGCCGATTTTCAGTGGTGAAAATCCAGATGGCTGGTTGTATCGAGCTGATAGATATTTCGAGGTGAATGGGTTGACAGAGAAAGAGAAGCTAGGGGCGATTGGAGTAAGCCTCGACGGAGAAGCTCTCTCTTGGTTACAATGGACGGAGACACGCACGCCTATTAGGAGCTGGAACCAGTTCCGAACTCTTCTATTGCTCCGATTCCGACCTACGCAAGAAGGAAGCCTGTGTGAAAAACTACTGGCCATACGGCAAACGGGGACGGTTAGCGATTTCAGGAGGAATTTCGAAGTTCTGGCTGCACCATTAAGTGGATTACCAGAAGACGTGATGGAAGGAGTCTTCCTAAATGGGCTCAAACCAGATATTCGAGCTGAAATCAGGTTACTTAAGCCCAATGGGCTGGGCCAAATAATGGAGGTGGCCCAACGAGTAGAAGAAAGGAATTGTCTATTAAGACATTCCAAGGAACCTGCTGGCCCAAAAATCTTCAAGCCAGGGCCAAATCGGTGGGAGGCAAAGGCGACGGACTCTTTCCCAACTCGCACCGTCACCGTCGGCGAAAAAGCGCCGGTTTACCGCCGGGAACCGCCCACAAAAAGGATGTCGGACGCTGAGTGGCAGATGAGGAGGGAGAAAGGACTATGTTTTCGGTGCGACGAGAAGTATTTGGTGGGCCACGTCTGTAAAAATCGCGAGCTAAGGGTGCTGCTCGCACAAGATGAAGAGGACGACGAGGAGGTCGAAGTGCAGGAGGATGAGATTCCGGAAGAAATGGCAGGGAAAGTGGAATTGTCACTCAATTCCGTCGTCGGACTCTCGACGCCAGGGACAATGAAGGTGGCTGGGGAAATCGGAGATAGGCAGGTAACGATTATGATTGACTGTGGGGCAACACACAATTTTCTTTCTCTGGAGGTAATCAGATTGTTGAACGTGCCTGTGACTACAACAACCAATTATGGGGTAATTATGGGAACCGGAGTTTCAGTGAAAGGGAAAGGGATTTGCAAAGGAGTCGTGATCAAAATGCAAGGACTGACCATTGTGGAGAATTTCTTGCCCTTGGAACTAGGGAGCACTGATGTAGTTTTGGGGATGCAGTGGTTGGGTAGTCTGGGGAAAATGGAGGTAAATTGGAAGCTTTTAACCATGCAATTTCGAATGGGAGATAGAGTGTTCACTTTAAAGGGAGACTCGGGGCTTGTCAAATCAGAAGTTTCACTCAAAACCATGGTTAAAACATTGCGGAAAGAAGGACAGGGACTTTGGGTCGAGCTGGGCAACATGCTGGTTGCAGGAAAAATTCCACAGGAGGAAGTGCAATTACCGGACTCCATTCAGCAGATTTTACGGAAATATCAGCTAGTTTTTCAAATGCCGGAATCATTGCCACCATTACGCGAGACAGACCATGCCATCCGCTTATACGAAGGGGTTGAGCCAGTAGGTGTTCGGCCTTACAGATATCCCCACGTCCAAAAAAATGAAATTGAAAGATTAGTGCGGGACATGTTGAAGGCAGGAATTATACAACCCAGTACCAGCCCATTTTCCAGCCCAGTATTGTTGGTCAAAAAGAAGGATGGGAGTTGGCGGTTTTGTGTCGACTATCGGGCCTTGAATAAAGTAACGGTTCCGGACAAGTTTCCAATTCCAGTGATCGACGAATTATTAGATGAACTCCATGGGGCTTCCATTTTCTCAAAGCTAGACCTGAAGTCAGGATACCATCAAATACGGGTGCGAAAAGAGGATGTGCACAAAACGGCATTTCGAACACACGAAGGACACTACGAATTCTTAGTAATGCCGTTCGGCCTCACCAACGCCCCCGCCACTTTCCAATCCTTGATGAACCAGGTATTCCGGGACTATCTCAGGAAGTTCGTTCTGGTATTTTTTGATGATATTTTGGTTTATAGCAACAACTTGTCATCCCACGAGGAGCACCTTGAGTTGGTTTTCAGCGCCCTATCTTCGCATCAGTTGTATGCAAATCAAAATAAATGTCTCTTCGCACAACAGCAGGTAGAGTATTTGGGACATTGGGTTTCGGAACAAGGAGTTGCAGCTGATCCCAGCAAAATCTCAGCCATGGTCCGGTGGCCTACCCCCAAAAATCTCCGAGAGTTACGTGGTTTTTTGGGCTTGACAGGATACTACCGCCGTTTTGTGTCCGGGTATGGAGCTCTATCATGGCCTCTTACACAGCAACTCAAGAAGGATGCATTCAACTGGAATCCAGAAGCGGAGGTTGCATTCCAGAAATTAAAGGAAGCCATGTCTACAGTACCGGTGTTGGCCTTACCTGACTTCTCCAAGCCTTTTGTAGTCGAGTCAGATGCTTCAGGGTATGGACTCGGGGCAGTTTTGATGCAAAATCAGAATCCTATTGCATACTTTAGTCAGGTCCTTTCAACTAAGTCTCGCCTAAAGTCTGTCTATGAAAGGGAGCTCATGGCAATCGTGTTGGCCATCCAAAAATGGAGGCATTATCTCTTGGGGAGGCGGTTCTTGGTGCGTACTGATCAACGGAGTTTAAAATTTTTATTGGAACAAAGGGTGATCCAAGGAGAATTCCAGAAGTGGGTAACGAAACTGATGGGGTATGATTTTGAAATACAATACAAGCCGGGGCTCGAAAACAAGGCTGCAGACGCTCTCTCACGGGTAGGAACTGCAGTCGCATTTTCAAACCTCACTTTTCCCCTGGTGCTGGATATACAGAAGGTGGCTGACCAAACAGAGGCTGATCCCCATCTTGCTAAACTGATAAAAGAATTACGGGATGATCCCGACTCTCACCCTCGATATACAATGGACCAAGGTAGACTACTGTATAAAGGTCGCCTGGTACTATCAAAATCTTCCTCTTTGATTCCGACATTATTGCAAGAGTTTCACAACAGCACAGTGGGGGGTCATTCTGGGTTTCTTCGGACCTACAAAAGGCTCACCAATGATCTTTATTGGGCAGGCATGAAGAACGATGTTAAGAGGTTTGTGGAGAACTGTCCTATCTGTCAACGGAATAAAAATTTAGCTGTGACGCCGGCCGGACTGCTACAGCCATTACCTGTGCCGCAACTAATCTGGGAAGACCTCTCCATGGACTTCATAGAAGGGTTACCAAAATCAGGGGGGTATGACTCAATTCTTGTGGTTGTTGATCGTTTGACTAAATATGCTCATTTTTTACCTCTTCGACACCCTTTCACTGCTTCGGGAGTGGCTGCAATTTTTGTTCAGAATATAGTTAAACTCCATGGGATTCCCCGTTCTATAATTTCCGATCGTGACAAGGTGTTTCTCAGCCACTTTTGGACAGAAATCTTCAGATTGCAGGGCACTTACCTGAGAAGAAGCACGGCATATCATCCTTAAACGGACGGGTAGACGGAAGTAGTAAATAGATGCTTGGAAACATATTTAAGATGTTTTTCATATGAAAAGCCGCGGCAATGGTTCTCTTGGCTACCGTGGGCAGAGTACTGGTACAACACTACCTTTCATGCATCAACCAACACCACCCCCTTTCAGGCCGTCTATGGCCGTGATCCTCCTCCTTTGGTTCGCTACGGAGTTCAGTCAACGAAGGTGACAGCAGTGGAACAGCAATTGCGCGAACGAGACGCCATGCTAGATGAACTCAAAAATCACCTTTTGCGAGCTCAAAGTAAGATGAAAGCACAAGCTGATAAACATAGGAGGGATGTCCAATTTAAGGAAGGGGATATGGTTTATGTCAAGCTTCGTCCATACCGCCTCCGATCATTGGCTAAAAAGGTTAATGAGAAGCTCAGCCCGCGCTACTTTGGTCCTTTCAAAATTATTAAACGCATTGGCCAGGTTGCTTATCACTTGGAGTTACCTTCTACGGCTACAATTCATCCCGTGTTCCATGTTTCACAATTAAAGAGGGCTTTAGGAGCTTCAGAATCTTGTCAGCAGCTACCTCCTCATCTTGATGCTACCTTGGAATGGGTGGTAGAGCCAGAACAGATCCTTCATTATCGTCACTCAGCAACAGGCCAACGCGAAGTCCTCGTGCAATGGAAAGGTTTGCCTACCACAGAAGCTTCCTGGGAGCTCATGGAATCCATTCAACAGCAATTTCCTAGATTCCACCTTGAGGACAAGGTGTCTTTGGAACCCGAGGGTATTGATAGACCCCCAGTTCAATACACCTATTCTAGAAGGGCCCACAAGAAAAGAGAAGGTGGTGCAGCAACAGATTCGGTTAAAGTGGCAGGCTGAGGTGGACAATTTGTTACACCAAGGCTATAAATAAATGATTACCATAGCAGTATAGAATATGAATATTCCTAGTGAGATATAAGGAGGGGTAGAGTACTAGCCCTCTCAAAAAGGCTATTTCTGTTTTTTTCTGCTGTAATCGTCACTTTCATCAATACTAGTGTTCTTAATTTCCATAACCTTTGTTCTTCAACAGTCTGAACCCTATCAGTTTGATGGATGATCCCATGTTTTTGTAAATAGTCACTCAATGTAGTATTGAAATATTCCGTGCCATTATCCGTGCGGAGTATTTGGATTTGCGTATGAAATTGTGTTTGTATCATTGAATGAAAATTGATAAACACGGAGTGGACTTCGGATTTTTCTTTTAATAGGTAGACCCAATATACTCGAGTATGGTCATCTATAAATGTGATAAACCATCTTATATGTGTTCGATTAGGTGTTCTAGATGGTCCCCATAAGTCACTGTGAATCAAAGTGAAGGGTTTAGATGGTTTGTATATAGAGTTTGGATACGAGTTGCGCTGATGTTTCGCAAGTTCACAATTTTCACACTGAAAATCAATTTGAATATTATTCGAAAAAATTGAGGGGATTACACGTTTCAAATATTGCAAATTCGGGTGGCTAGTCTATAATGCCATAACAGAATTTCACTATTCCTAGAAACAGATGCAGACTCACAAGTTGCAATTTGACGTTGTTTACTCATATCAACCTCCTCAAAGTAGTACAGCCCCTCGCACTCTTTAGCAGTGCCAATCGTTTTCCCCGATGAAAGGTCCTGAAAAATGCAACGAGATGAAAGGAATTTAGCAGAGCAAATGGAATCTCTAGTTAACTTGCTAATTGACAGTAGATTACAAGATAAATTGGGAACATGTAAGACAAATTTGAGTGTTATAGAATTAGAGAGTTTTATACTCCATTTTCCAGTAACAGATGAGAGAGAACCATATGCGATCTTTACCTTAACATTACCAGCACAAGTTGAATACGAGGAAAAAAGATGATATGCATCCGTCATATGATCGGATGCTCCTGAATCGATAATCCAAGGGTTTATAGATTTTGAAGTGGTACATAAGGCTCCTAAGAAATTACCTTTATGAGCTAAGGAGCTTGAAGGACCATTGGGAAGAGACTGACCAGAAGTTTGGAGACCGGAGAAAATTTGATAGAGTTGTTCCAATTGGTCGGGATTGAATGCACCATTTTGAATAGGATTGCTTTTAGCCTCGGCTTGATATCCCCGACTCCTAGTGCTTTGTCTGGGCTTCCAACGGATTTCCCGTGTAAGTCCCAATATGTATCTTCCTTGTGTCCGGGCTTACGACAATGTTTGCACCAAGGACGGCCACGTTGTTGTTTTTGGCCCGACCCATTTACAGTTCCTTTAATTGACATACCCATAACTTCAGGCCCATTATTTTCAAGCCCAATTCCCTTACCTGGTCCAGCAACCATATTCTTTAATTGGCCGGTATGAGTAGGCCCAAATCTACCACCATCAACCCATTTTCCTTTTAACAAAAGGGCCGAGCCATCAATTGGCCCATTCGATCCTTCAGCCAACATCCCAGCAGCCACACCACGTCTCGTCTCTTCCCGTTGCACCTCCGAGAAGACCTCGCGAAGCGACGACAGTGGTCGCCGGCCAAGAACTCGACCTCTGACGTCGTCCAGTTCTCGATTTAATCCCGCCAAGAACTCATAAACTCTTTCGTTTTCGATCTTCTTCTTATATAGCACACTGTCATCTGCACACTTCCATTCCTCGTCGCTGCTGAGGTCCAAAGTGAACTCATCTCCGTGAAATAGTCGGTGACATCTCTAGTTCCCTGCTTCGTTTTCCGCAATCGGGTCTTGATGTCGAAGATGTGTGACGAGTCTTCTAAGTCCGAGTAAGTTTCTTTCACGGCCTTCCAAACCTCTTTTGCAATAGGGAGGAAAAGATAGGTCTTCCCTATGGTTGGTTTCATGGAATTCACTAATCAGGCAGTGACCATGGAATTTTTAGATTTCCACCTCTGCAGGAGCGTAGGATCGGTTGGCTTCTTCGTTTCACCGGTAAGCAACCCTAGTTTTCCTTTACCATCAATCACCAATTTAATTGGTTGTGCCCATTCACAGTAATTTTTGCTGTTTAATCTTTCGACTGTGAGCTGGAAGGTTGAATTTTTGAACCCGTGAGAACCAATTGCTGGGTTACTCTCTGTTTCGGTTTGGGTTTGCCGGAGGTGACAGACCCCGAGCTGTTGACTGGAAATTCGGCCATAGGTTGTCAAATTTAGACACTCCTTGGCTGTGATACCATGAACAAAAACAGGACCAAGAACTTTTCTGTTTATTTCTTGATAAATCAACTCCTCTATTTACATCCTTTTATAATAAAATGATGAAATAAAAAGGAAAACAATCATCTAATTAAGGAATATAATTACAGCCTATCAATTTGGACTAAGAATGGAAAGTTCTGATATTTTCCCATAATTCACGATTTCCTACAACAACAAAGCAGCCATTGCAATTGCTCACAGTCCCGTACTTTATGACAGGACGAAACATGTGGAAGTTGACAAACACTTCATCAAAGAAAAGATTGAGAGTGGTCTAATTTGCTTGTCGTACGTTCCAACCAATGATTAGATTGCAGATATACTTACAAAAGGATTACCTAAGAAGAGATTCAACATCTTAGTTGGCAACTTGACTATGGAAGATATTTTCAAGCTAGCATGAGGGGGAGTGTTGAAAGAATCTTTGGTGTAAATAGAATAAGTCAATTAGGTAAATCAACTAAAGTTGGTAACATTATAAATTTGTTTCCTGATTGTTAGGTACTAATATTGTTATTTATAGACAGCAATATTCCTAATTACTAGGTTAGGAATCTTCCTATTTTACACCGTAATTTCATCCTATAAAGCTGTTGTATTGATACAATATTACATCCAGAACTGAAAAGTAGAGAATGATTTATTCTTTCATTACTTTTCGAAAATGGATGTACAATGACAGTATAAATAGTGCATGTACACAGTTACAAGAATAACTAGCTGGCCACCAACTAACAAATAACTGCTGACATAATGAAGAGTAACTAACAGACTTATATACAGTTTAAACACAGCTCTAATACTAGACGATTGCCACATCAGCTTTTTTGTTAGCCAAACTAACATACATAAATGGAATGACCAAATTGTATCAAAAATTTAAGTTGAATGACCCAATCGTAGGAAAGTTTAAGTTGAGTAACCAAACTTGAAGCGGAATGAAGTTTAGCAATCAACATGAAATTTCACTTACAGTCACTAATTATGTATGTGATCTTATCCTCTATCCCTTGAGCTACAAGATTGCCTTTTGTGCATCCATTTATTGATTGTTAAAATGGCAATCATTTATTCAAGTTGTCCCTGATATATAAATATTAAGCGCCTGTCTGTGAGCCATTTTTATTGAATTTTAATCCAAAATGTAGCCGTTATACAGTAAATTTCATCAGACAGCCTGACATGAATTGACTACATTTCTCCAATTTATATCTGTGATATTACTTCAATACCCTTCTATAAATACACCACCCCCCCTCTACACCATGGTACAAAGGGCATTTTTGGTAATATCTTTCTACAGCCCCGGTCAATTATTGCGGCTTTCTGAATCTTTGTACTATATAACAGCTACATCTTGTATCAAAATTCTCTAAAAATGGCTCCCAGACAGGTGTTAAAGCATTTCTTATAATTACTTTTTAAAATGGTCATTTTGAATTTTAACATGAGATAATCAGTAAAATTACACTTCCATAATTCGTGGCCTCTTTTATTATACTTTTCATACACAACATTTAAGACTAGTCAATGTAATTCATGATAGTTAACTAGTCTGAAACTAAGTTGTTGCTTTCTTCACCTGCCACTCTTCATTCGTTCATCTAGTAATAAAATTTGTTTTTTTCTCAGGAAGCAGCCTGAAAATGTGGAACCAGGTGTTGGCAAATGGGTTTCATATCTTAATCGAGAGAAGAAGTTAAATGTGCTGGTTGGCCAGCGTCCTACTGCACCTCCAGCCCCAAAAGGACTATATTTATTTGGGAACGTTGGAAGTGGTTAGCTTCTATTTGTATTTATCCTATTTGATGGTCATCACTGTGCAATATCATTTTTTGTTAATTTGAATGACGTTTGATACATCAATGTTCCTTTTCTTTCACACATATCTGAAACTGGCATTGTTTGTGCTGGAGTGGCTTCTTGCTTTGCTTCTAGATTCTTTCAAGTTAAATTTTCATGTTTCACTCGTGCAAAAAAAAACTAAATACATTTGTGAATTTTGTAGGGAAGACAATGCTTATGGATATATTCTATAGTGCCACTGAAGGAATTGTTAAACACCGAAGTAGGTTTCACTTTCACGAGGTAAGTGCTTGCTACTGAGTTTTGTAATACCTTGATATATTTTTATCTTATGAATCTGTCTAGATTGTGCATATTTTATTCAAAGTTCAAACTGTATGAATATAAATTTTGCAGATTGTTAGTTCTGTAATTAATGTTGAGTGGCATCAAAATTTTGTTTCCTTCTTGCTGGGATTTGCAATGTCTTTCCTTTAGAAAACTGGGCTTCTCTGCTGGAAAATTCTTTACATCTATAACATTTTCAAAGCCAGCACTCAATTTGGAATCAATAGCACCTGCAGGATAATGCTTGTGCCTAGATAAAACATTGGACTCCGTGCAATCTTCTTATGCCTGCATTCATCAAAATATGTTTGTTGTTGCACATAATGGTTTATCAAACACAGAAAGGCGTGCATTGCTTTCTGGAGAATGTGAAAGGAATTTTTGCTCCCTGGATCTGGTTGTCAAGGTAGACTGGAATTATTTACACCACATGGTCAGCTGATCTGGGGTAACACATAAAACAACCTCCCTAATGACTCGCAAGAACTGATGATGATATTGGCAGAAAAATAAGCTTGACGTGTGGAGTGTGTGATTTGAATCCATAGTGGATGTTAAACTGATCACAGCAAACTACAAACATCCGGTACACACATACAATGAACTAGTCTAAAAGCAAAGTGAAGATTCACAAGATTCATACCATATTCAAGCCTGAAATATATAATCTAGTTTAGAAAATTTCAACTTAATTCAAAATATATACTGTGTACCTTTTTAACGGTATAATATTTAATGTGACAGGCTATGCTTCAAGTGCATGACCTGATGCACAAGGTATGGAAGAGTCAAGTGGAGGAGAAGTCTCTTCAGTCAAGTATTTCTAATTGGGTCATGAATCTCCCCTTTGATACAAAAATCAAAGAATGGTTAGCTGCAGAAGAAAAATATCAGCAAGAAATGCAGATGAATAACATTCTTCCAGTTGTGGCTGATAAGTTTCTTGTAGATGAACAGGGACATCAAAAAGGAGCTAGAGTTTTGTGCTTCGATGAAATACAGGTCAGACAGTTGATGTTTTGTGGGACTTCTGTTTTAGTTACTGACAGAGTTGTAGCCAATTTCAAGTTCTTAGTGATGTAAGTGCAACTTGAAAAGTGAACTTTGTATGACATACTTACACGGAAAAAAAGAAGTTAATGAACCAACAGCTTTGATACACACACAAACACACACACAGAGGGAAATTACACATCTAGTCCTCGAAGTTTAAAAATAATCTCACTTCTTTCATATATGATGTTCTAGCTTCAGTTCAAAGGTCCTTGAAGTTTCAATTTGGTAACTAGATAGTTGACATCAGAAACAATCTTTAGTTTCCAAATATGGAAACAAGAATCTTGGAAATAATAGTTCAATTGATATTCACCCTTTCCATCTGAAAATGGACACTACATTGGATCAAGGCATATAACTGTTGTTAAGTTGATAAGCTAACTGATGTTGAAGAAATAATCTTATCCTCTACAATTGTTTATTTGATCCTCAAATTGAATTTACCTGAGTGCAAGGGTATAATGTCGATTAACTTGTCCATTTGCCCACATCTTCCTATAAGTTGTAGTCATAAATTGGCGTCAGTTCCCACCACCAAGAGATCTCATTTCTATGTGCTTATGGTTCACCAGACTCAGATACTGCTTCCTAACCTAATTTTTGACACATAATCTTGGCTTTCTATTACAGACAGTTGATGTATTTGCTATTATCGCCTTATCTGGAATTGTGAGCAGATTGCTGAGTACAGGAACCATTCTAGTTGCTACTAGTAATCGTGCACCGAGGGAATTGAATCAGGTGCTCCTCAAGTTAATTCATCCTGGCAAGCAACTCACTTTCCTAGAAATTTCTTATAGTTTTTACCTTTTAATCCGTTTAATATCTTGTTATGCTCTTGAGGCTTACATTCACATAGATGAGCTGATTGAGATTTTCTGACATAGATTTTGACGGTCTGCGAATAAGAAATGCTCAAGTCTGAACTATAACTTCGGTTTTCTGTTCTCTTCAGGACGGCATGCAAAAAGAGATCTTCCTAAAGTTTGTAGACAGCCTAGAGCAGCACTGTGAAACTGTTCTAATTGGAAATGAAATTGATTATCGCCGTTACATAGCACAAAGATCAATAGATCAGGCAAGTTTTTATCGATTTCATTAGCAACATGTTTTAAGTCTTAACAAACTTTGATGGTTCTATGCAGATAGATGTATGCATTTGATTTATTTAACAATTTTACATTTGCATCCATTTTCCCTCTTATATATTATTATAGTTAAATAAACCCTGCTGCAAAAGGTGAAAACACACTCCCTATTTATTGAAAAAGAAGCAGCTACCCTTTAAGTATATCCAAGTCAAGCAAGAGAGTGACAAGGAAATAGCATAATGCTTACTTATAGAAAAAGGCTATACTATCATGAACATAGAATAATTAAATGACAAAGACCAATATCTGTGAAGAATGAAATAAGAATTTTTGTATTTCTTCATTGAATTGTACGAACCTATTACACCTTATTTATAGTACAACAACAAAAAGGAAAAAGGAAAAAAATAATCTTCTAATTTAGGATACAAGAAATTAGCCAACAATCCGCCTAAGTTATGGGAAGATTTAATCAATTATATATCAATCATAATCAATCATGATTAATCATAATCAGTCATGATTAATCTTTAGAATTTTACACTCCCCCTCAAATTGGATCGTAGATGTTGATCATAACTAACTTATAGATGAAATCATCAAAATGGTGTCTTGGTAATCCTTTGGTGAAAATGTCCGTAGTTTGCTCTTTTGTAGGAACCTAGGTCATATAAATAACTTCGTCTTCCACCTTTTATTTGATGAAATGTCTATCTACTTCTACATACTTAGTTCAATCATGTTGAACGGGATTGAGAGAAATGTTGATAGCAGCTTTGTTATCACAATAGAGTTTGATCGATAATCCTGTTGTGGACTGTAGTTCATCTAAAAGTTTGTTTAACCACAATCTTTCACATATCCCTTATGCAACAGCTCTAAACTCGGTCTCATCGCTGCTTCTGGCTACTACATTTTTTTATTTCTCCAAGTTACTAAATTTTTCCATACAAAAGTGCAATATTCAGTAGTAGACCTTCTATCCTCAGCTAGCTGAACCTGCCCAATCAGCATCTGTAAAGATCTCCACTTTCCTTCTTTCACATCTCTTGAAAAATAAACCTTTACTTGGAGTCCCTTTGAGATACCTTCGTATCTTGTACACAGCTTCTAGGTGAGCTTCTTTTGGCGAGTGCATATGCTAGCTTACCCTACTTATTGCAAAGGCAATATTAGGTCTAGCGTGTGATAAATCGATTAGTTTACCAACAAACCTTTGATATATCTCTCTTTCCACTGATTTTCCTACATCTTCCATCCTTCCGATTTCAATGGGTATGTCACTCGACTTACAACCTAGCATGACCATTTCAGTTAAGAGGTCAAGGACATATTTTCACTGAGAGACACTGATTTGAATCGCTGTGGGGATTCCCTTCCTCCTTTCAAATGGCCATTTCTTCGATCTAGCCACCTTCATTCAAAAGAAGTATCGCATTTGTCCCATATCCTTGACTTCAAATTCGGCTAAGACCTTCAATCTTTCCATCTCGATATTATCTCTAGTTAGGATGATGTCGTTGTCCACATATACAATTAAAATTGTCTTCTCTTTTTTTGCTTGTAGAACATAGTGTGATTTGATTGTCTCTGACAATAACCTTAGTGTGATCTGATTGTCTCTGATAATAACTTTCCCTTTTTATCACCTTTGAAAATCTATCAAATCATGCTCTAAGAGACTGTTTGAGTCTATACAAGGACTTCTTCAACTTGCATACTTTGTTTTCTTCTCTCTTTTTACAATAACCTGGAGGTAGTGTCATAAAAACCTCATCTTTTAGTTCACCATTGAAAAAAACATTCTTTATATCGAGTTGTTGAATCGGTCAATCCATGTTGGCGGACAAGGACAAAAGAACTCGGACTGTGTTCAACTTAGCCACGGGTGCAAAGGTTTCTGTGTAGTCAATTCCATATATTTGAGTAAATCCCTTCCTAACAAGACTAGTCTTATATCTTTCTACCGTCTCATTAGCTTTGTACTTCACAGCAAACACCCATTTACAACTCACTGTTCTCTTTCCATGTGGTAAATTCATCACCTTCCAAATTTTATTTTTTTTCAAAGCCCTCATTTCCTCCATTAAAGCTTCTCTCCACTCAGGAATCTCCAATGCCTCCTAGATATTCTTAAGAATTTTCACACTATCAAGGTTAGAAGTAAAAGCACGATACTTTGTGGACAATGCATTGTAGGATACCTATTTTGAAATGAGATGGAGAGTACATGAACGAGGTTATTTTCTGAGTGCAATAGGTAAATCAATATCATCAGGTTTAAGAGTATTAGAGAGGTTCTATTACCTGATTTGACCTATGAAAAGACTCTTGGTTGTGGGGAGCTACCACCCGTTCAGACTTAATTGGTATCTTAGGTGTGAGATTTTCATTATGCCTTGATTTTGGCTTTCGTGAGTAAACCAATACCAATTTGTTCTGCTGTTTTTCTACACATTCCTCTGAGTATAAGCTTCTTTCTGTAACTAGCAAACGATAGAATCAGTGTTTAGAGAAAAATCAAAGAAAAGAAAGTCACTAACCGAGTGATTCAATATCCGAGATTCACTCAAATTCTCTCCCTGAATTGAGGAATTCGGGTAGAAAGGAGTGGTTTCAAAGAATATTTCATCAAGATTGACAAAGGTGTGATGTGATTTAGTAAGTGAATAGCCAAGAAAAACATATTTTATAGCTCGAGGTTCTAGTTTAGTTTGCTGGTGTGTATGGACATGTACAAATGTTGTACAGCCAAAGATTTTAAGGAGAATAGTGGAACTAAATCGAGAGTTAGGAAATGCATCTTGAAATTTTTGAAGAGGGGTGATGAATGAAAGGACTCGACTAGGCATTCTATTTATGAGATAGGTTGCAATCAAGATAGCATCGCCCCAAAAAAAATTTGACATGTTGGTTGTGAACATTAAGGCGCAAGCTACATCAAGGATGTGTCTATTTTTTTGTTCAGCAATCCCATTTTATTGAGGGTTATTGACATATGGACTCTGGTGAATAATGTCATATTCATGAAGATAAATACTCAAATAATGATTTAAATATTCAGTACCATTGTCGGTACGTAAAATTGGTATTTTGGTGTTGAATTTCGTTTGAATCATAGAGTGAAAATTGATAAAAACAAAATGGATTTTCGTTTATCTTTCAGCAAATAGAACCAACGAAGCCCTGTATGGTCATCTATGAATGTGATAAACCATTTTGTATGTGTTCAACTAGGAATACAAGAAAGCACCCAAACATCACCGTGAATCATAGTGAACGGCTTAGTAGGTTTGTATGTAGAATTTGGAAATGAAGTGCAATGATGTTTTGCAAGTTCACACACTTCACATTGAATATTAAGAGACATTTTATTGGAACAAAGAGTAGAAAATAAATGTCGCAAGTACTGAAAATTAGGATGACCTATCCTAGAATGCCATAACAGGAGTTCACTATTCTTAGCAGAAAAAATAGAATCACAGATAGCATTTTGACACTGGTTACTCACTTTAGCCTACTCAAGTAGTAGAATCGCATTTTGACACTGGTTACTCACTTTAGCCTACTCAAGTAGTAGAATCCCTCACTCTTTAGCACTATCAATTATCGTCCCTTATGACAGGTCCTGAAAGACACAATGAGATGAAAGTAATTTAGCGAATAGTTGGAGTGTTTAGTCAGCTGACTTGTAGACAACATATTACAAGACAATTTTAGAACATGAAGAACTGAATTTAAAGTGATAGAATCAAAGATACGGATACTTCCTTTGCTTACAACATGAGAAAGGGATCCATCTGCAATTTTTACTTTCATATTTCCAGCACATGGTGAATACATTGAAAATAGATTATAAGAATCAGTCATATGGTCAGATGCTCCTGGGTTATAGGAGTGAGTACGGGAGCTGATTAAGGCTTTCAATGGATTACCTCTATAGGCTAAGGAACTAGAAGGAATGTTTTTTGATAACTAACTAGAGGATTGAAGGGTAGCAATCATCTCCGTGATCTTTTCTAATTGATCTGAATTTGAAGTGCTGCTACCTGGAGTGGACGGAGGTGTCCCCATTGTTAGTCAGTTTAGGAGAAAACTAGCTCTGATACCATGAAGAATGAAATAAGAATTTATGTATTTCTTCATTGAATTGTACAAACCTATTACACCCGATTTATAGTACAAGGAAAAAAAAAGGAAAAAGGAAAAAATAATCTTCTAATTCAGGATACGAGAAATTAGCCTGACAATCCGCCTAAGTTATGGAAGATTTAATCAAATATATATCAATCACAATTAATCATATATCAATTGTTATCAATCATAATCAATCATATATCAATAATGATTAATCTCTAGAATTCTACAATCTGAGTACCCAATAAGGTATCTCTAATAACTATCATTTTCTTCTTCCTGTTTTTTCTTCTTTGTTTTCTACCATTCGTGCTAGCTTTCCTTGAACATATACATTGTCAGACCCCTTATATTGATCTGTCTGGTCTGTAGATTCTCTATGCTGGATCCTTTATCTTGTTACTTTTTATGGTAAACAAATATCTGAAGTTTTTGTTTACACATATGGCAATTGGTTTACTCGTGAACTTCCCTCATTCCGTGCACACAGTCTTCTTAGCATGCAAAATGAAGCTAAATGCACTGTGTTCCATGTTACCTCGTTGGTTTATTTGACAAATCCTTGTCATTGGTTCATTTAAAGCTTCTTACTGGATTGCTCGTTTCATTTTGCCTTTCACACTCGTGTCTCTTTGTTAGAAGTTAAATGCAAGCTTTAAGCATTTCTCTTCATATGTGATGTCTTTGTGTATCTTTAGGTTCACTACTTCTGGCCTCTTGACAGAGTCAAAATAAAGGAATTTGAGAACATGTGGGACATGACCATAAGGAAAACTGGAGGGCTGGTCTCTTCTCAGACTCTTCCAGTGATGTTTGGGAGGTACATATAACTTAGAATATGATATTTCTATAGCTTATTTGTCACCATAATGTCTCCACTTTTAATCAGAACATTGGAGGTTCCTGAAAGCTGCAATGGGGTGGCGCGGTTCACATTCGAGTACCTATGCGGCCGGCCGGTATAGTGTTTCCTTTGGATGATATAATTAAAGTATCTCAATTGTTGATGTTGTTTACATATACACCTTAAGGGCTAGAGTTTCTTTGCTGCTCATATTACTGTTTGAAAGTTTCTTCTTGAATCCTATTTAGGTATCATGTGTGGATTTTTTAGTAAAAAAAATTGTTGTAAAATGATTCTTCATAAGCTACAAGCATAAGACCACTTCCAGGGAGTGGAGGGGAACACAGTTTTGCTGCTGTGGCTATCTATCTCATCTTTCCATCTTTGGCTCCATAATACTGATTTGAAAAGAGGAAAAAATGTCAATGAAAGTGAACATAGCAAATTAAAAGAATAGACAGTGGTGGAAGAAAATACCTTCTGATAAGGGAAAGCAAAATTATTTTTTGTATATTATTTTGTGAAGTACTTAGTTTTCTATCAAATTTTGACCTCATTGTTCTTCTGCACCAATAACGTACTCTTGCAATCCCACCTTAAATATATGCAGGTCGGGGCAGCTGATTATATCGCAGTAGCTAAAAGCTATCACACAGTCTTCATATCTAATATCCCGGTTATGAGCATGCGTATCCGTGACAAGGTACCATAATTGCTTGCTTGTTAGTTATCTCAATGAGATTTTCAGAACAAAATCTAGATTAAGAATGCATCTAAATTTATCTCAATAGTTAGAACCTGGCTAAAGAAGCTTCCAGAGGTTTCTATGATTAAAGGATTTTGGTGTGATTTACATTTGAAATTTGTACCCTATTTATTTTGGTCATTTTCCTTTCATGATATTTTCTCTTATGATTATCCAAAGTTCATGTTTATTAAGCTACTGTACAGTTGTTCTTGTCCTTTATTTTCACTTTCAGCCCATAGCTTTCTTTGTTTCACGTTTAGCACCATATCTCCGTAATTTTTACTTTTGATTTTTTTTCTTGTTTTCTCCTTTGGCGTAACTTTATTTCGTATTCGCAAACACCAAACACAAATCATTCTAAAGTCCAAATTTGCGTTACCTTCTTGTTCGATCCCCATTCCCCAAAGCCAAACTTCTCGTGTACTCTTTCATATCCTGAGTTATGCAAATATCCTCCAACAAAAATCTTCTCTTGCCTAGGATTTCTTAGATTAATGTATCAATGGCTTCCAAAAATTGTTGCTTTGTTGCCTTAGCTAATCGTATTTGGAGCATACGTGATAATAGAAATAACCATTCAAAGTAAAGAGAGGTCTCAAATTTTTTCAGGACTTATGAAGTTATCATTGAATGTATTTTGACGTGCGATTGAATAATACTATCTTCTTATCTTGCGAGATATTAAGCAGGGTTGGTTTGATTTAGAACTTTGCCACCGATGCTTCTTCTGTTCTGCTACCTTATGATGCACGGACATGGACACACAATTTTCAAAAAAGCACTGACACGATATGTCACTGACACGTTTATCAAATTCTTTAAAATTCTTCATTTATGTTGTATAAATTTAGTTTCATACTAGTTAGTAATATATTTGTTGAAATCTTTTAAATATGAATACCTATTTGATATTTATGAAGGAAGACGCAGCAAGGAAGAAAATATATTCTCACGTATTATTCTATAAAAGATACATTAGGTTTTTTAAATAATAGAGAACCTTAAAGTTAGGGAATAAGGAAAAAAAAAAAGAAACAAACTAATAATGGAAAATATAATAATTCTAATTCTAATTTCCTAACTTTTCTACACTACCCTTCAAGTTGGTGCATAGATGTCAACCACGTTCAACTTGCTTATCAAGTGTTCAAAGTTAGGTCTTGCAAGTCCCTTAGTTAAGATGTCGGTTGTTTGTTGGCTAGAAGGTACAAATGGCAAACAAATAGTTCCAGCTTCAAGTTTTTCCTTAATGAAGAAGTGTCGATCAATCTCAATATGCTTCGTCCTATCATGTTGGACAGGATTCTGAGCAATACTTATTGCATCTTTGTTGTCGCAATATAACTTTAGAGGTAGCTCTACAGTCTTCTTAAGTTCTTCAAGGACTTTATATATCCACAATACTTCACAGATCCCATGAGCCATTGCTCTAAACTCAGCTTCTGCACTACTTCTGGCAACCACATTATGCTTCTTACTTCGCCAGGTAACCAAGTTTCCCCACACGAAGGTGCAATATCCTGAAGTAGATCTCCTGTCAGCCACAGAGCCTGCCCAATCTGCATCAGTAAATACTTCAACACTCCTTTGATTAGTCTTCTTGAAAAATAGACCTTTCCCTGGAGTAGACTTCAAATATCTCAAAATTCGATACACTACCTCAAGGTGTTCTTCATAAGGTGCGTGCATGAATTGACTCACAACACTGACTGCGAAGGCAATATCTGGCCGAGTATGGGATAAATAGATAGTTTCCCAACCAATCTCTGGTATCTCCCAGTATCAACAGGAACACTTCCTTTTCCCCAGAGCTTCACATTAGGATCCATGGGAGTCTCAGCCGGTTTGCAACCACTCATCCCGGTTTTCTTCAACAGATTAATGATATATTTTCGTTGAAAGACAATTATTCATTTCCTTGAACGAGCGACTTCCATTCCAAGGAAGTATCTCATCGCTCCCGATTCCTTGATCTCGAATTCTAATGCAAGGCTTTTCTTCAGTCTCTCCATCTCAATCACATCATCTCCTGTGAGAATAATATCATCAACATACACTATTAGTACAGTAACCTTTTGTTCGGAAGAGAATTTGGAAAATAAGGTATGGTCAGATTGTCCTTGAGAATATCCTTGTTTTCTGACAGACTGTGTGAACTTCTCAAACCAAGCCCTTGGAGACTGTTTGAGACCATACAAGGACTTCTTTATTTTGCACACTCTTGAGCCAAACTTCTCCTCAAAGCCTGGTGGACCATCGTACACCTCTTCCACTAAGTCACCATTGAGGAAGGCATTTTTCATATCTAGTTGATGTAAGGGCCAATCCAGATTAGTAGCAATAGATAAAAGTACTCTCACCATGTTCATTTTTGCAACCGGGGCAAAAGTCTCGGAGTAATCAATGCCATATGTCTGGGTGAATCCCTTAGCCTCCAACCTAGCCTTGTATCTTTCCACGGAACCATCAGAGTTGTACTTCATAGTGAAGACCCATTTGCAGTCCACAGTAGTCTTCCCTGCTGGTAGTACCTCAACATTCCAAATATTGTTCTTCTCAAGAGCTTTCATCTCCTCAAGCACTGCTTCTTTCCACTTTGGAACTTTTTAGAGCCTCCTGTACATTGTTAGGAATTTTTACACCAGACAATTGAGAGGTAAAGGCAACAAGAGATGAAGACAATTTCGAGGATGACACAAATTTAGACAGTGGATGACTAGTACATGATCTAACCCCTTTTCGAAGAGCTATAGGAATGTCAAAATCGGAAGACTCAGAATGTTGATTTGTCCTCAGCTCAGAATCATGGTCGTGCTGTAGAGTTAACTCATCTTTCTTTTTCTTATGATTCTTCTTCAAGTAAACAATCCCTTTCCAAGTTTGGTCAGCTTCCTTGAATCTATTATCCATTGTTTTAGCAGAATTATCACGTTGTGGCATTATAGTAGGCCGTCCCTTATTGTTGGTTTCTAAAGGTTGTTTTTAAAAGTTTTGATTTTCAAATGTAGGCCTAGATTCAGGAGAAACATCACTCATAGTGAGAGGAGTTTCAATGATCAAATCTTGGCTGTTTGCTGTAGGTGCAGAGGTATGAGGCTCAGAGTCCTGTGAGAGAAACACATCATCTGAGAGAAAGACATCGCCAAATTTAACAAATGAATCTTTCCTAAGAGTCTTCCTCTGAAGATGAGTATCCTTAAAAAAAGGTTGTTTTTCAAAGAATGTGACATCCATTGTGACGAAAAAAAGGTTTTCGATATCGGGTCAAAACATTTATAGCCTCTCTGAGTTGGGGAGTAACCAACGAAGACACATTTTTTTGCTCTAGGCTCGAGTTTACTAATTTTTCTATGGTCATGAACAAAGGTTGTACAGCCAAATATTTTTTGAGGCAGATCAGCAGTAAGTCAAGTAGTTGGAAAACAATTTGTGAAAACGTGGAACGGGGTTTGAAACTGTAAAACTTTAGAGGGCATTTTATTTATTAAGTATGCAGCAGTTAAAACAGTTTCTCCCCACAGATACTTAGGAACATTGGTTGTAAAAAGTAATGCACGAGCCACCTCCAACAGATGCTTATTTTTTCTTTCAGCAATACCATTCCATTGGGGTGTATTGATGCAAGAACTGTGATGAATGATTCCTTTTTCAAGAAATTTTTTTCTTAAGGTCATGTTAAAGTACTCTTTCCCATTATCACTTCTAAAGACTTGAATAGTAGTTTGAAATTGTGTCTGCACCATATTGTAAAAGTTTTTAAAAACTCGTTCGACCTCTGATTTTTCTTTCAATAAATATACCCAACAAAGTCAAGTATGATCATCCGTAAATGTGATGAACCATCTCTTGTTAGAGGGTGTACTTATCTTATTGGGACCCCAAACATCACTGTGAATAATAGTAAAAAGGTTTGATGGTTTGTATGGTTGTGAAGGAAAAGATGTGCGGTGGTGTTTTGCAAATTCACAAATTTCACAATGAAACAAAGATGGGTCTTTATTGATGAACAACTTAGGAAATAAATGTTTTAAATACTTAAAACTTAGGTGGCCTAATCTTAAATGCCATAACATAATGTCATTATTATTCGAAACATAAATAGATTCAAAGCAGGTACTTATTTGTTGGGCTTGCCGCCTTGATTCAGATCCATCATCAAAGAAGTAGAGTCCTCCACTCTGTTTAGCACTGCCAATCATCCTCCTCGAAGTCAAATCCTGAAACGCACAATGAGTTGAAAAAAAATTAGTTTGACAATTTTGATCACGGGCTAACTTACTGACAGACAAAAGATTACAAGAGAGTTTGGGAACATGAAGAGTGAGTGATGGAGACACTACAATAGAACCTTTTCTAGCAATGGCCGAGAGAGTGCCATCAGCAATCTTAATTTTCTAGTTACCTGCACAAGGACTATATGAAGAAAAGAGATTCGACAATCCTGTCATATGATCGGTTGCACCTGAATCTATGATCCAGGTGCGATCGGAGTTTACACTAATGAGGGCTGCCTTTAAGTAATTACCTTTTTGAGCTAAAGAACACGAAGGAATTTTTTGAGACTCGAGGAGTTTTGTACAGTTGGTCTATCTGTTCATTGGTGAAGGGGAACGTGCTTGAAGAAGATTGCTGTTCTTGATTCAAGACACTGGACTGGAATGCACGTCCATCTCCACTAGATTTTTCTTCCAATTTTGAGGCTTGGCATGGATTTTCCAGCATGTGTCCCTAGTGTGCCACAAGCGTTTGCAGTGGCCGCACCACGGTCGTTCAGATCGCTTACTATCCTTCTTCACTTCCTCTTGAAAACCCCGAGTTACAAGGGCAGAATTTTCTACTTCAGAATTGGTAGTAATAGGGCCAGATTTATTGTTAAGCATTACACTTTGCCGTGCTTCTTCTCTTCGAACTTCAGAGAAGGTTTCACGAATTGTCGGCAGAGGATTTTTGCCTAAGATTCTGCCCCTCACTTCATCTAACTCCTTGTTAAGGCCAGCCAGGAACATGAAGACACGGTCATTCTCCTGCTGTTTCATGAACCAGACGCTGTCCTTCACGCACTTCCAGATATCATCATAACAGAGGTCTATTTCCTGCCACAGGGTCATCAGCTCGTTGTAGTAGGAGGTTACATCTCGGTCACCTTGTTTCGCATGCCATAGCTTGGACTTTAGGCCAAATATCTGTGATGAGTTCTCCAGGTCAGAGTATGTTTCCTTGACTGCTTCTCAGACCTCTTTGGTAGTCGACAGAAACATGAAGGATTTACCAGTTGCAAGTTCCATTGAATTCACCAACCACGCGATGATTAAGGAGTTTTTTTATTTTCAGGTCTTGAGCGCTGTAACCGTATCTCCATCTCCAGGTTTTGTGACTTCCCCAGTCAGATATCCGAGCTTCCCCTTACCTTCCAAGATCAGGCGAACAGTTTGTGACCATTCTGTGTAGTTCTTTCCATTTAGACGGTGGATACTTACCTGGAGCGAGTTAGCAGACGCCTCCGAGCCATTGAACGAGATGGAGGAGTTCAGATTCGAACTCGCGGTGCTATCCCCTGAAGCCGTCGAGTTCCTGTTGGTCGCGCCAGTTAACGCCATCTTCCACTGATTTTGGCTCGCCATGGGTAATCCCTAGATCCTGCCAACCGGCTCTGATACCATGAAGGAAGACGCAGCAAGGAAGAAAATATATTTTCACGTAGTATTCTATAAAAGATACATTAGGTTTTTTAAATAATAGAGAACCCTAAAGTTAGGGAATAAGGGAAAAAAAGGAAACAAACTAATAATGGAAAATATAATAATTCTAATTCTAATTTCCTAACTTTTTTACAATTTATAAAGATTTTTTATGTAAAAATGTATAATATATTAATAAAAAAGAAAAATAATCATGGTAGAGTGTCGGACACGGATACGCTACCCCAGTTGAAGTGTCCGTGCTACAGAGTCTGCTACAATTGAACATCTAACCTTTCTGTCATTCATTCCAGCCATTTTCTAGTTTTCTTCCCTACATATTTTCTTGTCATTATTGATAGTTTATTTCCATCTCAGGCTCGGAGGTTTATCACCCTTGTCGACGAACTGTACAATCATCATTGCTGCCTATTCTGTTCTGCATCGTCTTCCATTGATGATCTATTTCAAGGAACTGAAGAGGGAACACTGTTTGATTTAGAGAGGCAAGTGTCTAATTTAGCTCTTTCTTCTTATGATGTCTGCATGAGCTGGACAGTGGCTGACACTGTGGACCTCTTAGCCTGTGCACTAATTAATTTGCATCTTTTTTTGTGTTTTTCTTACATTTTTTATTTAACTTAGATACTTAAAACATATCACCATGGATAAAATTCTTTTAGTGCAGAATGTTTCTTGAAATCTTTTGATTGCCACTTGCTTTTTATAATACTTAAAAGAATGATAAATGCTACACTCTTTGCTGCAATGACTATGTTTGTGACAAGTTAAAAGTGGCACCTTATAACAAGCAAGACCTTAGGTGAACCATAAAATTAGAAAATGGGGCTTAATTTTATTGTTTTTCTGAACTTCTTGGATCCTTTAAAAGCCAGGAAGTTGGATATATACTTAATTCAACTGCAGCTGCTATCATAGAGCCACACCAGCTATAGCTAAGTTAGGATATGACAAGCAGTTAACATGAATAAAAAATATGACTGTAGTTTTTAATTCCCATATATAGAATTTAGTCTAATCTCAAATGAATAAATAATATACTGTGAGATATCTGTTTAGTTTTTTGTAGTTACCTCATAGAGCTACGGACACCGTTGTTGTGACTGGAAAAATTATGGCAATAGTGAACATTATTACATTTCATGAATCAATTGTTTCCCCTGTTACAGCTTTCAATTTGAAACGGAAACGGAAGGTGGGAAGCTCCGGCGAGATGTTTTAGCAGGAGGCAGTGTGAGTTCAGGAGGTACACAAACAGGAATCATTTCCCTGCTATCTGGTCAAGAGGAGATGTTTGCATTTCAACGAGCTGTGAGCTCTCTCTCTCTCTCTCACAGAAACACACACCTAGTGCGTGCTCTCAAACATTCATGACACTAGTGCGTGCTCTCAAACATTCCTGTATCAAATAGCATGAGAGCCAAGAAAGAATATCAGGAGTTAAAAACTTACTTGGACCATGACGAATTAAAAAAAAAAAAAGGTAAAATATGTAAGAATAACTTGTAGAAATATAGTCCCTTGTTTCATCATATGGTAATCTATTGACTATTTCTTTTACAAAGTAGTGTGCTTTGTGTCAAATCTCTTGATTAGGCTTGAGTACCTCAAGGAAAGCACTAACACCTATTAGGTTTAGTAATAAGTACTTATTAGGGTCAATTTTAAGTGGATGTTGATAAATGTATTCATATTTAAGAATGTATAAGAGGAAATAAGTATAATGTATAACAATACTAGTCCTAGAATTTTAATAACTGAGATGTTGTAGACTAGTTACTGGTAAAATTGTATATACATATCTTGGAGGCTTGAGACTTGAATTTAATTTCAAGAATCAAATTGTGCTTAACTTTCTAAACTTTATTCTTCTTTGCGGTAAGGTTGACAGGCAGACAGGTCGCATGGGGTCTGTAGCCTCAAGGCAAATCTTTTAGGTGTAATTTGGGTTAAGGTACATTGGGCATTCGGCATTCTATACATATATGAAGGATTACTAAAGTGATATTTTTTGTGAGATAGAATTTGTGAGTCTTATTTTACCATTTTCTTCCTTTCTTTCTTATTCGTAATGGAAACCTTCACATCTTGACATTTTTTATGACTTTGCTCACATTTGTACGTAATTTGTGTGGGCATCCTGTCTTAGGTTGTTTACCTGTGATAGATTCACTTTTACTGTCTATGAATTCCCGACTTTTTAGAGATTTTGTTTAATAGATAAATATTCATGCAGGTTTCCCGCTTGATTGAAATGCAAACTCCTTTGTACCTTGAAGGCGTTCGTAACCTTCATCCTTATTTCCACAGTCAACAACAAAGTTACGAGGTTTTGAGTGCAAACGCCCTTCAATAATAGAATCTTGGTGCAGCCTAATTTGTTGCATCTCTTAGTTCCCTTCTTATGCGTACAGTTTCTTCGTCATGACCTTCCAATTTATTCTGCTAAACATTATGTTGTTTATGACAAACCAGAGCAACAAAAGGTCAATTTTACTCCATTTACAAATACTCTAGTTGTACTTTCCTAGCTTCTGTTGATACAATTTTTGTTCTTGAATGGGATTGTACTCTTTTTAGCCAGACACTGTAGTTTCAGTCAAACAATGAACTTTTGCATTTCCACTATTACTGTTCTTCCATATTGCAAAGCTGGTCGACTCCATCTGTAATGGTAGAAAATAGGTGGCCAACCAAATAAAGCTTCTATTTTTAATATAAAGCCATTGGCTCTCTATTAGATGAACCAGGAAGGAGAATTTGTGAGTCCTTGATAAGCTCTGCACAATTGTCATTCGCACTATGATGATTGTGTAAAGATTTGGAGTTCCATCTTAAAAGGTTAACCTCGTTAAGAGGAGTAGCTCAATTTCTTTATAAATTGATCTATATTTTCATCATTATTCGATATGGAATTATATCACTTAACACGCTCTCGCGAGATAGTGACTCGTTTGAGCAGACCAATTTTGAAATTCGTGTGCTCATTTTTTAGTCTTAATCGAATCGAATCGCTCGTTAAAGTTTAATGGACTCTGATACTATGTAAAAATTTAGGGTTTCATCTTAAAAGGTCAATCTTATTAAGAGGAGTAGAACAAATTTTTTATAAATTGGTCTATATTTTCATCATTATTCGATGTGAGATTATATTCCTTAACAGATTGATGAACATGATCGTGTATGGCCAAAATTTACTGCACTAATGTCAATGGTATCTCTTTTCATATATTATTTTTGCTAGATGTGTTTGTTGGGAGTAGATTATGATGCGTTACGCTTAGCAGTTAGCACATTAGTATTTTATGAAATGAGCGGTTTAAAGGTCAAATATGTTGAGCTATCTTGGTTCTAAAATGTGTTTTTTTTTAATTTGTGAAGAAAATAAAAATAAATAAATAAACACGGTTATAAAAGGAAAAAAAATTATTCAGATTACAAAATTATGTTATGTAAGTTGAAAGAATCTTTTTATTTCTTTTATAATTTTCCTTCAAATTCAAGATGATATTTGTAGGAATTTTTAAGAGATAAAAATAGTAGAAATTACTCCACGCCAATAAATAATATATGACTAATAAAATTAATAATTTGTGACTAATAAATAATATGTGACCTAAAAAATGTGTGATTATGATTAAATTTGTAATTGTAATTTACAATTTGTGCCCTTGTGACTGTTACCTTATTCGATTTGTGACTGTAATCATAATTATGTGACATTTGTGATCTTGACATGTTATTAGGTGGTCACACCTGATTTTTGAAACTTTTTCACAAGTTTCTTATTTTTAAAAGTGTATCTTGAAATTTTTGTAATTATGTATTCTTATCTAAAAAGATGAAAACGTAAACCAACTTATAAGAATTTAGGTTACTCTTCTTAATAAAATTAACTTTGTAGATAGAAACTTACATCTTAATATCGTATCAAAGCTCACTAAATTTAATCGAGCAATTTGATCAACAAATTAAAAAACGAATTTCTATTGATCTGTTCAAGCGAGTCACCATCATTATGAGAGCATATTAAGGATAAATCTCACATAAAATAATTATCAAAATATATATCAATATATAAGGTCTTGAATTATTCTTATTAACAATGTCAACATTTTAATATGAAATCTCAAATTTTAATATGGTATCAGAGCTTATTAAATTTTAACGAAAAATTCGAAATTTTAGGTAAAAGACAATGTATGTGCGAGTTGAACATAGAGATTGTGATTTTATTGCATGAAAACAATTTTATTTTTTTTAACTAGAAAAAAGGAATATTGGGAAAAATATTCAATAGGATATGGATAATAAATCCTTATAAAAAAATCAGTAGAAAAACTTTAAGAAACAATTAATTCAGAAGAAACTTTGTAAACAAGGTCAAGAATCCATCTATAGATCAAGAAAATGAATAATTTACTCAAAATAAAAGTTTATGAAATCGATGTATTAAGAAAAATATCTCATTCGGATACAATTTATCAGTCAAAATCAAACATAAATTTTAACTATGCACACATGTATCATGTATGTTCAATTTTATCCACACATTTTGTAGAATTCACTAATAATTCTTTTATTATTCTTTTATATAAAAGGCTAATTGCAAACATAAGTATTTATTTTATGAAATGATAGGAAGCATAGATGCAAATTTCCCAAATTTGACATGTAAGCTTGTATTTAAATTAAGGGTGAATTCAATTAGGCTTTTATAGACATTTTTAAGTGATGAACTTTTATAAAATTGGTGAACTTTTATTGACATTTATAAATTTGTATTAAATTAATGAAAGTTTTTCGTACAACTTTCATTTAATTTTTTTTATATAGGTTTTTGTAAAATCCATTTGGTATACATAAGAGATGGATGTTTAACTCCCACCATCACAGACGGACCCACATGGGGTTATGTGGGATCAAATGATCCCACAATTTTTTGCCTTTTTTTTTAAAAAAAAAAAAATAGTTATTTTGATCCATTTACGGCCTACTTTGATGCACTAATTACAAGATGTCAAATGAAGTCAAAATATTGCATTCTTAATATTATTTTGAAGTACTCGTGGCTTAGTTTTTTCACTCATTAATAGCGTGCAAAATGGTTATCCATAGCAAAAATTGCGACATGTCAAAATATGCAGTTTCAAACTAGTATTTCAAGAGTTTTGATAATATGCTAACTTTCAAAATTCGTCGATAATCATATGCTTTCTGAATCCACATATTGCCTATGTCATGTAGAAGTTTGTTTCGAAAACTACATCGTTGTCATATCGAATGATCCAAACGGATATCGAAAATAGTTAAATATGCGTCAAACGTACGTCTAAAAAAAGACGTCGAATTCGTCTTTTCTTTAAAAAAAATCAATTATTTCATTAGCATTTATTATTTTTACACGATAAATTTTTCAATATAAGTTATATCATTTTATTAGAAAATTGTACATAAAATATGACGTCCTAAATTTTAGGATCGTTACAGATTAAATATAATTTGAATTACTTTCAAATTATATTTGCTTTAAATTTGAATTTCATATACTTTTTTCTTGAATTAAATTTAGATTTTTTTTCAATTCGTTTACTTTCTACATTCAATTTGATTTTCTCACTGTCGGCTTATTATTTGTCAACAAAATAGTAAACAAAACTATATAAATAGCAAAATTCACTCCATAATATTGATAATTATATAATTATATACAACGTTTTTAAAATATCAAAATACATATTAATTTATTTTATTAATAATATATTGTCAGTTCGAATTTTCTCAGGGTCGTTGAGGTGAGCATCTGACTGTAAACTTCAGGGTCCCGTAAAAATTAGTCGAGGTGCGCATAAACTGGTACGGACATCCACAATCATCAAAAAAATAATAATATGTTGTTTTTAAAAATATATATATATATATTAATTTTTGACCTCACAGTACAAAAAGTCTAGGTCCGTCCCTGTCCACCATTCCCTCCCCAATGTATAAAAAGTTTATTGTTGAAAAGAATATAAAAAATTTAAATCACCTTAATCAGATAAATATATAATCGTATTACATAAAAAATAATATAATTCTTTGAATGAAAAACTAAGGAAATATATGTTTTGTATTATTAATACGTCAAATGTTTACAACTTATTAAACAACCAATCAATCTAATTACAAACTAGTCTTTTATTTTATAAAATTAATTACAAATTGATTTTTTTTTTCCCCATAAAAATGGAGGGAGAGAGAACATTTCAAATTCATCTAGAAGAGAGAAATATGAAAAGCAAAAAATATATTCAAATAGAATTAAGTTATTTGTACCCTCTAAGTTATATATTGATTTATCTGATCCCACCAGCCCTCTTACATGAGAGTCGAGGTCCATGTCCATTAAATGCATGTGCCTTGATTCCATGTGAGAGGACGGATAAAGTCGGGTAAACGAACATGTAATTCAAAGAATACATATAGCAAGATCCATTAAAGTAACATTATTGATTTTGTTGCAATACTTGAATTTACTCAAGTAAATCCAATTATCCAACTCATGAGATTTCACAGATGTAATAGGTTAGGGACCATTTGTGCAAAAATCCCGAAAGGTGACCAATGTATCTATGTCAGTTTCACACACAACAAACACGTATATTATACTTATTTAGCATCAGTGTTTGAGGTTGAAAAGGAGAAGAACAGAATCCTGCCGCTGGCTTGCTTGTTCTTCCCTTAAGAAAGAACCCTCTCTTGATTCCTCTCCTCCACCTTCCACCCCCCACGGCCTCCCCTCCCCCTCTGTTTCTCTGATTCTCCACACACTCACTCATAGCCATACGTACGCATCCATATATACTGTCCGATTAATTATCTTTATTGCCGTTTCTAATTAGAAAAAAATTGAATCTTTTTAATTCATATACCTATTAAGTTGTCAATAATGGATATTGTGTACTCCCATTTGTCCAAAATCGAATCTTTTGCTCCTTCATTATTCTCAAATTTCCTGGAAACTTGAATCTGTAGAGTTGGGTGTGTTTTGAGATTTTATAAAAAGGGGGCTATTGTTTTGGAAGGTATTTTTTTCTTTTTCTTTTTTGAATTATGGGTAAGAGAGGAAAAATGCAATCCTTGGAATGTAAAAACAATGGGTTATTGTTGAATTCTCAGTTGAGACTCCAATTGAGTCCCCAAGATTGCAACTTTTATCCAGTTGGTGGGTTATTTGCCTCTGTAGGTCAAGTGGACAACAAAGAAAATGGCAGTTTTAAGTTTCCATATGTCGATTTGTTTGTGAAGTATGTATCATCGCCTGAGAGGTTTAAGATTTTGGGTGAGCAGGAGGAAAAGGGGGTGGTTAAGAAGAAGAAGAATGGACTTAGGCTTAAGGTTAAGATTGAGAATCCTTCATTGAGGAGATTGATTAGTGGTGCGATTGCTGGGGCGGTTTCAAGGACTGCTGTGGCACCACTGGAGACAATAAGGACTCATTTGATGGTTGGGAGTAGTGGGCATTCAACTATGGAGGTGTTCGATAATATTATGAAGACTGATGGATGGCCAGGATTATTTAGGGGCAATTTTGTTAATGTGATTCGAGTTGCTCCAAGCAAAGCCATAGAGGTACGTAGAAGAAAAAATAACGATGCAAATGACATTATCATGTTATTTAGTCTGAGTTTTTAATTGTTTTCTGTCTTGCTTGATTGGGGTTTTGCCTATATGATATTCTTTGTTGGTTAATTTTGACTCTCATTTTATATATATTTTGGTATTAGCTGTTAACCTATGTTTTTTGAGGTGTTGGTTTATGTTTGTTTGATTCGGGTGGTTTAAGAATAGCTGGTTCTAGTTCCCTATTATGCCGAGGCATGCACCACTTGTATGAACTACATAATTGAGCTTGAGGGTCATATATTGCTTGTTTTTGGCAATTCAAAGAGATCTTTAATTATGGATGCTTTGTGTTTGTTAATGTGAATGTTATCGTATGCCCAAGTATTGCTCCATGTAGAAGACTCGAATAGCATGTTTAGTTTGGCAATTGGATTCAATGGCACTCGCTGGCATTAAAGAAGAAAATAAGTTCAATCTTGTCAACAGTACCATCCAATCTTGTCCAATGTTGTGTACCAAAGTAGTTTAGAAGGTTTTCTAGCATCTCCATTATTTCTGATTGTTGGTCAATTCCATTTTGCATTCATGATAACATTGGTTTATTTTATCCCGTCTAATACACCACCTCATCTTCAGTCTCTTGAATATGTCTGTAGTGATGCTTGCTTATAAGAACCATTTTTCAGAAATGGTGTATATTGTTTTCTGTTATTCAGTCAAGAATATCATATTGCCCATAGGCATCAAGGTCTCAACAATTTCTGTAGCTTTTGTCAAGAAATTAATTTTGGGGAACAACGTTTTAAAAAATTCTGTCAAAAAGTCTCGTACTTTTTTCAGAACAATTTATTAGCTGATCCCATAGCATGAATTCTGAATAGGAATTCACGTGGCCAGCCCTAAATTTATTGGGAAGAATGCTTAATTTGTTGTTGTTGTGATCTTCCCTGGTTCTGACTTTTTTCTCAGGGTAAATATTTCAAATCTGCTAATTCTACTTCCCCTTAACCATGAGAATTTGATCTTTTGCAATAACTTCAAATTTCTTTTGTCTCAAATGTCTTCAGTTCTGTCTTTTCCTAAGAACTTGATAAAGACCAATATCTAGGACCTCCAGCCTTAGACACTGAGGTATGTTTCGTACATAGAACTAGATAGTACTGTAGGAAAGATCAGCTCTTTTTCTTTCTTAATACTGTCAAGTTTTCTAGAGGCTGCCTTACCAAAGAAGCCTTAGAAGGTGCAGTACCTGTTTTTTCATGGTTGTCACTTAATAATATTATTTCAAATTCCTTTCTAGAGGTTGATGGACGAAATATTTACCAATGATCTTTTGGCCAGAGTTTCTTACTTTACGTTTAGGATGACACTATTTAACCTGGTGTATAATTTTGTGTCTTACAGGTTAAAATGAAAGAAATTAACAAGTTACATCAAAAGTAAAAACATGAACGAAAATAAAAAGAAACTTGTCTTTTCTTCCCTCGAAAATCACTATAACTGCTAATATATTTACCCCCCCCCCCCCCCCCCCCCCCCCCCTCTCGACTCGCTATCTCCATCTACTCATTCCAACCGGCATTTTGCATTTGGGGATTTCTGACTGTAGATCAGGTGTCATCAGGTGGTAAGGTTTGGTTTTGATAGGCAGTTTGGGTGATTCAAGGATTGTGGATGGAGTGGTCCTCCTGTGTATATTGACAAGAATGTTCTTTTCATTATCGCAAAGTAAGTAAATTATTTTCTTGCCCTCTCACTTTTCTCGTCCTCTAAATTCTTTTTCTGCGTGTAAGGCGATGCATTATTCATGTTTGTGTACAATTTAGTTTTAAAAGTTATAATTAAATCTGTAACCTAAATATCTAATGTCATACTTTATCTCTATGAGCTGTGAGTTTTATCAAATTTGTGCGCATTTACAGATTCACTGTCCTATCAGATGTCTTGCTTATTTTTTGCTCACACAGTATCTTCAAACAATTTTTTGTTAGTTATTTAATCTTGCATTGTGCTTTTTTCCTGTTCCTGAAAGCTGCTAGTACTTTGCAGTTATTTGTTTACGATACTATCAATAAAAATTTGTCACCGAAACTTGGTGAACAACCCAAATTGCGTATACCTCCTTCATTGATCGCGGGAGCATGTGCTGGAGTTAGCTCGACTTTAGTGACATATCCCCTTGAGTTACTCAAAACTCGATTGACTATTCAGGTAACCGAAGGCTTAACTTTCACGAATTTAGGGTTTTCTTATTAAAAATGTAATGTTGAAATTCACGTTTGGCAAAAATAACTAACTTTAAAGTAAGTTCAAATTACTTTTAAGCCAGACAAAAATGCTCTTATTTAACTTTTCTTTTCGTTTCCATCTACATCCTTATTAGAGTTCTTGTTCCAATACAGGGAGGAGTTTACAATGGTTTGCTCGATGCGTTTACTAAAATACTGCATGAAGGTGGGCCTGGAGAGCTTTATCGAGGTCTGACGCCAAGTCTTATTGGAGTAATTCCGTATGCTGCCACCAATTACTTTGCGTATGACACACTAAGAAAGGCATACCGGAAAATTTTCAAACAAGAGAAGATTGGCAACATCGAAACACTTTTGATTGGTTCTGCGGCCGGTGCTATATCCAGTAGTGCTACATTCCCTCTTGAGGTGGCTCGTAAGCACATGCAGGTTGGAGCGCTTAGTGGGCGACAAGTGTACAAGAACGTGCTCCATGCTCTTGCCAGCATACTCGAACAAGAAGGGATTCAGGGTCTTTACAAAGGGCTTGGTCCGAGCTGTATGAAGTTGGTGCCTGCTGCTGGGATATCTTTCATGTGTTATGAGGCATGCAAGAGGATTTTGATTGAGAACGAAGATAATGCATAGAGAGTGGTTTTACAAATGAAACTTAGATTTAAGGATAACATATTTGTCTGATGTTGCATCATTTTCGTGCTTGAAAATTTTGACCTTTTGAGACTTGGATTTTTGAGGTGAGAACTGATGTCTTATTACAACCTTTTCAAGCGATTTTGGTTTTTATTTTAACGTGTTAAAGAATGACCAAATTTTGTTTGAAAGAATGATACAAAACGAGGTAAAGGCGCATGTTCCTTTCTAGGCTTAATCTATACTGTTATCATGATCCTTTCTATGTTTAACCTAGTTCAGTTTAAGATTTTGTGAATGTTTAAATCAATGTTTAAGGTTTTCATTTAGCGTTGGAATGGATTTGTTTACGTAGTGTACTTTCAGGACTGCAGGAAGAGTTTGTCTTGGAATTATTCTACTTGTAGGTCCCGTTTGATTGTGGTGAAATTTTCTCGAAAACATTTTCCTTTTCCACCCTTAAATTTGGTGTTTGATTGCACAATTTTTTTCATGAAATTTATTTTCACCCCTTTTTTAGGTACAACCATTTAAAGCACATTTTTCATCGTTTATTTTCCTATGGGTATGGTGGGAAAATGTTTTCCATTTTTTTTTTTTTTTTTTTTCAACTTTTTGGCAATGGAAACATATTCTAAATCCAATGGTAAAAAAATTTATCTATTTAATTGATAATTTGCATGAAAAATAAAGCCAAACGAACACAAAAAAATTTAAAAAATTATAATTTTAAATTATTTTTTTTTCACTTTTTTGCAATCCAAACAAATTTTAATACAGATTGTGAAAAAATTTATTCCAAAAAGTAACAATTTGCATGAAAAATAAAGTCAAAAGAATTAGGTGAAAAATTATACCAATCAAACACCGTTAATTACAATTTCCTCTAAAACAAATTTTATTCAATTTAATTCTTTGCCATTTATTTTCTTTTCACCCATTTTTCACCATTGCAATCAAACGGACTCGTATAGATTATATGTATGGGTAGAACTGACAGATGAATGCGTGTTTGTTGATATGAATTTCAGAAATTCAAATAGATGATGACCTGTACAAATTATCTGTACAGGTGTCAGAGCTCTTTAACTACCTAAGACTATGGTGCCAGTCGTGACGTTTTCACTCTTCATTGTTCTTTGGTACATTGACGTTTGAGGTTTCGAGTTATGGGGCCGGAAAAACCCTACTTTACAAGTAGGTTTCGAGTTCATCGAGTATTGAAAATTGTGTTCCACCTATTACAGTTTAAGAAATTCTGATATTAATTGTTTGGTACGTTGAATTGTCATAAACAATCGCTCAACTTAGTAAACTGAATAACACTAAATAGATTAAAAGAATTGTCTGTCCACTGTGTTTTGTTCAGCGTATCAAACATGTCTAGATTGTTTACCATGCTTCAATTCTCATGTCCCACTTGAACAAGCCATTTTGACACATCCATAAGACAGTTTTCAATTAAATTTCATTTTCTACACCTTCATATAATATATCATCATACGTTTGAAGTGCAAACATAAAATGCATGTTTCACCATTTCATTGAATGTAATTTCTTGTGCCATTGCAGAAGCACAAAAATGATCAGAGGGCATCCCCATATTTTTTTCCTTTTCGCCTTTTTCATTTTCATTCATTTTTTTGTTTCTGCTTTTTCACATCTTGAGGCGAATAATTCCACTTCTATAGGGACCAGGACCATGTATATTCATATCAGAATGCTTCAGCCTACAAAAATACCTTTTCAAAGTTAACGAGACTCCAATGCTCGAGTTTAAGCGCCAAATTAAACCCTAGATCTTGATTTTACTTTTAAGGTGTAGTTTCCAAACGAAATCAAACACGATTCCAAGATGCACTTCATAATCAAGCAATGGTGTATACGTATGAACTTCCTCAAAGTAGAAGAATTTGGTCTGGAAGGATTGTTCTTTACTGAACCGATCTAGAACACTGCACGGACTTAATAAACCCCATTCACCATCGAAAGTAAAACAAATCCGATAAGTTATTTGCGTAACTATTAGACCCTAATAATTCAGACAGATAAAAAGGTGACAGGCCTTGGACTTTAGGAGTATCCATGTCAATTTTGTTCTTCGCCTCCATATTCTCTTTCCTCTGCTTCAGCGGCCATCAATTCATCGAAGTCCTGTGTCTTCCCTAATAATATCTCAATCTACACGAGAAAAATGAAACATAAAAGGCGAGCTCTTCAACCAAAGGTAAATCATAGTCAAAAGGGAGGAAGAATGGATAGAATTCACGACATGTGCAATACACAAGAAGGTAATACTATACTATGCTTGTGCATAATAAACCGATTCAATATCACTTTATTGAGTACAATTTTCACAGCCTAAATAACAAGATATTACCATAACCAACATTTTTAATAGGTAAAGTTTATACTGATCGAATACCACTCAAATTTCGAGAGATGTCACACACATTCAAAGATGTTATCAAGTCACAATAGGTAATGCTTTCAACTAGAATCTCTAGAACTATGGAATCGCCAAATTTAGAAGTCACACAAGAACATCTACTTGGCACAACATATTCTGCTGACCTTCATCCATTTACGTCCTGTCATATTTATTTTTATTAGATGAAGAATTTCGAAGTTACCTTTGCCTTGGGGATTGGCCGTGCTCCTGGTTCATCCCTCATGTCAACAGTCAATGTTCTGATTTCTGCACATGGAACAAATATCTAAGCGCATGTTTGATATTAGTATTAGATCAAACAGCGCATTTCACTGAACAGGATGTAATATTCTTTTTCTTCTTTAATATAGTCCTGTACTGTCTTAATCCACCTTAACAAGCAGTCTATCAAAGGCAACATTATACTACAAAGTCCATGAAGAATCGGAATGAGGAGTAAAGGGAAAGCTGAAAAGGCAAAGGAGCCTTAATAAAAAATAATAATAATAATAAAGGTCAAATAGTCTTACTCTTTTCAACTGCAAATCCATTGTTTTTCAAAATTTCAGCGATACTGACCACTGTCGAAATAGCTGAAGGCAAAAAGCAATGTAACTTGTTATACTATACAATCGCATTAGGTCCCATTCATGAAAACATGCCTAGCAAAAATCCTAAGATCAAAAGAAATACCCATGCCAAGACCACAGAGTTCCACTTCATTGTATTGCTGCATGTACCTCTGCAAACATGATTATCAACTCATTAGATGACTATGAAGAACACTTGCAAGCTGCAGGCACTCATGTACAAACAAATCCCACATGAATATGATCTTAAAGAATATTTAATCCCTTTCGCTAGCAATGGCCTTAGAATAAAAAATTACCAATAATTTTCACACTACTACAAATTATCATCATCTTTAGCTCGACAAATCAAACCATGAACTTATAATCATTTAAGAGTGTAAAATGTATCTACCCGAATCAATGAATTGGTGTTCAAGCATAAACATAAGTAGGTTGTTCAAGCTCATTTTTTTTAAGCAACAGAACTAAGTTGAATCAAAGCTTGTTTACCTTTCAAATCAATCTCAAACGACATTATTTGCATGGATCATGAAGAGGCCAAGTGCACATTCAAATAATTGAAAGAGTCTTTTAACTCCTATGATGGGCTCAAGCGCATTCACCTAATACCTATTTCAAACAAACTTATGCTAATATTTAGCCACGAGAAAGTGGAGCTTCAGATAACAAAACTAGAGAAAATATATAAATAGGCAAGGGAAAAATGATTTCCATACCTCAAATTTGAAAATCTTTTGTAAAGTTCAAATTTAATATTAAAAGCCCTTAAAATATATAATCAGAAGAAAATGTTTTAAATTTGATTCTAGAGGGGAAAAAATCATGCAATTATGTATTATCTATTATGCTCTAACTCTTGAACCAATAGCCGACATCAAAGATGAATAATCACAAGAAACAAAAATGTAATAAACTCTCATTTTAATATTATTATCTTTCTTAAAACGATTTTTTAATCAATAAAGAAAACAGAAAATTGCTAGAGATACAAAACTAACAAATTATCAATTTTGTTTAAATTAAAAGCATTGGCTACTAGATAGCATGGGCACTAAATATTAAAAAAGTTGCATTTTAACTTATAGATTTTCCTTCTGTTCCCTTTAAACACATGCCTTGACTATGAGTAAAGGCAAAGAAAATAGTTTAAGAGGAAACACACAGAAACATGAAGACCATGTTTGGCCCCCATTTTCGTCAAACTCTTTTTCCCCCACACATATCATGAGAATCGCAACTTTTATCAACTTTTAAATCACATATTTCATCAACTTTTATCAAAATCTATTAAATATCTGATTTTTACCTAAGCCAACAGGCTCAAAATCATAAACCTATATATTTTCTAGATTTTTTTTTTGTTAGCTACAGGATTGTTCCCAAGCCACTCAAAACTCAAAAAAGGAAAAAATAAATAAAAGTAAACTATATTAAAATTAGATCTTTGGATAAACCCTGAAATGCTAGCCTAATTAGATACTTGCCGACAAATAAAGAAGAAAAGACAAAAAAAATTAAAATCTTAGATCCAAATTTTGTTGACCTTTTCCTGAATTCCCAATATATTTCCGCAGAAACTCGTTTATAAAATGAAAGTACATAAATTCTTAATTTTCCGCTAAACCCTAAAACACAGTAACCCGTCTTTGTGTATCTATGTAAGTGTGTATAGATAATTAACAATAAAAACGTAAAAATATTCTTGAAATCACAGGCCGATAACTTATCACAATATTTTTCCTCAGCAACTTTTGAGGGGACAAACTAAAAATAAAAATAAATTAAAAAAACCTCTAGCAAAACCCAGAATCCCAAAACACGGAAAAAATACATGCGCACATAAAAAAAAATAAAAAATCATTTACAATTTATACAAAAAAGAAAAAGAGAGAGACCTTGGAGAGATTGACATAGAAGAAGAGGGATTTCTTGGTGTTGGAGACTTGGATTCTGTTTTTCTTTTGCGATTCAGATGAAATGTTAATATTGTTAACTCCCTCAGTTATGCCCTCCATTTTCTTCTCGGTTGTTCTTTCAAAATCTGAGAATCTCAAGCCTCAATCCGAAGAAGTGTTTTCATCTGGGATTATATAGATGGGATATTAAACGGAAATCGCATTTTTTTCATAAGCGACTATAGTTTGAATATCAGTACTGTTGGGATACCACGCGTAAAATGTGTTTTTTAATCGAACATGAAAAATAGAATACGGGGTCTTGTAGTTATAACAAGGGTATTTGGTACAAAACGTTCCTATCTTTGTATGTTTTTGTGTAAAATGTTCTTACCTTTCATTTTTTGGTGCAAAACGTCCTTACCTTTCACTTTTTTAGCGCAAAACGCCCTTTTGACCAATTTTTAACTTAAAATGACTAATATACCCTTCTATTTAAGTAGAACAAAAAAGAAAAGAAAAGAAAAATCAAGAATAAATTGCAATCTTACTCCTAAACTTTCTAAAAAATGCAAATCAATCCAAAACCTATAAAAATATGAAGAACAAAAAAAAATCTCTTGCCCCTTTTCAGCCGAATGCATGAACTCATTTTCTGGTGACTTCCGGCCGCCCAAACTTTTAACAGTTGGTCCCAACATGTTCTCCTCATTACCGTCTACAACTACATACCAAGAAATCCCCATAACTCATTGTAATTTGGCCTGAAATCAAATTCAAAAATTGTAGCCTGAAAATCGGTCAAACACCCATAACTCGCCGTCTGGCCACCTAACCGGCCGGAATCCACCATTGGTGGACTCCCCTCATCAAGTCGAAGCTATCTATGTAAACAATTTCCTCCAACAACCACCAATTTCAAAGCAAAAAAATCCAGTCGCCTGCGCTCGCGAAAATGCCACAAAAATGGCCAGATTCCGGTGCCCTCCAGACGACCCATGGTGGCGGACGACCTGGGCTGGGTTCGCCTTCACCTGACACACCAAGCCCAACCATGGGTCAGGGTTAAATGCACCTAGAACCCGTTCAATTTATGGAAGCCTTGAAGAATTGGTGCGAAGGATACGGGTTTAGCAATTTTGATGTTTCAGGCTGTTGAGTTGTTGTTTGGGGTAGATTGGTTCCATGGTTGAGGTCGCCTGGTTGTGGGCTGTCGACCGATGGTGAGTTCCGATCGTGGGGGGCAGCGGGAGATAATGTTTTCGGCGATTTTCAAAACTTTTGGCAGCGAACTTTGAGCATTAATTCTGGCCAAAATACTTGATGAAGTTGGGAGAGGTTGGATGGGAGTTGAAGAGGAAGTTAAGGGCTATCGACCGGTGTCCAAGTCCAGCAGCTTTGACGGCTGTAGGTGGGCCGGCAAGCGACGGTGGGATGGGGGTAAGGTGGGGGAAGAATTTGAAGTTTGGAGGGTTATTTGCACTTTTTAAAACGTTTTGACCTATATTTGAAATTTGTTCTTTATTTTTCTTTTCTTATTTTTTTTTTGTTCTATTTAAAAGGAATGGTATATTGGTCATTTTAAGTTAAAAATTGGTCAAAAGAGCGTTTTGCACCAAGAAAGTGAAAGATATTGACGTTTTGCACAGAAACATACAAAAGTAGGGACGTTTTGCGCCAATTACCCTTATAACAAATAAATGTAAAATATATTTTAGTGTTTAAACTTTAAAGAAATAAATAACTACGTTAGCCCTTGTTTCCTTTACTCGAAAGCTTTCAGTAGATTTTTTCCTATTATTTTGGGGGGTTGAGTAAATAATTTTGTCCATGATATTGAGAAGGGTATTGATGCCGAGCATTTTGACAAGCTCTTGACTATCGCAATTATTCCTTCCGTCCTATATAAATAGGTTGATTTTTCTTAATTTTTTTGTTCCAATTATGTGGTCCTGTTTTTTTATTGATAATGCTTTATTTTGTTCGTTTACTAATATACACTTATTTAATTTGCCTAATTATTCAATTTTTTTACTACTTTCAATAATAATATACTACTGATTGTTGATAATTGAATAAGGATAAACTATAAAAGTTTTTAACAAAAATTATTTTTTCAATAATTAAATAAAATTTCTTAATCTGAAAAAGTCATAGATGAGATGAAGGGAGTTCTAGCTAGAGTTTGCATGGGGTTCTTCTATCGGTTTTGCTACAAGGACAGTGTTTGATGACCAACACCACGTGACGCCCAACAACCAAGTATTTGTAGGAGTGAGGTGAGAAAGAAACCAACGAGCTCATCTAGCCAATATCAATCATCACAAGCATAGTCGAAAATCAACTTAACAAACGAATAGAAATTATTTCAGAAGCACTCTCCATAACAAAACTAATCATCACATTTCTGCACAATAATATTCATAACACGACAAATTTGAAGTTTTAAGACAACAACTATACCACGTGAGAACATTAATGAAAGAGACGCAGCGTTTACCGAAAAAATTATGGACTAAAATAAGACGACTCTTGACAAATTCATTTATCTCACTCCTTCGGGTAAATGGTACAACATAACTTGGAAATCTGCACTCGACCGTTTTTTCATTAGTACTGTCGATTATTGCCAGGTCCATCTTACAAAACGAGCCATTGGTTTCTTTGTCTATATACACTAAGGCAAGCATCACGACGAGACATTGAACTGATAGTAAAAAATTGTTTTCAAAGTAACTTAACAGTTGACACCACATTGGCCTTGAGCAGCAGCTCTCTTTGTAGCCTCCGACGTAAACGGATCGATCCGAACCCAAAGCAGGGAGAAAATGGATGCGAGGAGTATTGACCAGACGATGACAATCGTAGGCGTGCGGTTTTTGCCGGCCCAACAAACCTTTGAGGAATGGGTAAAGGTGAACAATAACCCAAATAGCGAAGAACAACTTCCCGAACAGAGGACCCCACGACTGATATCCGCTGTTGATGGCGTATGACACACCAGCGACAATTCCTACCAAGTTCACAATAAGGACAGTGGTTGGAGGAATGAGGAGGGATGTCCACTTGAACACATAAAGCTCCGCAAAGTCTCCATCTTCGTCAGATGCCTTTGAAGTGACGGTGAAATTTTGTATCTATCCCAGCAAGAACTTTGAGGAGACCTTGGAAAACAGCAAAGAGATGAGCCGATGTTCCACCAATGACCCAGAATTGTTCATTTCTCCACCAGTCGTCGACGCTCACACCACTCCACCTCATTTCCAGAATTCCAGTAGCGAAAATAGAGACGAAGAGAAGAATGAACCACATGCTAGCAAAATTGCTTATCTGCAAAAGAATAGAAGTAGGTGCATGGTCAACAAATGGCATGCAGAACACTGGAAATGGAAAAATAGCACAAAAATACCATCATGCTAATTACATCTTATTTGACATAATAAATACATGGTAGGGAAATCCTTGTCTTTATAACAGGAATTCAACATAGGAAGTCGTATACCGGATCCCCACCCACGAAGCTTCTAATCCCGTGGAAGGAAGGGGGAAGCATGGTTCCTGGAGCCCAATGCTAAGCTTAAAAACAAATTTATTTAAACATGACTTTTGGTTTCCAAATTTGGATATTTTGGAAAAAAGTTGCTTATTTTGGAAGTAACTTTTGCCTTGCAATACTTGCCAATTTCCAACTTTGACCAATAAATTTTTCTATAAATTTCAAAGCTTATAATTAAACTTTTTAAGCTTAGACAAACATACTCTTGGCTATTAATCTTGGCTTCTCAAGCAGGTTGATGATGCGTGCAGATAGTAGAAAAATTAATTTAACAGATGAACACTAGGCAGATCGGAAAAAGACAAGTTGAAAAACACTTTCAACCAGCAATAGTGAAATTTGTAACTTACCTCGGGAATGATAAATTTATTAGTAAGAAGACATATAGCTGGAAGAATGCAATAAGCAAGCAGCGGAATAGAGGTAATGGGATAAACAATAGTGTTGATATACGCCAGTCTCTCCAAGAGCTTTAGTTTTCCATTGTAACCATACCATATAGGGCAATGCCGACTCAGAAGAATTTCAACGGATCCCAAAGCCCACCGAAGGACCTGATTCAAACGATCCGAGAGATTGATGGGAGCAGACCCCTTGAAAGCCGGGCGAGGAGGCATGCAATAGATTGAAATCCATCCTCGTGCATGCATTTTGAACCCCGTTAAAATATCTTCTGTGACAGAACCATATATCCACCCGATCTGAAAGCAAAGAATTAATCTCAATAACCTAGTAACTAGAAATGCAAATGTCATCTATAGAAGTCAAATTCTTTTCACTGTGGTCACGGAACCTTTTTTGTGTTCCAAGTTAGTCAAAACTTCATTTTTGTTCCATCTTAGGCACTTTATTTTGCTGAATTAACAAAAAAAAGCTGACATGGTTAATGGAGAATATGATGCACACGGATGCAGTATGGAAAATCCATTAGTGCAGTACTGTTATTATCCAACTAGGCAAAGAAACATATTGTTAGACAAGTTTTGCACTTGAAATGCGCTTTGAAACAAAAAGTTCAACATAAAACACGAGTATGACAGAAAAATGTATTTTGGTCCAGTTGGACAATAAAAGTAATGCACCAATGGATTTTTCATGTCATGTCATCCATTCCACTAATTCAGCAGAGAGACGGCAAAAAGCTTTGTGCCTAAATGAAAACAAAAATGAAAGTTCAATGACTACCTTGAAAAAGTTCGGTGACTTGAATGAAACATTGCTACAAGTTGGGTGAGAGTTTTAACCCATGGGAAAACTATCAAAGTTACCTCTTTGCCCCACTCAGTTTTGTCCTCGTACCCACAGCTAATGACGTGGATTGCTTCTTTCAAAAGAGTAGCAGGATTTGTCGACGGTGGAATGCCTCCATGTTCCATAAAGGTGGCAGCAATGAAAACGGGTGATTGACCAAACCGCTTCTCCAATCTCTTTTGAGACAAAAAGTGCGACTTCTCATCTTCATATCCTGTAAAACTCAAGGAATGCATTAAGCATTAATCACCATGATTTAAGTCATGCTTGTTTCAGAATTGCTAGTAATATAGCTAACAAGTTGAAACTAAATACAGAGTCAAGAAGTTTAGAAAGTTGTATATTGTGCATAATTTCCAAGCTTAATGTGTCTACTCTTTAATAGCTTAAGCTTCTAAATGAGGGGGTTTGACTTCCTTATCCAAAATTGCTCAATGTGTAAACAGACTTGCCTTCCACACCCTCTTCAATGTCCTCCATATTAAAGATTGGAATGGTGGATTCAGTCCTTTTTGCTGCTCTCTTCTTGTCAATGTATTTCTTATCAGCATGCCTTCCCTTCTTTCTAGAGCCGCAGCAGCTCTTGACAATAATGTTTGGCTGCAAATCTTCCTCAGTTAGAACTGGATCATACCCGTACAAAGCTTGCCTGTTAAAGCAACATCCAGTTCCCACATAGACTGGACCCTGAATCCCGTCGAGCCCTTTCAAGTTGATCTGTAGCACAAGACCATAACAAAGTCGATAATGCGTTTATGTAAAAAATAATAGCTGATGTTATCGAAGTTGTAAAGACTTGAGTGACACATACATCAAAGAATACAATATTGCGGTTGGCATATCTATCGTGCCAGTCGATGCCATCAAACCGTTGTGGGAATTGAACATAGCAAGTCTTCTTTCCAAGAACAGGGTCCATCATGAAACACATAGCTTCTTTAAGAGCTTTGCTGTTGTTGAAGTAGTGATCACAATCCACATTCAAAAGATATGCACCATTTGTAAGAACAGCAGAGACGCGAATCTGCAGAACATACCAAAAAAATGAGATCATAGAGAAATTCATTCTTCACTTAAAAGCCCCTCCAAAATTTTTTAAAATAATAACAAAATAACAGTGACGGCAAGCAAAGGATGGTTACAGAAACTCTTGCGCACTGCGGTGAACCAACCTGAGAGCATACTGGAGGATAAGATCGAGGAAAAAGTTTTCATTACTCTCTTTTTTATACTTTTTCCCTTCAAAATAAGCCATCGCTTAATGTAGTATTGAGGATGTTATATACGATGTGAAACGCTATGCCCAGTTAGAGTTGAGGTTAAAATACTACAAAGGAGCTTAAATGTGCCTAGCTTAAGAAACACTGTAAGTAAATATAAAACGTCAATCCTATACTGGAAATTTGGCACATCTTTTGAAGAACAGGGGTCATTATTATCTATACCCAATCATCACCCCCAACAACAATCATATGGTTATTAGAAATTTAATTCACAAACTAGCAAGTCAATCAAACGGCATGTGATTAGTTATTCACCAAATTCACACCACTGTTATCATCAATTGTGTTTTCATACAGTAATGGCAACAGGGATAGGTAACCAATAACCTACCAAGGCATTCATGGCTCCAGCTTTCTTGTGATGTTGGAATCCTGGACGCTTCTCACGAGAAACATAAACCAGGCGAGGAAGTTCATTTCCATCTGTATCAAGACCCCCACTATGGCCTAGAAAAACCTACAATCCATGAGTGAGTTAAGTGTTAAAACAGGATGTACGGCTAAGGCATAAACTTGGATACTTCAAAACTCAAAAGACAACTACATCACCTGGATCATTCCCGGATGATCACGAGGGTTATTTCCAGGCCAAGACGTTCCGTCTTGCATTGTCCATCCTTCTTCAGGCATCTTTTGAGCCTTGGCAACAAGTGCATTGATGCGTACCTTAAACTCTTCATATTCTCTCTGCAGAACAATTTTTAACACACAATTATCCACAATGTACTATATTTTTCTTCCCTGAATTGCTCAACGTCTGTATCACAGTGGATAATCTCCGAATAAGGAATTTTTATGCTACAAAGTGGTGTTATATTTGTATGAGAGGGGATGGGGAGACGATTGACTACCTGTTCCTTCATTGTGACGGTGCTCGTTTGCGGTGGAACGATATTCTGGTTTCACAACATATGGATTGGGTGTTATAACAAAGGATGGAAGATGTGTTAAAGGCATGAAGGAAAAAGTTTCATAAGAAGGACGATAAGCTTGTTTGGGACCTTATTCTAAGTTGCATTGTATGGTGTGTGTGGAGAGAAAAACATCTGTTTTGATGATCATACACGAGCAACTAAATAAATTAAAATATTATTTTATTTGACATTGTATACTTGATTTAATGCTGCGGCTACTACTCGTATAAATGGACTGCCCAATTTCATGTTGTTTCTTTCTTATTTAAATTGATAATACACTTCATGTGTACTATCCTTTAATTAATAAAATATTTGATTACCCATCAAAAAAACAAATTTAGCAAGTAGTTTATCTCCCTTGAAAAGGGAATGGATGTTTAATTCGGGAGATCCCAAAAAAAACTTTTGTTTTCATATTTTCTATAGGTACTGTTGTAAGCTACCTTCATTGCTCTCCGTTCTTTCACAAAGGAAGGCTGAATCTTGTCCTTAAGGTAATCAATCTTCTGAGCAAAATAGAATTCAGGGGCCCTTGGCTCAATGCTATGCTTCTTGCAGAAAGGCACCCATTTCCTAGCAAACTCTGCAGTTTCAGAAAGGGCTTCAAATGTTAGCATTGCTGAACCATCATCTGACACGTAACAGGAGACTTTGTCGACGGGGTAATCCACAGAAAGGATGGACAGCACGGTATTGGCAGTGACAAGAGGAGGCTCTTTCATGGGGTCCACTGTACTGACAAATATATCGACAGGGGCTAACTGGGATGGCTCACCCTCCCTGTCATATCTGAGAGAAAAAGAAAAAGAAAAAGAAAAAAAGGCAAGGCGTCATTCAGTACTCATGGTATTTATTCGAACTTCCTTACAAGGGCATTTAACTTTAACAATCATATGACATTCACAAACCTTATTGCGAGTCTGTCCAAGTATGTCTCACGATTGACAGGATACCACTTTGGAAACTGATCCAGAAGCCAGGAAAGAGCAAACCAAACCTCACAGATAACTGATGTCAGCCACAAAGGATAAGCATCTTTTACCGGATGAGTACAACGGTATTGCAAGAAGAAGCCCAAGATAATCAACCGAAGAACTATTATAACACGATACGGGGTAAGATGAGAAGAAGAAATAGGCACAACACGACTCATGGGTTGGCGAGCATCATCAGCCCTGTCAGAGAAACGACCTATTAGCAGTCCAGAAGGATGTAAAGATCAAAGTTGCATGATGTGAAACTACGTGAATGGTCACCCTTCTTGAATTAATTAATGCATCAATAAAGCAGCAGACTTAAAGTAATTATCCGAATGTTCAAACAGAAATAGTAGCTCAGCAGTGCCCTGAAGTGAACTGAATAATCCCCAACGGTTTGATATTTATCCTGAATATGCCCAAGAAAAATAAAGAGAGTAAAGATTCTTACATTTGTAATTCTTCTCCATTTGACCCTGTGCCTTCAATGTCTCCTTTCCCTTCACTGTATCTGTTGTTCACTTGCACCATATTTTTCTCCTGTTTTAGTTTCCAACTTTCCACTCTCTCCTTCCAGTCGACATTTCCAAGTCCATAAGAATTCAAGTCTTTTGAAGGGTCCACAATTCTCACAGGAACTGAACCAAATTATTAGTCAGTAGTTTCTATATAAAAAGGAATTTAGAATACCAAGCTAAGCAGATGCTAGTCAATTCATGTGTGTATAGATAAGAAGCTTAAGAAGCTTACCAGGCTGCCTTGGATCGATATAGGGAAGGGAGTGAACATGCCGGTCAGGGCCTAATGGTCCTGACGTACTTCTTACAGATTGAGTGTCTTGTATAGAGCTGGGAACTTCCCCAGACAACTGTCAATTATGTAAACGTTTGTGAGAAAATATATACCATCAGAATAAATTTAGTCGAAAGAAGCAAAAATACAGTCTCCATCCTAAACTGCATATGGGTTTTTCAAAATGAAGTCACACTATTGACATTCAGATGACATTTTTATGTTCCTTCCAATAGACTAACAAAATGACTTGAGGAAAAGAACAAGGGACTCGTATGAAAAGCAATGAGGAAAATCATGTGCCGATGGAGCCACAAATACTGGAGAAAACTATACTCTAAGGCAGCTGGATTTAAGTTCTAAGCATTGGAACTGTCCATTTTTATGTCATAAATTGCAGCTTTAGAATCTGTTATGTATTATTGCTAATAGATACATAAATAAATCACAACTTTTTTCTTGTCGGTAGAGGAGGTAGGGGTCAATGACAACCCCCACTCCCAGGCACATGTGGAGTTCATAAAAGATATAAAAAAAATCAAAATAAAAACTTGCCAGCTGCCCATTAGTAAGAAGAGGGATTGGTTGCTGTGATTCGCGTCTACTAGATGAAGAGAGTTCAATATCGTCTCCCTGCCATTGGGATCGAGTGTTGCTCTTTCCCTGAGAATAACTGAATTCATTGTCTAAATCATCAACATCATCCTCATCATCATCACCTTCAACTCGTGGACTCCCTAAAAGATGAATGACTAATTAGTAAGTCCACAAACCTCCAAACATAAGAATAAAAAAAGCATAAAAAATAAAAAATAAAATTATAAAAGAGACTGACCCTTGTGTCTTTTGTATCTAGTCTTGCATTGGGGACATGACTGATTTCCATCTTTTCGTTCGTACTCGTAACATAAACGGCAAACTGGAAAAGCGCATTCGTTGCAAGCAACAAATACATCACCATTGGCAGTCAGTCCAACTGTATCCCCACAGATCTGACATACCTGACCATTCAAGTTCTTCAAGGGCTTTGGCTGCATTATGTGCAAGCAATAAGTTGATCAAATTAAACTAAATAATTCGCACACAATTTGCTTCCTGTGTACACATAATCGAGCATATCAAATATAGAGGCAGTCCACTAGATTGGAAAACGTAGCCACATTGAACTACCTGAAAACTAAAACCATTCCATCGTGATGGGATTCCACTCACTGTACAAGAATCTAGTGAAAACCATGGAAAGTAAAACTATGCACCAAAAGAGCTTAATTATTGAAACTGAGAGAAAGGTTTAGATTCAGGTTGAACCAATCAAATACGTGCACTGTGTGCAAAAGTGCATAGAAAATAAGATGGATCTAAATTTGAGAATTCTTGATGAAAATCCCCAAAAGTGAATTTAAAAGAATCTTACAATACACAGCGGCAATCAGCAATCATAGTAAGATCACAGAGATAAGATAATTTAATACTCGTCACATAGAGATGCAAAGTTAGTCAATCACTGAACTGAATCGTCAAGAGCCCAGATCAACAGAATCATAAAAACAACACACTATGTTCTCTAAATCCAACATTTATTTTATCCACCCTTACACATCATCAAGAAACATTGATTGCAAATCCATGGATAGATACATATTTAGGTCATAACTGTGACTGACGAAGATAATAATAAAAATACCAAACTTACATTAACTGGATCCTAGTTCGCAAAAGAACAGACTCCAGCTAAACAAAATAAAACTAAAGAGTCAAAATCAACATTGACTAGCAAGGGTGGGGGGGGGCTAATCTTGAGCTTATCACTCACTGCTTAAACCAAGACATCCATAACACAAACAAAATACTAAAAAACAACTATTTACACTTCAAATTCCAAATTTAGATTTGAACTTTAGCCAAAATTCACCTCCGCTCTACCAGGCCTCAGATCTAAACACAAAATTTCACTAAAAAGAAAAATGAGAAATACTGTAAATTAGGACTGAAGATCGAAATGGATTTTTACAAAAGCATACCGCACTATCAGAATCATGACGAATTCTAACAAGCTCATTCCTCTTGTAAGATCCAGCCACCATTCCAGCATTTGCTTCCATTTTCTCTAGATTCCAACACTATGATTGATATTATAATCAGTATAGAATCAGATCTGTACTATATAATGTGGGTTTAGCTTAATTGAACAAAAATCTTTAAAAATAAAAAATTAAGGGAAATTTGAGTGTGAGAAAACGAGGGGCATTGGTATGATTCTTAGCGTCAATCAATTGGCCATCTCTTTCTCTTCCTCTCCCCCTTGAATTTCATCACAGGCTTTGTCTTTTCATCATTCGCTTAGGCGATTATTTTTTCATTTTTTAACATTAACGTAAGGATTTTTTTACTGGACGAACCGGTCGTCAGTCCACGACAAATGGCTTGGCTTGGCTTAGCTTTGGCTTTGGCTTTGGCTTTGGCTTGTGAATGGAGATGTGTGCGGCGTGCTTAATAAAATTCAAATAGATTTTGTACAGCTCTGGCAAGTGGCTCCATGCTGTGACCAGCCTGTACTTTGTGGTTACCGGTTGTTGCCAGTTACTCTACTTCCGACAAATTATATAGCTGTCGGTGGATTCTTTCTGTGCATTGCCTGTCTTAAAATGGACCTGGATTTCATCAAAATTACTAGTTAACCCCTACCCTATTTTTCCTTATTATTAATTTATTATTCACCATTGTTATGCTCGTACAAAGACCGCGTGTACGTATCAATGGGCTGTAAAATGGATCGAGCTCGGTGGCGAAATGTTCCTGACGCAACCCATGTTTAGGAGTATCGGTCCTCGCTTGACATGGTCAAGAAAAGGTGTGTTTAATGCAACCTCAGTGATAGTGGCCCGACAGATTAATTTGTAATTGTCAAATCATGCATGTACATGAAAACTAAGTGGGAAGGCTACTTCATTTCAAACGATCAAGCAAAAGCAGCAATGTCGGGTTCTTTTCTTTCGCCAATAGACTAGACGGTTAGGATATCATCTTTTTATGTTGAGAACATCTGAAAGTCAACTGGCACAAGCCCACTTGAGCTAAGTTTTATGCACTGTGATGGGAGATGGATACACTTTTTATGTCGAGATTGGCTAGTACAAGATAAACAGGAGGTGCGGGTCTAGCACCTAACAAAATTTAGACATTGTTAGTCAATGTTAAAAAATAAATAAAAATAAAATCATTGAAAGTCATCAATCATACTATCTCACTTTTCGAGCAACTCATTTTTTAAATTTAAATTTGTGCAGCCATTTATATTGTTTCGAATGTTTGACCATTAGTTCAACCGGCTACCCGATAACTCACATCTTTTTTGGGTCAATGCTCAAGTCGATTTTTATAACTACGGCTATAAAACTAGTGTTATATATATAATTTGATGATTTAACCTAATATAAAATTCAGTTCTTCTACTGATACCGAAAAGAGGGGTACCGAAGGACGTACCCCCCTCACATGGGAGGTGGGAGCCACAGCTCGGCATTATTTAATGCAGGCGGGCCCCACGCCTCATGTGAGACGAGTACACGCTTCGGTACCTCCCCTTCGATACCGTTGGAATAATCCTATAAAATTTCCCTCCATTTGAACTCCATTATTTGAAATTTTAATAGTTAGAATAGTATTTTTTTTTAAGAAATTGTGGTTAAAAAGAAAGAAAAAGTTTTTAGATTACGTGTAATATTTTATTTTATTTTGAAAATTTGTAATTGATAAGAAGAGAAATAAAAACGAATTATAATTTTAATGGTTTGAAATGTTAACTGAACACACACACACATAGCAGTGAGAAAATGTGGATATTCGTGTAAAAAGAAATTGTTCACTTGGCATGTTTTCCATGGGTGCCTGCAAATTCATTTCTATCTGGAATAGGATTGGGAGGTGGCGGATTTGGGGCTATGTTTGCCGATAAATTGCGGGTGTAAATCGGAGGTTCGACGTCTGAATCTGTACGCGCCACCATTCCACCGCATCCAATACTATTACAGTGCCTTAGCTATGTCAATTTCCCTCTGTTCTTAATGAGCTGATTCAATTCCTTTGCCAAATTTTCATCCCAAACTGAACCAGATGAACCCTGTCTTCTAAAATGATTTTGAAGATCTCTGTAGACTGTAAAGTAGACATCAGAACAACGGTTTTTCGTGGAATTGCAAATTTCCAGCGCCGTGTAACCTTAGTGTCTTAACAAGAAATTTCATACAGATTTGAAGCAAGCTACAGAGATGGGGATAGAAACAGGGATAGAAACAGAAATTTAAATTAGCTGACGTGGAGGAGTTAAAAAGACATAAATATTCTTCCTCTACTCTTTTAGTTAACAAAAGGTTCTAATTTCTTAATATAGGATAATTTAAGTTTATTTCTCTTAATAAATAAAAAAACCAATTATGCTAGAATTTAACAATTTATTAACTTTCTAAAATATTAATTTCTCAATTAACTTTAACTATATAAATGCTCAGATATGCTTCTAATAATATTCAGAAAATAATTAAATACAATATAATAATTGCAGAAAATAATTAAGTACAATATAATAATTGCAGAAAATAAAAGATAGCTAAAATTTCATAATTAGCAGGATTGCAAATATTAATACAAATAATTAACATAAATAAGAAAGATCTTACAGTATTGAAGCAAAAGGTAAATTCAGAGTAATATCAACGAGATTTCCCTCGAACTTGCACCCATATGTTTGTATACTCAGATATAAGTAATCAGTGTTATTTGAATTTAAGAAAGTGGGTTATGGTCCAACATGACTTCCACACACTCATTAGTTTTCTCTCTGACTCTTTTGCATATCTCACAATGGATCACACGGAATCACAATTTTCCTTTCAACTCCTTGTTAAAACATCACCATGAATGGTAAAAGGGTTCAAATGACTTTCTCGAACAACGCCAAAAACTCCTACACACGGAAACATGCAAAAAGATGCTTGCACTAACCCTCAAAGCTTTCACCATTAGAGCATAAGTAAGATAAGAGTTTTCGAGAAAATAATAAGGATGAAAAAGAAATGTTTTGAAACAACTTTGATTTCATAAACACATCACACTAATATCTCTTACATAAGAGTACACATACATATTTCGGCTACACTTTTGGTACTTTCTCTAAGGAAATTAGAACTCCATAGAGATTACCTTATTACAAACTTCACTTGAAAGAGAGAAACTGAAAATGTTACAAGAATTGAAAAACTAGGTAGAGAGATAAATTTTTTATTTAAGACTTGGATACCTTCTTCTTAGAATTCGTCTTCAATTCATATTTATAGACTTAAAAAAGTTTCTACAGTTATCATTCATTATTGTTGCTTTAATTGTGTAGGGTTTTGAGAATCTCACTGTAGAATAAAGTTCTTTTGTCTTAATATAAAAATTATTGGGGTAAACTCACAGTTTTTCTTTACCAGAATCTTTTTGATAAAGTAGTGATAAAGGGTCCCTTCTACTTTCCCATATGTGACTCAAACCACTCATCCGGAAATTCATCTGGATCTAGAGAAATTGGTGAGATGTCACCTTCAGTGCAACAGTATTCGCACTTATGTTTTGGATAACGTCAAAATTGTTTACACAGCTCTTCTCTTGTCTTTTGTATCCCACTAACTAGTCCTTCAAAGATATGATCACTCAATATGTCAAGATAGTGTCAATCTTCTTATTTAGTGGGTGTCACAGCTTTATTGTAGATCATGTGATCTTGTGACTCGTACACCCATATGTTTTGTATTTCTTCAATAATTTTTTGGATATGCTCAAATTGTTCCTTGTATCCCTTGGCTCTACGAAAAGTTATCATCTTGATTATATCTTCTGGTGTGGATTCAATAACTTCACTCTTTCAAGCTGAAGATGTTTGGTGGTAGTAGCCATTCTGATTACATGGCTTGCTGGAAGCATACTATCTTCTTCATCATCCCATTCAGGACTTGCAGTGAAAAATATGATATAAATGTTCTTATGTTTAAGAACTTGACAATATCTTTCAATAGCACGGACTACATCTTTTGGTAGCATAGAAATTTTTTTGAAGGATTCTGATGGGTAAATACAGAGTATATTTTTCATTTCATACAGAGCATGAACCCAATAATCTAGAGCTCCTGGATAGATATTAACTTTGTTATATGTTCCATACGTTAGAGTTTTCATCCATCCTCCAATACTAGTATACCAGTAGCAGACAAGATTGAACAATACGTATGCCAGAATAAAATCGTTTTTATTTTTGATATCCATAACACCAGGAGTATTACAGGCCTTGATAACATTTGAGCGATTTAAACTCTGGTATAGAGATACTTTTCTTCGTAAGTTTTTTCTCTTGTGAGGGAGACGAAGTAGTATATTTTTTGACAGATAGTTTATGAAACTTTAATGCTTCTTGTTCAATATTGACGTTAGAGCCTTCAGATTTATTGGCACTAGAACCTTCAGATAATACAACCTTGTTGGCCTTTTCCAATATTGGCTTAGCAATAGCCATCTCCATTCTATTGCAGCAACTTTCACACTCATCTCGAATTTCAATGTTTCGAGTTCCTTCTTGATTTGCTCCATTCCTGGTTAAGAAATGTGGAATAAAATTGTTTTTCCCCTTTAATATGGACAATATCAAAATTAAATGGTGCAAACCACATTTGCATTCTAATAAGTGGCTTTTCAGCTGCACTGGTTCCAAGTTTATTAGTTAACAATAGTTTTACCTGAGTATTATCCATTCTAATAAGAAACCTTTTAGGTAACAAATAAGGTTCAAATTTTGCTACTCCTTTCTTGACAGCTAAACATTCTTTTCGATTAATATCATATCTAGTTTATGCATCCTTGAAAGCACCTGAAGTATAAGCAACAAGTTCTTCTGGGCATTTACACAATGGATTACAAAAAAATTCTCTATGATTCTCCTTTCTTTTGAGGATTGCTCCCCAGTGTAATAAAGATGCATTAGTTTCTAAAATAAAGAAATCATCATCATTAGGAATATTTAATTCGGGTAGATTTTCACATACTTTCTTTATTTTGTTTATCATTTCGATATCTTCTTCTTTCCATTCTCAATCAACACATTTTCTAAATTTTTTGGTAAAATGGACTTTGTATTTAGAGCAACTTTTGATAAATTTTTCAGAGTAATTTAATAATCCAATAAAGTTTTGCAGCTCTTTTTTATCTTTAATTACTTCTGAAAATTCGATAATTTTGTTATCAATATGAGGTTGTTGAAGTATTTTTTTTCTTCTGTAAAAATATATCCTAAGAATTCGATTTCAGTTTTAACTATTTCTGCTTTTCTTTCAGATAGGGTTAAACCATATTTTTTTTGACAATATAATTGAACTTCTTAAGATGTTCGATATGTTCTTTTAGATTTTTACTATGGATAAGAAAAACATCTACATAAGCAATGCAGAAAGTTTGTATTGGTCAGATGATCTTATCCATTCTTTGTTGAAATATTGTTTGAGCATTCATTAATCCAAATGACATAACATTCCACTCGAATTGTCTTAATAGATTAGGGGTTGTAAAATTAGTTAAAGGTTTAGACGCTTCGTCTAGTTTTATTTGTCAATATCCTGATTTACAATCAAATTTAGAGTATATTTTACTTCCTTGTATTTGTTTTATTAACAAATCTTTTATTTGTAATTTATAGCTATTAGATATAGTTTTAGAATTTAGGTCTCTATAATCAATTATCATTCTAGCTTTTCCTCTTTTAATTTCATTATGATTTCTAACCATAAATGCAGGACTATTATATGGACTAGTTGATTTTCTTATCACTCCGAATTCTAAGAGTTCTTTAATTTGTATTTTAAATTCTTTTTTATCTTCTTCGCTATACGAAAATTGTTTTCCAAATATCTTAGCATCTGAACTTTTTAGTTCAATGATTGCAATAGGTTTATCTTTGTCCCAATTGGTTAAGGGATGTTCATGATAACATTCTTTTAATTCTAGTTTAATTTTTTCTAACTCTTCTTCTAAATTGTCAATTCTTAATACAAGAATTTTTTTGTTTATGATTGATTTCGGTATAACATTCACCACGATTACCTGCAGAACTCTGATATCTAGGCTTATGGTATATTGGTTGATGTGCAATTCCAATGGCTTTATAAATTTTTTGTGTTTTAATTTTGTGATTACAAGGTGTAGTGAATTCAAAACTATTTTTATATTGCGTAAATGAGCTATACATATAGAGAAAATTTTCTCCTAAAAGAATATCACATCCAATTTTATCGATTGCATATATTCTAAGAATAAAACATTCTCTATTTCCTATAATTATAGGAACATTTTTTACAAAATCTCTATAGATTTCAACAATATCACTGGCAGTTTGGCCATAAGTCGTTTTCTTATAGTCTCTTTTATGATAATGTTCAAGAAATACATTTTTTTTACATAAGCAAATTCTAGATCCAATATCAAGTATAGTATGAAATTTTATCATACAATAGTCTGGTAAATTGAGAGTTATCTCAATATATGGACTAAGTATACTAGTTTTGATTGATCTAATTCCTTGTATCATATAAATTGGTTCTTTGGTTTTATTAACTCTAGGAAATATTTTCTGTTTATCCTCTATTGTTATTTGTAGGGTGTTTTTCTGAATAACATATGGTGATACGTTTTCAAGAAAATTCATTCCAAGTAATATTGGGCTAGTATCTTTTCATTTCCTATAATCTTTATGGATTTTAAGGTTTAATTTAAATTTTTCTCATTCTATATCAGTAAAACTTAGTTCGAGATTAACAAATGCTTTGATTTCTTATTTAATTTCATGATAATCTGTAAGAGTTATTCCTTGTAGTAGGTTTTCTTCAGATAAATTATCAACTAAGTCTACTTTTATATGGCTGGTACTAGCTCCTGTATTGACAAGGGCTATGATTTATTCGTAGTTATTTTGATTATTGATATATTCTGTTAAGATAAAGAAGTTATCTTCCTCACACTTTCTTAGGTCAATATCAATACTATTTCTAGGTAATGTTGAGTAGTTTTTACTTGTAGATGATCTGTTAGAACTTACGAGTTCTCTAGTACTGATACATCTTTCTATTCTTCTACTAGGCATTCTAACTACAAGTTGTCCAGAGTAGGGGTGACAAAATGGCTCGGTAGCTCGGGCCGCCCGGGCCCGGCTCGTGGCTCGGGTCGAGCCTCATTTTTGGGGCTCGGCTCAGCCGACGAGCCACGCGGGCCGGCCCATGTCAAGGATTTTTTTTCGATCCACGATAAAAAAAAATGTAAAAAAATATATTAATAATGAATTTTTAAAAGAAAAAAATTTAAAAATAATAAAATCCGGGTTGGCCCGGGCTTGGCTCGGGTTCGGGAGAACCGGGCTTTTTTCGGGCCGAGTCGAGTCAAAGCTTTTTGATTTCCTACATTACTGTCTATTCTTCTAGCTCGTTGATGAAAATCAAGCAATATGTCTTGTGGTACGGAAATATTATTATCACTTAACATTCTTGGTGGAGTAAATTGTGCTAGATTTCTAAAGTCTTCATGAATTTCTATAAATTTTCCTGAAATTTTATTGATTTCCTTTTGGTGTGTAGTAGAAGAAGCATATAAAGCTTTACAATATAAAGTTACAGCTTTACTCCTTGGTGGCATCATTAATCTATCGATTTTATGATACAAATTTAATCCCAGACTTAAATTTTCATCAGTTAAAGACATGGCAAATCCAGGTCTTATAGTAAATATAATTTTCTTATAAATAAGATTTTCAGATACCATTCCTAATAGGGCATCCATAGGATCATGAAGTATTCTATTATCCATTAAGTATATTTGTATAGGAATATTCATTCCTTCTTTAAAGTATCCTTTAATCATGATTTGGATTTCTCCAATCACTATATTCTTTAATCTATCTCTAGTTGATTTTTTTATATTTGTTAATTCTTTATTAACTCATTCTCTAGTTATAAGAGGTATAGTGATATTACCTTTAACGTGTTCGATATTAATAGGTACTTCATCATATTTGACAATGTATATAGTTTTATTGAACCAAGATACAATTGGTCTTATAAAAACATCTTTATCTCTTAAAGATATTTGTTTTTCTTTTATAGCTCCATATCTTTTTTCGTCAAACACCATTGTTTGCGAAGTTCCTTTTTCATTATCTAAGGTAGTTTCAACTGTATCAATAATTTCTTGATTCATGTAGATTTGTTCATATTCTGGTTCTTCGATTTCTTCTATATCTAACTCATAAAATGAGTCTGTTTCAGATAATTCGTCTAAATCTTCAATTATCTCATATTCTGAGTCGGATTCTGTTTCTTCCATTAATCTAATGGACTTAACATTTTCTCTTCTATTTTTATTAGGACAATTGGGAAATATATTTTCTATTTCGTTACATGTAAAACATTTACATTTTTTATAAAATTCTTTCTTAGATTTTTTTCTGGAATTTCTTATGTTGGTTAAACTCCCTTTTCCAAGATTTTTTTTCTTAAAATATTTCTTGTGGCTCTTAAATCCTCTATTTTTCTTCCAATGTCTGAGAAATTTCTTAAATTTCTTTTTATAATATGGTTTCTTAGGTGGTCTGTGACAACCAAATTGTGGTACAGCTGTTATTTCTCCATAACAACATAAACTAGCTTTCTTACCATGTTTTCTAAATAGGTGTTGGTACATAGATGTTTTGCATCATTCAGATATTTTTCTCTTAACGAATGAAGTTCTCATTCCTAGAGTATCAGCCTTTTGATTAGGATTTTCTCATTCTATTTTCTTCCAAAAAATTTGGTACTCCTCAAATAATTTCTGACCCCATGGCCATGGTAGTTTAAGGAAATATCTATTTAATAATTTTTTATCATCTTCAAATATATTCCATTCTTTTATGGATTTGGATGCTTTAATATATATCTTTTCAAATTTCTTAGTATATTCATTTTAATTCACACATATCACAGATTTTTAATAATTTCATTTCTCTTTCTGCTTGTAAGGCTTTTTGAGTAATCATATCAATTTTAGTTTCAGGTATAACTTCTCCTAAAAGTAGATGTCTAAAGAAATTTTCTATTCGTCTTAAAATTTCCTTAAAGTTTTCAGCATCTAGACTTTCATTGCTATCTATGGTAGTTGTAGATTTCTCTCCATATTTGATTTGATTTTTGGTTTTTTCAGAAGTTCTTCTCCAGATATCTGAAGTGATTCCTCTAAAGGTGTGGATAATAAAGTTATAAGATTGAGTGGTATTCCATTTATGAAAAACAACAGTTAAATCAGTAGCTTTTGCCCAAGAATCAATAACTTCGCTTTTATTATTGCTATCATCAATATCTAATCATATTCCTGTTGTAGGAATTGGTTCAGTAAATAATTTAATTGGATTATTATCCCTAAGATGTATAGATTTGGCTGTCATAGTTTTTGGACCTTTTTAAAAATTGTAACATTCTCGCTCATTAGTTATTCCATGTTCTCTTATCCATTCCAAATTCCAATCATCATATTCATCTTGAATCCAATCAGTAGTAATATTAGTTCCACTAATTTCTCCCACTAATGGCTCAACTTGTTCATTTAAAGGTGGAGTATTAATCTCAGTAGTCTCCTCTTTAGGTGAAGGATCATATATATATATATATATATATATATATATATATATATATATATATATATATATATTCTCAGTTTGGATAGTCAATTGTTCTAGACTTTGTTTATAAGCTTCCAATTCTTCTCCAGTAGTTTCAAAGAATTTATTTTCTAATTCTTCTATAACGTATGCCGGTAAAGATGGTTCAATTGGAGTATAAGAATTATTTTTAAGTTTTAATTCTTTAAATTTTGATTCAATTTGTTTATATTGGATTTTTGGTTCAATCTTAATATTATCATTTACAATTTCTAAATTTGATTCAATATTTTTCACATGAGTCATGATGTCTTGATTTATCATATCGATTTTTTCTAAAGGTAAAGCATAATTATCATATTGTTCTAAAAACTGATTTATAATAATATCTTCTTCTTCATATTCGGGAGATTCATCTACTAAAATTTGTAATGCTTTATTTTTTTCACTTCAGTTAATTGTTGAGAATTATTTATTTGTTTTATCTCTTCACTTAGAAATTTAAATTTGCTACTTAAATTTGCCCCTAACTCTTGTAATTTAATTCTATTAATATTAGTTAAAATAGCAACATTTTGTAATTCTTCTGAAATTAATTTATCTTTTCTATCCATTCTAGAAAATATTTTTAATATTCTAAAATTTTTCTTCATGATCGTTATTAGACTCTGATACCAATTAAAGGTGTTAAAAAACGGATTAAAAAGAAGAAATAAACAAAATACAAGTATAAGGGTAAAATAGACAAAATAGTTGGGGAATCTTTTCTGTTTTTCTGTTTTTTGTGAATAGTTCTGGCTAAATAGATTTATCCTACAGATTTTAGGCAATATGAATAGTCCAATTGAATTATATTTGACCAGTCAAGAAAAGACTAAGGGGTTGTATTCAATTGAAACTTTTGAAAATTTCGATAGACTTTTTTTAAGTGATGATTTTTGTGGATTTCGTGGATTTTTCATAGATTTAAATAAAATTAGTGGAAGTCTTTCGTAGATTTTTGTAGATTTTCATTTTAAAACTTTTATAAACTTTTATGGAATTCAAAAGATTTTTTTTAAAGACTTTCATTTGAAGTAGAATTCACGTAGATCCAATGCTATAATGTGAAATTATCATATATGAACTTCTACTTCCCCTCTTCTTATAATTAAAAAATATTTTAAAAATAATAAAAAATTAAAATCTTAATTAAATAAATAATAATCAAAAGTATACATATATATGATAAAAAATTAGATTTCATATTCAGTATACTTTTAAAAATAAATAAAAATCAATATATTTACATTTAATTATAAATTTGTCATATAAAATTTTAAAATTTAATAAAAAAATAGATATTTTTCAAAAAAAAAAAATGAATGAAAAAAGTTACAAGAATCCAATTTAATTTTTTTCCATAGAAAATAGAGATAAACGATAAGAGAGAAAGAGAATCAATAGAAAAAATAAATTTTAATCATATATCTAATGTTCATAGAAGAAAAAAAGAAAGAAATATTAAAAAAAAACTTTTTTTTTTTTTTTTGGAAAAGTTTCCAAAAATCTCGTGATTAATGATAGATAAATTTTAAGATTTTATATGAGTACTTTCTACTTAAAAGTTAGTACTCCAGACACTTTTATAAAAGTTTTCAAAAGTCATTAAAATTTGAATACTCCAAAACTTATAGAGACTTCTAAATTTTTTTAATTAAATACACCGTTACTTTTAAAGACTTTTTAAAAGGCTATAAAAGTCTCAATTGAATAACTTTTAGAGAGTCTCTAAAAGTCTACTAAAAGTCTACATTGATACATCTAAACTTTTTAAATTCCAAAAATTCATTAAAAGTCTCAATTGAACACACCCCCCTTAAAATTATAATGACAATTATATTCGAAAAAACTCTTCATGTCTTAAAGCTTGCAAGTTTGTGACAATCGTTACTGTATAATGTTTCCCAACGTAGCAAATTTCATGTTTAAGATTTGTTGTCTAGCTTATATACTGTGTGAGAGAGAATTGGGGAATTGGAAACAGTTGGAAAGGCCGTTGGTTGGAATATTGGGGCTTTTTTGTTTGAATTTTTTTTTGTCTTCTGTGATTTGTTGCCGTTGGGCAATGTTTAGACAAACTTTACTGCCTGTTAATGGCAGACTTTTAATTTGTCGTCCAACGTTAGCATCTATTTTAATTGGCAAATTCCTATGCTTGGCAATTTTCTCAAAGTAGGCCAAGTGGAAAGTAGTTACTTCAAATTCTTTTGTTTCAATTTTTTATGAAGTTGAAGTCAAGCTCACAGGTGCATGCTACCTCAACATTTGTCAAAGAAACTACACAAGTAACATGGTTAAAAAAATTGAAACAAAAGAATTTTAAGTAAGCATTTTCCAAAATATTTTTGCACAAGTAGCTTAATCCAAAATATTTGATTTTTTTTCTCATTTAATACCATCAAATATTGCCCATCTAAAGACTGGACTTTTCGCATCTTGTTCATTTACGTAGAGACTATTTTGTGCACCGTTAACTAACCGTCCACTGTAGATTTGACCCCAATGTGAACTTATTTCACATGCCCAGCAATTCCCCCTTGAGAGAGATATAAGTTGAATACATAAATCAATTGAGAGTTGCTTAAATGGTACTAACATTCAACTTAGTCTCTCTTAAAGGAAAGTCTTGAATTTGAATAGTTGAGGATGCAAATCATGTTGGGCGCAAACCTAGTGAACATTACTATAGCAACTCAGTTCTTCATAAGAAAATTCCTCCATCTCTTTTCCATCACATCATTTCGCCACCAGAAGCTACCAATAAGTATGGTTTACAAACTTATTTAGAACTTACAAATATGCTTTAATTGGGATTAATCGGGCATTGTGTTATATTTGACTTCGCAGAAGAAATCTTCAATTTAAAGATGATTGATGCAAAATGAAGATAGTTTGGATATAAAATGACCAAACGAAGCAAAATGAGGAACCTACGTGCATAACACGTGAGAGAAATTAGAGCATAAAGTTTGGTGTACAAATCTCCACAAGGCAAATGATCTTCAACTGCAGTAAATTGAAATGTTTGAAACTGTAAGTAATACAAATGAAATGTTTGGTTATAAATTGCAACTAAATGAAAAGCTTAAGCCCACAACTGCAATTTTCCATTATTGTTATGTGGAAAGATGTAAAGTTACTATTTTGTCCTTTTTAAAATTGTTAAAATTTTTGTTGATCAATTAATAAACATACAGATGAAAACCGTCCATATGTCATTCTTCTCAAGGAATGAAACGCTTAGAAAAAAGTTGCAAAAATTTAGAAGGTAATTGTGAATGGAATAATTATCTCATAAATTTATTAACCAATCGCATCGTCTCACATTATACTTATATCCCAAGTATTTAGCTTGTTTAATAAAAAAATTGACCCGGCCAATTTATCGTACGCTTCAAAATTGTGAAAACTGCCTTGCCCATGAATATTTTGTGAAGTCATCTCAACATTCATGACGTGACCCATACAAGATTTTCAATCTGCCTAGTCCAACACAACATGCAAAAATGTTGGAATCGTGCTCAACTCACTTTACAAAAATCTTGTGCTATTTTTGTGCATGTAATAAAATCTAATAATAGAATACTAGCCCCTTGGATAAGATCAATGTTTGAAAAGGATTTCAAGTCTATATATATACATATCGAAATCATTGGAAATTCTAGCTTGACCCCTCAGATTTCAATGAATTTTGAACCCATAATTATAAAGTCAAAAAATATATATCGTTGACAAAAATAAAAGAATTTAATAGAAAAAAATAAAAAAAAATAAATAGTATTAAAATATCTCATTTTTCAATTCTTATGGGAGAGAAGTAAATAGGTAGAATTGGATTCTTGATTTTAAAAAGAATTTTATTCATGATAGGTAAGAATAAAAAAATTAATTAGTCCATTATGCTTTTAAACCTCTATTCACCAATTAAATATTTTTTAATCATAAAATATTTAATGCATATTCCACTTTTAATAATCGACACTATAACAAAATTGATTTTTAGATTGAACCATTTTTTTAATTTTCGATATTTTTTTGCTAGACTTTGTAATTGTAATTTAAAAAAAAAAAAAAATTAGATTGAACTTATTTTTAATTTGTTGACATTTATTCACATTTTTTTAAAATTTATAAAATTAATTATTTTAAATGACAAAGTTATAAATTCTATGTAATATATATTTTTGTAATATTGTTCCAATATGTAATGATAAGTGATTTGAAGTGATCAAACATTCATGAATGAATGTTAGGTAAGTGCAAAAACTACCGGAAGAAAAAAGGAAGAAGCGGAAAATTGGCGTGAGCAATCGCCCATACTCTCTTTTGGCAAGGCAGGGCAAATTTTTTGTACTAGACAATCACTCAATTCAAAAAATTTACCGTTAGGTTTGAATTTTTTTGGTGATGTTTTGATTATGTTCACACCTCTTTGGCATGATTTGGGTATCCTTTCATGCATGATGATTGATATATATATGAATGGTTTTCATGTTGACAAACATATATCATTAATGTCAAATTTATACACTTACATCCAAATCAAAGATCAAACTCAGATTTCTAAAATTGTTCTTCAAGATCTTATTAAGTTCATATTGCTTAATTTGTAATTGAATTAAGGCTTGTTATTCCTGCAAACTATTTACCATTAAAGCCTTCACTCAGCTCGGTGGCAACAAATATCATTTATTTACAGCGATTCATTATCATATTCAAATCTTCCTTTTGGTGGATTCAAAGTTACTGATTTTCTTGTTCTTCATCATTTTGCACATCATATAATTATATTAAAAATGTTACAAAATTCATTAAAACTCGCAGTGTGGTCTCTTCATGTCCAACTTCGGGTGATCTAGTCGAGGTTCATGCATGAGAATCACGTCCGCAGTTGCATCACTTTATCGCCATTTATTTTTAGTCATTTTCACATAATGTATTTGATCTAGAAATGATACCGATGTATCTCTATATTAAGACCATAAGATTCAAATTGTAAGAAATCTAAATTCTAATAAAAGAATTTGTTGGCAATCTTAGGACATGTTTGGCAAGTCATGCCTCATTTGACTTTTCTAAGATGTAATAATAATTAAAATAAAAATAAGCGTACAAACATGATTGAAAAATTCAAGTTTGTGGTGTAGAAAACAGTTTTTTAAAATGGATGAATATGATGATATGAAGTAAGATGTTGTTAATCAATATTGTACATATAACATGATTCTAATAATTAATATATATGGAAGTAGAAAGCATGCAACATTACGTAACAAAAAATGTTTTAAACTCATTTAAGCTCAACTAGGTCACCTTCCCTCGTCTTATTAGCAATTTCAATTATCAGGTCTCTTGTACAAGCTGGATAAATATCAAAGGTAGTGTTAGGGCTGGAAAAAAAAACTCTCGAACTAAACCGAACCCAAACCGAATTGAATCGAACAATTTTTCTTAGGTTAAATGCCCTAATGGGTATCTGAACCGAGAATATGTTCAGTTCGGTTCTCGATTCTGGACCAAGAATCAAATAAGAACTTAATGTCTCTAATTATTTTATCTTAAATAAGTCAAATTGTTTTATTTTATTAAATAAATTTGCTAACTAATTAATTTAGCCCAAATCCAAAATATAATTTTCTTATTTCTAATTTTCAACTCAAGCCCAACTTAATCAAATTTACCTAAATTTTATTCAAATCTTATTCCATCGTAGTGCCTTTTTTGTCGTTATAGAGAAATCGAATTGAAAGTTCAGCTGTGCCTCTCTTCATTATTATGAACTCACTATCTTCCTCTTAAGAGTCAAATTTATAAAGAACTCAACAAAAAGAGGCGTAAAAAAATCATGAGAATGGACTACATTATTTTGTAAGAACTAAAATTGAAAAAGTAATTAGTTAAATTAATGTAGCGTTGTTGTAATTATTAAAACATTAATTATTGTACAGGACTCAGGAACTTAATTGAATTGAACTGAACCCGAACGGTTTCATAATTAAATTTGGATCTGATTATTTCATTTACTAAATACCCGAAAATTCGGGTTTGGTTTGATTCTCTTTAAAATCGAATTGAACCATACCATCTCTAGCCCTATGTAGTGTTCAAATTGATAAGAAACACTGACTATTATCAATTGAAAGGTCTTTTCGGTCTCTAGGTAAACATGAACTTTTTGTTCAGTTAAAAGATGTCCCCTTCTCTTTTCTTCGTACCTGTTGACATGGAATTTTGAGTAAATTTTGATGTAAAAAATTGTTTGTGAACATTATGCTAACTATAAATCATACAATGCATGATTATCTTTAGTCGAATATGTCATAAGAAATAGGATTTAGGTGTTGAAATTAGTCTCTTTACCCACATTTTGAACTAGGAGTCGACGTGGATTTTCAAGTAAATTTCAACATTTGACATTGTTTGAACATTCACGTCAAGGGTAGGTTATAAAATGCATTAAATTATTGGATTATGCTATGTGTACATCTCATGGTGTACACAATGCATTACACCACCTCACATGGAGGGGGGCCCACGAATATTTTATTGTGTGTAGGTCCCCCTCCATGTGAAGAGGATGTATTGTATTGTGTAAAAAATTATGTACACATAGCATAATTCTAAATTATTATCTAGTCGATTGCAAACATTAACAATAATAGTTTAAATATTAGTCTCCCAGTCCTTTTCGGGAAAGAAAAGCAGGGAAGAATCAAAATTAGAATTAGAGGATGAACTTTGATGTTTCATCTACTTACACAAGTTTGATTGTTACACTACTAGGTATTGATGTCTATCTTCGTATTTCTTGTGGCTGTGATGACTATCACACTAGCAATTATAATGTGAAACAAAGAAAGGGTTGGAAAATACTATTTTATAATAATTTAATCCTCAATGATTCTCTACATGGTTAACATTTAAAATGAAAATAGTTTATTGTAACAAGATTGCTTTTATTTGGACTTTTCATTATAATTTCTTATTTATTCATAATAAATTGCCTTCACATTGGCAGAAAATGATGAAGAAATAGTGTTTAGAAAAGTTGTATTAGGAGAGTTGCGTCGAAGAAACAATTTTAAAGTTATATCAGTCTCTTCTCATACGTGACTTAATATAACTCTAAAATAAAATATCATAAACTCATAGCGATTCTCCTACACATACAAGACTACGAGGAAAATTCGAACATGCCTACTTCTTGCTGTCCAATAGTATAAAATATACTATATCATGAAAATTAAATACTATAATGTATGTATATGTCACACTAGTATATTAAAATATATAATTTTTAGCAGACTCTCGAGTGTATTTTAATACTACACTTCACCCTCTTGTATGGGATAATAGATAACTTCTTATTTAGGCCATGTTGAACTTTTTATTATGATTATTATTAAACTTATTTTTCACAAATTCATTTCTAATAATAAATTCTTTCAATAAAATCAAAATGTTTTCCTACTTTAATAACACGTTCGAGATAATTACTTTTTACAAAATGTATTTCTCAAAAAATGGACTCAAATTAACATAGGTTTAATCTTACAATCCCTCAAATTTTGATTTCTTTTGTTGAAAAAATTGGCACATTTATCAACTTAATTAAATTTGTAAATTTTTTTAAAAGAAGGAAGCATATGCTCACACATCACATGTTTCCAAAATCTGTCCAAAATCTCTATCACATTAGCTTTACTCTTTAAATCAATCAAGCTTCTTTCCAAACTTTGCATCTCAATACAAGCTTTGTATACCAATTTGTTAAGTAGATTTTTTCACTACCAAATATTCATGCTATATACATTGTCAAACCTACCTACATTTAGGTAGGCCGATGCCTTTTCTTCTTTGATCTAGCATCACTCGCAGTCAGGGGCGGAGGTAGGGGGGTCCGGGGGGAGTCTTGGACCCCCCATTTTTTGGACAAAATTTTGATTTTTGTTTTTTTGTGGTTTCCTTAGCCAATCCTTAACTGAATCATCATAGGGGTCCAAATTTAAGTTTGATAGTGAAAAAAACATTGAGTTCTTTCTAACTTTTGTGTGATTGTTTAAAATTTTATTGTTTTATTATATACGAAAAAAGTAGAAAATTCGACATGATTGATGATGATGTTGTTATACAACGTTATCAAAGTGTGAAAACTCAAAAGGAACGCTTGTAATAAAGTATGATTGTGCTAAATAAAATATTGGTACTCAAAAAATACTTTCTTTTATACGTTTATTAATTTTTTGTTAATAAGGTATAAAAAAAAAATTCGGGGGCGCTACTCCCGAACCCCCGTAACCCCCCACCTTTCACCTCTATATCTTCAAATCTGGACCCCCCAACTTCGATAAGCTGGCTCCGCCCCTGCTCGCAGTCCAAACTCATCTCAATCTTTTTTTTTTTTTTTTTTCAAATGAACGTGGTATGGAAGAATAATTCCTTCTTCCTTTTGTTCTTTGCCTAGGTTCCAAACGATGTGCTTGTTAAGATCAGGGCTGATGCAAGAATTTTGAATTAAGAGACACAATCAAACTTTTAAGAAAAGTTGTCAGGAATTTTTCATTAAAAAAAAAAATATACCCCATGTAATTTTACATCAAAAAATTTACATGGGCACAACTTTTTCAGATGTAAAATTTCAAACAAATAATAATAAAAACTTATATCATATTTCATGTAATATTTCCTAATAAAACGATTTAAATTATATTGAAAATTTGTATCGCAAAAATAATAATAATTGAAATCTTTTAAAGAAAATACGAATTATACGTCTCTTTTTAAGATGCACGTTTGACGCATCTTTAACTATTTTTTATATATGTTTGAACAATTCAATATGTTTATGATATAGTTCTCAAAATGAGTTTCGAAACGACATAGACGATTTGTGGATTCGGTTAGCGTACGATCATCGGAGAATTTTTAAAAATTAACATGTTATCAAAATTTTCGAAATACTAGTTTAAAATGACCTATTTAGACAATCCATAATATTTGTTACGATTGACCGTTTCGTGCGTCATTAACAACATAAAAAATTAGGTCGTGAGCACTTCGAAAGGATATTAATAATATAATATTTTGATTTCGTTTGACATTTCATAATGACTTAAAAAATTGAGACAAAAATAAGAAAATTTAGAAAGAAAAAAAAAATTGACCCCAAGGTTGGGGGTCATGTGAACCAAACAAAATAGTTAGAGTATCTCCACGAGACTCCATTTAAAAAAAAAAAAACATACTCCAAAATTTTGAGAGCATCTATAAATTTAGAGAGCAAAATTTTTGAAATACTCCAACAAGCTCTTTATATTTTACACTTAATTTTACTACTCCCAAAAAATTTATTATTTCCTCTATCTTTTATTTTAACTAACTTTTCTCTAAATTATTATATTATTTTTCTACATTGAAAATTGAAATATTTTTAATGCATTTAATTATAGAGAGTGGGTTTGATTCTTCATTATTCTGTAAATTAAAAAGTTATTATAAAAATTATCTTGGAATATAATTTTAAGATTTGACTCTTTAAAATAGAGAGTATCTCATATTTAAAGGTATTTTTGAAAATGCTCTGGACCATTAATTTGTTGGAAAAAAATCACAACCTAACTAGTAAAACAAAACAAATAAATAAAAAGGAGAAAACGCAGGTTTATAGTTGAGCAAACTTGCTAATCAAAGCTTCAATTACAACATTTTTTTTCCAATCTCATTATATCTACACAAAATCAAATCACACAATGCATGTATCTATTTAAATACCAAACATGAGTTCGGGTTGAGAATGAAAAAAAAAAAAAATATATATATATATATACAGTAATCAAATCCCTAAACCCATCTGAGCATAAATTCAAGAGAAAAAAATCTTATGATCAGTTTACCAAGAAAAATGAAAACTCAACTGTCAAATCATATCCAAGAATGACAACCTTCGAATAAAATTTAATAATTAGGTTCACACAAAGAAGATGGTCTCGTACACGCAAGATAAGCAAACGTCCCGTGGAGATGGTGAAGTTTTAAGCATACAAACAAAATATATACAGAGGAATTGATAAGAAGCACACGTTATCAGTACTAGTTGCTAGTGTCTTATCTAGACTTACTCACACTAGTGAGCATCTTCTTTTCATATCAATCCTGTTTTCTTATCCTTTCTTATTGCCACTCGTTCCTCTTCCATTCGGCCCTTGCTTCAGTACGGTTAACGCGTTTTTTAATCGTCACAAAATATCGCTGGTATTAGGGGACATTACAATAAAAATAACTTTTTTTCACACATAAAATATAATATTCATTAACAGAGTCAGAGTGTTGCTAAATGTGTCTACCGTAACGTTCTAATATGTGAATTTATAATTGAGATTTGACAACGTTTTAATATGATTTTAAAATATGTAATGAAATTTTAATCTCAATTTCATGCACTATAAAAAAAGATATTTAATTATGGTGCTTAATTTGCATGTTTTACTATTAAAATTTTGTTTAAAAAAAAATCTCTAAAAATATTAGTTAATATAAAAACTGGTGAAATTAATTTAAAAAGTTTAAAAAAAATGTTGCAAATTAATTAGAGAAAAGACAACACTCAAAAATGTTGCAAATAAATTAAAGATAACGTTAAAAAATGTTGCAGAAGAGTAAAGACAACATTAAAAAAATGTTGTGAAAACTTGAAAATAAAAATAAAGACAACATTCGAAAAATCGTTGCAAATAGGTTAAAGGCAACATTGAAAAAAGGTTGCAAAAAAATTATTTACAAATTGTTACCAAAATATACACAAGTTGCAACAACATTTTTAAATCGTTGCTAAAAACATTTTTTTGCAATGTTCTAAAAACGTTGCAAAAATATTGTTAGCAACGATTGAAAAATGTTATTAGCAATGTTCAAAAAACATTGCAAAAATGATATTAGTAACACTTTAAAAACGTTGTCATATCTTTTTACTCTACAACAACATAAAGATTTGCAACATATGTTTGAACGTTACGAAAGATTTTCGACAACTTTTTTTAACGTTGCAAAAAACTTTTTTTCTTGTAGTGAGAGTTCGAGTTAAATAAAATTAAGGATAAATATCTCATCGAAAAATGCTGGTTGTCTCGGGATTAAATCCTGAGTTTCCAAACAGGGAACCCTGGATTAAATCCCAAGTTCTCTAGCACGGCTGATATCGCATCAAAAAATGATGAAACAAATATACACTATAAGAATTTAGCCTACTATTTTAACAATGTTAATTTTCTAAGATGAAACATCGAATCTTAATATAATATCCATGATATAGTCCAATTAAATTCAAACAAACAATTCCATTCAATTCAAATTCAAATGAAAGCACAAATTTCAAGAATTGTATGCTCAAACGAACAACCATCTTTCATCATATACACAACATATAAAAGTTTGAATTATTTTTTTTAATAAAATTGATATTTTAAGATAGAGAACTACAAATATAACAATTTTTAATATTTTTAATTTTGATAATGACACTTTTTATATGACTAATATATCCACCATCCCTCGGTCAATTCATTATCATATAGAAGTGGCCAAGCATGAGGTAAATGCAAGAAAATTATTGAAATTTGAGAAGACACATAAAAAATTAAAAAAAAAAAAAAAAACCTTAAAGAAAATGACATTTCTGGCAGTATTGAAACACTTGTGACCCACTCGTAGCAAATTGCACGTGGAGTCCTTTTTTAATGCCAAAACGTCGTCGTCCGTACATCTGGCACACCCAACGTCTCGTTTTGTCGTCTAATGCACAGACCATAGTTTATCCGTCGAACATATTATCACCGTATCTAGGGTTAAAAAAATTCAAATCGTCAAATCGATATTCCATCTAATCACTCTATAACTCATTATTAAAAAACTCGACGGACTCGATGACGTTACATATAAAAACACTATTAATATTATTTTTCTACGGCCTTTTCCCTTTAATCGTATTTTAATAAGCATATTTTTTACTGAGTCGTCGTCAATTAAGTCAAAATGGCCATGTCAATATTTTCGTTTGACACGTCAATGAGTCCATCGAATTTTTCAACGATGAGTTATTGAGTGATGAATGTGATAATAATTTGATAAGTTCGATGATCATTTAAAAAAAATATTTAAAGTTCAATGATAAATATCCAATACTACAATTTTTTCCTAAATATTTTCACTTTGTGAATGGAAAAATACTAGTTCGAAAATTTAATTTAAAATTGAATTTTTTCTCTCTCACGAAAAACAAAATGCACGCATCTATAAATTAGTATGTCGCACTTTGGTATTTATTATTAAAAATATGATGGACAAACAAATCTTTTTATGCTCTCCAAATCTAGATATATTAATTAAGTAAAGGTTGGAGATAAAAATAATTAAGAACATAAATAGTATAATGAGTGAACTTTGAGGACCTTTAGTATAATTAATATACGGCGCAACTTATAAAAATTACTCTTAAGATAATCATTTTACCAAATATTTGATATTTCTACATGAAACAAAACACTATTTTGTGATTATTTTCATTAACAATCTATTGAACTATTGTTTTAGGTGCTCCATATTTTTCCGCCTAAATTTTCAATAATTTTTTTGTTTTAAAATATTTATTCGTTTCGATTGTCTGAATTTAAGTTAAATTTTTTACTTTGTTTCTCTTATGTGCAAGTTTGGGAAGTTTTATAATTTCATTATAATTTTATCGTCAAAGTTCAAAATTAATTAATTTTAATCACATACATTTTGTAGAATTCATAATTACTATCTACTTATCTATCATTTATTTTCATTAGTTTCATCGGCTTATAATTTTATCCAAACAAGCAAAACAACCTTGTTTCGGAAATTGTTGGGGAACCTCAATGCAAAAAGAAAATAATAATTTGGAAACTCAAATGCCAATTACTTCAAACACTAGGGCCGCGGTTGCAATTTTAACCAGGATTCTTACAGATTTTATGAGATCATAATGGGCACATCGTGTGATGAAATCCACGATAAAGATTGGCACAGAGGATTGTATTACACTAGTCCACAAAGGACTATATCCAAACTAATTAGCACAACATCTGAATTTGATACTTAGTCTTCAAGTTGCATTATATATGGTACATATGTATATCGTGATTAACATTTCTAATTTGTGAAAACCCAATTCAATGAGTCATCATTCCTGGAATCAATGATGATGAATGCAAGATGATATATTTAAATGTTTGCATCTTGACATGTACCAATAATCATCTTACCTTCATGTTTGTCTTTCAAAGATATTCAATCGATGCGAATTAGGTGTCATGTTGAAGAGATAAATACTTGAATGCAAGGTTCAAAAGTCATGAAGTATTTGAAGTGACCGCTGGCTTCAGTCTCAATACAGAACATCGAACGACGATTAGTTCTTTCCATAACTCTTTACGTTCGAACCCATTAAACCTCCAAAATGATTATTTAGCCTTTCAGACCTTCGATAACTCACTACCCCAAACTTTTGACGAATGTCATGAATGATATCTACGTATCTTTAGATGTTTTAGGGCCTTGAAACTTGTGTTACACATCTATCAACAACACATGATCTTTCTTGTTTGTGATCAATGCGATGGATACCCAAAAGAACAACTATGTTCACATGCATAACGACGAAATACAAAATAATTAGATGTGTCAAACTTCATTACTCGTAAACACTATTTGCAATTGTCGATGACAAATAATTGTGTACATAGTCTTATTTAAGTTCTACACTTTGAATTCGAAGTTATTTTTCAATGCAATCAAATACACAACTCTCTAAAGATATTCTTTGGTGTCAAACAATTGGTTGACTTTTACATCTTTATTATCGAGAATCACACGACATATGAGAAGATCGTAAACTAGATCCAGCCTAGAAGTTCCCATTAACTCGTGTCTATGTGTATATAAAAGATTCGAAATCCTCTTTTCATATGGAAATTTCCTCCTGGTTGTATTAACTATCTCGGGGGATTTGTGTGTTGCATTTGTCTCCGAAATAATTACATCACCATCTGGAGTTATCTCCACTGTTTTCCAAAAATCATCCACACTAGAGTTCACTTCATGACATGCTTCGTGTTCATTCTCAAATATCATTCTTCACAAAAGTTACACAAATAGGAGAGTGATGATTTTAATTGATGTCAATCAATCACTTCAATTCTATCTCTGAATTAAATTGTTAACATAGAACTGAAAATTTTTGTATTGTAAAAAAAAATTCGAACTCCATTTCGTATTCAAAGAAATCAACATAAAGGAGATTTTGTACATTATGATACATGTTAAATATGATGTACTCGTTGATACACGAAGTACATCAACAACTTCTCTATTACTCTCGATCCATTTCAATGTCTATCGATCTTGATCATTTTTTACAAACTCACAAAAGTTAAAAACAACGATAAGTGTCGAATCCATATTTACATTTCAACAATTTTTCTTTTTTTAAATAAAAAAGTTAGCAGAGTATAGAGTCTCATCCCAACCTACTGTTAAAAGATAAATCTTTCATCTATTAATAGTCGATCGATTTATTGGCCACCTCTTAACATGCAATCAATTAACAAGTCGTCAATTTCACCAACACAACACACAATGCAGACTTCTTTCGAATAAATTTGTGCAAAAACTCACTAAATTGTCCAACAGGCGTGTTCATTTATCTATAAGATAACGTATCATTTAAAAATTATAAATGAAATCTAAACTAACTATATGCATGAAGTGAAAAAGTTCTTCCCAACACATAATTTTGGCTTCTAATAACCATACATAAATGCTCATATTGATTTTGAAGACAAAATATGAACAAATAGAATAAAAATTATGAGGATTTAATGTTAAGAGGATATGAAATATCGGTGAAATAAAAGAGCAGTTGGTTTATTTGAAATTTGAATTAGATTTATTATGACATATATTCATGGTTTTTACCTTAAAGGTCCGTTTCATTGCAAAATGAAATTTGGATTAAAAAAAAACGAATCGTAGGGAATTGTATAGTCTAAAACTTGTTTTATCAGATTGTTGATTAATTGTGTGTGATTGGTATAATTTTTCATCAGAATTTTTTTGAAATTTTGGATCTTTTGGTAGTTTGGCTTTATTTTTCATGGAAATTGTCCATTAAAAGAATATATATATATATATATATATATATATTTTTTTTTTTACAATTATTACTAGAATTTGTTCCAATTGCAAAAAAAAAAAAAAAAAAAAAAAAAAAAAACCATTTGTTTGGCTTTTTTTTTTTATGCAAATTGTCAATTAAAGAAGTACGATTTTTTACCATTGAATCTAGAATTTATTCCAATTATTAAAAAAAAAAAAAGGGCTCAAAATGATTTTCCCATCAAAGTGGTGTAAAATGCTTTTCATGGAAAAGCAAGAAAATGGGGGAAGAGGGAAAAATAATTTCAAGAAAAAAAAATGCATCAAACAAGCAAAAGTAAAAAAATGGTCCATGGAAAATTGGGGTAATCAAACAGGGCCTAATTTATTTAAGTAATTTTTAAATCTTTACACGGGTATATTAGTCTTTTTATTGTGAAACGGACAGTATTTACTGCTGCTAAGAACCGCCAATCATTGTTGATGGAATTTCCTGTCTAAAATTCATAAGGAGATCACAAAATCTCTTTTTATATATCACCGATTCACCATCCTCCGTGTTCTTATCATTTCCAGTTCTTACAGTTTCAAAAAAGAAAAGAAAAAAGAACTGATTCATGAATCTTCTATAACTTCTTTCTCTGATTTAGCGGATTCATTTAAGAGAAGGCAGAATCAAGAGAAGAGCCATACAGGGCTCTCTGAAATGTATATGATATTCAAGCGCTTGATCATAGGCGGAGAGATTGTTGAAGAAGAAGGAGAGTGGGAAAAGGAAAGATAAGAAAAACCCACCAAGATCTGTTTATCATATATCTGTTTCATTCAATCCATCAGGTAAAATTCTCTCACGTTTTACCTTTTTGTTCCAAGATCTATATTTAGTTTTCAAACATTAATTTTCAAGTATCTTTTTTTCTCAGTTGAATTGCTTTGTTTTTATTTCAATTTATTTTTCACTACGCCCTTCACAAGTTCGATGAAAGCCAGACAGGCGCACAATTTTCATATTTGTGTAGCATCGAATCTTGAACTAAAAACCAAATCTAAAAGCTCAAGTATTACATGGAACAAAGTTATGTGTTCAAATTTTGTCTTTAACATTATCTTTATGTATAAATGCTAATTAGAGAAAGTTTCAGGTAACAAATGACTACTGCTGCAATGTCTGGTATTGAGATTTGTCAAAAACCAGCAACTATAATGAAGAGAAGTGACCTTCTGTTTGCAGTATGTGCGTGCTGTGGGCTGACAGAGGAGTGCACGGAGGCTTACGTGGCGTGTGTTCGAGAGCGCTACCAGGGGCTGTGGATATGCGGGCTGTGCGCAGAGGCAGTGAAGGATGAGATTGTGAGATCAGAGGAAAGGATCGGAAATGAGGAGGCTTTAAATCAGCACATGAGTTTTTGCAGGAAATTTAAGAGTTTAAGGCCACCTAAGAATCCTACTAAGGAACTCATTTCTGCTGTTAAGCATCTGCTTCTGAGGAACTTAGACTCGCCTCGGTCAAGCCCAGTGAGGAAGTCAGGTTTGGTTCGAGCCGAAAGCTGTTGTTCTGATATGGATGATTGAATAAGTTAGTATGTATTGATACTTATTGTTATTGAATAAATGCTGCTCAAAAGGAGCATGAATGTGTTTGATTCTTAGAAATTTAGCAATAGATAAGAATGTTCCTTTCCTATTAATATTAGTCTGGTTAATGTAATCGATTGCTTGGTATTGACAAGATTTGATTGAATAATAAAGTGTTTGGCAGCCAAAACCCCCTCCCTCTTTTTATCCAGGGGTCATAAGAAGTAAATGAAACTGGAGGAACCTAATTTTTGATTTCTTTAAAGACCGTGGAGAATTTTCTTTCAGTCGTATTTCTCTTTTATTGGCTGTGATTTTGTTAATTTAATGGCAGCAGTTGAGATTGAAAGTATGAGTAGTCTTCAATTGGTCTAGTTGTTGCACAATGAAACATTTTTGATTTATTTTAGACACTTCCCATTTGTGTAATTTCATTTAGAAAGAGAAGAAAACATGGAAATCACTGTTATGGAATTGCTATGTCCTTGATTTTGATTGAATATCAAGCACTTCATTCTTGTATCTTTAGATATATGTGGAACGTTTTGTGTCATAAGATTCGACAAATGACAATTTTGAGGTTAAACGCCTGAAACGGTTGACACAAGTGGCATTTTGGCAAGGTAGATTAGAGAATACTGGACAGTATTAAGAAGGATTTTCACTATGGTCTAATACGACCAAACATGCTCTACAAGTTTGGATATGAGATCATGTAATGCTTTAAGAGGCTTATTTTTGAGTTTTTGATTCTCGTCTGTGCAAAGAATTATGTGCAGCAGAATTACAAGAACAATTAGTTCTGTAGGAGGTGAATAGGGAAGAAATAGAACAGGAAATGCAGGGATTCCAATGCTTTTATTCACAAAAGTTGGAGAAAATGACGTATGAATCTGCAGAAAATATCTGGCCTAATAGGAGCCTAAGTTCGAGACATAATAAAAATAGAAAATGAAAAGGAGCATTTTTTAAAATAAAAGTTATATTGTACATTTGATGTCTAAAACTGGAGTTGGTTCCATTTTCACTTTCACCAGTGAAAAGGGTGAAAGGGGGCCTCATTCGAATATATCTTCCAATAGAATATTCTGAAGTTTCAGAATGCCTTTGGCGCATAAAGAATTCTAGCACATTTGTTGCTTTGAGTACCAACATTCACCAACTGATATACTACCATTTCTTAGGTGTAGTTGGATTCTTAAATGTAAAGGATTCTTGTCCAAACAATTAATGAAAGAATGTAAGTATCCATATGGCGTAATGTCACGGAATATCATTACGTGAAGGATTTAAGCGAAGAAGATGAGACAAAGAGTTATACCCCTTCTTTTCCATCCTCAGCTTTAGTGTGCAATACTGGACAACTCTCGTAACTAATGAAATTTCCAAAGTGATACACTCAAGGAGGGCTATATGTTCTTTTTCGCCAATCATTTATTATTACAAAATCGAGTAATTCTCATTATTTAATTACACCAATGGATGGAAATATAGATACTTTTTGTTCTATACTACTGTTTAATATTGTGCAGTCCACAGACAAACACGCCACAAGCACTCACCTTATTCCGGTGCATGCATCTAACATCTGTATCTTTGACGAGAGAAGTATGTTGCCAAATCGAATACGAAATACTGAACCTTGGATGAAGTTCCAACTTCTTTTCCTTTAATAGTATTATAAAATTCACCTTATGGATACGGAAAAATCCAAATATGTTCAACCTTGCATGCATCTACCTTGTATGATATTTTGAAGAGAGAGAGAGTTAGCGGGAGCTTCCTTGCACAATCCATAGTATGAGTCATGCTATAGGTACAGGAAAATTATACAGAATTGGTACATGAATTTGAAATGGAGGGAGTAGATTCAAAATGGGTGGAAGGAAAATTACACACAGATGGACATGATTAACCTATTTCAAATTCCTGTAAAAAATCTGTATAATTTTCGAGTACATAAGAAATTATTCTTCCCTTCACACAGGTAGCACCACTTAGCTGTGACTGAAAGAGAATATAACTGAAGAAAAATCAAACGTAGAACAATCAGCAGCCGCCTCAAATAAAATTCTCAATTAAGTCACATTCAAGGGCACTTGTGAGGAAAATTCCACAGAATTAAGAAGCATTTGAAGTACAAAGAAATGTTCTCCCCAGGTCTCCGGTCCATGCTTAAGGCCTGTGATGAATTGTTTATTTTTCAATTTATATAACAGACAGCTGGTGGAGGGACGAGCCAAAAATAAATGAAAGGAGTTCGATTTTCCTTCTTGTCAAGACAAACCAGGGCACTACAAAGCATAAATTATTTCGGGATGTTTTGTCCACACACTCCAAATAAAATGAAATGCCTTCGGGTCTCCTGTCTATATATCAGTTGCAGCCTTGCAGGGTTTTTGTCCACATACTCCAAATAACATTCTAATTATATCAGACGCTAAGTCAGTGGAGTAGTTGCAAGAGGCTAGTGTTATGACCAAGAACTCGGTATTGTCTTCTTCTTCCGCTTCTTACCAATAACTTTTTCACTTTGGAGAATTTCAAGGGCTTTCTTCATGTTTTCCATATATTGACCCTCTTCTTCTTCTTCCCCATATTTAATGCTATCAATTTTGGATTGAAAAATGCGAATTGAACTGTACGCCAGGATCACCACCAAAAATGTTAGCATTAAAATATTTTTAAGAAAATCAAACTGAATGCCACTTCTGTGCATATTCTTCAGGGCCACGATTTGTTAGAAAAGTAACACCGCTTAGAAAAAAAAAATTTAAAGAATATGCAGAGATTATTTAGTTAATCAGCTACATTTTTCATTTTATTACGTTTTTCTTCTTCCATTTCAATAGTACTACGTGTTAAGATTTGAAAATTCATCTTAAAAGGTCAACATTATTAAGATGAGTAGCCCAAAATCTTATAAATTGGTCTATATTTCCATCTTTATTCGATGTAGGATTTTATCCATTAACATGCCCCCACAAGATGGTAGCTCGTTTGAGCAGACCAATCTTGAAATTCGTATGCTCATTTTTAGAGTCTTAATCGGATCAAATCGTTCGTTAAAACTTAATGGGCTCTGATACTATGTTAAAACTTAGGGTTCCATCTTAAAAGGTCAACCTTGTTAAAAGCAGTAGCACAAGACTTTATAAATTGATCTATATTTTCATCTTTATTCGATATGAGATTTTATCCATTAACACTACGGTGGCTTCGAAATGTCCAGATTGTATTCTCTTTTTCATCACGTCACAAATAATTTAGAATTCATAGCACAAAGATGGGCAAACGATTCTCACTTAAAATAATTAAAAACGTATTAACAACAAAAAGAAATCATCGTCCAAAAACGATTTCTTTTTCTCTTAGCTGATTTTGAATTAGACCAGTAATGTTTGGGGTTTGGATTAAAATCTTGAATGAGTCCTCTACTACAAGAAGAAATTTCGTCCTAAAACATCATTTTGTGAGGCATAAGAATCTTGAACAAAATTATAGCAAAATTCAAAAGCTAATGCAGTATGTGTATTTCTTGTTATCATGGAGTCTGTCAATTATAAAAAAAGTCTTAGGTATTATGTTTGTCTTTGATTGGTTAGATTCAACATGGAAATAAGGAAATTAAGAAAGAACACAAGACATTTGTTAACAAGGTTCGATCTTTCAATAGATATACAACAGAGCTCTACAACTTGGGACATGTTTCTTCGTTAAAATCAATAAACTTCTAAGTTACATATTACAAAAAAGAAATTTGAAAATCCTAATTCTAAATTAGATTCTAAGCCTCTGTTTGGCCCCCATTTGTTAAAACTTATTTTCAATCACATGTTATAGGAATCATATGCTCTCTTTCCAATTTATTTAACAGACACCTATTCTAATTGAATCTATCACTTCTAACAATGAGTGTTAGCACAATCGTTCATCGTGAACATTTCCTAAACTTTTTCAATAGAGGCCTTCTTAGACAATCTTCATGGCCTTTTACATTTGTCTCTGTGAATATTAGGCCAATGACATAAGAGGTTTTACTCATATCCTTCATTTCAAAGTGTTGACTAGAAAACTGATTTGTGTCATGTAATAAACTCAAATCACTGTTTGTAAGTAAAATAGAATAAAGCTATTTGTACACAATCCCCTACACAATACCCTACACCTCCCTCACATGGAGGGGGGCCCACACATAATAAAATATTTGTGGACCCCCCTTCATGTGAGGGGGGTGTAGGGCATTGTGTACATGTAGCATTGTTGAGTAAAATATCATATACGTATAGGATTAGAAAAATGTACTTGCCCTCACTGACTTTAAGATATATGCATTGGTCAATGATATTTATTGTAAAACCATATGAAGTAATGAACATTGTAAAACTTCAAATCACTAGCAAACCATGTGATTACTTTTATCACTAGTAAATACTTCACGTTGTTTCATATATATTTCCTCTTCATCTCCATTCAAAAATATTTTTTCACATTCATTTGTCGTAGCTCCAAATCAAAATGAGCTACTAAAGTCATTAGAATTCTAAATGAATCCTTCTTAGAAACTGGAGAAAACATCTCATGATAATCGATGCCTTATATTGTTCTATAGCGTACCTCTAAGCCACGTGTTGGGTTTTTTATACTCAATAATCCAGGCGATGGTGAAAAATCGATGTTGGATATTTTATCGACACCACTAGTGACGGCTTGACTCGGAAACAATTAATACACAATGGTTACCTAAGTTTAGTTGGGTTGGTAGTTTAGTTAATGGATGGATTTGGTTATCGTTAGCCTATTAACTTGGCTCATTGTGAGTGAGTTTTGGCCCAAATGAGTGACCTAAACCTAGCCTATTTATATGGTAGAAATCTAGCCATTTTGGGTGTACTAAATGGAAGAGAGAATGTGAGAAAGGGGGGCAGCCGACTTGGGGGGAAATTGTGAGAGATTCCACCATTGTTGTCACCTTGTTTCTTCTCCATTGTAGTCACCATCTAGTGTCTTTTGTGGGTATAAATAGAGAGAAATTAGAGGGGGAAAAGAGGGTAACCAACAAGGAAGAGAAGGATAACCATTGTTTAGAGAATTGTTGGGTCGAGTTGGGTCATGTGGTATTCGTTTGATTGATTTCTGAGCCCGAATAAAAGGTTTCTCGATGATTAATTCCTACAAATGGTATCAGAGCTTGTGTTGTTGAGAAATCTATGATTTTTGGGGTGAAAAACGAGCTGGAAATAAGCAGAAGTGAAGCTGGAAAATCGGCAGAAAAACAAGAAGCTGTCCAGAATTTTTCAATTTCTGCCGAATCTGTTTTGTTGATTTTCGACGAAACCGGAAGGAATTTGGGGAAACGGACACCACCGTTGGACTGTGCAAGCGAAGGCAATTCAGAAATGTTGACGAATTTTTTCCAGCGCCGGCGCGTGGAACTCCGACGAGCGCGTGGCCAGCGCGTCGATCGGATTCCAGCGATAACTTCAAAAGACAGAATTTTCCCAATGACGAGACGAACCATGCGGTGTTTTCAAATTTCAGTTTTGAGTAATACGGTGAAATTTGGACGATTTTGCCCATTGACGTCCGGGTGTTGGATTTCGTTTCGTGTTGCCGTGATTGCTTTAGACTTTAGGACGAATGACGACGGTCCTAAAGTCATGAATTCGCAAATCTCGATATTTACGGACCTTCAGACGTAGTCCGCTTGGTATCGTATTCTTTCCTTGTTATTATTACAGTTAAAATTATTGTGTAACGTAATTTATTTTTCGTATTAGAAGTCATTATGTGGAGTGACGTTAGGACTGGGGTTACCGTTGCCTGTTGCTAGACTTATGAATTACTTGTTAATTATTTGCCTTAAATTCTTTGTGAATTTGTTACCTATTTTTTCTACATTGTTAGAATTTCATGTAGCCTTAGGAAAGTTTGTTTGACTATTCTATGTGAATTATGTCCTTACTTTACATGTGGTTATTATTTGGTAATGATGGCATGTGTAGGTCTAAGGCAAGTGCGAAAAATAATACGTGTTTTTAACTGTGGTGAGTTTGGACATAGTGAAATAGATTGTCCTAAAAATGATAATAACATGAGAGATGAGATGAGAGGTGAGGCAAATGTTGCCTTTGGGTCGAGTGATGACCTGTGTGAGGTTTATTGAGAGTAAACCTGGTTACTGCATGTGCATCTGTGTGTAACCTATTTTATGCATCATGTGTGATCACTTAATTTTGTTGCATTGATATGTTACACTTTCAATATGTTTGATGTGTGTAATTGCATGAATTAGAGTTATCTTATTACTTTGTGTAATATGTTTGCATGCATAGTGGGTTGAGATTTGTGGCGTACTCTGTTTTGCTCTGTGAGTGTTGTGAGAAGAAAGATGGGCAGCCGTTTTCTCATTTATCTTTGTGAGCTTATGTGGTTTGTGAGATTATGTGAGGCATCCATGTAGGGTTATCTTCTTCCTCTTTGTGAGCCTCATTTGTAAGTGTAGTGAAGTAACCAACCATTTTCTTTTATTCTCGTTATGAGAGCCACCTTCACCACTTTTCTTTGTGGATATTTTTTTAGTATTAGTGATTGGAGTAATCTTGTGGTGCGTGGGTCAATTTTAAATTGAGCTCTAACATTTGTAGTCGCCGAAAGGTATTGTTTTGCCACAATGAGTTTGTGATGTAATTGGTAGTGTGTTGGATGTCTATTGGTGAGGTGGAGTATAGATGTCTAGGGGTACATTGTGGTTTATACTGGGGGATGTGAAGTGTGACATTTGGATCACAAGTGGAGATGTAATCAAATGTCTGGAATCTTTTATCTGAAAGAGACCCTGATCAGGTGGAGTGTGAGAGAGGACACTTCTATCACTTTTGTTAGGTGGAGCCCCATTATCCACATTGTTTGGGAGAAGTGATGTGGTGATAAATGATTATCCCGAAAACTTAGGATCTATTGTGACTTACCAGTTAGATATGAGTTGAGTGATTAGTCTAGTGAGCATGGTGGAGCGACGAGTGGAGATATGTGTTCTCGAGGTGGGAGTAACACAGAATGGGATAGGATAAGTGTGGTGAGATTTTTTTTTTCGTGGGGTCATTTATGCATTTGTTGCATATGTTTTGGCCTGTTGATTAACTTGGTGTTAATCTGTGGTTCTGTGTGAACGTGTTTATGAAAAAGATCTATGTGTATTATCTTATGTTATATCTTCATCGCGAGTTTATTTGCTCTTGACTGTCATTGTGATTATCTGCTTCTATTTGGGTGTTCTTGACCTTAGCCCTGATGAGTATATGGAGCAGATATGGTGTGTGTTTCAGGTTGGAAATACGAGGTAAGCCTGTGAAACAATTTTATTGGTTACCTTGATTATGCAAGTATAAACTGTGTATTTTGTTTACTTGTAGGTTTATTGGGAATCAAGGTGGAGATTGTTGGATTTTTTGATACCCAATAATCCGGGCAATGATGAAAAATCGATGTTGAATATTTTATCGACACCAATAGCGACGGCTTGACTCAGAAACAATTAATACACAATGGTTGCCTAAATTTAGTTGGGTTGGTAGTTTAGTTAATGGATGGATTTGGTTATCGTTAACCCATTAACTTGGCCTATTATAAGTGAGTTTTGGCCCAAATGAGTGACCTAAACATAGCATATTTATATGGTTGAAACCTAGTCATTTTGGGTGTGCTAAATGGAAGAGAGAATGTGAGAAAGGGGGGCAGCCGACTTGGGGGGGAATTGGGAGAGATTCCACCATTGTTGTCACCTTGTTTCTTTTCCATTGTAGTAACCATCTAGTATCCTTTGTGGGTACTAAATAGACAGCAATCACAGGGGGAAAAATGGGGTAACCAACAAGGAAGAGAAGGGTAACCATTGTTTAGAGAATTGTTGGGTCGAGTTGAGTCATGTGGTGTTCGTTTGATTGATTTCTGAGCCCGAAGCAAAGATTTCTCGAGAATTAATTTCTACACCATGTTATTCTTAAAATATGCCGTAGAAAATCACGCAATGCCAACGAGTCTTCTAACCAATTACACTTGATAACCTCTTTACTTGATGGAACAAACGACAAACGCAGGACTTTTCTTTTGAAAGAGAAAAATAAGGAATTTTGCTACTTTTACAATATTGGTTGACAATAATGGTTGACAATCATCTTACATGAAGGGGGGCCAGCGATTTTTTTATTCATCATGGACCCCCCTCCCATGTGAGTGACAACCATTATTGTCAATCAATATTGTACAAGTAGCATGATTGAAAAATAAATTTGCAAAAAAATTTGTATGAACTAGGCTAGAAACCTTTTGACATCTTAATATAAACACATCCATCATAAAAGTGGGTAGTTTTTTCATACAATATCTTTCACCTATGCCCTAAAAGATTTAAAAAAGTAAAATCAATAAAAATTGGTTGAAGAAGACAAACAATTATGTGAAATTAGGTACGACAGACCATGCTTGTTGGCAGGTAGCAGGATAGTCACATTTTCAAGATTAATTAAATTAATTAATTAGAAGCAATCCCAATGCAGTAACTTCAAATTTATTAATTACAAGTTGAGTGAATGAGAAGTACAATATTTCATATATTTAGTATGGATCGAAGTACATGGTACACTACTGCCTCTTGGAGACTTGTACTGCATTTCTAGCTATTCCTACACCTCACACTCAAACTAACTTATTCAAAGTCTCTCTGTTCAAAGTGAATAAGAACGGTCAAATCGTATTTTTTTCGACTTTTTAAAAGAAAATAAGTTTGATATGCTAAATGACAACACTACACAAATAAGGGACATTATAAAAAAAAAAAAAAAAAATTTAAAAATGGTTGAATCTCAGTCTTGAGGGTCCCCCATCGCTCTGTCCCTAAAATATTGTGAAGGAAATAAATCGTTGAATGTGCCTCAATAGGTCATGGTACAAGAGCTGTCATACTAGTACCCATAAATGGTCTAATTTCATACCTTGTAAGATGTAAAAATCAAATCATCACATTGCGACTGTCAGCTTAACTGAGATTACCTTATTCATGTCTTTTATACCACTGAGCTATATCCAAAAGGCACAAATAAGAGACATTATAATTCCAGCTCAATGTGGACAGAAGATCAATAGGTTCATATTTCACGAGTCAAAATTAATTGAATTAAGCTATTTGTACTTTTTAAATTACATATTGGTTTATCAAATCTCACCCGCTCTCTCACATGGGATCGGATCTTACATTCATTAAATACGTGGACTCGACCCCATGTGAGAGGACGGATAGAATCGAGTAAACTAACATGTAATTCAAAAGATACATGTAGCAAGACTAAAATTAATTAGAAACAACTCATTAAATATATTACTCTTTTTAAATATGTTAACGTAGTCTACACTTTTACAGTAGAATGATCTAACATTATATATTAAACATGTCCTCAAAGCAATAATAATATACTTCTAATCATTTGGCTTAAATTATTTTAAAGTCAGAGAAAAATGATAAAAGAAATAGTCGCGCTTCATGTACAGAAGAGTATTATACAGAAATCGTACAGAATACTCACAATGCAAAGAGGGTGGTTATTTTTTTACCATTTTTTTTATTACATGGGGGTCGGCCCCCCATGTAAGTATCTGTACAGGGTCTGTATATCAGATCTTGTACAAGAAGCATTTTTCTAAAAGAAAACAATCTCACTTTTGAGCAGGAAAACGATGCATTTAATACGTTAAAATGTAGCTTAAAAAACAATTAAAGAAGATAAAAATAAATAACTTCCCATAGTCGAATAAGATTCCAAAAAAATGTAGTTAAAAGAAATTGACATCTCGCGTCAAACGCACGAGATCACTCAACTGATAAGCACATCTGGAAAATCTTAAAACGTACGATATTATATGAAAGTAGTACATACACATCAACAAATGCTGTACTGCCTGTACAATATTATATATGAAAGTAACCTTCTCTCCAGTCTCCACCCCTAAATTCTTCGTCTTCTTCACCACAGAAACAAGAAATCAGCCAACAAACCCACAATTCTCGAATCAAACAAACAAAAAAAAAACCTTGGATCAAAATGATGCATATGACCTTTTATTGGGGGAAAAGGGTGACAATCTTGTTTGATTCTTGGAAAACGGATTCATGGATCGGATATATTATTTCCCTTCTTGCATGCTTTCTTTTCTGTGTCTTCTACCAGTACATGGAAGACCGTCGGCTGAAATTTAAGCTACTCTCTCTCATCACCACCAAAAACTCCTTTTCCTCCGGAGGCGATGGCGGCGGCGGAGGTGTCAATAGCCCTTTACTTTACTCAAAGTCTGGTGGTGGGAAATGGAGTGCATCAAGATTTGCTGGGGCGATTATATTTGGAGTAAACTCAGCCATTGGCTACTTTTTGATGCTGGCAATCATGTCCTTCAATGGCGGGGTGTTTATTGCGGTAATTTTGGGGCTGGCGGTTGGGTATTTGGTTTTTAGGAGTGGTGGTGATGGGGGCGAGGTAGCGGTGGCTGATAATCCATGTGCTTGTGCTTGATTAAAATCTTGAAAATTCATGATCTGATGTTTGTTTTAGATGTAATTAAAATCATATGTATTATCCGAATACATCTTTTAAAGAGTTTATTTCCATTTTCATGATTGGATTAGCGATTCTGATCGATCTTTTTATCCATATTTTGCACAAAGATGGAGATTATGGGCTCTAGCTGTTGCTATTTGGATTAGTCAACGAAGTTTGATAAGATGGATTAATCTTCTCTTGCAAATGGTCCTCTCTAGACGTCCGGTTCAAGAAATGCCTACTTCAAGTTGAATGACCTTGAATGGGGTCCTTGCTTGTTGAAGGAGAGTGTTTCTGTGTTCCTTACTAGAATTAAGTGGGTATGGTGACAGTACAAACTACAGGAAAATTTCACAAATACCCTACTGTGTTAACAAAAAATTTAAAAATATTGAGGTGCAAAAGAAAATTTTAAAAATACCGTGTGACTTTTCATTACAGCAAAAGATGACAAGATACACCTAAATGCATTTCAAACAAGATAAATAATGTACACATAGCTCAAAAGGGCAAGCTGTGGAAAAACTCTACTTAGCCTTTTGAGTAACGAATACCCTGTTACTGTACAATCAAGAGTTCATCCTAGCTCTACGTGTCACCTCTAGGACTAATGATGACAAGCAAAACTGACAACTTTATGATGCCTCAGCCTTTGAATCACAACCGTTCACTAAGCTGATCCAACATTTTCTACGTATAAACAGGCAAAGCTATACCCAACCAAGCCGTTGAGCAGGGAAGGTGCCTTACATATGATGATAGGACAGTGATTGTTCACTTCGGTGGTTGCACCAGAAACTGTGCTGAAGGATATTCTGACAAAAACTTTGGAACCTCTATATCTGAATGATCTATAGCAGGAATGGCCATATAAACATCTTCAGTTAAGAATGGAATGCTGCAACAGAAACGATAAACGAAAACAAGAAAAAGTTAGAATTATGATTACACAATGTTCCAGGGCATCTTATATAATATGAACAACAGAGCCACTAGTCATGATGTGACTGCGTGCCATCATATAGACAGGTTTTAATGTCACGACACTATCTGAAATACAACACTTAATGATGATCATAATTTGTTTTCCTCTTGTGATCACACAAGGGTGGAATCAGAAAAGTGAATACAGTGGTTGGAAAAAAATCAAGTTTGTTTCTGAATTTTATAACTAGAGCTGTATGTGCAAGTAATACAAAATGGGTGAAAAACTATGACTCAGAGCGATTGACTTGATTAAGGCTATGTCTAGAAAGGTGTTTATAAACAGGTACAAATGAGCGGCGGAGTGGGTAGTACTTTGGATATGACAAAATGTGATTAAATAGTGGTTAGATCAGAATTTCTTTTGACCAAGATGTTTGTAAACACCTAGAGTCACCTATCCAAACATAAGCTAAGACAAATTTATATTAAGAAAGACTGTAGGTAGGAGGATATCCGCCCGCTTCTGTCCGACAGGTAAAAAGGGATTTCACTCAAGCTGGACAGATCCTCCATGGGCGGGATTGATAGCGATGCTACTTTCTTCTTTCTACCTTTGCTACCAAAATAGATATATAGCCACCTCAAATTTGGTGCAATGCTTCAAGCAATGACCATAACTCAATGAAATTATCGCAACATACATCTCATTTCTCAATTCTCATAATAGGAAACATAAATATCTCATTTCTCATAATACTTAACATAAATCTGTGACATAAAATAGTAAAATATTGCAATCGAGATGATAGTTTAAGCTTCTTACCTAAGATCATCATCCAGTAGAAATGAATTTGATGATATATTTTGGGAGTCCTTATTTACAATCTCCCTCATCTGGGAAACGACCTGGCAGAAAAGAATTAAAGGAAAAAAAAAATGCAGCTTTATCACTACATTTGACACATTAGGGCACCAAATTCTTTAAGCTTTTCTGTTTTTTATCCTCAGTTGGGGAAGGTGGCCAAGGGTATACCACGGGGAAAAAATTAATGCTATTTGGGGTTTTCATAACCCAGCCCCGTTAGATCTGCTAAAAGCTGAAGAGCTCCATAGTCCTAGGGATGATATTGTCAATAAGCAATAACAAGCTAACCACTTGCCTCATTTGACACACTTTGAGTCCCATACTTATCATCCCAATACATGGTACTTATCCGATAGATTTGTCTAACAGTCAATGCCTGCCACAAAAATTGGGAGGAGAATTGAGCATGGACAAAAGTTACATAATGCAAAGAAAAAAGTGAAAAAAGAGGTGTGAGCTTAAGCTACTTAAGAAGGCCATACCGGACAGAGATCCTGCCTTATCTCCTCTAAAGATTTTTTCCTCTTTTGATGTATTACCTAAATGGTCAAAAGAGAGTTAGTCCAAAGAACTGCACATTAAAAATTTGAACTCTAAAGAAGAATAAAGCAGCATTACAAATTATTACCAGAAATCCAACAGCTTGACGAATGTAATTTAGCTCATGCCAAGAGGTTCCAGCAAACTGCATTGAATAATAACTCAGACCTGTACAAACATATAGTAGCACTACTGACTTCATTCAAAGAGAAGAGTACATTTGTAAATACCTCCTCCTTCGCGTTGACTATCCATTTTTCTAGTTCCGCTAGTCCAGATTTGACATATTCTCCATTTGAAAATGTGCAGCATTCTCGTCGAAGCAGAAGGCTAGCACGAAAATCACAAAATTGAGTGTATTTTGGGCTGATTTCCTGGTGGTGGTGTAGGTTGAGGGGAAGAAAATGGGAAGTAAACCACAAAATTAGTAATGTACCTGTTAAACAGTGATATATTGATGAAAGAGAATACTTGGGTAATGAGCTTCCGGATGAAAAATGAAGGAACCTGGAAATGGATTACATACACAGTAAATCAAAACAGGGAACAGTGCTTCTACGGATTAACTTCAAAACAAATTTATACACGGGCATACCCAGCAAATAACAAGCCTCAACTGCAAAAAAAAAAAAAAAAAAAGGAAAAAATGCAACAAGAAACCAAATGTGTTCAGAGAAAAGCAGTGTACAAAATAAATATATTAAACAGACTCGATTTCATCATTCTTTTACATGGAAGACAATATTACATCTTTTACACAACTTCATGCAAATATCCATGTCACCTTTACTCTTTTTATCATGTATGACCGTATTTAGCTTTAAGGATTAAGCTCGACAAGTGCATAATTTTTTCGTAAATAGGTGAGGAGGAGCTTCAAAGTAGGACCTTTGCAAGCTCTGATATCCTAATAAACCACCTCATCTAAAAGCCATTAGAGAGGGGACACATTTATTTATTCAACTTTTGGATTCAACAAATATTGAAATGAGAAGAGCAACCTAGGAAAAATTCGTGCAAAAAGATTATAATTTGGTGTTAGTATAAAATTTTGGGGTACTTTGGATCAGAAGTTGACCCGCGTTCATTCAAGTTATGTCTGTAAATGACCATTGCAGAAGTTCCACTATTTCATTGCAGATGGCCATTTCATGACAAATATCAAATTAATTATCTAACAATAAAAAATTATTCACCATATTTTTTCGACCATTTAATACAATGGAAAAACAAATTAGACAGCATACAGAAAACAACGAGGTGTAGCCTTCTTAATTACTGTAATAATGGCAGCAAGGAAAAAAGTCACCCACAAGCGGGGTAAGTTTGAGAAAGGTTCCTTAAAATATCATGCAGTTGCTACAATATACTGCACTTATTTCTATTTCAGTTTATAACAAAAAAAAATCGATCCATCCCGTGTTCAAAGCATGCTTAAGAAAGCTTTGATTCACCAAGTGAAATGAACTAAATAAAAGATACTGCTCTATAATGCCCTATGCTGTGGTTTATTCTCTGTGACATTGCATGAACGGACTTTTGTACAAAAAAAAAAAAAAAATTCCTGAAAATAAATTAAACGATGACACAAGACAAAAAAAAAAGTAATGTGCTTACATGATTTGCATGTAGACGACTCATAAGAGAATCCAAGAATTTGATGATGCCATCCCATTCGCTGCTTGGTGACTGCTGAGGAATAGCTCCAGGTGATCTAGATGACTTTCCACCATGCACTCGTTGATTTTTTGGTGCCTTTGAGAAACCCCAATTAGTAAAAGTTAGGCACATTTAACGAAAGGGAAATCTTCAGTCCATACAAAACTTGCAACTGTAAAACCTGGTACAACTGATAAGGACATTAACCGACTGTAAAACTGGGTAAATTGGGTTAGTCATTCCAACAAATCACACAACATTAAGATGCAGAACAAAGAATTACAAATTTAATGTACTAGGCCACCGTTTGGCCCCCATTCTCTTTCTTTTTTTTTTTCTCTCTTATTTTCAATCACACAATCTTCCATAAAATAATATAACACATAAATCGAAAAATTTTCTTTCTTTTTCAACCACAGATTCTTCAAAAAATACTATTCCAAACATTAAAATTTGAAAAGAATGGGGATCAAATGGGAGCTAGAATTCTGTTTAGAAGGTTATCTTAGTTTAGAACATTTTTTTTATTTTGAGTTGAATCAGAAAGTAAGCTCTCAAATTTTCTCTAGCAGCAAGATGAATGACAATTTTTAGATCATAGACATGGAGATCAAGTCAATAGTATAATAAAATGACAAGAAATGAAAAATATGCCTCTTAACCAAGAAAGAAACATCATGCGTACAAACATCAAACCTGAGCCGGATACTTGGCCCCTGTTTTGTTGAGAGATAAAAATCAGATTTTTAGTATATTCTAATTAAAGTTGACGAAATGAGTGGTTGAAAAGTTACTATCCCATGATACGTGTGGTTAAAATTAATTATTGCCTTTGACTTAAATTTTAATCAGATTTTTTAGTTGAACCAAGCAAGGGCTTAGAATGAGAGGAAGAGACATTGCATGTGTGAACCCATGTGTAGATGGACAAAAGCTGAGAAATTATTCTAGTGAACGAATCTATGAATTCAGAAACGCAATGATAAAAGGAAAAACCACAAACAAAATAAAGATCAAAGGCTAATATAGCCACCTGAATGCATTGAATCAATAGGGGAGATATTTCCTTCTTCAAATTATCACGAATCAAGCCAAATATCTTCTCTACACAAGCAGTTAATTGTTGTTTAAACAACATAGCTGGATATCTTGCTTCCATATGTGATAAACCATCCTCCAATCCAATAAATCTGAAAGGTGATTTTGAACCCTAAGACAAGAAAAAACTGGAACTCAGTTCTCCTCTCATCAAGCAAAAAACAGTAGTTAAAATTTAGATGACAACACATGTATTAAATCAAAGTATAACAAAATACAAGTAAAAGCCAAGTCCTATTGACCAAGTGTTCGAAATACAAGTAGGTAAACATAAGTCAAAAAAAGCAAGTTGAGAATTTTTTTTATTTTTCTAAGTAGTGAGACCGTCATGCCACAGATTTGACATATATAGATTATAAAAAGTGAATAGAAAAATGTTCAATTTCATTCTTGACTTGATACAAAGAATTATATGTAAATGGTCCAACCATTGAAGAGTAAACTGGGCCAGGAGTATTAGTTGCAAATTGAATCATTGAACCCACCCAAAAATTGTATATATCTTGGATTAAGTTATATACAAAAAAAATTATGAAAGCAACACTAACTATGCCGTGGTTTATATGCAACACAAACTTACTAGTGCAACCCTCCCATTTAAACCAGTAGACCCTGCAGATCGCTGAGAAGTTGCAGTCATGAAACCATTGGAGCGTAGATTCCTTTGGAGGAGGCATAGAAGTGCTGACGTATTAGATAACCAGTAAGGCAAGGTAGCATCCTCATCACCTTCCTAGAACAAAAGGCAATAAATCATAACACGAGTGTATATATATATACACACACACACTATAGAGTCAATGCACTTTTTAGCAATTCCAAAAGCAATAACCATAAATTACCAAAATAACAAAATATAGTAATCTCACAACTATAAGACAATCAAACCAAGTTAAAGGCTTCATGAAAAGTTATTTAGATGTAATTAAGGAAATCACCTTCATAACATCGTTGATGCCCTCAATAACAAAGTCAAAAATAGCTGTTCTCTCGGACTCAAAGGCACGCCAATGAAGAAGGCACCTATAGATTACACAGGCAGCTACTGGCTTCCCATCTTTAAAGCCCAAATTCTCTTTAATACACCGTGAAATAACTTCATAATTTTCCTACAAAAGTTCCAAATTTTATAGGAGGAACAAGATAATAATATAAATCACTGAATAAGGAATAACCTAATCAGTTACTAAAGATCCTTCCATTTTAAAACCATTTTATTATCCATCACGATGACTTCACGAATAAAATGGCAATACTTAGTAAGGAAAAAACCTGAGGTCTTTCGACAGTTAACTTTGTTCTGCGGGAATCAGAAAACCCGTGCGAGAAAGGTGCTATGATTTTGGAAGGAGTGGGTGATTCCTATATCAAACATAATAAAATAGTAAGAAACCCAAACAGAATATAGTTGTCAATCACATTTAATGGATACTACTAACTTACAAATGAAGGTTTCCGTTCAGCAGCAGGAAGAACAAGTGCATCAGAGAATTTCTGTTTCAAAAGAAAACACCGCTTATACAATGACTCTACTTAATAAACATAAACTTGTAACCGTGCTTCCAACTAGATTGTTACAAAACAAATACAAAAAGAAAAAAATAAAATAAAAATCAATCCCCACAATTCAGTCCATACCTTGAAGCAAAATCAAGATCAAAATATCAAGTACTTTGTTCTGCATTCACATTTTTTCCCAGTCTTTTTTAGACTCTGATCTAGTGATGCAGCATGACATTAGCATTGGATTTCTGATGGAGATAGAAATAAGTAGATTTTGAGTTTATCTAAATTTTAGTAGGTTTTATATGTTAGGAGTTTGATATTATCAATGTTGTCATTTCTTGCAAGTTTGTTTAGACAAAGTTTAATTAGATTGTAAGTCCTTTATATGAAGGCGCTTAAGTTTTAGTTTACAGACACCCTTGAATAGATTAATAAATTGATTTCTCTTGCTCTAAATTCTTCTCCTCTTTGATCCCATTTCTTTTTCTCGTTCCCTTTCGTGTTCGTAGTCAAATTATGTTCCTGAGTCAATTTTACATTTACATTTGGGTGGTTAAGATTATGTTTTACGTTGTATTGCGGCTTCAAGGAATGCAATGACCAGATGATGACATTGCTTAACAACTGGGGGATTAAGAAACTGTCTAAAATATCCCCTTCGTACCACGGACACCTTAACTAGGGTAGCGTGTCCGTGTCCGACACGTGTCGGACCGACACTCTCCGGACACTCTACAATGATCATTTTTCTTTTTAACTATAACTATTAGATATTTTTAATCCAAAGTTATTAGTAAACAATAAATAAGTACTTATATTCAAAAAAATTCAAGAAGAAAAATCAATAATAAATATGAAACTAAATTTATACTATATAAACGAAGAATTTTAAAAAACTTAATTAACGCGTCGTGTTGGTACTTTTTTTAAAAATCACGTGTCGACGTATCTGACACGTATCGTGTCGGACACACGTGTCCGTGTCGGTGCATCATAAGTCATTCCAATAACACAATCAAGAAAATCAGTCCAGATTGCGAGCAGAATATGAAGTGGTTTAATGAATTTTAACCTATAGATTACAACCATAACAACATAGTATATCTCAGTTCCTCCTAGTCCCATTCCAAAAAAGCCCAGTTAGATACTCAATTATCTGAAAAATGCATGTCTATCAAGGTACAACATGTCTTATACAAGATTTTTATCATAATATGATGAAAAATGGATAAACAAATGACTGCTTACCTCCAAGAAGGGCTTGATAACACCTGCACGGTTGCTCTTTGGAGACACATTTAAAGTTTTTTGCCGTAGGATATGATTCTCGTTCTCCAAATTTGACACCTTTTCTTCGATACTGATGAAGAAAACAAAACTCGCAGCAGTGATAAGGAAACATATGAAAGCATTTTTAAAAGTAGAAAGAAAATGAAAATTTATAAACCAGAAAACAACAAGGAAATGCATAAGCCTTGAGAAATGGCATTCAAAGCATAAGCTTTGCAGCTATTAATGAAGGCTTCACATGAGGCACACCTCAAGGGGCAACCCTTTTGCACTTCTGAAAACAGTGTTTCTTTATTGACGTTGTCATGGAGTTGCGGTAAAAAGAAAACAGACATCAAATAGAGCACTAGAACATGATTTCTCTATAGAGTAATATTATACCTTTGCAAATTCTGTTGGAGTTGCAAACATGTTTTCTCAACTTCCCTCAGCTTTATAATGGTAATACTTGCATCTTCTTTGGCCTTTGCAAGCTCGCGCTCTAGGGTTGAATTCTTCTGCTCCAGTGCATTCAAAGAACTCTGCAAACCAATTTGTTGATACGCATTATGTTGCTATCGTGACAAAAATCCATAAACCAGTTTTATGTAACCTTGTCAAATCTAAAAAAAATAATTAGTAATCATTTTTCAGGCATTTTATAGATAATACCAACAGAATATTATAAATATCATGATCAAACCAAAAACAGTAATTTAGTGGCACAGTGAGAAATCAAGTTAGCCCCTGTTTGGTGGCGATTAAAATCGGAATTTTAGTGGTGAGTGGGAGGCTAAGTACTTAGATGTTACTCAGAGAAGGTTAAGGAGGGTCTACTCAGATCATTTCCCTATTGCATTATCTGGGAACATAAGAAGCGGTGAAAGAAGGCCTTTTAGGTTTGAGAAGATGTGGTTGAAAGTTGAAGGGTTTGGGGAGTGTGTACGGAGTTGGTGGGCTTCTTATGACTTCGGGGGGTTCCCATGTTTTGTGTTGGATCAGAAATTGAAGGCTTTAAAAGGGGATTTAAAGAGGTGGTGGGAGATGTAAACTGTCATAAAATCAGGGCCTATCAGAAATTGAGGAGTTGGATGGACAGGAGGAGAGTCGAGGATTGGACGGGGAGGAGAGGGAGAGACGAGTGGTACGAGGAGAGGTCGAGAAATTGTTGGAGATGGAGGATATTGCCTGGCGGCAAAAATCTAGGATCACATGGTTGAAAGAGGGTGATAAATGCACCAAGTTCTTTCATAGGGTGGCTAACTCTAATCGACGCAATAATTCGATCACATCGTTGGTGGTAGATGGGGTCACTTATGAAGATCCACATGATATTGGGACTCAAATGGTGGGTTTTTATCAGAATCTTTACCGGGAGCAATCTGAGTGGAGGCCACAGTTGGAGGGGTTGGATTGTTCCACTATTACCGAGGAGGATGCAAGATGGTTAGAGAGACCTTTTGAGGAGAACAAAATTAGAGAGGTGGTGTTTAGGATGAATGATGACAAGGCTCCTGGACCGAATGGCTTCTCGTTCTCATTCTACAAGGCTTGTTGGGAGGTGGTGCGATCGGATATCATGGAGGTGTTCACTTATTTCTTTGAGAGCGGCAGGTTCCTGAAAAGTGCTAATGCCACTTTTATTGTGCTAATTCCCAAGAAACCGGGAGCATCTGATATCAAGGATTTTCGTCCTATAAGCTTAGTCTGTGGGATGTACAAGATCATTTCTAAAGTTCTGGCGAATAGGTTAAAGACGGTGTTGGGAAAAGTGGTGTCAAAGTTTAAAAATGCTTTTGTGAAAGGGCGATAGATTATGGATTCTGTTCTTATAGCGAACGAATGCATTGACTCTAGAATACATCTGGGGGTGCCAGAAATGTTGAGTAAGCTTGATATCCAGAAGGCGTACGACCATGTGAACTGGGGGTTTCTTATGTATATACTCAGGCGTTGCGATTTTGGAGATAAGTGGTGTAAGTAGATTCAGTTCTGTATCTCGACGGTGTCGTTTTCAGTTTTGGTCAACGACAACCCCGAGGGTTATTTTCGGAGTAGCAGAGGTTTGAGGCAAGGGGATCCGTTGTCTCCACTGCTGTTTGTTATTGTAATGGAGGCATTCAGTAGGATGATTGAGAAAACAGTAAGGGAGGGTCTCCTAAGAGGCTTCACGGTTGGTCATCTACAGGTTTCCCACTTGTTATTTGCCGACGATACGCTGATTTTCTGTGATGCAGATGAAGAGCAAATTAAAAACTTGCGTCGGTTGCTTCTGTGCTTCGAAGCAGTATCTGGTTTGAAGATAAATTTGGGAAAATCCGAGGCTATTCCTGTGGGAGAGGTCGCTAACGTGGAGGAGTTGGCTGCTATATTGGATTGCAAGGTTGCGCAGTTGCCTATCCCAGGCTTCCCTTAGGTGCACGATTTAAAAGTAAATGCATTTGGAATGACATTATAGAAAGGGTAGAGAAAAGGTTAGCCGGGTGGAAGCGCATGTACCTTTCAAAAGGAGGTCGTCTTACTCTCATTAAGTCATCTCTCTAATCTACCTACGTATTTTTTGTCATTATTTCCTATTCCTGTTGCAGTGGCAAATAAATTAGAGAGGATTCAAAGAGAATTTCTTCGGGCAGGGATGGGGGAGGAGAAGAAATTCCATTTGGTTAATTGGGGTGATGTTTGCTCCCCCACTACGGTGGGGGGTCTTGGTTTGAGGAGTCTCGTACTGTTCAATAAGACTTTGTTGGGCAAGTGGTTGTGGAGATTTGGGGTTGAGAGGGAGAGTTTTTGGAGAGAAATCATAGCGGTGAAGTATGGTGTAATGGAGAGGGGTTGGTGCTCAGTTGAGGGTCGGGGCTCGCATGGGGTGAGTTTGTGGAGATATATCATAAAAGGATGGAGCGATTTTCAGAATAGATTGACCTTTGTGGTGGGGAATGGTGACAATGTCAGATTTTGGGATGATAGATGGCATGGAAATCAACCACTAAAGTCGAGGTTTCCTTCTCTGTATCGCATCGCTGTGGAACCTACCACAATGGTGAATGATGTATTAACTATACATCACGGGAATCCTAACTGGAACATCTTCTTCGGGAGGGGATTACAGGATTGAGAATTGGATAATTATGCGCTATTTTTTACCTCCTTGCATGAGGTACACATCCGGGTAGGAGAGGACGACCGTAGCAGGTGGAAGGTGGCAGCAAATGATATTTTCTCCGTTCGCACATATTTTAGATCATTATTGACACCTGGGGATAATTCATTCCCTTGAAAAAAGGTATGGCAATGTAAATTGCCTCCACGGGTGGCATTTTTACTGTGGACTGTTGTGAGGGACCAGGTGTTAAGTGTGGATAATCTTCGAAAAAAAGGTTGCTATGTTACAGAGTGGTGTTATATGTGTAAGAGAGATGGAGAGACTATTAACCACTTGTTTATTCATTGCGATAGTGTACGTTGGCTGTGGAACGATATTCTAGCTGCTCAACAGATGAATTGGGTGTTACCAAGGCGCATTGAGGATGTGGTACAAGCATGGAGGAAAAAACTTCGAGACAAGAACAGTAAACTGGTTTGGGATCTCATGTCAGGTTGTCTTGTATGGTGTGTGTGGAGAAAAAGAAACAACCGCTGTTTTGAAGATCAAGCACGATCGACAGCAGTTTAGGGAATTATTTTATCTAACATTGTATAACTGATTTAATGCGGCGGCTACTAACCCGATAGAGGGACTGCCTAATTTTGTTTCGTTTTTATCTTGTTTAAAATGATAATACACACCTTGTGTATTATTCTTTGATTAATAAAATGATTGGATTACCTATCAAAAAAAAAAATCGAAATTTCGATAAAAGTCCGATGAAATGTGTGGTTAAAAAGTTGTGGATCCTATAAAATGTGTGATTAAAATTAGTCGTTGACTTTGACTTCGATTAAAATTTGAATTTTAATCCTACCAAATAAGGGCTTAATGAGGGAAGTTACAGACAGAACTAAAAACCGAAAGAGTGATACAATGACACTATGATGAAAGATGCTGAATGGACCCTAGATATTATTTTGTCTCTCCCAAATATCTAATAACCAATTTGATTATAAATTATGTGGATTTAGAGCATGTCTGGAAAATAAGCCCACAGCGTCTAATAGTCAATTTGATTATAAATTATGTGGATTTAGAGCATGTTTGGAATATAAGCCCACATCTTTTACGCTGTGGGTTCTATGATTTGAGGTAAAAATAAGTTCCATTTAGGTAGCTTATTCTATCTTTTAAGCTCTGGGTTCCACCCGTGCTGACTTGGCACAATTTTGGCCACAAAATGGTCATCATTAAGCTACAAGCCCATCCAAATATGCTCTTAATAACTTTTAAGCAGTATAGTTCTAATTAAGTTCCAACATTCTAGTGACAACTTGGTAAAATATTGAAATCCTTCATCAGCCACCATTTTCTCAAAGTTCCTACAGAGCACTAACTGGATAGAGAATATCAATACAAAGATGGAACGTAAATAGTAATACAATTTAGAAATAAATATTAAAACTATGTTTGATCCCCATTAAATTAAATTTCATTACATTCCATTTTTCTCTCTCCTATTTTCAATCACACAATCTTCCATTAAATAATATTACATGTAAATCGAAATTTTTTCCTTCCTTGTCAACCACTCATTTTTCAAAAAAAAAAAAAAACATTATTCCTCCCATTTTCATTCCAAAAAATGGGGGCCAAACGAGGGCTAAATAAAATTTGAAAAGCGGAAATCAACAAGCACTAATACAAAGATCCAAATGTCTCAATCTTTCAAACGTCTCTAGTATTAGAACTGAGTACTCAATAAGGTAAAGATATATCAAATTGAAAGCAATACATGATTGCAATGGATCATGCTAAAATACCTTCAAAACTGAATTTTCTTTCCTCAGTTCTGCCACAGAAATGACGTCTTTTTCCAAAGCAGATTTATCCTTAGCTGATGACTCAAGTTGTCTTTGTAGCACTACATTTTTATTGAACTCATTAAGACTTGCAAGTTTAGCAGCATCTAGTTCAAGGCTCAAAGACTCGACAGTTTTCTGAAGTTTGGAGATTTCCGCAAGCTTAGCCTCTTCATTAGACACCTGTTTCAAATAAGCCTTAAATTGTGAACTCAAGATCCAGACAGAGAAAAAAGTGCAAAAGAGCAAGAAAATGAAGAGACGAAAGCCAAAACAGAATGAGAACTATTTCGTTTGACTACTCTAAACAAACATCAGTAAGAAAAATGGTCGCTATATACCAATTTAACAGAGATACGAGTTAACTGACACTGTTACCAAATTTGCACTGCAAACTTGAATCATGACAAGAAAATGTTTGCCCACAAAGAGAGCATTCCCTTTCTGACAAAACTTATCACCTTTGTACAGAATTTATATAGATAGAAACTGCCAAATAATCCACCAATCTATATACACCTGCTTCACATGTTCTCTCCTCTTTTCATCTTCTTTTTTTTCCCGGGTTGTAATTTTTAGGGTTGGGTAGTGTTCAAAATAACCAAAAACATTTAAATAAGGTCATAGGCTATAAAGAAATCCCAAAAAGCTGAAGCGCAAACCAAAACTGGCCGGAGCACCTCAATAAGCCAAGGTGTAAGGCTTGACAAATGGCATTCAAAGAATTAGCTTCGAGGGCTTATGAGTATGCCTCATGCGCATTATATAAGAACGATGGCGATAAAAGAACATTCTCTTTCTTGCACCTAAGAAGCTGATGATGACTAGCAAAAATTAATCACATATACAAGTTCCACTTCCGTAGTAAATATTACGAACAGAGAGTGGTACCCTTAATTTTTTCTCTAGGTGCAATCTCCATGTGAGATCCTCCAATTGCTTTTCAAGCTTGCTCTTTGCCAAGCGCAGAGCACCAGCCTCACTGGCCTCCTGTATAAAGAACAAAATATAAGGTTCATCTGTTATAAATCACAGTGAACAAATGGATTCAATCAACCACAGAAAATAAGATAGAACAAACAAAATATTTTATGCATGGTATATTGTGTGGATTTCCAAAACGGCTTCTTGAGTGCAGATGGCAACCCAGTTTGCCTGATATGGATTGTTTGAAGGAAGATGTATCGAACATCTTTTAGAAACAAAGGATTAACCATTCTATCAGTAAATCCAAAATATACCGTGTTAAACCACTTGATCTAAAAGATTAAGCTGTTAGATAAGAACACGTGTACATCATCTAAATATTATCTTCAACACATAGCAATAACAAAAATAATCATTTTGTGGATAGACACTTAGCAAGTAAAACATTCTTCATATAGGATCAAATAGCAAACTCATTATCCATGAAAAGTACAGAACAAAACCTACCTCTGCTTTACACAAATGGAGAAGCAAACAATAGAAATATTATGTCCAAGTGACTCATTTGCGCATCCAAAAGAAGAAAATTGTCCAACAATTAGAAGTGCCAAATAATTATTATAAATCAAACATACAGTATAGTGTCAAACAGGAAACAAAATAGTCAACCTACAAGATTCAGCAATATCCTCACCTTTTTAAGCCTCCTGAGTTCTCTTTTTGCCAACTTTCGCCTCCAAAGACATTGTATTGCAATGATATTAGATTGACGATTACGATAAACAGAGCGGATTCTGAGCATTCTCCAATGAGCCTATCGAAAAGCAAATTAATGTATAGAAGCTAAGGTAACAAATACTGGAATCAAGTTTCTGCTTTGCTTGTAAAATTATTTGTATTCCAGGGTCACATTATAAGTTGTTATTTGAAAACTTGATTACCTTGCTAAAATATCACAAATGAAATAAATACTAAATAGGTTCTGCCACAAAAATGATGCACGTCAAAGACAAATAGGAAAGTGCAAATGAATCTTTTGAATCTTATCAACTGAGTCAAAAAGTATAAATGCAATAATAAACAAGTTCCTTTCCTCCATCGCCAACACTAATTGTCCAGTAAGGCTTCTTTAGCTTCCCCACTGGGACACTAAAATCCACAGTAATTAGTCTTTGTTGAGGCTTACGCCTTTCTCACAGAGTAAAATGCCTCAATATCAGATTGAGCAACTTAAAACATTGATTGTAAGGAAACAGTGTTTAATGATGACGGATTCAAAGCGTCCTTAAAAGTTAAAACACAATCTATTTCAATTCAAGACATACTTCTCCATGTCCCTAAATTTCTTGAGCAATTCTCTATGTCATTGCTTTTGTAGACAAAATATTCTTCTTCGAGAAGTGGATCAGATTATAAAGTTTGAAGAGCTTTGAGAGGCTTTCTTCAGTGTATGATGCAGCATATGAGTAGCATGTCTGCAGTACACAGGACTAATGACTGGTGTTTTCTTCCTTCCTTCTTTGTTCCCTTAATTTTCAGGAAGTCCTTATTTTACATTAAGAACTTTCAGGTGCAGAGCATATAAAAATCCCAAGACCAGTAAAAATATTATCCAATATACCAGTACTCAGAACAGCCACTAGATCTTCTTCTAGTCTTCTCTATTGAATTCTATACTGCTACTCATCCATCACACAAAAAACTTTCAAGTCCAAATTTTCTTGGTTTTCCTTCAGGGTTGAAACATAGCAAAACAACCCAAAGTCATCTCTTTTATCCACCGATTTTGGCACTAAAGACTGAAGAACAAATCCCCTTCACCCCCCCCCCCCCAACTCTCCTTTCCTATGTACTAGGTTTAAACACAGTAATATAAAAATTGTATCCCAACAATGATCTTAAACACAACGTTTACTGTACATACTTAGAGACATAAATAACTGACAAACAAGCATAACTGCAAACTGTAAAATTCACCTGAATGAGAGTGGCTGCTTTATGTTCCTTTCTATATAAAAACTTCTGTCGAGTTGAAAACCCACGTATGCTAGATTGTACAAGTACAGACGATGCATAGAGTTGAATATATGCATGCCTCAAAATCCATCTTCTGACAAACTTCTGTATTACAATGGCAGCTGCTGCCTTACGCAATGCAGCATACATATTTTGAGCAAGATAACCTGCAAAAATTGAAATATTGTTTGAATACTACTAAGAACCACCACAAGCCAAGATATCAAAAAGAACAGCTCATGTAGAGACAAAATAATTAATACAATCATACTCAAGTACTCCCCTAGCTTTACCTAACAGCCACCATTGAGCTTATTTTGGCAAGAGTTTGTAGCTCAAATTTCCTATTCTAAAATTAATCTACAAGTGAAAACTGAAAAAAGAGGTTCTCATGGGATATAAAAAATGAACTGATCCTTGGATGTTGCTCAAATCTTACTAAGCATTCAACTAGATTACGAGAGCAAACACTCCATTTGTTAGCCTCTTTGTCATATGTAAACATTTATTGCATCCAGTGAGTCTTGACTAGTTTATTGTATCCTCCTCATTTACAGGTTGGATTCCCTTTTTTCATCACTGTCTTGCATGTACTTGAGTTCACGAACATTTGTGTGCTAGATACAATGTAGAACCACCTACTCTAATAGATTAGATTATATAAAAAAAAAAAAAAAAAAAGCGGGAAATTTAAATAATTTAAATTGTTTTCAAAATGATGAATGCTTATTTTGCTCTTGTACTACCAAGTAATTCGACCTTAGACAAACAACATACAGAGAAAGAGCAGTGGACCGCAGAGGTAAAAAATTTCGTGCAAATGGAATTATTAAAGACGTGTGGCAGAAGTATAAATACAGCAGCTGTTAACATCCTATTTTTTATGGGAAGAAGACCTCTGCAGCATGATTGTAGAGAAATTGCAGCCACACGGTGTGAGATGAAGTCCCGGCGTGCAAGAAATGTCCGTAGATGGCCCTGAATATGCTTTGCTGCTGAATCCAAAACCTCAGCTCGACGTGCGTCTAAGATACCAATCTGGCCAGCCCGAAGGAAAACTTTGGTTTTTCCCAACTGCAAAAGGGAAGTGAAAGATCATTCAAAACCCACCTGTAGCCACCAAGACACTGCAGAAATCAATATAATTTAGAATTCTCATAAAAACACCTGAAAGTTCCCGAGATTCAATCTCTGCAGAATTTTTGCAGTGGTCATTTTTTCATCATAACTGTAAGCATATAAAAAAAAAAAAAGAGAGAGAATAAATGAACCTGAGCAAAGCATGTTAAACGTTGGAATTGAAGATGTAAATAAGCCAACATAAGCACAAGAAAGACAGATATGCACAGCCATTTAGTCATCGAATAGTTGAGAGTACTTAGATATAGAAAAGAGTTGCAATTTGCTCTCTTATATGCAGTTATGAGGATTGTATCATAAGACAAGAATATAGAAAAAGGTGACATTGTAATAAAGGATTGATACCAGAAATGGTATACAACAGAATACTAGTGCGAGAGTGAGCATATGGGAAAGTGCAGCCCTACATTTACACACTCATTGTAGAAGGGAGAGGAAGAAGAGAGCTGTGACTCGTAAATATAAGGATATAACAGTCAAAATGTTGAAAACTCTATATTTGAAACAGTGATAATACAAGTTTGCAGAAGATATCAAGCATGCAAATTACTTTGGGAAGAAATACAAAGAATTAGGTCAATGAATATAGTATAATTAAAATTACCTTTCATCCAGGATATCCAAGGCAATTATACCAAATCTATCTACAAATTCATGATAAGTCTTCCGTGTGGGATAACCTGCCAAACTTATACGAACAGCCTCTAAAACACCCTGCATAAAATTAATAGAAGTATGATATGAGACCATGGGACAATTGCATGGAATTACAAACAATCTTTCATGAAAAAAACACTGCTTGATGTACTGATCTCGTTTCATTTTAACAAGTTCAAGTGCCAAATATAAAAGATAAATGTCAGATGACCCAAAAAACAATGCCCTCCTGGAGCACTACGGTTTTGTTCAGCAAAGGGGAAAAAGAAAAAAATATATAGTTCGACTGTGAAATATTTAATATTGGGACGTCAGTAGTTTGCTTTAAAAATTAAATATAGACATGATTATAGGACGACTATAGTTTGTTTTTAAGAAATATAAGATGCATGCATCTGTTTTACTATAGAAAATGTAAACTCTGACAGTAACATTGGAAGTAATGTGCTTTCATAAAGGAGTGAACACAGGGCATTGCAGTAAAATGCTGACGCTATGAAATCATTACTTCAATTAGGAATATTTGTTTTGACAAGAAAAGAAGATCATCAATAGTTATTAAAAAATGACACGAGTGCAAAATGAACACACTGAGGAAGCCAACATTCACAAACAATCAAAATTATATTTTAGTTTACGAGGTTATGTTGCACACATATGGTTGTTTGAAATCCCTTCCCATGGAAGGTATGGACACATTGTGTAGGCACTAGATCAAAGCAAAATCAATCAGTTCAGAGTTCTAGTGCTCATGCGAGCCTCTTTATTCTCTCAACATGCTTGAGCTAACTCGAAAATATGGTCTAATTTAAAGAATTTTATTTGTGTAGGCACTAGATCAAAGAAAAATCAATCAGTTCAGAGTTCTAGTGCTCTTGTGCGAGCCGCTTTATTCTCTCAACATGCTTAAGCTAACTCCAAAATATGGTCTAATTTAATGAATTTTATCACAATGCTGTAGGTTATAATAGACTTCTAAGATTAATTCACAGTCCACAATAGTATTGAAATGAAAGTTTCCAGGTATTCTGCAAAAATGCCCACAGTAAGAAGGGAACTGAGCGAGTTAAAATGCACATACATAGTCAAAAGAGAAGAATATGGCTTCTGAGAAACTTGAAATGAAAATAATATGCTTGTACTGACCCCACAACGTAATTGGTGAAGGATGCTCTGGTTTTCGAACTTGTGAGGCCTGTTTAAGGAGTTTGGCTTCACACATCTAATGTAATGAGGCTCAGTTGAGCTGAGAGATGCCATGAGAGCTTGAAGTTGTTGCTGCAAGCCAAAATGATAAATGAGAAAAATGCCCACGTGCAGTTAGCTAGAGAGAATGCTCATCATCTAATCATTAAAAATCAAAAGAATTAAAAAAAGTAGCAACTGAATTAAGCAAATGATTTTTCCACGAAGTAGAGTTAACTTTATAATGTGCCAAGCCCAAACCTAAAAACCATAGAAAACAAATAGAAGCCAAATTTATGTCAATGAGATCAACGGAGATTACTTTTACCATCCTTATACTGTAATTATATTTACTATAATTCTCTTACCATATTTGTATAATTCTCTTTCCATATTTGTAAGTATCAAACCCTACCTCTGAGATTGCTGAGTCTTGGGTTACTTTCGTCGGACATTGGATCGTCAGCGTCTTGGCTCGTGGAATCGAGGTGAACGTTATCTAATTTCTCCTTCACAAATGGGAATCGATTCTCTATGGGTGGTCGGAGTTAGAATATGAGATTCCCCGACGTTTCTGTGTACAGCGTTGTTGTGGTTGTATGAGTGCAATCGGCATCATTGTGGGAGATCGTCTGTACAGTCATTGGCATCTACGTTTTTGTGCGTACGACGATCAGTCGGGGCTCGCGTTTCGTGTCTCCGATGATCGACGCAACCTCTATAGGCTTGCATCTCCATGATAGGTGTGAGATGTGTGAGGCTGTGTGGGTTTGGCTGTGGGTTTATTAAATGCATTAGGCCTCGACGTGTGATCTATTGAGGTATGTGAGGTTGTGTAGGTTTGGGTGTGGGCTCATTGATTGAATTGGGCCTCTTGAAGTGGGTTGCGGGCTTACTAATTGAAGTGAGCTGTGGGGTTTTTTGAAGTGGATTACGGTGGGTCTCTTATTTGAAGTAGGTCCTATGATGCTCGGACTCGGGTACGGGTATTGGGTACGTATCTAAGTGTCGGATCTTTTATTTTCTAAACTGTAAGATACGGGGACATGGCTAAAAAAAGTCCAAATTTTGAACGCGGGTACTTGGATACACCTTTCAAACTTCAATTTTTTACTAATTCAAGATGTCATTTTGAATATAACAAAATCAATTATTCACAAATAATGAAATTAGTATTGAATAAAGGGTTAAGACGAATAAAATAGAATTTTGGAGCTAAGTCTTCAATTATGAGAATTGCTAAATGTTATGTGAATAGAAAATGAGGGACTGGATTGCAATTTGAACTTAATGGAACTCATTTTTATTTTATACAAACAAAACCCTAAACTATTGATACATAGAGGGAAAGAAAGGAAAAAAAGAAGAAAATGGAAAGAAAAATGAAAGAAGAAGAAAAAGAAGGGAAAACTTAGAGTCGCCGCATTTCTGTACCCTCTCGACGGTAACGCTATGTTTATAGAGAGCGGAAATGGGAAAGAAGCAAAGGTAAAGAAAAGGGAAGAAAAAAGAAAGAAGCAAAAACGATGAAGTGTCTGATTGAAACTTGGAGGATCCGACACATATCCCATATCCATACCCATGTCGTGTCGTGTCCGACACGGGTACTCCTACTATTTCGAAGAGTCCGAGCATCAGAGAGTAGGTCTATTGTTTGACGTCGGCTTTGATTGTGGTGATTTATGGTGAGAATTTGCTTGGGGTATTTTGTGGACTGAGGTTACAATATTTTGTGATTTTCCTACATTAAGAAGCCATGTCGGTTGAGGCCTTTTGTGTTAAGTTCACAAATATTGGAATTTCAATTCAAGATGTTCTTAAAAAGGAATGAGCTTTGAAGTTATATTGATAGATCATCTAAAGCACCTGAAGATGCTAAGGATCTCAGTGCATGGAAAACGAAGGATTCTTTTATTATTTCCTGGATTTTAGAGTCTATGAAGGCATACATGGTGAATAATTTATGCTCTTTCACTACTGCTAAGAAAATGTGCGAGTATTTTAAAGCGCATTTATTATCAAGACAATAGTGCTTGAAGATTTTAGCTGGAGTTAAATATTGCCAACTACACTCAAGGTAATCTTACTATTGAACAATATTATTCTAACTTTTTGAACTTATGAAGTGAGTACTCTGACATAATTCATGCTAAGGTTCCTGTGACGACCATACTAGCACTATAAGATGTTGAAGAAGCTAGTAAGCGAGATCAGTTCCTTATAAAACTACGACCCAAATTTGAAGTAGTTCGAGCTGGTTTATTAAATCGTGATCTGGTTCCTTCATTGGATGTGTCTGGGTGAACTTTTGTGTGGAGCAATGATTGGCTACTCAAGCTAATATTGGAGCTGATTTTTCCTCGATCGATCTAGTCAACGTTGCATATGCTACCCAAGAACGGGAAAAGTGTACACTTCAGTGTTTTTGCTGTAAAGAATACGTTCATATTGCTCATAACTCTCCTCAGCTAATTTGTAATTACTGTAAGCAACCAGGGGATATCATCAAGGACTGTCTCACACGACCTCCACATCGGAAAGCTAAAGCATTTCAAGTCGATATTCAAGGTATTACTCCAACACCTCCACAAGCTAGCACCAATCAGCTTGTACTTAGGGATGGCAACGAGCCGGGCCAACCCGGCTCGCGGGCCAAAATTCTAGGCCCGGGCTCGGCTCGGAGGACCCCGAGCTTTTCCGGGCCCGAGCCGAGCCCAAGCTCGGTGGAATTTTTGGGGCTCAGCCCGGGCTTCGACTCGGGCTTTTCCCGGGCCGGCCAGTATTTTTCTATTTTTTAATTTTTTTTTTTTTTAAAATTCAGTATTATTCTATTTTTTTACATTTTTTTATCACGAGCCCAAAAAGCCCGTGATACGAGCCGGCCTGCGTAGCTCGCCGGGCCGGCCCGGCTCGAGCCCCAAAAATGAGGCTCGACCCGAGCCTTGGCTCGGTGTCCCGGGCCGCGAGCCGGGGCCTGGCTCGGGCTTTTCACGGGCCGAGCCACCGAGCCATTTTGCCACCCCTACTTGTACTTACCCCAGAAATGGTCCAACAAGTGAATGTTTCAGCCTTCTGTGCCTTGGGGCTGCAAGGTAAAAGTCCAGTTGTTTCTTCTTTTTGGCTAGTTGATTCAGTGCATCAAATCATATGACGGGTAGTTCTAATTCCTTAAATAACATTCGGCGCTATAATGGTACACGACATATTCAAATTACTAATGGCAATACCCTTCCTATTATCTACAAACTTGATGTCAGTTGGTCAATTAGTTGATAATAACTATGATGTATGTTTCTCTCATGTTGGTTGTCTGGTGCAAGATCAAGGGTCGAGAAAGGTGATAACGAAGGGACCTAAAGTCGGAAGATTATTTCCATTACAATTTACTATTTCTAACTAGCGTCTTTAGCTTGTATTAATATTCGACTCAAGCATGAGATTTGGCGTAAAAGATTAGGGCATCCAAACACTTTAATTTTTGTTTAATTTGTTGAAATGTGATTTTCTGGATAATAAAGTTCAGTTTCAGTTCTCAAATTTGATTTTTGATTGCAATACTTGTAAACTTGGAAAAAGTAAAACTCTTCTGGTTCTCACTCATAAATGCTTTAAAATTATTCATAGTGATGTTTGAGGCACAACACCCGTCACTTCAGATGCTCAATATACATATTTTGTGACATTTATTAATGATTTTAGTCGTTACACTTGGATATATTTCCTTCATTCTAAAAATGAGGTCAATGCCAGTCTTAAGAATTTTGAAGCTTATATTGAGACAGTTTTTTTGCAGCATTCAGATTCCAAGGTCCGACGAGGGAGAATGTCTCATCATTGTCAAACCTTCTTGCAACAAAATGATATCATCTCTCAACGTTCTTGTCCATATACTCCTCAGTAAAATGGGGAAGCTGAAAGAAAGAATCATCCCTTGTTGGATGTTTGAGTTTTGCTTTTGGAACCTTCAGTTCCATCTAGATTTTGGGTCAAGCTCTATCTACAGTCGTACACCTAATTAATTGACTTTCTGCTCTACATTTGGATTTTCACTCGCCTCATTTTCGTCTGTACAGTACACATCCATGAACGTCATAAACTTGTTCAATTTGTAAGATGTGCTATTATGGGTTACAGTATTGCTGAGAAGGGTTTCGTTCATCTGTTACAATGATGTTGCTAACCGCTTTCGTATCTTTCGCAATGTGATTTTCTTTGAAAATCAATATTACTTCCACCAACATTTCATGTCCTCTTCTGATTTGGCTCCGCTCAGTAAATTTGAGGATGACCCTCGTCCCATTGAACACTTTAAGCCAAGTTTGGTATATCAAAGACAACAGCCTTCAACCCTGATCCCTCTCCAGGCTCCACAAATCTTAGACGATCCACTCGCATCACTCAACCTCCCGATGGTATAGTTTTTCTACAATCGTATCTCATATCACTGTTCCTACTTTTTATTCTCAGGCCGTTACCCAGCTTTGTTGGGAGAAAGCAATGTAAGATGAACTCCTGGCTCTTTAGGAGAACCACACATAGGATATTGTTCCTTACCCTCCTGGGGTCAAACCTATTGGGGGAAAGTGAGCATACTCTATTAAGCTACGCTTTAATGGTTCTCTAAATCAATATAAAGCTCAGTTGGTGGCTCTTGGTAATCGCCAAGAATATGAAGTGGATTATGAGGAGACTTTTGCTCCCATTGCCAAAATGACAACGCATCGTATAGTTCTTGCTATAGCTGCCTCCAAGGGTTGGTCTGTGCAGCAGATGGATGTTAAGAATGTTTTCTCGCATGGTGATCTTCATAACGAGATTTATATGTCAACCCCCAAGCAGGTCTCTATCTCCAAACCAATTTTCGATGTTTGTAAGCTAAAGCGTTCACTTTATGGGTTGAAACAGGGTCCTCATGCTTGGTTTGACAAGTTTCGTTTTACTCTCTTGGGGTTCTCATTTACTCAAGGCCAATATGACTCATCGCTCTTTATCTTTAATGGCAAGTATTGTGCTTCTTCTTGTCTATGTGGATGATAGTTTTATTACCGAGACCAACTAAAGACTGATATCTCACCTTCAAAACCGACTTAAGGAATCGTTTCAAATAAAGGATTTGGGACCTTAATAATATTTCTTAGGTCTTAGGTGCTTTCAACTCTGAGCAAGACTTAGCTGCATCCGCATAAGCATATAGAGGAGTTGATTACATTGGCTAGACTTCGAGATGATCAATGTGTTGAAACTCCTTTGGAGGTGAATGTGAAGTATCACAAGGAGAAGGGTAATCTTTTTTATCCCTCTTTATATTGTCAGCTAGTGGGCAATTTGAATTACCTTACTATTACACAACTTAATATCCCTTTTGCTATCCAACAAGTCCGTCAATTCATGCATACTCCATGACATCTTCACTTAGCCGCAGTTCATGTATTATTAGATATTTGATTGGTACGCCTGATAGGGATCTTTTCTTTCTAGCCAACTCCTCTCTGCTATTAATAGGTTATAGTGATACTGATTGGACTGGATGTGTGGACACTCGTTGCTCGATTACGAGTTGGTGTATATTTCTTGGGAGTGCACTTATTTCAAGACGAAGTAAACAGCGGGATCACGTTTCTAAATCTTTCACTGAATCTGAGTATCGAGCTATGTCATTTGCTTGCTCTGAGATTATTTGGCTTCAAGGTATTTTTGCTTACCTTGGTTACCCTCAGCTTAAGCTTACTCCATTTCATGCTAACAACACTAGTGTCATTCAAATTACTGATAATCATGTGTTCCATGAGCGGACTAAGCACATCGAAGTGGATTGTCATTCCATACGAGAGGCTTATGATGGTCGGATTATTTCTCTTCCACACCTCACCACTAATATTCAGATTGCTGATATATTTACTAGACAATGACATCAATTTTTGTTCGGTCAAATTGATGCTTCTTGATAATACAAGCAATCCCAAACGGGAAAATCATTCAGCCAAAAGATTGTTAATTTATAGCATCAAAATCATAACCAGACTGACAAGTTATTTTAGATCTAAAATGGCTTATTCCCCACCATTACATTGACTGCACGAGAATGGCAACCAATTTGGGCCTTCCTATGCCCATATGAATATAAATGCTATTGTACAGGTAACATAGGAAGCATATACTGCAAGAGTATTTGTCAAACAAAAGTTACAACAATTATACATACTAAGCAACCACAGAAAAGTTCTTACCTTAAACCGAGAGGCCACTGAAGAAAACTTGTATGATGATCGTGAAGATTCTTCAGGTAGTGGGGGAAAGAGGTCAGCGATGAGAGGACTTTTGGAAGAAGATAGTAAATTGCAGTGTTCAACCACAATGTAATCACGGTTTTTGTCTAAAAATGTGTCTGTCTGATAGGTGACCTAGAGAAGATACAGTGTGGAAGTGAGCTAACAGAGATAATTATTAGCAAGTAACTAAATATCTTTTGGCAGAGTAAACACACCTTGCCAGCATAGTGAGAAATAGTAAAATCTGTTTCTGAAAATTTCTCTTTCTCTAACCGTGGGTGAGACCGAAAATTCCGGAACAGCTTGTTTGAAAATGTTTCATGTGTTGATTTCGGGAACATGCTGCACGAATAAAAGATCAGCATAAGGATAAATAAACAACATAAAACGAATGAGCAACGCACACCAATTGACAGGAGAGAATTTGTATTGTACCAAGCTTCATCCAAAAGAGCAATGATTCCTATAGGCTTCTGCAAAAGCATGTATAACATGACATGAGTCCCAAGTAAAACTAATTCAAAAAGTAATCTTAGTTTATGTTCGTCTCAATTTATAAGTAACTGATAATAGAAACATTTTTCTTTCAATCTCAAGAAGTTGCTTTTTACTAATAAAAAAAAGTAGTCACTTTATTACAATAAAGGGACAGGTACTGCAAAATAAGAAAAAAAAATTACATGTAATATGAAAATAATAAGATGCTCTTCACAAAACAAAAATAAAAAGAAAAAAAAAAAAGATGGGCCCTGTTTGTTTCCAATTGTGTGAAGAAAATAATGCATTTTTGCCCCTTTTTTGCCAGCGCATGGGACCCATTGTGAGAGAAGAAGTCAACAATCACGGCTGACAGTGGAGCAACGATCCGAAAATAGATCAAAATTGGGCAAAAAAATTGGAAACAAACAAGGTCATAGTGTAATTCCATAAATTCGCATTATATGCAGTAGCATGCCTTTTTTTCCTTCTTCAAAGTACCAAACTGAGGAAGTCCAATTAAGCTTAGAGGAACATCAAATAAGCGAGCAAGGGAAGACCTTCTCAATTAGATCTAAAACGTCTTGATTGTCAATAAATTCAATGTAACTCCAATTGATTTCTTCTCTTCTGTATTCCTCCTGCTCCATCTTAAATACGTGCTGGAAAACAAATTCAGAAAAAGGGATATAAGATAATTAAGGAGCTGGCGTGTCATATTCACAGTTTATAGAAATGGTTGCATCATATAGTGCCCCCTTCTCACCTCATTAAAATGTTGTTGGAGCTTTTCATTCGCAAAATTGATGCAAAATTGCTCAAAACTGTTCAAGTGGGAACAAAATGTTGCCGAAGAAAGCACCAGGTTATGTACAGAAAAAAGAATAATCAACAAAAATCTACACTGAGTTCATAGTGTGTTAGAGCTCTATAATTAGCTTAGATATACAAGCCAAATTTCTAACAGCGCGTTGAAGATTAAGAAATAGGTTATATGCTCAAGAAATCGCGTGATATTGAATAAGCTCATATGTATTTTGACCTATTATGTTCCCAGAATACCGAGGCCTAACATATTATCAAGACAATCAACCAATAGCAAGCCACAATAATGTAGACTTTTATTTCATGTGTTTAGCAACTAACGGAAATCATATGGACATTCTAGCTTGAACACATCTGCCAGAAATTTCTCAACATTTAGTTCAATGTGGATTTTTAAAGATCAGATTCTACTAAATCGGTAACTTAAGAGTTTTTGCAAGTTCAGACATCTGAATATTTTGGGGTAAATTCCACATAGAATAAAGGTGAAATAAATATACAACATATAAGGGATTGGGCTTCTACTCTTAACAAGTTGACTTGGGGTTCCATCTTAAAAAGGTCAACTTTCTTAAAAATAAGTAACCCAAGCCCTTATATGTTTTATATTTATTTCAACTTTGTTTGATGTGGATTTACCCTTAAAAACTGACAAAGATGAAGATTAATGGAAAAAAAATTATTAGTGATGGCTTCAGTCATTGAGCTTTTCTGTCTGACCAGGGGCAGGCTCTCTAAGCTGGATACTTCTTCTTCTTCTTTTTTTGTTTGGCATATACCCATTCCCAGAAAGTATTTTATTCAAGAAACGACTTGAATTGAAAGATAAGAGTCCGTAAACAATATAACTAATAACCTGTTAAGCTTGAAGCATTCAAATCCATATATGTCCAGTACTCCAATTTGCATCTTAGATTCATGATCTTGCCCAACTGATCGGTTAATCTTTTCAACGAGCCTGAAACAAGTGGAAACCATGTAGACTTTAGCGTTATGTTATTCATTTTTTATCAAGTACGAGAACTGGTTTGGAGGAACGCATAAAATCCAGCAGACCAATCAAATAGTCCAGCATAAACAGTTTTGGCCAAAGCATCCCGACCAGCTACAGCAGCATTACAGTCAAGAGCTTTGACAATAATTCCTTCGTAAGTTTGAATTGAGCGCGTGCAAAGTGTGGCGAGCAAAAGATTCACATCACACCTGGGGAAAGAAGTAACTTATGATTATTAAAGGCCAGGAAGATTTATTGAACAATCAAAACTTATCGAGTCACTGCTCCAAAAATGAGCACCAGACTAGCCAACGATCATAGTGCATTGCTGGACTAAAAGAAATACAATCTTAGAAAAACTTGCAAAAGTGGTATATACAAGCAGAGAACACCCTTGGAAGAAAATATGGGGAAACCACAAATTGCTGGACTTGATAATTTATGACCAAGGTAGTTGCGCTGATGAAAAAAAGTTTGTCCAAGAAATAGCATAAGTAACCTACATAAAAAGATCAGCAGCCATCCGCAAGTGAAAGTTAGACTTCTGATCCTTAATAACTGATGAGTCATGCTCTTTGCCAGGAGAAAATTCTATGTTTCCCAGATGTAGAATCGCAGCCAAGGTCCGAAATATCGCTTCCTGGTATAACAAAGACGTGATATAAAGACGGCACAACCTTGCAAAGAGACAATAGGTAAAAAGCATAAAAAAAATCATGAAATTGTGTGGGACCTGTTCCTCATGACTGATGCCAACAATATTCATTGCCCTTCTTGTTTTTATGTATTCTTCGGCATTGCTCACTCCATCTAACTCATAAATCTTACTTTGATTTAAGTAATGGAAATTGCTTGGATGTCCTAGCTTATATATCTCTGCATCCTGAAAAACAAGTTTACATAAAGTTTGATGAAATCAGAGAATATTATGGACGACAAGAGTAAAAAAATTCTTCTTTAATCTGAGTTGTCTTGGAATATGGTGCATATGCCTATACAATAATGCTCAAACATCATAAAGACGATAAAAAAGATTATTGCAAAGGAGATAGCTATGAAAATATTTTCTGTGTTCTTAAGTTAAAAGTATCCGCTTTCAACAATCCTGCATCTAGGTGAGTTATTCACCACTAAACTCAAACCAAGTAGGAGTTTTCTGCCACAAAATAAAAGACAAAATTCTTAGTAACAAAAGATTGAATGCTGTTTGTAGTTCATTCATTAACAATCCTATCAGATCAGAACAAATAACAATTTAGGTAAGAATTAGCCTTTTGAGTTGGCAATAAATGCACTTTAAATTCACAAACATCAAGAATAATGTACATGTCACTCATTCCTCCATATCTCAAAGGAAAAATCAATTTCATTCCACGTCTTATTCCTATAAAAATCTCATTTAATTTGACATAGTGGAAGAGAAATAAAAACCAAGCCAGAATTGCATTTACTGAACAATTCAGTCTAACATTTGTATATTTATTCCACAGAGATGGAGCAAGTACCCTGCCAGATGCACACAACTGATAAAAGCAGTGGTAATTTCTTTCAGGGTCTGTTATTTGAACGACACGAGATCGCTCCAGTAAGTATGTTCTAATTGCAGCACCAGAAATTCTACCACTTGCATTGAACTGGATCTCAACAAACTTGCCAAAGCGACTGCAGCAAGCAAGCACAAGCAGTAAGCACGATTACACAAGGTGAAAGAAATTGTGGTTACACTCAAGTTGTAGTCATTCTCAGTATTACCACTACATTATTTACGCAGGCGAATGATAATCATTCCAGCAAAAACTTCGGAAGTCATATCATTTGACAACCAGCATGACTATTATATGCTACTACCGCATGTCCTGCATTCCATATTGATTTGATGCTCCACATTATACATCTCATTGAACTCAACCAGTCACATAAAAAAAGTAAAAAAAACAGACGTCTAATAATTTATTTAAATCAAAGTGTGAATATGCAACAGCAGCAAGGACAGATTAGACACGAAAAATATTTTTGGACTCCAGTGAAGTCCTCGTGACAGAAGTAGCTAAAATCTTCCCCTTGATATACTAATCCAAACTGTAATATACTAATACTCATACACTAGCACTTACAAGTTTCAAAAGTGCACAGGTTGAGAAAACAAAAAACAAAAAAAATTAAAATGCTCAGAATAATACCAGATGAAGCAACAGAAACATAATAGAGGGAACACAACTAATTTTGATTAAAAAGATAACTCGTAATTAAGTGTCATATGATAACTTTAATGGTGAAATTTAATAGCTTTATACTTTATGAGAGAACAAAAACTGAATGCCTTGCATCACTAATATATAGCATTACCGATATAAAAAGCTGCAAACAGTACCTTGAATTGTCATTTCTAGCAGTTCTTGCATTGCCAAATGCCTCCAAAAGTGGGTTTGACTAGAATAGAAACAAGTATATGTTAGCATAATTGCAATTTGACTGCATGGTGAAAGCTGTAATATGAAAAACAAACACAACAAATTAAATCTATCAAAAAAAGACCAAAATGTATTTCTCATCCAAGAAGAAAAAGAATTTAACTAATTAAGCCCCCGTTTGATCCCCATTAAATTTCATTACATTACATTAAATTTTTGTCTCTCTTCATTACAACCACACATTCATCAAATAAAATAATATTACACACAAATCTAAAAAATTTCATTACTTTTTCACCACACATTTTTCCATCAATCACTATTCCAAAAAATTTCAACCACCAAAAATACAAAATAATGGGGCTCAAAAAGGGGCTAAGATGTAAGCTTCAGATACTTCTCAACACAATGGTAGAAAATATTCAATGCCTAAAAATTGCAAGTTTTTTAATCCAGGAATTAACTGTAGCCACAAAATATTATCGAACCAAGTCAAAGGCCTACCTCAAGAACTTGTTGTTCAACAGTTCTGTCACCACCAATAGCACGACCACCAACGTAAGTAAGATACTGCATTATCAATTTCGTTGTCTCAGTTTTTCCAGCCCCACTTTCTCCACTAACTAATATAGACTGGCTACAACCTTCACTTATCATTGCTCTGGGACATAAAAATAAACACAGAATCACCAGATCATTAATAAGCACATATGACACATTTCAATGCCAACATAAACATTCAAACATTATGAACCTGTAAGAAGCGTCAGCCACAGCGAATACATGTGGGCTCAATTCACCAAAGGGAGCTCCCTTATACTGCTCCATCATATAAAGATTATATAGATGAGGAAGCTTGGTAAACGGGTTAACAGCGATCAGAATACTTCCAGTGTATGTCTACCATAAGTATAAACCACATATCAGCCCAGAGTAGAAGTAAACCAGCAACCAAGCATTCCAGAGAAATAAAAATTTAAGTTCAGGTACAATTCCTTATTAGCACAAAATTGGCAGCTAGAATATAGTAGAAAAATTTATTCCAGTAATAAATGGATATTGGAATTTAAAGTATTCACCGACCATAAACTGATCGAGGTTCACCAAAAAATTTATGTGAAAAGCTTACTTCTTTACCAAAAAAAAAAAAAAGGTTTGAGTGAGTCCACCATGCATGCAACATCATTTGTGATTGTTAAACATAGTTCATTCGATAGTTTGAAGCCTCTTTAACAGGTTTGGACCATTTGGTTAACAGTGGAATTTACCAAGTTTTACTTCGATGGAAAAAGAAAAATATTAGTACTAAGCGAGAGGCAGAAAAGCAATAAAAAGTAAATATAAGAAAATTAAGCAAACTAGTTATCCTACAAGTTCAATGACTCTTTATTTCAACTCAATATAGTAGTGGGATGCACAGACTAGACAAGGTACACATACACAATACCAATATACCAACTAGGAATTTTCGTAGACAATGATGAAGTAGACAACGTAACATAAAAATTGCATACTGTGTTTTCAAAATTGATAAAGAAGCCCCTCCAAAAATAAATATGAATAAATCTAGGGGAAAAAGGGAGAACTATGGATACACTGACAGCTCTATGGCTGGCAAAGGATTGCAGTATGAACCGATGCTTGAGACTTCCAAAGTCATAGTCTTTGCAAAGTTGTAAACAAAAAGGCAATGATATTGCCCAACAATATTTTCTTATCACCAGAGACTTAAAGTTAGTGAGATAGATGTCAACATCAAATCCATTAATCAGCAGTGAACTACTAATTGGCACAACATTAAAGTAAAGCAACTAGAAAGTTTTCATTTTTCACCATTCCCAGAGCATAAATGACATCACTTAAATGTCTCCTAGGTATCTCAAAAATGGAGAAAGAATAAAAATATTAGACTTGTGTCTAGGCAGCTGATGGATATCCATCTACCAACATACTAGCCCAAGGAAAGTCTACTTGTTGCCTGTTTCATAAATAAGAAACCCGTAGACAAGCATTCTGTGCATCATCATAGATTGATAACCAATCTTCATAAATTGGGTTGCCAGTTTTATCAACCAAACACATAAAATGCTCAATATAAAACATTTAGAGGAGTCCTCTTCTCCGCTTATTTCAAAGCACTCAAAGAAACTGATGGACGGAGCCATGACCCGTGCTTTATGATATGAATACTAGAAAAACCAATAGAAACAAATTTATTCAATGAGCAAAAAGGAGAGAGGTATATACGGAAATACTGTGTGTTCTACGTATTTGGAAAGTCTTTGAATCCCTCCTGCTAATGTTAAACCTTTCAAATATATACTATCTTTTGGAAGCACATAAAATTATAACCAAGCACTTCTACACCTCCTAAATGGGCAAGCAGCTGCCTAGTGTATCTGCAATATAGAGCTCTGGTTGACCACTCAACCAAGTGTATTCATACTTAATACTATTGCGTACAGGTCATCCCATAAACTAAAAAAGAAGGGAATGGTTAAATTTTTTCCTACGGCTAGACAACTTTTGTGGACAATATTTTACATTGAATAAATCGAGTTTTAAAATACAAAAAAGTTTCCAAGTTATTGAATTAGATTTGAAATTTAATATCACAGAAAAATTTCTCCACAACAAAACGTGAAATGTAATATTGCTCCTAAACCAGTCCAAATGACCACAAAAGTCAAAACACAGCCATTCTTTTTCAACAAAAGCAATCATAAATATAGCAATAGGGAGAATGGGTGCTGAAATATGCCATCTTCAACGGCATAGACTTCAAACCAAAATTTTGAAAATTCTGAGTGTTAGATCATTCGAGATTACTCTATAAAACCCTTAATACGATTCAATATCAACGTAAGAAAAATGAAATTAGCTCTTACAATGCAAGGTACCATTGTATTTGCTTAAGAAATAAGAAATCAAGTCGCTGCATATCGGGCATTGAAATTGCACCTTGCTTTCAGACAATTGCACTATTAGCAATTTGCTTCATTGTTTCATGTGTTTATAGTAATATGGGTAACTTCAGTATTAGTATAGAAGAAACTTATAATGCAATGTAATTCTTTCTCTCAAGTATATAAAAATGGTAATATCTTAATTAAGGCCCTGTTTGATTCCCATTTTAATTATCATTCTCATTCTTCTACTCATTTTCAACCACACATTCTTCAATAAAATAATATTTTCTATCACATCAATAACTTTTCCTTCTTTTTCAACCACACATTTCCCATCATATCACTATTTCAAAATTCATTTTTCCCAAATAATGTCTATCAAGCACACTCTAAAATTTATCCCATCTCAAGTAATTAGTAAATTCCTTCACTAAGAACTCACATAATTTCCATTACTTTGCCCCCGTTTGGCCCCCTTTAAATTATAATTCATTTTTCTCTCTCTTATTATCAACCACACATTTTTCAATAAAATAATATTACACGTAAACCCAAAAACCTTTTCTTCTTTTTTAACCATGCATTTTCAAAAAAAAATTTACTATACCTCTCATTATAATATTGGATAATGGAGGCCAGACGGGGCACGCTTCAAGAATTTACTTTTGTCAGAAGATCAAAATCCGAACTAACTTTAAATTTTTCTTTTCCAAATTTTAAAATTCTAACTTCATTTTTGTCAACTTCCTTTATTTATTCCTTTGTTTTCAAATGAAATGAGTAAATTCCACAATAACCAAATTAAGAAACACGAGCTGAGCTGATAAATAAGCTCTTCTTGTAAATACAGAAAATCAAATTCACCCCAGTCCATGTAATAATGCAATTAAACTTTCCGTATTTGAAAAGAAAATTTCTAACTAAATTTAGCAGAATGTGCAAATTTAATGACTGATTGTACGTTGCTTTCTCATTTCTGGCAAGCTTAGCTTAGTTTCAAAACATACAGATGCAAAAGCTAATTAATGTAATCAATTCAAGAAAACTTCCAAATTTAAATAATGAACATAATTCCCTAGGAGCTCACATAAATTTCATTGAGAGCATATCTTCTTTGCAGATTATCAAGAACACCCGGCTCATTCAAGTAAGTTAGTTTGGTCATGTCATCCACTCCTCCATGGTCCGCCTCCGTATCCCGCAAGTGCAATTTATCCGGCACCGCCAACACCTATTCCAAAAATTAAAGCCAAAATCAACACAACTCATTTTTTTCGCCAATTCACAAAAATCAAAACAATTAAAATTCAAAAAAAATACCTTTTTACCGGAGACTGTGAGGAGTTGAACTTGTTTACCGATAAAATCGACTACGTCGGCTGCAACCCAAGCCGAGTCCTTATCTTCCACCCACACAGTCGACCCCTTCCGAAGAGTCATTCTTTCGTATTCTTTTGCTCAAGAATCAGAGTTCATACAAAGAAATTACACACGTGTACAACAACAGCAACAAGAATAAGAAGAAGCAAAACTATTGATTTTTTGGATTTTGAAATTTGAATGGAAAGGACGATTTATAAACCCTAGAAAGAGATTGATAAATGTCAGAGGGTGAAATTTTTCATCTTCCCGCCCCAAGAAATGGAACACGCAATAGTATTTTGTAATAAAAAAATATAGGCTCCTCTGCTACTAATATTTATTTATATTTTGTCTTCTTTCAGTATTTATGGCACGTACGTGAAATTGAATTATTGACAGTGATGACATTAAATTGCATCATCGTCCCTGTATAGTTGTGAATTTTCTCAGTCACCCCATTTTTATGAGATTTTCGAGTGGAGTTAATTTCACCCATGGCCGCCGAACATCATTCGCATTCAATTAGTTCCGAATCAGCCAGATTCATTTCTTTTCTGCCTTCTTCCTTGTCACCTTGGCAACTGAACTTTTACTAATTATTACCATCACCACCTAACTTTAATTTATTTCGTCATTACCATCAAACTTTATAGGGTAAATAGTAAATATCAATGAGAGTCTCTAAATTTTGAATATTTTTAAGATGGGGTCCCAAACATTTAGCCCACGTATAAATTAAAGGATTAATAGCAAAAAAATCTCCCCAAAAACTTGTCCATATACAATATACACTTATCTATTGAAAATCGCAGAAAATCCCCCTCTTTAAAATATTTTGTTCGAAATACCCCCTTATCGTCGAGATGCGTTAGTTTAACCGTTAAAATTTAAAAATAGTAAAAAATCAAAATCAAAATTTAAAAGAAATAATTGTAATTATAGTACCCAAATTTTTTATACGTGTCACCCGCAATCTCAAACATTTTAGCCCTTGTTTGAGCCACATTTTGAAATAATAGATTGATGGAGAATACGTAAAAAATTAAGAAATTTTTTTGAATTTGTGCGTAATATTATTTTATTAGAAAAAGTGTGGTTGAAAAGAATTTTGAAAAAAAAATAATTTTTAAAAAATGGGGTTCAAATAAGGGCTTAAATTTTTATTTTCTTTCTCACCCCATCCCATCTCATCTCATCTTCTTCCCCACCCTCACTTAACAATACTCAGATCCAATTAGAAGTGGACATCATCTGATTCGATCCAATTTTGAAGGGAACCGAACAGGGTATCATTGAGAATCTTGGAAATTAAATCGTTGGTTCCATATCCAACAATAGAAGTGAACCGAAAACAATTCGTTCAATCTGGTCCAGCTCTTTATATTGAAAAATTATAAAAATAAAGTATGAAACTATTTGTCAATTGAATAGGGACAAAAATAAGTATGAAACCCGTTGTTATCCTTTTCGCCCCCGTTTGGTTCCCATTTTTTCACCATAAAAATGAAAAATATGATTGTTATCCATCACATCCAGCTACCATATTTGACTTTACATCTCTTGTGTGGGGCCCATAACGACTATATTTTTCATTCTCATTTTACAAAAAATGTGTGTCAAATGGGATCTTAATCTAATAACACAATAAATCAATTGAACTGGATAACAAATAAAAATTCAATCCAAAGTTCAAGATCAACTCGTAAAGACGAAAAAATTATTAAACACAGTATAAACAGTAAAATCCCCATTAAAAATAGTTTTCAAGAAAATTCGTATAATAATAACCTGATTATCTTTTGTAATCCTCAGGAATCTTGATTCTTGATGGCCAGTCACTTTGAAAAACAAATATATATATATATATATATATATATATATATATATATATATATATATATAATAATACACACACACACACACACATATATGTGTGTGTGTGTGTGTGTGTGTGAATTCTTATGAAATATTAAACTAAAAATATATATTCTCTATTGGTAGCATCAAAATTATGAAATTGTAAAGTATTTATAAAATTATTTAGACAAGAATTTTGATTACCCATTGAAAAAGAAAAAAACATATGGAAAATGAAATTTAAAGCGAGATAATTTTGGGAGTCTAGTGTTCAAAGATCTAGTACATCTTGACGCAAGTAATAAGAGAAAATTGAGAAAATTGAATTCACTACTAGTTCTCGATGCAGTATTGAGAATCGGATCATAATCAACCGATTCTCGTAGTATTGTCACAAAATCAATCAATTTAGTAGTGGAACAGAAATCAAATCGACCGATTCTATTTGGTTCGGTCCAATCTGATTCCGAGAAAAATGTCCACCCCTATATCCAATAACCAAAGCCAATTCCAAGACAAAAAGCATTTGACCTCGATACTATACATTTTCCTTTTATCTTTTATGGTTTTTTTTTTTTTTCTGTAGCCCACATATTCCTATGATAAATAGAGCCCCCAGCAAGTTCTTGGAGCGCTATGAAAAATAGTCAAACGGGGTTGTTCAAGAGAGATCAATGTAACGCTTTAAGGTTTTAGAAGTTCGGTTATTGAAATTACTCCTGAAGATTGACAGTAATGAAGTAAAAATTAGTGAATCGAAGGTAATCACTCGAATATGCACATACTTTTTTTTTTGTTGGGAATTTTTTGAAAACTTCCCTATTTTTGGCTAATTAATTTTGTGGTTTTGAGGCAAAAAACTAGAATTAGCGAATCCTGATTGCATTGAAGGTTTCCAATGGACTCCTCTATCTTCACGACTTCACTTAGAGCCCATTTGAGCCTATTTTATTGTAGGAATGCATTTTGGAATGATAAATTAATGTAGAATGCGTGGTTAAAAAATTAAAAAAAAATGAATTTGCGTGCAATATTATTTTATTAAAAAATATGTGGATGAAAGGAAAGAGTGAAAGATATATATTTTGAAAAATAATGGAAATCAAATAAGGACAAACTTGCGTATGCTCACGACAGCATGAAAAGCAATCACATTATTTTGGATTGCTATTTGAGGGCAAAGCTTGCAAATTTTAGTCTTGCAAGAACATCAAGGACGGATGAAGACATTGAGGAAATGACAACATGAATTATGGGCACCAACCCACATGGCACCCGAGTATCTTAAGACAAATCCCATCACTCCCAAAGTCGATGCATTTGCCTTCGGGATGGTACTATTGGAATTGATAATAGGCAAGAATCTGTCTTTTAATCCAAGTTAAAGTCAAACAATCAATATCAACCACATCTTTCATAGGCCCACAACTTTTCAATCACACGTTTCAAAAACTTATATCATAATCTACTAAAAATTTAATTTTTATGTCCACCATATAGGCTCCAAATATATTGTTGTGCGTGATGGTATTATAAGTCAATTCATTGAGCCGGGACTTGGTCAAAATGGTGGGATAAAGTCTATAGTCTGCATGAGCTAGGGAATGGGGTGGGGTGGGGTGGGGTGGGGCGGGGTGGAGAAGAAAATAATGTTTTAAATATTTGGGATTGTGGTTAGCATATACAAAAAATTTGGGTGTAATTTGCAAAAATAATTAAATAAATAAATGGGTACTACAATTGCAATTATTCCTTTTTAAATTTGGCTTTTATTAGTTATTTTTAACGGTTAAACGAACAGACCTTCATGGCAGCGAAGTATTTCCAATAAAAGGTTTCAAGTAGGGAAATTTTCTGCGATCTCTAATAGGTAGGGGGTATATTGCACATGAACTAGCTTTTGGTGGCTTTCTGTTATTAGTCCTAAACTAGATTTTAATTTAAGTCAAATTCAAAAATTAATTTTAACATATTTATGGGCACCATGATTTTTCAACTACACATTTCATCAATTTCTATCAAAATTTGTTAAAAATCTGATTTTAATCCCCAATCAAAACAGGGATTTAATTTCTAGCAATCAAAGTCCCAAGCTTTCAAATGTCTATGTGCCTAGAGTCCTTTTTGTAATAAAAAAATGTTAGTTTAACCGTTAAAATTGTCAAAATTTGAGAAAATGATCATTATACCCTTATTTTGATTTAAAACAAATAAATAACAGAAAGGTAAACAGACGAAATTAAAAAAAAAAAGGGGAAATAAAAACTTTGTAAATTCTTAATGAAACATAAATAAATTTTGTAGTTTTATCTTTTTCCTAACATATAAGATTCGAAATTGCACTTTTCTCTCATTTCGTTTAAATTATACTAAGGGTACTATGGTATTTTACTCAAAATTTGGCATTTTACCTATTTTTTGTTACAATAAAATTTTAGGAGCAGACATTTGAAAGCTGTAGGACTCTGACTACAAAAAATCAAAGGTTTCAGATTCCATCTAGAAAGGTTAGGACTCTCGGTGTTATTTACTCGAACTTTAGGAGATAACTTAAAATTTAGTGGCAATGGTGACACAAAATGATAAGTTCAATGGTTATGATAAAACAAATTAAAGTTTGTTGGATATGGTGACACTAAGTAAACAGTGTGATGATCATGGGTAAAATTAACCCCTTCCTAGTGTGGATTCATTAATCAAGTTTTTGGACAAAAGCGAACTTGAATACGTTTGATTGATGGCTTTTAACTGTAATAAGATTAGTATTACATGTTTTTAAGGTTTTAAAAAAAAATGTAAAACCACCAAAATTTGGGCATATATTGTTGAGTTTCAAGGTGGACATTAAATCTCTGTTTGGTGGAGATTAAAATTGAATTTTTAATAAATTTTAGTAAAAGTTAAAGAAATGTTTGATTGAAAATTTGTGGGTCTCATGAATTATGCGGTTAAAATTAATTGATTTTAATTTTCATTGAACATAGGCTAAATAAGTTTCGGCCTAGATTAATGTGAAATGAAGCTATCTAGGATTTGTGTCATAGTGATGCCACATTTCAACAACTAAACAAGATTGAGAGCAAAGGACCAATTGGCACCATAACACAAAATACAATAGTAATTTTCAGGGTACAAAATTTTGTGGGGCTAATTTCGAATTTAAGCATAACCCAAGGTCCACCCTTTGACTATATCGTGTGTACAGTTAATTGTTTCAACAATCACTGGACTTTGCAATGTGTCACGTTCCACTAACCGAATTTTGAGTTGCACACAAACACTCATTTCACTTTGAACAATTGCACTCCGTTACTCATCGTCTTAATTCATTCAACACGATTTGCCTACGTGGATGATATTTTCGACATTTGGCAGTTAAATGACACAAATTCAACGTTAAATTGGTCATGTCATTAATCCTCAAACTCTCAAACACGCCTCAATCATTTTTAACATAATTTAATATTCATGGCGTGTACTAAAATCAACCTTCCAACCTTCCAAATTTCGACCATTTGTAGAGAGATTAGGGTTCCATCTCACGCTTTCAACGTTAAAAATTGTCATTTAACTACCAAATATCGAAGACGTCCTCCACGTAAGCAAATCGTATGGAATGAATTAAGATGGTGAATAACGGAGTACAATTGTTCAAAGTTCAGTGAGTATTTGTGTGCAATTCAAAGTTCAATTAGTGAAACGTGACACATTACAAAATTTAATGACTGTTGAAACAATTAACTCTCGTGTGTCAAATGGTGATGCTTTCTTGTTAAGCAAATGATCGGGGGCTTCCACTGAGATAATACGCCATCGTATCAAAATCAATTCCAATTGTTTTGTAGCGTTGTGTCAAATCACAATTCAAAATTCCAATGGTCTCGAAGTTAGCTTTATTAACAGAGATGCCATTATGGGCCGAAATATCAGCCGTTGAGCTCGGCCCAAAGATAAGGCCTTTAAAAAGGTCACACGGTCTTGGCCAATTTAACACCTATTTGGCCTCCATTTGTTTCAAATTTTAATGTTTGAAATAATATTTTTTTCTGAAGAATATAAGGTTGAAAAATAAGAAAAAAAATCCATTATATGTAATATTATTTTATGGAAGTGATGCGTTTGATTTTTAACAGAGAAGAAGAAGAATAGGGTTTCTGGGTTTTTGATTGCCTACTTTATTAAAAAATACTACTGGCTATTTATAATAATCTTACCCACTGCTGGAAGGTTAACAAATAAAGCAAATAAATAGGAAGAAATCCAACTAATACTAAAGGCCTGCTCTAGTGGCTTATTAAATGGAACAATAATTAACAAAGTAGTCTTCCACGTCGCATGGCTGCACGCATGATTCTCGTATCATTCCTCTCCCTTTGAGGATCTTTGTCCGTAAATATAAAATCTGGATATGACTTCTTAAAGCGCCGCTCGTTTTCCCAGGTCGCATCTTCCCTTGGAGCTCTCTTCCATTTAATTAAAACTTCAAACTTTGTACGATATTTTCCCGACGATCCAGGACGGCTTTAGGTTATGGAAGAATAATAGAATCAACTTGAAATTGGGGTGACTAACAGACCTAAATGCTTTCGTTACATGATAACACGAAACATATCATGAGTTTGGGAGCTAGAAAGGGAGAGCTAATCGATATGCCAATGTACGTACCCACTTTCTCAATAATCAGACAAGGACCAAACAATCGTGGGGCAAGCTTCATTGAAGCTCGAAATGCCACATATGCTTGACGATATGGCTGGAGTTTTAGATACACATAATCACCTACCAACAAATGAGACCTCTCGCACGGTGTTGATCTTGATCGACTTGACATTTCATTCGATGTTGGGCTACTGAAAGATTGTGATGCAACTCATGCAAAATGACATCTCGATCACGTAGGTACTTATATATTATTGGAAGGCAGTGAAAGAGGAGAATAATCAAGAAACACGAGGAAGAAAGAAAAGGGGAAAGAAAATAAGAGAAAAATAATGAAAGAGAAAAAGAGGTTATGGAACAAGATGAAATATGGACTCAAGTATAAGGTTCTTCATTACTTCTATTCCAAGAGGTAAGAAAACACATTGTTGTTCAATATTGTTAAATTTGGGTTTGTAATTAGTGGCTTAACTTTAAAGATTTGGAAGAGAATAAATATTGGAATTGATTATATGTTGAAGAAATATGAAATGAATTTGCAAATTAGAGTTTCAATCTTTAATTTATTGAGTTTATATAATATAAAGCACTTGATTTATGAGATATTAGAGTAGTATAAGGATTTTAGGTTTGATTTTGGTATTTTTAACTCATTTTTATTCAATTTCCGTACAAAATTATAACCCCGGTGAATTTCCGCCCAAAAAAGTGCTATTTCTGTCAATAATTTTGGTGCTAGTTTTCAATATACAAATATTGGTGCCAGATTTCAGTACTCTAAAATTTTAGTGTTGTGTTTGTTTGGTTTTTTTAGATTTTACAAGTTTAAATGAAATTAGATAATATATTGAAGTCTAGGTATTGGTTTAAATCACGTGCACGGGTTGTATATGTATAAAGCAATGATTTTGAGAAAATATAGTGATTTTAATGGAATCGATCATGTTTGGTGATTTGTCAGTAAATAATTAAAGAGGGAAAAAGTTACAGAAACGAAGACGCAAGAATAAATATAAAAGTTGATGAATTACGTGGTGGATTTGCATTAGTTTATTTGTCAGGTTTTAATTTGAATTATTATACCATTATTTCAGGTAGTGACTTGAAATTTTGGAAAGTATATGCAATTTAACCAAATATTTATCCATAGATCTGTGAGTGGAAAAACTTATTTTTATGAAATTAGTATTATTAAAATTATATTAGATCAGAAAATTATTTAGCCCTTGTTTGAGCTCCATTCTTGTCAAGAAAATGAATTTTTTAATAGTATATTGATGGAAAATGTGTGGTTAAAAAGTAAAGAAATTTTTTAAATTTACGTGTAATATTATTTTATTAAAGAATGCGTGGTTGAAGTGAGTCAAATCACTGTTGAAAAATGTATTTTGATGGAAAAAAATGAGGCTCAAACAAGGGCTTAATTTATGTAGTTGGTTTGACAGCATGATTTTTAGAATAAAATGAATTCTATAGTAAGCTCAAAGTTAAATTTAGTTTAGTTAAACCATTTCATTAACACGTTATGTCAATATTAAATATTTCAGCATATCTAAATTCGTTTTTAAAAACTATCAGAAAGTACCCCAAGTGATTTTACCCTAGTCTACACTGATGTGAACGTATTTTCACAGTGTATGACGCCAAATGGTTAATTTACCTACTTTACACTGGTGTGAATGTGTTTCCACAGTGTATGATTATTTTACGTGCTCTGCACTATTGTGAATGCATTTTCATAGTGTATGACTAGATTTTAGCCTTAGGTAGTTCTGCGCGCATATGACTAGAATTAAAGAATTTCAGAATTGAATAAATTTGCCATGTATATCGATACTAATCAATACATGAGTAAGGTTATTCCAGTTTTGATGCGATTTTTCAATATTATACCATTTATCAGATTTAATACTATAGAATTTAGTTTATTCAGTTTACAGAGTAATGATTTCATCTTATATTACTGTAAATGATATTTTCACTTATATCACTCAATATCAAATTATTTATATTCATTATATTTTGCAACTACTTATCTATAATAAAGAATAAAGAATTTTACAATGATTGAATTTCAGAATTTCTCAAAGTTTTATTAGAGTAAGAATTTTTAGAAAATATGCATAAACGAATACACACACACACACACACTCTAATGTGTAAACTATCCACTCACTGAGCTCCAAGCTCATATTTTTTTCTTATTAGATAGTAGTTGAGTTGAGCAGCATTGGAATCTATCGATCCACCGAGTTGAACCACACACTGTCATTAGTTGTATTATCCATTTTGTCAATCTACATAGTTCATATTTCTTTTGACATACATGTATGTTTTATCAGAAAATTAATTAGTAAATCATGTATCCATATCATGGACTCACTGTATATTTGGTATCATTAGTGCTTTTGGGGACTTTTGTTTGTAAATTATAGTAAATATCGATTTGCCAACATTTTATTTTGAATAGCTTGTATTTTGAGGGACTAGTGTGCCCTATTTTAAATTGTATGAACAAATTGAGAAAATTGATTTTTATTCGAGTAGTTTTAGTCTATATTTCAAAGAAAGTCCAGTTAAAATTCTTTTAAAAGTTCGTCAAAGTCAAAGCATGTCAAGATTTTACTTTGGTGGTGAGTCCGGCACTTAGCTGATATTTATCATTAGCGCACGATACGTGTCGGGTCCATTAAAGTGATTTGGAACGGGTCGTGTCAATCTTCCTTCTTCACTAATAGAATAGGTGATGAGAATGGGCTATTACTGGGTCTTATCAATCCGGATTGCAGGAACTTCCTCTCCATCTTTTCTATTTCAGTTTTTTGGTAATAAGGAGATCGACATGACCTAACACTTATTGGCTCTGTGTTTGGCTGTAGGGGAATGCGGTGATCATGTAATCGCTTTGGCGGTAGGCTAGTGGGTGATTCAAATACTTTATGAAAAGTTGTTAAGAGCTGGGTCTGGTCATGAGGGTAAGAGTTTAGTTGGGAGTTATCCCCCGAGAGTAAGATTTGAAAGAGAAGCACAGTACCTTGTAGACAGCCAAATTCCTTATCAGTTAAAGCTTCGATGCTGGCCTATTTTAGTACTTGGAATGTATGGGAAACTTCTCCAATTTTGAAGGTCGTTAACTCATTATTAGCTGCTTATAGTCTGTCTCATTTGGTCCGAGAGTCTCAAGCCACTGTAGTCCTAAAACCAATTGGCATGCAGCAACAGGAAGAACATAATAATCTGCAGTGATGAGTTTACCTTGGATGGTGATGGTGAGTGCTTGGTATTGTCCAACACTGTCTATTTTCTCTCGATGGGCTACCATGACTTGGAATTTCTTATCTTAGATTACCAGTAACCCATACTTGTTTAATTGATGAAGTTGTGGATGCTACCACTGTCTATGAGTACGGTAACATTCTTGTTTTTCAGTTTGCCCAATACACATAAAGTTTGAGGATGGTTAGTTCTGGCAATTGCGTGGAAAGAGATTTCGGGCATAACTTTTTGATTTCCAGCATGATGGCCTAGAACAAATTTCTTATTGCAGTAATAACATAACCCTTTTTTTTCAACGTTCTCGTGCCTCTTGGTTGTTAATTCGTCGAAAGGTGGTCTAATTGGTATTTGAGATTAGATTCCCACGCTGGTTAGGTAGAGGGCCAAGTATGCCAGTTATTGGGTTGAGGCTCGTCTTGGGTGCCACTATGGCTAGTTGGGAACGAATTGGTTGGCTTATTTTATTCAGTAACTAATTTCGCTCCTCAATTAATCGAGCAACTCCTAATGCATCAGCCAAGGTGCTAGGTTGTTTGATTTTTACATCTATGCGAATATCGTCTCGAAGTCCGACAATAAACAACCAATAAGAAAAGTTTTAGGCAGACCATCAACTCAGTGGGAAAGCTTTCCGAAAGCATCTTGATATTTTGCCACAGTTGTAGTTTGTCTAAGTCGAGTCAATGGATCCTCATAATTTGTTAGGCCAAAACGAAGAAAGATTGCCTTGGTGAACTCCTCGCAAGTAAGCGGTCCGCGAAATTTTGTCAACCACCGGTGCCATTGTAAAGCAATGCCTTCTAGATGGAAAGAAGCCAAATGGACTTGTTGGTCGCAAGCAATGTTCTAAAATTCAAAGTATTGCTCCGCATTGTATACCTAGCCACTTGGGTCCTCACCGTTGAACTTAGGAAATAGCAGCTTAGGATGTCGGTGATGATGGTCATTAGGGGTGTTGGATCGCACCACAGTTTGTAAAGTTGCATTAATTTGATCGAAATTGGACTCATATCGAGCCAATGATTCGTTCACCTCATTATGAAATTTCGCATTAGTTTTGTCACGAGCGTCCATAGTCAAAACCGACTCTGATACCAATGATACGTTTGAATTTTAACAGAGAATAATAATAACAATAGGGTTTATAGGTTTTTAATTGCCTGCTTTATTAAAGAATACTACTAATTATTTATAATAGTCTTACACATTGCTTGAAGTTTAACAAACAATGCAAATAAATAGGAAAAAAATTCAATGAACACTGAAGACTAGTTCTCTTGGCATATTAAAAGGAACAACAAAACAATACACTAAAGACCAGCTCTCGTGGCTTATTAAATGAAACAATAATTAACAAAGTAGTCTTCCACGTTGCATGGCTGCATGCATGGTTCTCGTATCAGGAAGATTGCATTGTTGAAAGTAAGGGGAAAAAAATGAAAGAGAGATGTGGCCAAACGAGGGCTTAATCCATTACAAAATGTTGTAATAAGAGTGAAAGTGTATTTTATACACTTATTCGGGGCTTTAAATAATGATATTTTGTAGTTCTTCTAATGAAATATAGTTTAATTCATGTTATAGTGTGTCAAATATGTAAAATTCGATGTTTGATGAAGAATTGGAGAAAATAACGCAAAATAGTGAAAATGACGAAATTTAAAAATTGAGAGCTAAATTGCAAACAATCCATAAACAAGACGGGCAACAAAATGAAGATCAAAGATGCCAATGATTTAATTGGAAGACAAATGAACAAGATTACATGAGAAAATGGCTCAATCGAATTAAATACAAAGTTTGGGGACTAAAATGCAATATTTTAAAAGTTGAGTTGAATTGCAAAACGATAATTCAAGAATGCCAAGGGTCAAATGGAGTTGAAGAGAAGTCAACGGGATGAAAATTTGTTGAAAAGGACCAAAATACATGCGTGAGAATGTTCGGCAAAATAATTGTACTATGTTTAAACATAAACCGTAGGTCATGTGTACACAAGGTTCCAAAAATTCATTACAGAAACCAAATCATGTGTACTGTGCGTATGCACCAAATGAACAATGCATAAGCACGATTCAATTCCAGGAAAAAAATTTGTTTCCTTATTTTGTTTTGGAGACTTCTGATATACAATGTTTTGACACTCTTTATATACCAAAAGTCATCCAAAACGTGGGAGATCTCCCTTTTGACCAAAAAAATCACATATTCTACGTATATTGGAGGCGAAAAACGAGACTAAGGGTCTATTTGTTTCAGATTAAAATCTGCTTTTAATTTAAATCAAAGTCAAACAATCAATATTAACCACGTCTTTCTTGGGTTTTATAACTTTTTAACCACCTATTTCAAAAACTTCTATCACAATCTACTAAAAATCTGATTTTAATACCCACTAAACACCCTCTAAGTATCAAGATCCAGGCAGATTATACAAGTTCATTGTAAAATGTTCATCATTTTTCAAAATTCAAGGCAATAAATTGGATTTTTCCACTTTCTTCTTTCAGTGAAAAATTGTATTATGTTTAAATATAGACCGTAGGCCATGCGTACACAAGGTTTCAAATATCCATTACAGAAACCAAATCATGTGTACTGTACGTATGCACCAAATGAACGATGCGTAAGTATGGTTCAATTCTGGGCAAAAAATTTGTTTTCTCATTTTGTTTTGGAGACTTTTAATATACAATCTTTTGACACTCTATATATACCAAAAGTCATCCAAAACATGGGGGCCTTCTTTTGACCGAAAAAAATCACACATTCTTCATATTTTTGAGGCGAAAAACGAGACTAGGTATTAAGATCAAAGCGAATTATACAAGTTCATTGAAAAATATTCATCATTTTTCAATATTCAAGCCAAGAAATTGAATTTCTCCACTTTTTTCATTATTTCTTCTTTCCGGGTGATTTTTTCCAATATTTCTTATATAATGCTATACTAGTTTTCTATTGTATTGGAAAAATGAAAAATCCTATTGCATATGTATATTTTTTTTATATTTAAGACTAGTATTTTAGTTATTTCTTGATTTTTTTTATTGAGTTTGTATACCCATTGCATTATTAAATTGATTGGCCACCAATTGAATAATTAGTTGCTTGTTGTAGTGTTGGAAGACTCATAGGGCTTGTTCGATAGAGATTAAAATTCAATTTTAATTGAAAATATAGCCGTTATGCTTGACTTTCATCTCACGCACGAGACCCACTAACGACTATATTTTCAATTAAAATTAGATTTTAATCTCTACCGAACAAGCCCATAATAAGTTTAGAACATGACAAAATTGACATATGTAGATAGAATTATGAATAATCTTTATCACATAGATAACCTATAATTTAATGCATTTTGGTCATATGAATTTGGACTATGAATATGATTGGGTTGTGATTAGAATAGACTTAATTTGTTTTGGAAAAGAGAATTAAATACACTAGTGCTATTGATTGTTATGAAAGCATGAAATTGACTATAGTTCGAATCAATAATTAAAATAAATAGTAACAGGGACTCAAAATTCAATACAATCATTCATATGTTTGACAAAATATTTTTTTAGCCCTTTTAGTTTAGAATTAGTTTAAATAACAACAAAATCATGTCTTTTGTCTCACGAACATCGAATTTAGTAGTAAATAGTGAACTAGAATTAAATATTATTCATCGTGGGACGATAACTCATAACTTACTTTATTATTACTTGCCAACGATCCCGTACGCTTGCAGGTTTCACGCGAACAAAGAGTCTGCATGATAATTCTCTAAAAAGCCCTTCAAAGAAATGAAAAGCATTTATAAAAATGTCAAAATGGATGAATTGGTACAAAACTTTCTCCAGGCAACTTACAAAAATACCCATAATATTAGGGATCTTTTGAAAAATCGTATGAAAAGTATTTTAAAAATAAAATACTGTGTAAAATTAAGTGTCGCTTTTATTAAAAAATGATATGCTATGTCACTTTTACTAAAATGTGATATTTGACAAAAAATTGAAAGAATACAAAAAGCAAAGAAAAAAAGCAAAAAATATTGTGTAAAATCAAGTGTCACTTTTTAATGTATGATATTTGTACAAGTGACAAATATTAAAAAAGTAACTTACAAAAAAAAAAGTGACCAACATTAAAAAAAAAGTGACAAAACACCAATTAAAATATTAAAATTAGTTCAATAAAATGACACTAGTAAAAAAGTGACACAACCATGATCAGCTATTAGAACACTGGAATTACTAGTCAAATATTCTAAAAGCACCTGATTTTCTTCCACATACCATGATCAGAATCCAAAGAGGACAGCATAATAAACTCTCTAAAATAGTATATATTTGGGAGAATATCAATAGGTTTGATTATTAAATTGTACGCCCTTGGAATGGAATATCCATGAGGTTTTTGGCAGTTTAATGCCCAGTTGAAGCTTGGAAAAACACTAAAACAGAGTGCTTCTTGTGCTGATCTTTGCTTAACAATTTATCACTTGAAAACACTATGCAATCCACGTGCTAAATTTTGCATCTTATGATTCTTTTTCAGGCAATTTTTTTTTTGGCAATGAGACCTTAAAGGGTCACCAAGTGTATAATCAAATAAACTGTAAACTAACAACATTCAAACAAATTACACTATACTTATAAATCTGAATGTAGTACACTATTGTTCTAACACGACATCAAGTTCTAAACGATGCATTAACTTCCATTTGAAGGACTGATAAAACCACAGTGAAATCACTTAATGGTGACCTAAATGACCCTTTTTTTTATCGTGCATGTTTCTCATATTGAATGTATAAAACCTCTATCTGTTCACCCCAACAACGAGCCAACCCAGGAGCCTCGTTTGGACTGAAGAATGACCATTGTCCATTGAATTGGACTCTGCGCAAAAATAAATCATGTTCTTCCTGAAAAATGACGTAAAGAAATGAGAACTGACGTTGTGAAGGTAATTTAACTACAACATACTAAAATGAACTCCTAATAAATTTCGGGATATTATAGAGGAAAAAAGCTGCAGTACACACATAAATATCAAATCACACAGAAAATTCACAGCTCATATCTTAATTTACCAGTTAAAGAATGAGGATTTTATCAATGGCTAACACAAACATTTACGTCAATGTACTCATAATCCACAAATATGCAGTCGCTATCATTCTCTGACTTTGATTTGCTCCCAATTCCTTGTGACAGCAATCCGATGAAAGATATGTTGGAGGCATAGTTATTAAACCCGACCCGAGCATCGACTCGATTGAGGTACTGGTCAATCGGGTTACTGGTTGATCCGATAGGTTAGTAATTAAAATTTTAAAGTAATTTGCCATTAATTATATTTATATCTTTAAATATTGATTTTTTGAACTCATGTTAGTAATAATGAGCACCTTTTGATATTATAATTTTGTATATTATATTTACAAAATTTCTATTATATTGTTTAATCCTTTTCAATTAAAATATTTTTAGTAAATATTGTGTGTGTGTGTGTGTGTGTGTCTCATTACGCATAGAAAAAGAAAGTGTTGTTGGTTCAATTGGTTTGACCCTTGCTCTTCTTTTTTTTGTTTTTTTTTGATAACCCAGGTGTCCCAGTTTGCCAGATTAAATCTTGGACTGCAAGCCTTTGGCCCCTCTCCAGCTTACGGAGGGTAAATCGCGGGTTATGTCCTCCATGGATCCTCCAGTCTTTGTTTTTACTCTTGGTCCAAACAAAATTTTTCTCACTGCAAGCAAGATTCGAACTCTGTACACTTGGATTGCAAGTCCACGCCCGCCTTTGGAGAGCCACTTTGGATGTGCCCCGGGGGGCTACCCTTGCTCTTCTTAGTTGAAGGTTCAATTCCTAGCAGTCTACAATTTAATTTCAACATTTTGAAAACCAATTAAAAAACCTGTCAACCGGTCCGGTTTTTAATCAAAAAATGTTGGTTGACCCGGGCTTTGACCACTTCAATTGCACTTGGATAATACAATCCAACTTGGGCCCGTGTATGGGCCGGGACCTTCCGGGCCGGGCCGGGTTTTAAAACAATGATTGGAGGGTTTTGGATGTTTTGAGAGTTCTATAATGTATTAATTACGTTTTTAATTATTTAATTAGTTTATTAAGGTATTAATCAAAGTAGTTGTTTTTTATGGTATTGGATCTAATATACCACTGCCTGATAATCACTACAATATAAAAGTGGCTAACTTTGATCACTGTTGAAGGTGGACACGTATAAGAATTTTCTATCGTCAACATAATTTCCCTTTTTCTTCTTTCCGTCTTCACGCATCCATCATGGCGATTAATTGAGATTCTGTCTTAGCGTGTTATGAATAATTGCATGTTGCAATTTGAAAAATATTACTGCGAATTCCTCTGTCTTGCTTGAATCTTATAGGTGTTATGAAAGGGAATTTGTTACTTTTTTTTGGCATTGATGCATAAGAAGGAAGTCTATAAATGAGACAATTCATATCCAATCATTTACATTTTACCAAAAACATTGACTTGATGAGGTATATGTGGTCTACAAAGGAATATGCAGGCATGAAACATGTAAACAAATTGAAGGTTGCAAGACACCAGGGAGAATGGACCGCCAATAAATCCTCCTTCCAACTCTTATTTTTCTCCCATTCCATCTAAAATGCTAATCTTAATATTATAATTTGATTTGTCAAAACTAAGAAAAACGATTCATTTTGAGTGTCAATTGTTTTTAAGAATGATTTACATTAAACTCCGTCTAACAATAGTACAAATTGTTTTTAGGTTTATAAGTACATTGGGTTACATGACCGATGAGCCCATCATCTCCACCTATATAAAGCCAATAAAAGCTATACCAACTCCCATTAGCCTGGCTCCAAGAAACCATTGTACCATGTACTCCCCAATCAACACTTGAATGAAGTTGGCAGTGCTCTTTTCAGTTAAACAAATTACCTTCATGACAAAAGCATTACTCTTCTGTTTGTTCTTATGCCTTTTCTTGTGTCCATTAATTCACAAAATGCAAATGCAACAGACACGCTAGCACTTCTTGAAATCAATAATAGAATAACTGATGATCCCTTCAATTTCCTCAAATCTTGGAATGAATTTGCACATTTTTGCCACTGGCCCGGTGTTATTTGAAGTAAAAGACACCAAAAAATTACAAACTTGAATCTGCAGCATCAGAAACTGACAGGATCTCTATCCCCATACATTGGAAATCTTACATTTTTTTTAAATCAACTTATTCTTGATAACAACAACTTTACAGAAAACATTCCTCAAAAACTTGGAAAGTTGAGAAGATTGAGACTCTTATGGCTAAGGAATAACTCATTTGATGGAGAAATTCCTGCCAATCTGTCTTCTTCTAATCTCGTCGAGATTTGTCTTTCGTGGAATAATCTCTAAGGAAACATTCCAAGAGAACTTGGATCTTTGTCAAAGCTTCAACGGATTCAAGCTCCAAAAAATAGTACTGTAGGTGAAATCCCGAGTGTTTTTGGGTATACGACATCCCTAGAGTTTTTCAGGTTTTCCTCCAACATTGGGAGGATTGCAAATGAATTCGGACAGCTGAATAGACTTGAATACATTGGATTAAGTGAAAACAGATTGTCTAGTTCTTTTACTCCTACAATTTTCGATCTCTCTTCTATTACAACTATTTTTGTGCCAATGAACCAAATGCAAGTTACACTTCCATCTTACACAGACAGCAAAGCTGGTGGAGGTGGTGTTGATGGTTTCGATTCCAATCATCAGAGTACAGATTTTCTATAATTTTTTTCATTTTCTCCTCATAGGCATATTAATAATTTCTTTCGGATTTATTTGATGTCTTATTTCTCTACCTTGCTCTTCTCTTATGTGTCTCTAGCAATGTTTGCATGTATCAATTTACGCACCCTTTTTAAAAAGTATTATATTCTTTTCAATTCGACTATATTTTAGATGATGAGTATAGGAATTTTCATCAAGTGAGATTCAAGTATATTAATAAAGACATAGCATACTAAGTGCTATTTTGTGATTTTGTAATTACGTTATGAATGAAGCTGTTGAAGTACGTAGTTGACTTGGAGGACTCATCTCTGATCACGTAACATACTACTGAAGACGAACTATTACATTTATATGTTACTGCTTCTGGTAGGATTATGATCAGTTTCTTTCAATGCAATTTTCTCTAATCATGAAAATATTTTTAGGGGTCTGGAATGTAGTAAATAACATTGAATTCCATGCCTCTATATGATGAAAGTTTAGCAGATAAGTTTGGATGAAGCTATTTTCTTAAAATGACATCGTTAATGGGTGGATTCAAAGAACAACGATATTTTTTTGCAATTTGCTTTCAAGTCTTTGTTGTGTCCAAATTGAATGTTCAAGTGCATGACAGATGCCTCAGGTGATGCTGCCATAATTTTCTCCCTTCAATGCTATTGTTTCGACTGATAACATGTATAAAATTTGTCACTATCTTTATCTAAGCCCTATTACATCAAACCTTTGATGGTTGAATTAAGATAAAGAGGGAGCAATTACCTTTAAATAATGATCCAAACTTCTAAGAAGTAATCACGAAACTTTTACTTCTTTCCACAGGTCTCATCAAGTTGGGTAGACTAATGATGTTTCAGGATGAACTGAGTTTAAATTTGATATCATGGGGAAAAAAGAAAGTTAACATATCCTACTTTCAGTTTCAACCCAATTTTATGGAGAATTATAGGTTTGACATGCATCAAAGGTTAGAAATCAGTAATAAATACTGTCGAATATTCATCTATGTTCAATGAGTGATGTCCAGAACATTTAATTGACCATGCGTTTCATTTGTTTAGAATAATTTGCTTATTCGTCAATCTTATGCAGTTGCTTTTCAATTTCTATATGTAGGGGAGATTGAACATGTTCTAATGAAAGCTTACATGTTGCTTTTGATTTGATGTCTCTAGGAAAGAAAGACAACATTATAGGATAATAATATTCTGATGGTGCAGGTTGATTTGGAAAGAATAGCAAAAGATACTCATGGCTATGTTGGTGCTGACCTTGCTGCATTGTGCACTGAAGCTGCACTCTAGTGCATAAGAGAGAAAATGGATATTATTGATTTGGAAGACGATTCTATTCAGCATGAGATACTAACTCCATGATTGTTATCAATGAGCACTTCCAGACTAATATAGGAACAAGCAATCTATCTGCTTTGTGGTACACTGTAAGGAATTTTGACTGCTATATGTCTTTCTTGATATTTACCTATTTATGTTTGTTGTCAATTTTGATATGAGATTATTATGTGAAATAGCAGGTTGTGTGTGTGTGTTGGGGGGGGGGGGGGGGGGGGGAGGGGAGAGTATTTAATGTTTCAAATTTGAAAAATATTTCTAATGTATGAATGACTTCATTGCTTAGTTAAATGATTCATCAATAAAATAACATTTAACTAATTTGATATTATAGGGTAGAAATCATCCTGTAAATTGAGTTCCTCAAAATTATGTCCCATATAATAAAAGTATATAAATATTGACAATTGCCTGCTTATTTTGTCGGAAAAAAACTATATTACTATGATGTTTACGACTGTACATTTAATAAAATTGGATACAAAATATTATAAACTTAAACAATATATAATTAACTTCAATAAATAAATAGTTGTAATGAAAAGTTAAATACAATGAATACCAAATGTTTGTATCAAGAATAAAAAATATAAAAAGAAAAGAGATGAAAAATAAGTCAAATTTCTCTCAAATTTAGTACACTTATTTTTACAAATAAGGCCCTGTTTGATTCCCATTTTCATTTTCATTTTCATTCTTCTACTCATTTTCAACCACACATTCTTCAATAAAATAATATTTTTCATCACATCAATAATTTTTCCTTCTTTTTCAACCACACATTTCCCATCATATCACTATTTCAAAATTCATTTTTTCCAAATAATGCCTATCAAACACATTCTAAATTTCTCTCAAATTTAGTACACTTATTTTTAAAATTAACCAACTAACGTGCAACACATGTTCCCCTCACTAGTTTCCTAAAAAGTCCTTCGAAGAAATGAAAAGGCTTTTATAAAAGGGCAGTGCATACACTTCCCATAAAGGATTATTTTCTGTGCACATAATCCTTTATAAAAGCATCAAAATGGATGGACCGGTACAAAACCTTCTCCATTTGTAGCCTAGGGGATTCAGACTAGTCCGCCTAATTTGACCCCTCCTCATTTTGTCCCGAGGAGGGCTATGCAAAGGCGAGGCCACGCCACCCATGCCGGCAGGCACTCACTAAATAATCAAACATTTAGTGAAAAATAAAAAAATAAAGAGCTAGTTTGAAAGGTATTTTTTGAAAATCATTTTTCTCCAAAAAAAATTTCAACCAAAAAATTCATTCTTCTTTTCAGAAAGTGTCTCCCAAGCAAGCTCCAAGTAAAACAAAAGAATTAACCTACTTGTACAATTATTGTTGACAACATTGATGTTGTCAAAATTTGGTCCATTGATTTTAAAAATAATTTTTGAAATGGATGAATGTGATATTGACAAGGATGAATGTGATATTGTAAGAAATTATTGTACAAATAGCATGACTCAAAACAAAAATACAGCAAGGACCGACCTGGTTCGGGAAAAAATGTAGTTAGCATAGTTGGACACGACCCGTTTTACAATTGCAATTTATTCACAGAACAAGAGGTTTGTAATAATGAAACTAATAACTTAAGAAGCTTTTCAAAACAGAACTGTCAAGAAAGACATGGATCTAACATCTCCAGTTTTCACATCAGGGACTCCTGTGGAATTGGCAGAGGCGAATAGCGCAATAGAACCTCCTCGGGTTCGAGCATATTTACATTCTGCAATATACGAGTCAAATTTAATCCGACTATATGCACTTGTGGATTGGAATGCCTGTTGAGAAATAAATTTGTGATCTGCAAAACAGAACATAAAAACAAGGGAAGAAAAATATCAGACTTGCTTGAAACCTTCCAAATCTTCACTCACTCGTGTCATGGGCATGTTTGGCTAAGGTTAGAAGTGAGTTAAAACATACTTTTACGTAGTATTTTGTGTCCCAACACGTTTTGATATGTTACATTTTGCTGACTTTTAGCGAGGAAAAATGTTATTTACAGCATGTTTGTAAGCTCAAGAGAAGTAAGATTTTGTACTGGTCAACAGTGTGAAATATAGACCAACTGTGCACTTAAGGGTAACTTTTGCATGAAAATCAGAAACCAAACAGCAATCATTGAAATCAATTATAACTCTCCACAATCAAAATCAGCATGCTTTTGGGGTTTATGAACATTGAAAATAACAATTTTGTTACTTTTATGCATGCATACCTCTGAACAACCGAAGACTTTGACCAGCTTCAGTGACAAGCAACTATCAACAATCAAACCTAATGCTTCTTCAGTAACTTGGCGACACCACGATAGATCCAAACTTAACAGCTTTCTTGAACATTTCGCAAGTGCCAAGGCAGTGTTGGGGCCGACCTGTTAATTATGGCTCATCAGTAAGCATCAAACAAATAGGTGGAGAGGAAGAGAGTGTGTTAAATACGCTGTGTTACTAAACTTCAGCGAATTTTCGTGTTAGGTAGAATGACAAAAATGATTCCAACACGTATATCATACCTTCGTCACATTATTCAGCAAGAGTTCCTCCAAAAAAACTGTCCAGAACTTTCTAGAAATGCTGCCATAGCTTCATCGCTGACACGAAAAAGAACACACCGGATCAGATCAGATCAGCGGTGCAAGAAAGCAAACAACATTACCATGTAAATGAAAATAGAAGTGAATCACTCAATTCCATCACAGAATTTATAATGGTGCAAGAATTTGATCTACGAGAGTGTAAAGCAGTACAAATTCCATGGAATTTAGCATAAAAATGAGAACCAATGAAAACCTGAACCGGTTGCGGCAAAGTCTGAGCTTTTGAATTCTTTGACAACCATTGGCAAGGTATTCTATTCCCAAATCTGTCAAGTGATTCAGGTGTGAAATGTTTAGTGAACGTAAATCAGCGCAAATACTCCCAATGATTTGAAGTGAACGATCTGTCAAATTACTGCAGCAAAGGTAAAGCAGATACCAGTTAGAACCTAAATTTATTTGGAAGTGTTTGCATTTTGATTTATCTAAAAAAATATCAACTTACAGACAATTAGCAAAGTCAAGCTCTTTAATATTTCGACCGCATTTGGTAATCATATCATTCACAAATTGATCGCTTACGGTCGGGATTCCAGCAACTGACAACACTTCCAAATGTTCAACATTCTTCAATGCAGGTAGAATAAGCATTGCATCTATTTTTTGGCAATCATCCAAATAGAGCTCTCTCAAAATTGACCCCAGAGAATAGGCTATAAATTCGATGCCAGCACAGGTGAGAAGGGTGCACTGTCCCAAGTTTATAGATCGAAGTGCAGGAGCTGACTTTACAATTGTTTTAAGTCCATCGTCTGTTAAACGACAGGCACCTCTAAGGGAAAGGATAGCCAAATTATGCAAGCTATTTGAAGACCGAGCAAATGTATCAGCAAATGCATAATCAAGTGTGCATTGCCCGCACAAGTCCAGTTGGAGCACCTGTTTACATAACCAACCCCGCATAACTAATTAATTGCACTAAGATAATTTACATAAAAATGAAGCATTCAAGGAAATAAAGAACATTATACGAAGGTATATTACCCCCCTCAAAGAAAAATATAACTAACTCAAATAACAGAAGAAAATTATATCACATCAAACCAAACACAGAGAGAGCTGTGGAGACTTGAACCTAGGTTTGGAGCCCCTCCTTCCCCTATTTCTGGGCTCTTGACCAGGAACCATCATAATGATCTTATACTTCCTTAATCTGTATGTATTTATTTTACATAACTTCACCCAACAACAGAGAATTTGAATGCACTGTCATTTACCTATCAATAAATCTATCTGGAAAATAAGGATACAACAATAACAATAGTGATAGTGACCAAGATGTGACGATGAAATATGATTGTGATTAAAGACATAAATTTTTCTGTTCATTCATATCTTTGGAAGGTGAATTCCTTCATAACAAGTAAGTTCTGGATTTGCTGGTGACATAAGAAAAGAAAAAAGAACACTGATGTCACGTACAGAGATGCGAAAAGAGACGGTATGGAGATGAATACGTAACTTTAAAGCAAAACTTTCACTATTCATCCGATGCTACATTGTCTACCCATCGCAGATTCCCTTTGACATGACCTATCAAGTTCACCTATTTTTGAAGATCCAGGAAGAATTTAGAAGTAAGAGAGTAAGAACATTCTATTAGCTTAGCTGACAAGGTGGTTACAGGACTTTATAAAAATAGAGATGAGCTAGGGAGGAATAAGGAAGCTTTTATTGAGTGAGTATAAGGAAGCTATGACGCTCGGACTCGGGTTCGGGTATTCGATACGGGTATGTGTCGAATCTTTTATTTTCTAAAATGTAGGATACGGAGACATGGCTAAAAAGAGTCCAAATTTCGAACATGGGTACGTCTTTCAATTCAAATTTTATTTTTCAGAAATTCTTAAACAATAATTAAGTGGCAAATAAATCATCCCACCCCAGCTAACTAAGTCAAGCCTAAAACAACCCCAATTACATACTAATTACAAATACATATATAGTTAAACCTCGATAAAGTAATACCCTCGGGACCGGAAAAAAATATTCATTTAGCGAGATTATTTATTTATTGAATAAATTATTCATTTATCGATAAATAAATATTTATTATTTTAGAGAGAGTTTTTCAATATAAAATATGTACATTGTATGTAGTAAGAAAAATCAAAAGACACTAATCAAAGTATTATTTGAATCTAGGAAAGCTCAAAAGTTTTAGTAAAACTTAATATCTCTAAAAACTAAGTTCACGTAAAGTTAAGGATGAAGTTCATTTTGGTTTAGGTGGGAAGAAAAAAAATCAATTATAGATGCATATTTTCAAAATGAATGATTATTGTACGGGTATTGTTGATTGATTGAAAGATTTTGATCTATATATATATATATATTTTTTCTCACTGAAATCCAGTAATTATTACTTTATATTTTTATTGGGCCCTTAAGGATTCAATTTTTTTTAATTACTTAATACATTTAGCGAAGTTATTACTTTAGTCTATTGGCCCAAGTTGGAATCAAATAAAATTATTATATAATCGAGGTTATTACTTTATCGAACATCACTTTATCGAGGTTTAACTGTACACACAACAGTGATAAATGCAAAAACTATTGTAGCCCAAGAACATTAGCCCATATAACCAAAGCCCACTTATCTAAAATTATTTTACACCAACCCAAACCATACAATTAACCCTTCATTACATACAAAACCTAACTTGGGCCATAAATCCCTTCGTCTTCTCCATATCGTCTTCTTCCCGTTGTGCGTGTTCTGCCTCCATCCCACATCTATATAACTCAAGCCATAAATCCTATAACATTGTCTTCTCCAACACTGCTATTGCTTCTTCCCGATGCCACCTTCAACGCCGCCTGTTTCCGCCTCTGCCCCACATCCAGACGCTTCCAGGTCAACTTGAAAATTGAAGAATCCGCCCCGTATTTCATACAAATACCCATGTTGTGTCGTGTCGACATGGGTACTCTGACCATTTCAACGAATCACAACACAAAACGGGTACATCGACCATTTCAAAGAGTCTGAGCATCACAGGAAGAAAGACCTTTAGGAGAGTTTTATCCCTCTTGAATGGATATTTGTCATTTACTTTTTTCTATAATTCAATCAAAGAGCTTTATTAATTTCTATTTTTTCCCAGTTAGAACCTTAACAACAATTGGTATTAGAGCACGAAGACCCTGATGCCCCAGAAGAAAACAAAGAGTAGAGTAGATAGTGGAGAAGGAACGGGAAGACTTGAAACCCGAATTGTAGCGCCTACCAAGATTAGAGCACTTAGTGGAATAGTTAACTCAGAACATGGCTAGAATGGTGCAAACCATGGAGGCTACTCAAAAGGCGGTTACAACCCTAAGGGCCTGCTTATCAATTCCCCCCCCCCCCCCTCCCCTCCCCCCCACCGATTTTGACCAATTTTAAGTGCACTATTTATAAGAGATTGGAAAAATCGGTACTTGCTATTTTTTTGGGCACCAGTTTTGGATGGTTTAAAAATCATCCAAAACCGGTGTAATGTAATTTTGACCAGTTTTCTCAACCCACCAAATTAGCAAATTTTGATCGTTTATCATATTCTTTTATAATTTTATCCTCTATAAGATGATAATTTCCAACCAACATATTTTCTTCAAAACTATCTTGTAATTAAAATATATTAACCAAAAAATTATTTATAAGCAAAAAAATTATAATCTAATTAAAAAATACTTACATGTAAAATATTACTTATAAGTAAAAAATCACCATTATGTAAAAAAAAAAAATTGTTTATAAAATAAAGACACTAACAATAAGATAAAAATTCAATTGTAAAATATAAGTTACTTATAAATAAAAAAAATCAATTAAAATTATTTAAAAGTAAAAAATTAACTTATAATTGTAAAATTTACTCATAAGTAAAAAATATTAAGAGTGTGTTTGATCCAATTTTTTTTGTTTTGAAGAATGTATTTTGGAATAGTAGATCGATGGAGAATATGTGGTTAAAAAAGAAAGAATTTTTTTTATTTGCATGTAATATTATTTTAATAAAGAATATGTCGTTGAAAAGAAGAGAAAGAAAAATGAATTTGGGAGAAAATGGGAATCAAACGGGGGCTAACTTAAATTTTAAGAAATATTCAATTTTATTTAAAATTTTAAGTTAAATATTAACTTACAAGTAAAAAAAATTACCTATAAGTAAAATATCACTTATGCGTAAAAAAAATTCATATAAAAAGCTATAAACCATAGTTATCAGACCCGTCCTTATCATCGACTTAGATAAATTATCGGGTCAACAAATCAATGGTCCAATCGGTAGATCAGTGGTTCAACCACTAGGTCATTGTAAGTTGAATTTTAGTTAAAAAATAATTGTAAAAAAGAGACGATATATATAACAATGAATTTTAGTATTTTTTTTTTTTTTTAAAACAAAGAGATGATGTATATATTATTTTATGTCATTTTGATAAAAGACAATATATATATATATATATATATATATATATATATATATATATATATATTTCTCTCAGCTATATTGCAAAGCAAATGCAATTGTCGTAGTGGTTAAGGATCTCACATTTCACACAGGTGGTAAAGGTTCAAAACTCTAGTATTGCAAATTTGACATATATTTTGCCCTAGACCAAATTAGAGACTAATATTTTAGAATTGAACCGGTTCCAGTTTTCCTTGGCCCACCTGGTTATTGGTTCATTTGCTAATGGACAAAATTATATCAACCGGACCGAACCGGACCAATGTTCAATTCGTCAGTTCCCGGGCCAGATCGGACGGTCCGGTCCGGTCCGATTTTTATAATTATGCTATAAACTAAAAATTTTCTATGGGACATATGTGTAATTTTATTTTATTTTAATTTAAAAACTCTCAGAATTGGTTAATAATAAACTCACAAGTATAGGTTGGACAATTTTAAAAATTGCTACAAAATCACTTAAGATCGATCCGCTCAAAATTGATACGTTAAAAAACGCTCATAATCAGTACATCAAAACTCTCAAGCAGGCCCTAACAATTCCTAAGGCAACATCAAACAAAAATCTAGAAGGTGAGGGGTCGAGGAGTGTTCTAGAGGAACCTATCAATGACCACAGTGGGCCAACAAACGCTAAACAAAAAAGAAGCGTGGAAAGTGGCTTGAAACCTACGACTGGGCAAACTATGGTGGATAAACAACTTTCACAAGTAAGATTGGCAGAAAATGACTGGCAACGAGTTCAAAAATTGGAGATGCCAATATTTATAGGGAAAATCCAGATGGGTGGCGGTACTGTGCTGATAGGTATTTGAAGTGAATGGGTTGACAGAAAAATAGAAGCTAGGGGCAGTAGGGGTCAGCCTTGACAGAAATGCCTTAACCTGGCTTTAATAGACTGAAGCCAGAACCCCATTTCAGACTTGGGAGCAGTTCTGGAGGCTCCTACTACTTCGTTTTTGACTCTAGCAAGAAAGAAGCTTATGTGAGAAATTTCTGGGCGTGCGGCAAATGGTTCGGTAGAAGAATTCTGGTGGAACTTTGAAGGCCTTGCAGCATCCTTACTAAGCATTCCAAAAGAGATTTTGGAAAGCACATTCATAAAAGGGTTAAGTCCAGAAACCAGGACTAAAGTAAGATTGCTTAGGCCAAGTGGACTAGGCCAAATAATGGAGGTGGCTAAAGGATGGAAGAAAGAAATATGATCTTCGAAGCTGCTAAATGGCTTGCAGGTACAAAACTCTTCAAATCGAGACGAGACTAAATGGAGAAAAAGTGAAGTCAACGGAGAGCTTTCCCACTCGAACAGTGACCGTGGGAAAGAAATCGCCAAATCAGTGTCGAGAATTTCCAATTAAAAAGATGTGAGAGGTGGAGTGGCAATTACGGAGGGAAAAGGGCTTGTGCTTCCATTGTGATGAGAAATACACAGTTGGGCACATCTATAAGAATAGGAAGCTGCAGGTATTGTTGGTGCAGGAGGAGGATGGGGATGAAGAGAACACCCAAACGAATTATCCACTACTGGAAGTAGCAGATCAGGCAGAGCTTTTGCTCAATTCTGTGGTGGAGCTGACTACTCCAGGAACTATGAAGATGACTGGGGTTATTGGGGAAAAGGAGGTGACGGTGTTGGTGGATTGTGGGGCAACCCACAATTTTATCTCCCTCAATTTAATGCAACAACTTGAGTTACCAACCACAGACACTACTAATTACAGGGTTATCATGGGTAAATGGATGGCGGTTAAAGGGAAGGGGATTTGCAAGGGAGTTATGCTAGAGCTGCAAAGACTGACTATAGTGGAAGATTTCTTGACTTTGGAATTAGGCAGCACTGAAGTGATCCTGGGTATGCAATGGTTGGGCACTTTAGGGAACTTGGAGGTCAATTGAAAGCTTTTAACCATGAAGTTCCGAATGGGCAAGACAGTAAAAACGTTGAAGGGGATCCAGGAATTAACAAAGCAGGCGTGTCCTTCAAAAAAATGATGAAAACATTGCAACAGGAAGGTCAAGGGGGTTTGAGTGGTGTTAGGGAGCTTGTCTGCAGCTACTAATGAAGGGAGGAATGACGACCAGCTGCCTACGGGAGTGCGACAGGTCCTTCGACATCACCAGCACATTTTCGATGCTAATTGGGAATGGATCAGGGTACTGCAGCAGGTGTTAGGGTTGCACCAATCTCTTACAGGGCAAATTCTGGGGCTCAAAGTCTTGTTTCGAAGGAAGGGACTGCCAAACTTTGAGGCTTCTTGGGGAACCAGTGGCATCAATCATTCATCATTTCCCTAGAGTTCACCATGAGGACAAAGTGTCTTTAGAACGTCGAGATATTTATAGACTACTTATCAAGTTCACCTATTCTAGAAGGTCCAGTAAGAATTTAGAGAGTAACAACATTCAGCTAGCTTAGCTGGCAAGGTGGTTACAGGACTAGTATAAATGGAGATGAGCTGGGAAGGAATAAGGAGGCTTTTATTGATTGAGTAGAAGGGAGACCTTTAGGAAGTTTTAACCCTCTCAAATGGCTATTTGTAATTTACTTTTATCTGTAATTCTCCACAATTAAATCAAAGAGCTTTATTAATTTATGTTCTTCTTTTTCTTCCAGTTAGAACCCTAACAATATGTCACTACGTTACTATTCGCATATCAATTCCATTGACAGGCAAATGATCTGTTCGGACTTCCTCAAAAAAGAACTTGAGCATGTTTGATGCTACATCATAGTTAAGTATACGGAAGGTAAGAACCTGTGTGTAATGTGACACATAAATTGTGCATGGAGGACAGGAAACTATTCAATTCAAGAATATGAAATGCCAATGTTCTTCGCAGGCGTCTTCTCTTATTGACCTTATGCGTCAAACTCTGCATTCTTAGGAGAGGAATCAAAAGACTCAACCCCTATCACAAGAACACCAAGCTGTGCTTCAGTTAAGGGAGTGATCGATGTAGTGCTTATAGCTAGACTTAAGGAATAGAAATACATTTCCACAAAAAACAATTATTGATTAATTTGTGAGGCAAGGTGGCGAGAAAAAAGGAGGAGGAAGATGGGGAATATAAAAACAATCATCAGTAAAGTCATTTTCCATCATGGTAAACATTTTGCCATTAATCTATATCATTCTTAGCTTACTATATCTGATTGTCAACGTGATATGCCCCAGAAGCAAACCAAAATTGCTTGAAGGAAGTGATTTTTTCCCCTTTTCTTGTCTGTTATGAGACATCAGCTTATCAAGTGAAACAATTCTTTAGGGTCTGGACTCGACATCTTTTGGAGACCGATTTGCATAATATATGAGTTTTCTGAATCTGAAATTACAAATGAGATGAAGACAAGATATCTTATGAACCATCTACAGTCATAAGATCAAAACTTGGATACCACACAAGAATCTTGAAAATGCCACGTATGTAAACTAGCTCAATAAATATATGGTTCCTAATTGGGTAGTAGTTATAAACGCGTGATTAAAATTACTGTTTGACTAATACTTAATAAAAATAGTAACTTATAATTTTACACGAACGGAGGCATAATTAGCAATTTAACAATATTACTGAAAACATCATACAAGCTACCAGGGTATAATATTCCAGTAGCATATAAAAATATGAAAGAAAATAAGGACAAATAGAGTTACCCTCAAATCTCTTGTCTCGCAGTTCTGAAATGCTTGAGAGAACTGTTTTTCAGTTAACCACGAACAGTTTTTTATTCGTATCTCAGTGGGGCATCCGTTTACTAAGAGATCCAAGATATGCAAATCCATTTTCCGGATATCACACAACAAATCAGTTAATCGTTTCTTAAGCATATCTGGCACCAGTTCAAGCGACATGATTCCCTCCGCGTTCTCTGCTAGAGCTCTCAAAGAAAGATCCAACAGTGAAGGAACAAGGGGTACCGTGACACTATGACCACGATTTTCTTCTGCAGGTTTCCACTCAATCGACTTTTGAGCACCTGGCCTAGCATTTCGTGCTCTTATCATCTTAATTGCATCAGAAAAGGGTCCAGGAGAATTTCCTAGCTGCACATCAGCTTCTAAAGGAGGCAAATTGTTTTCCTGACTTGAAGATCCATTTCCAAATTCCTCAGTAAGGTAATCAACGCGTGCTAATTGTTTAGCACTTTGTCTCGAAACTCCACGGTACCTAATTGCGCCTGGTTCTTGCCTGATTAAAACTCCAGCGCTTTCATCCCTATCAGCTGATGCTGGTGGCTGCTCTTCTCTAAATTCTATAGATGCAGTTCCTAACAGATGTACATCTTCCCAAGGCTCACTAACTTCAAATAAGCCATCAATGTCAGGCCATAAATCTAAATCAATTGGATAATTAAGCCCAACCGATAAATCAATTGGATAATTAGGCCCAACCGATAAATCAATTGGATAATTAGGCCCAACCGATAACCAAGGATCCACAGCCGGAGCCTTACCCTTCTCTTCCTTGGTATATCTCTTCTCACCACCACTTGCTAAATTACTTTCACCAACAATGGTCTCCATCCCAACCATTGCTAACCCAAGGTTCAAATTTTCTGCACTATCAAATAACATCCCGATTTGCTTACCCATTTCGATATCATCTTTTTTATAAGCTATTATTTCCACCTCATCATCACTATCATCCGATGTAATGTCTATAATTTCCACTTTCCTCTCATTGATTGCAGGTTGGTATTGTGTATATTCTTGAAAGACCATTTCCGTCCCATCATCTTTCATGTCAAAGTTCGGCACACTGGGCACATTAATATCAAAATCAAACCTATTTTCCTCTTTCCCCTCATTAAAAATCAAATCAAAGTTGATATCAAAATCCCATTTGTTCTCATTATTCGCACGAGGAAGACTTGAATCCACTGCAAAACTACAAGAAACATCATTCCCAATCAAGAAATCATTTCGATTCATTGCTTTAACACCCACTTCTCCCTTCTTAATATCACCCCCCTCTTTTCCACCATCCATTGCCTCAAAACCCCTGTAGTTCCCATCAGTACCATCTAAACACCTAACTTTCTTAAATCCCGACATTTCGTTTCCCCCTTCAGGATTTCCACTTACTCTCTTCATCTCAGTGAAATAAATTGAAAACTGAATCAAAACTCTGCCAAAAATCAAGGGTTTTCTTTAAAATCAAAGAAAAAAATTCATGGGAGCAAAGCCCTGCATCAGAAAACCTTTCTTAAACCCAACCTTGTCATTTCCCCCTTCAAAATCCCACTTACACTCTTCATCTCAATCAATCAGATTTAAAATCATAAATTGTATAAAAAAAAACTCCGCATAAAAACAAAGGAAGAAGAATCATGGGATTTGATAAAAAATACAAAAGCTCTTCATCCCAATCAATTTGAAGATTAAAAATCCAATCAAAACTCGAAAATCAAAAAGGGGAATTAATCTTTTAAATATAATCGAAAAAAAAAACTAGGGGTTTGATCAGAGAGTAAACTTACATTTTTCCATCAGAAAACCAAGAATCCAAAAAAATCCCTCCGAATCAGACAAAATTGACGATGAACAAAAAGAGACCGACTTAGGATGGAAACGCATAAAGGGTGATTAGAAAGAGGTTAGAACTGAATTAATCCCACAATTTTACAATCATTCAAAATGGGTTTTGAGGGCATTTAAGTAATGTGTGGATAGATATAAATAAATACGCAGATAAGAATATAGATAAAAATATCGGTGGTATAAATAAACGAAATTGAATGCGAAGTCATTGACGAAGACTCGTGTCGAATATTGGAAAATTGATTAATGGAAAGAAAAAGCAGCAGAAAGATGGATTCACATAATTTATTGGGAAATTGCCTGTAATGGAACCATAGAAGGTGGCTTTCTCTTTGTTGTCTTTTCCTTTTTTCTGATGAGTAGGACTCCATGTAAACACGCACGTCGGCACCCACGCCAACCCGGTCCCACTCCGCGTATACAGATGTATCAGCACGTATATAAATAGAGAAAGAAACTAATAAATTTGGGGGAAATTGTAGTACGAGCTCTAAATTATTGATCCGCTATCACTAGGAAGTTTGCCATGAACCTTTAAAATGTAGTAAGTCGGTCCTCAATTTTTATTTTAATCGCATAATTACTCCTCAAATGGCGAAAAATGTCTAGTAAATTGTCTCAAGTTCTATAGTTCTAGTAGTCGCTTTACTAATAACATCTTGAGCTAGTGCTTTTAATTTTTGAAATGAGACGTGTTTTCATGATTGTGACTTGACAAATTAAAGAAGATTTGATATTTTGTTAGTTGAGACTCATTGTACAACTACAATTACGAATAAAGCTTATGGCCAACTTACAAATAAGGCAATAAGTTGGGACCAACTTGCGATTGTGCATGCTTGGTAGGCGATTATAATTGAACTAAATTAGAAATAAATGGTAAACGGGTAGAAAATAGTTGTAGATTCTCATAAATACGTGGATAAAAAAATAAATCGATTGAGTGATTAAAAATACACTTGTCAAATAGAAGCAATAATATAATTTTCATAAAAAAAATTATGAGAAAGTTCATTGTGTTGAGACTTTCTTCAACTTCTATTATTTTCATTATAATTTGGTGAAAATAATTATGGTATTATTTGGGTCAAATGTATAGTACAATAACCGCCTATTAAATGAATAAAAACATACGTTATCTTCTGGCCAGTTTGAGGCACATCCCACGATTTATCTGGTCTGCGTCATGAGGGACCAAGGCGTAAATCCCAAGATTAGTCGTCGAAGGTGAATATGTTATCTTGACTTCTTATTGTAATTATTGTCATCGGCGAGTTAATTTTTTAAGAAATCTTTTGTAAGTAGCCTACATCTTTAATAGATTTCACAATAAATATTTCGAGTATGTTTTTGTTTTACATAATCAGCGTAATGGAGTTTTTTCTTTCTAAATTCTATAATTGCATTTTTGGCATCAGGGTCATTTAGGGCTCCATGGTACAAGGATGATTATATTGACACCAAACTTTTATTTTTTGCACATCATAATAAGTGCACTTAAGGTTCTCAGTATTTGTTCATTTTCTTTAAAAATTTATTTTCAATATTTCATTAATTAACAAGAAACATCCTTTGATGATGGCACCATCAGAATATTTTGTTTGCGTGCTATGAAATAATAAAAAATATATTGTCTAACTTTTGTATTTATCGTGTTTTCAAAAATATGATATGTAAAGAAGACGTCTACGTCCTCCCATTGAGGTTTTTGGGACGAAAATTGTCATTAGATGTCACATGTGCTAATTAATGAAAGTTAGAGAATAAATCCTTATACAATAAAAGAGTGAGTTTTGTTTTTGCCACGTGTCGACGTTTTGTTTCGTTTCCTAAAACGGCGTCGTTTTGTGTGAGTTTTTTTTGCCATGTATAAAAAAAAAAATTATAAGTGTCAAAATATAAAAAATTTTAACGTAAAAAAAAATTTTAACATCAAATTTTTTTTTATAAAAAGATTAGTTATATGTCTTTTTAACACACGTTTGACGTTCGTTTAACTATTTTCGATATTTATTTAGATCGTTCGATATATCTATAATATAGTTCTCGAAATGAGTTTCAAGAGGATATAGAAGATTTATGGATTCGACTAACGTACAATAGTCGAAAAAATTTTAAAGTTAGTTTGTTATCGAAATTTTCGAAATATTAATTTGGAATGACCTACTTTGACGCGCCGTAACTTTTGGTGCGATTGGCCGTTTCGCACACCATTAACGTCGTGAAATACTAGGTCGTGAGTACTTCAAAATGATATTAAGAATGTAATATTTCAATTTCGTTTGATATCCCGAATTGAGCCCGAAAATTAAGACAAAAAATAAGTAATTTCAATAAAAAGACGAGTTATACGTCTTTTTTAACATACGCGTTTGATGTCCGTTTGACTATTTTCGATATTCATTTAGATCATTCGATATATCTACGATATAGTTCTCGAAATCAGCTTTCGAGATGATATAGAAAATTTATGGATTCGGGTAGCGTACAATCGTCGAAGAATTTTTAAAGTTAGCTTCTTATCGAAATTTTCGAAATATTAGTTTGAAACCGCGTACTTTGACGTAACGTAACTTTCGCTACGATTGGCCGTTTCACACACCATCAATGTCGTGAAATATTAGGAGTTCTTCAAAATAATATTAAGAATGTAATATTTCGACTTCGTTTGATATCTCGAATTAAGCTAGTAAATCAAGACGAAAACATAAGTTTTTTAGAAAAATAAATAAATAAATAAAAAAAAGAGTACGCATCTCCGTGACAGTGTCACGGAGATGCTTGGGCATCTCCGAGATGGCTACTCTATTTTTTTTTTCTTTTCTTGTTATTTTATATATATATATATATATATATATATATATATATATATATTATCCTAATTCTAAAAATATATAATAAATATATAATTTGACAAAAAAATATCAAATATTTTTTAAATATTCAATTATAACAACAGCAAAAATTAAATTAAAATAATTTTAAAATTTAAAATCTTCACACTAATAAAAATATTTAATATATAATAAATATATCATTCGTAAAAAAAAATAATACGGCATCGTTTTGAGATAATTTCTTGCGTGATTTTTTTTTGCCACGTATCGACAATTTGTATAAAAAAAAAAATTATAAGTGCCAAAAAATATAAAAAATTTTAACGTAAAAAAAAATTTTACAGTCAAATTTTTTTTTTATAAAAAGATTAGTTATATGTCTTTTTAACAAACGTTTGACGTTCGTTTAACTATTTTCGATATTTATTTAGATCGTTCGATATATCTATAATATAGTTCTCGAAATGAGTTTCGAGAGGATATAGAAGATTTATGGATTCGGCTAGTGTACAATCGTCGAAAAAATTTAAAAGTTAGTTTGTTATCGAAATTTTCGAAATATTAGTTTGGAATGACCTATTTTGACGTGCCATAACTTTTGCTACGATTGACCGTTTCGCACACCATTAACGTCGTGAAATATTAGGACGTGAGTACTTCAAAATGATAATAAGAATGTAATATTTCGATTTCGTTTGATATTTCGAATTGAGCCCGAAAATTGAGACAAAAAATAAGTAATTTCAATAAAAAGACGAGTTATACGTCTTTTTTAACACACGCGTTTGACGTCCGTTTGACTATTTTCGATATTCATTTAGATCATTCGATATATCTACGATATAGTTCTCGAAATGAGCTTCGAGATGATATAGAAGATTTATGGATTCGGGTAGCGTACAATCGTCGAAGAATTTTTAAAGTTAGCTTGTTATCGAAATTTTCGAATTATTAGTTTGAAACCGCGTACTTTGACGTAACGTAACTTTCGCTATGATTGACCGTTTCACACACCATCAATATCGTGAAATATTAGGCCTTGAGTTCTTCAAAATGATATTAAGAATGCAATATTTCGACTTCGTTTGATATCCCGAATTAAGCCCGTAAATCAAGCCGAAAACATAAGTTTTAAAAAAAAAAAAAAAAAAAGGAGGATCTGAAGCTGTGACCGTGTCACGGAGATGGCAGCCATCTCCGTGACCTCTAATTTTTTTTTTTGTTTTTTTTTTTCTTTTCTTATTATATATATATATATATATATATATATATATATTATCCTAATTCTAAAAATATATAATAAATATAGAATTTGACAAAAAAATATATCAAATATTTTTTAAATATTCAATTATAACAACACCAAAAATTAAATTAAAATATTCTAATAATAACATAACATAAAAGAGTGAGTTTTGCCTTTTTACCACGTATCGCCATTTTGTATCGTTTTCTTCTTTTCTTTTCTTTTCTTGTTATTTATATATATATATATATATATATATATATATAATACTATTTCTAAAAATATATAATAAATATATAATTTGACAAAAAAAATATCAAATATTTTTTAAATATTCAATTATAACAACACCAAAAATTAAATTAAAATAATTTAAAATTTTAAAATCTTCACACTAATAAAAATATTTAATATATAATAAATATACCATTCGTAAAAAAAAATATCAGATATTTCCTAAATATTCAATTATAAAAATACCGAAAACTAAATTAAAAAATTTTTAAAAAATTAAAATTTTCACGCTAATATAAATATTTTTTGCGTCTCACAATTACTGTTAAACCTACTATATATATCGTATCCTAATCCTAAAAATATTTGATATATAATAAATATACAATTCGATAAACCAAATATCAAATATTTCCTAAATATTTAATTATAAAAACACCGAAAACTAAATTATTTTTAAAAATTATTTCTTTCTATTCAGCTTTTATGACTAATAAACAAAATTTTTTCTACAGTAAAAAATTAATTTGTGTAAAATAACGTAAAATTACTCACGCTAATATATAGCCAACCACTAGTATGATAAAAAACTTGAGTATATACGTGTTACAATAGTAAAAATCGTGGACTATAAGGGGAATTAAAATGGAGTATAACAAATAATAATTGTAGTGTAAATGTAGTTATACGATTTTGCTTTGTTGTCCACAGTGGACAGCATAAGGTATGCTCACCGTCAATGAGTGTGAGCCAAGTGTCCGAAAGTGACCGACTAGTGGGATCATGTTTAAAAAGTCGAACACTTGACAATGTCTAAGTGGTAGTGGACAACATAAAATTTACCTACCGTGGACAATAGAGCAGTTCTGTGTAATTATAATCCTTAGTATAATATATAAAATATTCGTTAATAATCTTTCGTAACAAACATGTATTGCAATTTTATAGTTTTCCGTATAAAGATGCATAAAAAAAAACATTAATCTTCATTAGAACCACAATGTAGAAATTGGTTCTATGAAATATTCACGGAAACAACAATGTTTCACTCAAGATTTTGAGGAAAGAAATTAAGAACAATTGGGCGTTGCATCCTTCAAGCGTTTTCCCCCTTGAATTTCATTGCTTAGCCCCTGTTTGGTACTTGGTAGGGAGTCAACGATTAATTTTTGTCATTCATTTAAGATCTCCACAGCTTTTCAACTACACATTTTATAAAATCTATGAAAAATCTAATTTTAATTCCCGTCAAACAAAGACTTAGTAGATTCACTAAAGCCCAATTATAATTAAAAAAAAAAAAAAAACTACAATAGTACTAAGGACTATAAGAAAGTATAGAAAAGATAAAGTGGATGGAATAAGATAGAATCGCACTTCAAATGCATTATATGAATTGCAGTTTAAATGGATTTCGTGAACATAATAAATCTTTTTGACTTAACTTCTTCAAAAATTTACAGTGAACATAATAAATTGAAGTTCTAATCCACCTTCACACACTTAAATTTGATCAAAGGAAAGTTTCGTTTTACCCATCCAGTGTCAACTTGCCAAACTTCGACTTTTATAGAATCATCATTGTTATTAAAGTTTCAATAACTCAATTGTTACTTCTTTATTTGACTAGTCATACAAGTTGGAAGTTTTGAAATGTTACTTTTTTGAAATAGTCATACGAGTTGGAAGTCACAAGAAGCCCAGGCCGACTTAGTGAGTGTTTGGAGAGTTTTTTCTAAAGTAAAGTGTTTTTTTTTTTTTTTTCATTAAACGTCCCTGCTCGATTCCACTAAAAAGGTGAATTAAAGTTCAATTCAAAATCAATATTTAATTTTAATCACATATTTCATAGGATTCACAACTTTTTCACCACATATTCCATCAATTTTTATCAAAACTCGCTGCAAATGATTTTTATCTAAGCCCGATAGAGGTTAAATTTGTGAATGATGGCTAAAATCCACGAGTTTTTATTATAAAAACACAGTTTTTAAAGATGTTTTAGAGAAGCTAGAAATTTGAGCAACCTCTAACTTTGGAATCTCCATTTAATGAAACTTTTAATTTTTGGAAATGACTTTTGATTTGAAAAATTGTTTATGTAGAAATAACTTTTGATTCAAATTAAATAAAAATCAATTTACAAAAACAATTTCAATAGTTGAAAATAGTTTTTACATTTACTCTTTTGATTTGAACTAAACATCCAACAAAAACCATCATTTTTTCATATTTGCTTAATATGCATTCAATATATCAATTGAAATTATTTATTATAGATACATATTATGTCTCCACATTTACTTTCTCTGTGTCTTAATATTCATTGACTAAATCAATTGGAAGAAAATTCTAAAAATATTCATCTTTTGTCCAATTTTTTTTTAAATGAATTTAATTTACAATCCAATCGAGTAGAATGAACCTGTCAAACGTAAATTGATTATAACTAAATAATTGAGAAAATAATTCATGATAATATTATTCAAATTATTAGATAAATCAAATATACATTGAAAAACAAAAAGGTAATGTATTTGTCAAATATGATTAAATAAATTAAATATATATTGTTAAATGATAACTAAAATAATGAATGTGTCAAATGTACATTCATCATAACTAAATAGTTAATAAAATAATTAATGATAATATTGTTCAAATGGTTCAAATGATTAATAAATTAAATAAATATTAAAAAACGAAAAGTATGGTATTCTTGAAATAATTAAATACATATTGAAAAACGAAAATTAATGTATTATCGAAATAATTGAATTATAGTAAGAATAGAATCGTCTAAAAATGATTCTCACTTGATGTGATATTTAATATATTAATTAATTATAGATTCATCCTCTATATTTCAATAATGTAGCAAATTTTGTCATTCCCTTCCGTTTTGACCATTAAATGGTGAGTTTTTGCTTCTCTATTTCAATAGACGCAAACGAAAAATGAGTAAAACAACAAAAAATAAAATAAAATTACAAATGTAGTCCCATAGCTTTTTTAAAATTACAAATAAATCACACTAAAAATATTTATACATATACCAAGACAGAAAAAGAATTTAGAAAAATTTCACCTTCCGCAACTAAGCTTACCCACCATCCTTGTCGTTCGTGCGAAACCTGCAAAAGTACATGATCGTTAACAAGTAATAAATTTAGTGAGTTGAGAGTATCATCTCACAGAAAATAAATTAGTTTCATATGGAATTCAAATTATGTGAACAAAAGAAATTTTGATTTTACGATTATTCTAAATTAATCTAAGAAAGCGGTAAAATTGAGATTTTTATCAAATATGGATGATTGTATTGGATTTAGAATTCGCCTATTACTATCTATTTCAATTCTTGATTTGTAAACTAATTTTGTTCATGCGTTCTCGACCATCGATAAAATTAATGTATTTAACTTTCTTTTCCAAGACAAGTTTATTTTATCCTAACTACGACCCGAATCTATTCCTAGTCCGAATTCGAATGGTTAGAACGCATTAAATTTTAGATTATCTATATAATTGCACATGTGATAAAAGGTTATTCCTGACATCTATTACATAAATGTTAATTTTGCCGCATTCTAAATTTATTGTGAATCTTAAACACTATAACAAACAACTAATTATCAAATTGGTGGCCAATCAATTAAATAATGCAATGAGCATGCAAAATTAATCAAAAAACGCAAGAAATACTAAACTACTAGTCTTGAATTATAAATAAATAACAAATATGTTTTGTTTCCATCCAATACAAAAGCGGTTCTAGCCTACCACATTAATATATAAATTAGAAGAATAATAATGAAAATATATCACACGGATCATGAAAGAATACAAAAAATGTTGATCTTCAAGTCCAATATTGAATTCTTCAAAATATTGATGTAATTGACCTTTAATTCTTGCTAGGGTTTGATATTCTCTCCCAAAAGTGATAAATTTGCCACTTGTTCTTGATGCATTTGATGATATTATTGTGTATAAAGAGACAAAAGAGAGAGTCTCTCTCATGGCTGTCCATGTCTTGTATTTATATGATGAAATTGGGTAAAATTTCACGTCCAAATTGCCTTCCAAATGAGTTTTAATCAAATAAGGAAAGTTGCATTCGCGAGCGCATAATTTTGTCTTTGCATAGCCTTTAATATTTTGGTCTTTCTCTTCTGATATCCGATTGAAGTTATTAAAAATGCGCTGAAAACCTAACTCAAAGGTCTACAATTATTCTAGGATATAATTATTCCAATTTGAATGTTTACTATTCCAAAAATGGGTTTCAAACTTTAGTTGAAAATTTAGAATATCCTTTTGTGATTGGAATTTAATTTGTAAAGATCATTTGATTATATTTCATTCATTTTTAACTTATTATTGCATCCAATTGACCCTAAAAAAAATTTAAATTATCAATTTAAAGTCCGTCACAAGTTTTGAGTATTTGTAGTTTAGTCCCCGAACTTTAGATTTCTTTCATGTTTGCCAATTTTTCGTTCCTTTATTCCAATTCCACCAATTTGCATTAAGTTCAACCTAACAAACATAATTAACACATAATTAAACTATAACTCATTCAAATCACTAACAAATACTCCAATTATTGGCATAGATAAGTGTATTCACTTGTCAACACCTTCTCACCCCAACACTCATCCTAGTTCATCCCACTTACGACCAAACACCACCTCTACAAATAAAATTATGTCATTGCAACACCAATACTTTAGGAAAATAATTCAAAAACAATTAATATAAAAAATGACTACATAAAAAATCAACATTTTAGAACGCAGACACCACAACAGTAATTTTATTTGTGGAGGTTGTGTTTAGCCACGGGAGGGGTAGAGTGAGTGTTGATGGTGTTGGTGTTTGAGCTTGGTCGTGGAAGATGATTTTCTTTTCTCTAAATTTTCTTTTGGGTTAATATACATTTAATTGTTTTAAGTGTGAAGATTTGTACTTTTGAAAACTTATGAGTCTCCATTTGCAACGTTTTCTTAATTTTTTATGTTTATTTATTTAAAGCGAATGCCTCGTCATTTAATGGTTACATTTTTAATAAAGAAAGAGGATGGACGGGAAGAAAGCAAACACATTTTTAAAGTCAATTTTTTTTACCTTTACACGAGTGTCCTTTCCTATCCGGCTATAAAATTGAAAACGTCGGCAAGTGGCCCTTAAATTAAGAAGCCTAGTTGGGTCAGAGAGTCCCATACAAAAGTAGAAACATGTATTAGAGATTTCAAAATGTGTCAAAATCAAATTTAAAATGGTTTGACACAAGAAAACATAGTCATGTGCAGCCTGTTTGCTAGCCTAGCCACGTATTTTGTTGGGGGTGTTGAGCAAAAATCATGAAAAATCTTGTTATCGTAGAAAGAGCTACTGAATCTAACGGTTCAAAGCAGACACGAATAGACAAATATAGAATAGTAACCATCGCTTACACCATAAAACTATATTTTTAAATAAATATGTTACACTATAAATTACGTGGCATGCTCAGATGGAGAGGATTCATATATGTCGATGTGACATCGACTATTCAATTGAATTGAACATATTTAATTAAACAATCTTCTCTTGAGCTTGGAACTCGACCCATTAGCGCACTTGACCCATTCTCATTTCTTTATATATATGAAAGTCCATTCACAATGAAGATACGTTCATTCTAACCAAACCAAATTCTCTTCGTCTCTCTTGCATTCATATTTCTCTTATCCAGCCATTGATTTAATCATCGAATTGCAAACGGTCGTAGGATATTTTTCTCAATCGGCGACTTTTGTCTTTTAACAGGGTGTTCAGTGTGCAGGTGATGTTTACGTGAAGGGCACGAAGTCGAGATTCTGTTGATACATTTTTTGGGTCAACAGATTGGTGCTATCTGTGAAAATCGGTATATTAACCATATTCTACTTAGGTAGGGGTGGCAAACGGACCGAGCCGGTTCGTTGGCTCGTAAAAACAAGCTTGTGGGTGGCTCGGGCTTGTAAAATTACAAGCCGAGTGGATTGGCCTGTTTTGCGAGCCGATCCAGCTCGATGAGCGAAAAACGAGCTGCTCATGGGCACGAGACAAGCTCATGGCTCACTTTTTCAATGGCAATGGCCGTTCTGGCCACAGAACTTCCGTTAAGTGGCCATTTTGGCCACGAATTTTTTCCCCTCATCTTCCTTTATAAATACATGATTTGTATTTCCATTTTCTTCACACCAAATTCACCAATACTCTCAATCTCCCACAATCAATTATCAATATTATAAATTTATATACAATCTACATTCATATTTATAATTTCACCGTCTTCAATTTCAGCTATTCAATTTCAATTATTACATACAGATTTTGAAGTGCTTTCTTTTATTTCTTCATAATTCACAAATGGATTCACAATCATTTGTTGAGAGCTTATTCGGTATCGGAGGCAAATCACCTGTGATGCCGCAAAGTCAATTTCAGAATCAATTTTTTCGATCTAAATGAAGTACCCATTTGTGAAGCTATTCCAGATATGGCTGCACATGAAAGCAATAATCCAAATTATCCAATTGATTTGGATGACGTTGATGTTCCCGTAGCGGAACATGATGAAAAACCTGAATTAGACATTCCTGATGCTAGAGGGAAGCGAAAGGCGAAAAAATAGAAAAAATGTTGGGAACGCTTTAAATTGATTTCAATGGGTCATGTGGTCGATGGAAGCCCAGAGTCGAAAGCAGTACGTAAATACTATTAACAACGATTGGCATGGCAAATGGGCATTGATACCACCCCTCTTAATCGTCACTACAAAATGTGTGCGATCAAATATGGACTTCTTCCAGCTGGTCAAACACAATTGCAATTTGATAGTCTCGGCACTAGTTCTATGACTTCGCCCCTCACCACGTTGATGTATTCGAAAGAGAATGCTCGTACATGAATGATAAAACTCATTGTCGGTGCTGAATTGCCTCTAGCAATCGCAGACACCGAACATTTTGTCACCTACGTAAAAAAAATATATCCAACCGAGGTACGTTAGGGTAAGTTGAAACACTATTCGTTCAGATACAATAGAATATTCCCTTCAAACAAAACAACAATTAATTATGGATTTGCAAAAATATGAGAATGTTATATCTTTAACTTCGAATATATAGGAGGGGATTAATAAAAGAGTTTATATAGCTGCAACTGCACACTACATAGACCAACTTTGGTATATGCATAAAAAAATCATTGATATATTATATCGGGTGGTCTATGATGCAAAAATTATTTGTTTTATATTCGTTGTGTGTGTCATATTATAAATTTAATTGTGCAAGATGGTTTGAAATATATTAAAGATGAAATACCGAGAATTAGAAATGCACTAATATATATTACAATCTTCCCTAATAGAAAACAAGCATTTGAGAAATTTTGTGTCAAATTTGAGGAGAACACTGCTAAAATATTTGTTAGTGACGTAGGGCATAGATGAAACTCTACTTATTTATTATTAAAGTCATGCTAATGTTTTGAACATTTAATAACTGAGTTTTATAACAATAGGCCTATTAAAAACGATGCCAACACTATTTTGAATGAATCTGATTGACTTTTAGATTTAAAAGTTAAAAAAAATTTGACAAATTTTTATAACTCTACAAATGTTTTATCTGAAGTATACTATCCACTAGCTGTATGGTGTTTGAACGTCTTTATATAATTGTAAGAACATTTCATAAATACAAAAATGATCATGATTTTAGTGCAATTATATATTCTATGGAATTAAGTTTAGAAAATATTGGGAAGACTTGCCTATGTTATTTTCCTTGGTATGCATCATGGACCACCTAATATAATATATTAGGAACTAAATATGTAATTGATCAGATTTCAAGAGTTTTAACCTTTGGTACACCGTACACCTATCACGTATATAAATTTAGAATAAACTTTATTTGAAATGTACGAATTATATGCAGACCGAATGAGTACACATATTAATTGAGTACCCTCTACACCTACTTCTTCCACTGATATTGAAGAAGATGACGTTGAAATAGTAACTTTGTTCGAATGCATTAACACATATAGATATGATGCAAATGCAATAGGGACATCCAGATCTAGTAATACTTTATATTCTGCATGTAATCATACACCATACTCAAGTTAAAATACATTGTCTGCTGAATTAATTGATTACTTTAATCATAATATGCCTACAAGCAAAACAATTGAAAAAAGTTCAAAAAAAGTTATTGAATTCTAGCGAAAGTACAAACGAAGATGGCTAGTGATTTCTACAATTGCAAAAAATCTACTGACACCTCCGATTAGCATTGTAGTTTCGGAGTCTGCTTTTAGTGCAGGTAAAAGAGTTTTGTCCGAGGTTAGGAGTCGACTAAGTATTAATGTGCGTGAAGGATTGACAGGACACTGATTTTCGACTACAAGATAAATATGTCGAAATTGCACGTCGTCAGATATATGATATTTAATTTAACCATATTATATTAATCAAAATTTGTTATTTTATAATATCGTTGTTCATTATCTTTAAAAAATTGTACATGCAACAAGTTGTTCGTATATAATTTTTAACTCCGCCTACTTAAAATTTAAGTAGTCAGTCTCAAACTCAGATAAAGGAGGAAGGTTTATATTTTATCTATTTTCATTATTTAAATAAAAACACATGAGTTCACAAGCCGGAGCTCGAGGGCCGAGCCGAGCTCGTGTATCTAAGGGTTAAGCCGATTCGACTCTGTCCATTGTCATCCCTATACTTAGGGATGGCAGAGAGGCCCCGCCCCACTCGGAGTTTGCCCCGTTTATTTTTTATTTTTTTACATTTTCAATTTTTTGAGTTATGCTATTATTTAAAGTTTAACCCTTAATTCAAAACCAAAAATTCATTCCATATATTTTAAATTTTTTTAAAGTTTTTTCGATCAAGATATTATAAATTTGATTTTATTATATAATTTAATTATAATAAAAAGATTGGATGATTGAATTTATAAATTATATAAAACAATTATTAGTTATGTAAAATTTTAAATTTACAAATATAATATAATTGTTGGATTAAAAACATGTTATAAAATTGTAAATACATTTAACAATATTTTAAAACTAACCATTTATCAAAATTCTATTTTATCATATATTTTTTTTCACGACGCGGGTTCGGGACGGGGATTTTACAAACATAAGCTCTTATTTTCATATTTGTCATTATCTTAATTTTATCTCCACACTGGATTAAGAATGGGTCAGAATGATCAAAAATTGCTCACGTATGATCATTACGCTTCAACTGGGAATGTGAAGAAAAAAGGTATCAACGGATCACTAGATTTTTTTTTGTCCTTTTCAAATTTGAATTTGTTCATTGGAATCTGGGTTCTTCTACTTTTTCGTTCATAGTTCGATATTTTGGTGTCCTAGGTGTCGGGATCCCTATCCACCAAAATTTTGACTTCTGGTTCCGAAAGGGCCCGTTCGAAAGAGAATCCAATACTTCTTGGTCGTGAATATGTGAACTAACAGCCGTTTCCAACTATTGTTCCCCTCAACTGTAGTCCTCGATAAAAAAAGATCAAACTTATTATTATCAAAATGATAATGGGAAATGTCCTATGTTTGGCATGGCTAAGTGATCCAACTCACATTGGGCAAAATTAGAAAAATTCCCAATTCTCCTTTTGGTGCCCAGCCCTTCTCATCAATGGACTCTTGGACCTTGCCAGCGCGGGACGGGGCATGTTTGGTTTTTTGCCATCACTAATTCTACCACATACAAAAATCCACCAAAGAAAGATATTTTTCCAGCAATTCTCTACCAAAATAGGGCAAAGGCAACAACCAGAAATGAAGAAGAAAAGGCCATCGAAAAAGTGCTGGAGATATGAGTGGACGGAGTGACAATCAAACGCTCGAAAATCTTTATCAAACTTCTACTGAAATTTCAACAGAGTTAACGACAGGAAATGGATCAAATGTTTAACCAAATAAGCGCAAAGAATATCACAATATAACGGTGCCTACGATTTATGAAAGAAAACCAGAATTTTATGCAATGTTTATGCAAAATCTGGTTGAGAAAAAAAGAGAGAATGTTATGCTTATAATTGCATATCATTGGTTTGTAGAAATGGACGTCCAAATGATTCTATTTATAGAAGGAAAAATGTTGCAAGTGAAGAAACGCGGCCCAGAATTTAGCAACATTTGCCAATGGTCGCAGCACTTGATAAAGATTATAATATTAGATTCGATCATTCTAAATACTTTATTTAAGATGCTACATCTAAAGGTGTGATGTTCATAAGAAGTCAAAGTAATGATGTTTATGTCATAAACATTGAATTTAAAAAGAGAATTAAAAAGTTTGTCTTAAAACGATACTTGACTATGGTATAGAAGATTAGATCATGTTAACATGATCTACGTTCAAAAATCTCCAAAAAATAATTTGTTTGAGGTTTACTAAATTTGAAAAGATAAAATTTGCGATGCTTGCCAATCTCGAAAACAAGTGAAGAGTTCTTTTAAACTTAAGTAATACTCTAAAATTACAAAATTCTCACAACTCACGCACTATTTACTTAGGTCGTATTTTTGAATCTAAAGCACGAAACTTTGAATGTATTTAAACCACTTTTGTAAAAAAATTCAAAATGAAAAAGAATACACTATTACAACTATTAGATGTGACTATATTGGAGAATTTGATAATAGTACATTTGATAATCTCAGATGTGCACCATAAAATGCTTTGAAGCAATTGAGGATGTGCGCCATTAAGCAAGAATCAACTGTTATGGATTGAGGAAAAGATCGGAAGTTATGTGTTTGAACCACATTATTCTAAAAGAATGTATTCTAGAAGAATTAAGTTATGTATAATATTATTTTATTGAAGAATGTGTTGTTGAATCAATGTCTAATCACTATTTAAGAATGTATATATATTTTTAAATAATGTGGCTCAAGGCCTAAATAATTTATGCCAAATAAAAAAAAAAAATTGAGATTTTGTAGTAGTTTTAGAAACTTGATTTTTATGAATTATGAATTGTCTTCGGTGGTGTAATTTCCACAATGAAATATTTATGATTATTGAGGCTCAATTTAAAATTCCATCAAACGCATAGTCTGCATGTTTAAGTTCGACAATAGTCAATAGCCGAATATTTCACATTAGTCCCGACAAAGTCCACAAGTTACAACTTACAACTCCGGACTCTCCACAACACTCTCGAACACCACCCTATCAGTCCCCTTGACTGAATCAACTTCAGACACTTGAAAAGTACATAAAAATTCAGAAATTCAGATTACTGACAAATAATTTTCGGGTTCCCCTTTAAAGATGAGAAAAGGGAGTTTCAAAAGTCAGAAGCATAACCTTATAATTCAACCAAACACAACGTAAAGGAAATTATAAGAGTAAATTTGGCACCTAACTTATATAGTTGCTTGTACATCTCAAGTTCAAACTAAAATTAAAAGCTAAAATACATGATTATTAATCAAGACCAGATATTAATACACTCGACAGCATCGTAATGTCTTTCTATTTTTCCAAGTTAACTAGCATAAATTTGAGTCCAGAAATAACCTGGTTAGCATTGCTTAAGAAAGGTTAACGCATATCCTGGTCATAACCTGGTAATCCGAACACAGGAAAACTGTTAATTTCAGTCAGAAGCTAGAATGTGCATTACAAAAAAATGGAAAAGGAAAAAGGGACTCTTGCAAGCTTTACAAAAAGCCATCCCCATTTGTTAGCAGCACCTGAACTGAATCAAGATGTAAGTGCGGATGACCTCTTCACATGAAGAATAGTTTTCTGGTCAAAATTATTTATTCAAGGCTGTGTTCAAGGTCTGTACATCAACAAGTAAATATTGTTTAGATTCTTAGTTCCATAGCGTACAAAAATACTTGGAGCATGTTTGGCAAAGCTTACAAAGTTTTACTCTTACTTTTCAGATAAGTTAGGAAACAAAAAGTTACTTAAAATATCATTTACTTTTTCTAAGCTTTATTTTTAATAAAGTACACCATATTGATCCTTTCAAGATCTGATTCAACTGTACTCAGCAATTTATGAAGCTTATACAGAGTTGCATAGCTTGTACCTCTTGGTTCAATCATAGCAGAGCAAATGTAAGTGCACTTACTTGGAATTGCAATAGACAAACTTTCGAACAAGAAGATTAAATCATCCGGCGGTCCCGGTCTTCATGGTTCCCGACTCAACAAGATGAACTTCTTGGGGAAGGAGATCATATCTGATATTCAACTCTTCAAATAATTTCTTCATCTCAAGAACCAGCTCAGTTCTTCGTCGGTTCTTCTCACTGAAGTCTTGAAAGTTCATCGTGTGATTGAAAAAGAGAGCTATTTTAATCTTGTTCATATTTTCAATCTCCTTCACAACTAAATTGTGATTAGGATGCCACTGCTGGGGATTTTTCTCCAAATATCTGACAATTAAAATTCAATAAGGGGACAAACTAGAAAACACAAGAATTGAACCAGTCGGGCTTATCTAGTTTTCAAAACGTTGCATGTTCAGTGCAAAGTTCAGATCATTAACATTTAAATTGAGAAATTTATAGGTTCTTCATACTTGTTTGGAAATTTAAATGCTTTTCCACCACTAGTACAACTAGACAGCAAGTCAGCATTGTGGAGAACAAAAGAGCTTAGTCCAACAATGCACAAATAATGAGACCATCACTTAAAATTTCCCAAAACATTAAGAAATATGAAGGATATGTTAGAAGCTAAGATTTTAAATTAAATAAAATTTGCCATATTTGAGGATGATATTAATTCATGCCGACACAAGAATACTGCCCAGATACAGAAGCATTTGACTAACTCATTTATGCTTAAAAAACGTTGATTCTTTTCAGGAAAAATAGTCAATATAATTACTCTCGAATTAGGATAATTTCATTTTTTCCAAAGAAAAGTACGGGTAAACTACTGGTTCTTGGTAGCTATTAACATTAAGGAACATAAAGGAAGACACAAACTTACTTCTTTATTTTTTCTTTCAAAGTACCTATTTTCTCCACAGGTGTTTTGAAATCAACGGAGAACTCGAACGAATCACCCATATCCGGGCTTCTATAGAAATTGCTGATGGGCTTGGTAGCCAAAATAGAATTTGGATAGTATGTTTTCTCATTATCAAATTTCAGGAAGACCGTGGTCAATAAATTCATCTCTTCAACAATCATCTGTAAGATTATAAGATAACAAATATGAACAAGCAGGATTTAATAAACGCATAACATAATGCAACTGGAGAACAATTTACCTGAACACCATCAATTACACAACGATCGCCAACATCAAAAGGATGCATCACAAATACAAATATAATAGCCTCAAATATAGTCTTGCAAGTATTTCCAAACATAAATGCCGCCACAACAAGCTGGGACGAGAGAAAGATGATCACTCTGGTTGTTGCTATACCAGTCAAGAGAAGCCATATTATGATTAAGATAACAATCAGGATCCCGGAAACTAGTTTATTCAACTCTTCAACACCTGTTTTAGCATCGTTCAGAGCATGTGCTAGTGCTTTGCGATCTTTGTATACTTTCACCTGTGCAAGTAACACATGTATGAATGTTGAGAAAGGAACCTTCCTTCACCAATCAGATTATAGATTCTAGCTTCTTTTTCTTTTCTAGTACTGTTGAAGACTGCGGTACAACTTAGCAAATGAGCTATCATTTTTTTCTACTTCTTTTAATGTGATTAAGTGGTTAATGTTCCATGTATTGAAACTTCAACTTATGAACTGTTTAACTGTAGAAATGAATTAGGATCCATCTCACAAATGAGGAAACTGTTATACTTCTCATGATGCTGATAAAAGCAGCAAACAGCATTCAGCACATCTTTATAATGTTTGTAATATTCCTTTGTTTTTTAATCACTTGTCTTCAAAGATTATGCAGCACACGAAAAAAGAAAACCTAAGTATCTCTTTTACCAGGAATGGACAAAAGAAAATAAAAAGTAAGAGCAGTAATCTCAGAGCAAGTGAGATGTCAAGTTTTGAACATCCTTTCTAGTTATTGAAGTTTTGGTAGTATAATACTTCTGAAAGCATTTTCTGAACTATTCTAACTAAGAAGAAAATCACTATTCAAGCAAAGAAATTTGAGGTCGGTCCATAGCTCCTATAACAAGAGTTCAAAAAGATCTCACGTACCACCCAGTCTGTCAAAGTTTTCTTGTCAATGTGCCCAGTGTTTGCCAAGTCAATCATTGGGAACACAAGATCCACCTCCTCCTCAATCATGAATCTCCTTAGGTCCATTTCATCAATGTACCTATATCCACAGTAGTAATGTTGTGTAATGGTTAATAATGCATAGGAGTGATAAGATAAACAGGAATGCATGAAAAAGTTTCAGAAGCTGGATTTGCTCACTTGCAACCAGGTTGAGCTACATTTCTGAAAATGTGATATGCGGCAGCAATTGCCTCCTCCTCATTCGTGATCTCCATATCCTCCTGTTCATTGCATTCGTAAACACTTGCATCAATCGCGCTAGACAGAGTGGTCAAACCTGAATTAGATACGACATCAACCAGCATCTTCATTGTCCAAGCAGAGACTTTTTCTCGTTTCATCTGGTGTAGTTTATGGATATCAATCACCTCTTTCTCCTTTTTCTTGACTTCCTTTCCCTTCTTCCATGTATTCAAACTCAATTGACTTGCATTACTGCCTGATCTCCCCAACATCTGAGCTGACTCCAAAACTGGTGGCCCGGATAGCATCAGCAGAATATACTGATGGAATATTGCATCTTGAATCCGGTCAAAGAACGTGTTCACATGGAATGATGATGCCAAAATCTTCAGCAACAGAGTCTTCAAGAGCCACAAGACTGCACCAATAAGCAATGAAGCAATAGTCCAACTAATGAATTGCATAATACGGGTGACAACATGTGATCCCTCGAACCCTTCATGGAATAGTAAAACCCAAGTAGCGAGAACAAAACTCATCCAAATGCAAACTTGGACGCTCTTTTTTAAACCGTAGACGAAATACAACACCTTCTTCTTCAACAAAAAGTCAAGCTCTATCAACAATACAATAAAATGAACCAACCATTTAGAAACCAACTTGCCACTAAATGTCACCATAACAAGGACACACCACTTCCAAATCCTCAAACCCCCAAACCTCCAAGAACGCACCCTGTCCACAGTCAAGCTAGCAATCAAGAACCCAAGAATGCATAGAAACAGTATCCATTCTATCAAAACCTTCTTTCTCACTTTCCTATACTTCAACTTTCTCCTACTGCTCACTTTCTTATATATTTCTTCCTCCTCATCCACTCCAACACCCCCAGAAGATGACCCCAACGGCGTCCTTGGAGTTATTGACACGGTTCTCATAACCTCTTTCAGTGTATTAATCGTCGTAGCAGTATTATCAACTTTCCTATTAGGCGAAGCTCGACTAGATTGCATCCCATATCCATTTTCCTCAGACATGTTTGTATCAATAGGGACTGATGGTTCGCCAAATCTTGATTTTGGCTTCGAGTAAACTGACCTTGAAAGAGATTTTCTCCGAGTGAGAGTCTCGTTCATCGGGATTTTAGGAGGCTTATTGGGGCTTTGACTGAACCCTACAATTTCCGGCGAAGGGCAACTCATTTGGACATGATTTTGAGTGGTAGAAGGCAAATCATTTGATGTTGTACGAGGTGAATCAACTGAGACTTTTAACTTTTGATCCTTTGGAGAATCTGTGTGTGGTAATTTCGAATCTTTATCCTCTCCACAGATGTTAACAATTACATCACTTGATGATTTCTTGTTCTCCGTCATGTTTATTTCCATTAAAAACCTGCCAAGCCAAACACAAAGCAATACAAAATTATTATGGAATAGTGCCTTTCAGTGTAGCGCCCGCAGTTTAGCAACTACTTTCGGACTGACTGTCTCAACTCTCAGTGAAATTTCAAACTCTCGGAAAGTAAGCAACTACTTTCGGAAATGTAATAATCTTGAAGGAATAAAAAGAACAAAAGAATAAAACCCAGCTGCATTTATCTTTTTAGCATAATGCTAAAGCACTTGCTAAAATTTTGAAGTAAAAGACAAATTATAAGAAAAAAAATTCGCGCCAAAAGAAAAATATATTTTTTGGGGCCTGCCTCTTAACCGGAAAAGTGCCGCCGACGGCTGAAAATCTGAGAAACGAGGGGAAATGGTAAGATAGATTTCAGAGACGTTTTACTTGTAGTTCGTGGATGCTATAAATCAATCCCATAATCTAATCCATACAATCGAGAGCAATAATAACACTTCAGTAAAAGGAAGGGGGGGGGGGGAGCGGAGCTACTTCTATTTACCGCTGCTGTAGAAGAAGAGGTTGTGTGCGAAGAATTCCCCTGCACGAAGCTCGCTCAATGTCCTCTGAAAAGGCTTCATACACAGGAAACCATGTTTCAAATGGGAGAAACCCTGTTTAGTATGCCCCCAGTTTGGGCTCAATTTTCTAAAGAAAACATTTTTTCAATCTATATGTACAGACAAATTAGAGGAGGCGTGGGTGGTTTTTTTACAGTAAAATATTCACATTAGCCCACTTTCATGTGAGACTTCTCTAATAATTTTGTGAAGAGAATTATTCGCAGATGAGTTAAATAGAATATCAGGTAACAATATTTCGCTGGATTCCAAAAATCAAAATTAAAACGGGTTGTCATCTCAATACCAGTAAAATTGTCTTGTACAAATTATTTTTACAAGTATTATTTTGATTTTGTTAAAATTTATTTTTATTCACATTTTTTAATAAAATAACATTACACATAAATTTAAAATATTTTCTTATTTTTTAATAAGATATTCTCTAAATAGTCGCTATTTTAAAATACAGTTTTTTCTAAAATTTCATTAGAACGGAATCGATGTGGGAATTAATATAATTTTGAAATTATGGACATGTTTGAACCCCATTTTTCATATAAAATGTATTTTAGAATAATAAATTAATGGAGAATATGTGGTTAAAAAATAAGAAAAATTTTAAAATACATTGTTAAAAATAAGAGAGAAAAAAAATATTTTAAAAAAATAAGAATTAAACAATGACTATATATTTTTTTAATAAAATAATTTGTACATAAATTTATAAATTTTACATTCTTTAAGCAAATCATTTCTCACAAAAATTTACGGACCAAGATATTTTATCCTCTCTTTGTCTGCAAGTTGGTGTGTGTGTGTGTACGGTGGAGGGAGAGGGCGGATGGGGATTGGGCGCATTGTTTGAGGAGAAAAAAAGCTGAAACAGCAGCAGAGACAAGGATTTGAACAAAGCACGTGCGATACGCGTGTGGAGAAACTATGGCCTTGTGTGATTCCTATTTTCAAGAATAAAATGTATTTTAAATAGTTAATTGATAAAAAATATATGATTAAAAATTAAAAATTTTTTTAAATTTTTTATATAATATTATTTTATTGAAAAATATGTGATTGAATAAAAAAGAGAGAAAAATAAATTTTAAAAAAAATGAGAATCAAACGGGGACTATATTTCATTGATAGTTATGTCAAAATTAATTTTCTAGATACTAGTAAGACGCACATGTAATGCATGTGCCATAATATGGTTGGCTACGTAATAACGTAGATATAAAAATATAAAAATAAAGATATCACATTTAGACATGCAATTTACTTGAGCATAAAATATAAAATACTCATGAAAAAAATGAGTTACAAACAAATATTCTAAGAAGCAAACGAATGATGATTTATACATTTCAAAAGGTGCACTTGATACACCATCATAGTTAAGTTACAAGTCAAAACATCATGAAACTTGTTATACATTGCTCTTAAAGCTCAAATTTCATGGAAAATTTTTCATACAAGAGTAGTGCTTCAAAACAAAACAAAGTTATAAGTCAAAACCCTTACAAAGTTTACCTTGCCATTTGAACAACAGAACTCTTTATTCTATGAAATTTCTTGGCACCGCAATATTCACAAATAGTCAACTGCACAGGTACATGGCATTTAGTCCGAATGTTCAGCAAATTAAATTTAGTACACTCATCATTTTCTACAACTTCATCAACTCTAAGCGATTATGTTCACAATCATACGAACTATCGACTTCCTGTTCTGTTGTACTAAATCCAAGTATCGAATATATATTATAACGACAGTCGACAATTACAATAAAATGAGTCGTCATTAATATTGAGAAATACAAATAGTGTTTCAGCTATGAGATGTCCAAGACAGCTCTTGCAGTAAATTCATGTTAGCATAATAAGTTATTAAATGGCTAAAATCTACAAACTTACCTCTTTCAAGTTCAAAACCATCATCATTTGAAATATTATCCGTGGAACCTAAACATTCGGCACCAACTAATTGTTGTCCACCATACTTTGAGATGAACATAGTGAAAAAAAATAAAGTCAAAATCTTTTTACAATATATTAGATAAAAAAAAAGTAAAAAACGGAGAATTATACCTTCAATAGAATATTCTTACCAGTTAACATTGCAAAACACCTAAATTTTCTCGTTTGCATTTTCATAACTTGGCTGCAATTCACGTCCCATAACAAACTATCATGCAAGCAATCATAGCATTAAATCCTCGTAAAATGAGAACTAAGTGACTGATTTTCATTAATTAAAACTAAACCAATTAAATTATAGTTAAAACTTAGAACACAAAAATTCAATCAGAAATAAAGAAATCATGACGACTCACTACGTTATACCATCATAATAAACATAATGCTAATTTAATTTAATTTAATTGATAATTAAATATACTCTAATAAAACATGTATGATATCTTTGGATGTATAAAACACATTTGACTACGTATATTAATTAATCACGATCGTGTTCAAGACTAATAAAATTAACTGATCAACATTTGGTCGATCCATAACAATTTTATAATTTATAAACGTCAAGATACTATTGACAACAATAATAAACTACTTTAATTAATTATTTAATAATATTACATGGCTACAATTAATTGATTTTACATTGACATTGCCCTCTATTGCTGCTTCATATAGTTTCTTCTCCATTGTTTTCAAATAACTAGACTGGATATCGTTTTTTTTAACGAACTGGCCGATTGGTGTGGTGGAGGTGAGGGTAAGACAACTAAACAAAACATCATAAATGCACACAATTAGCATAGTTTGTTGCAAATGTAAATTTAAGTAAATAAAAATGTCTCCTCTATAATAGTTTCAACTTTGTATAAAAAAAACAAGATATCACGACAGGCAAATATCTTAAATTCAAATGGAGATAACAATTTAGAAGCTGATTTTTAAATTCAGTCAAAATTAAACATTAATTTTACTCATACTTTCATAATAACTACTATTCATTATTAATTACACATTTTGTAGGATTCACTACTATTTCTCTTTATAAGTTAATTTATAAATTTCTCAAACGGAGATTTTCAACTTTTTAAAGAATTGTAAGTGAATTTCTGCCCAACTCTCACTTCAACTTTAAGAAATTTTAAGAATTTCTGCCCAAACTCTCACGTCAAGCTTCAAAAGTTTGTTATTTCTATAAATACAAAAATATAGAATACAAATATAGTATACAATGCGACAAATATCGTCTTAAGAAAATGATATTTGTAATGTGCCTTGGAGCCAACATTTTGCATCCTAAAGTTCAAGTGACTTTCTCCTACTTCATCAACTTCATTGCCCTAAACTTTGAGAAATAGTTCCAACAATTCTGATGTAATATGCCCCGTTTGATTCCCATTTTGGGGAAAAAAAATATTTTTTGAATAGTTGATTGATGAAGAATGTGTGGTTAAAAATGAAAGAAAATTTTTGAGTTTGTGTGTAATATTATTTTATTGAAGAATGTGTGATTGAAAAGAAGAGAGAGAGAAATAAATTTTGAGAAAATAGGAATCAAACAGGGCTTCAAAGTTTGCAATGGCATCACATTTGTCTCCTCTCCCCTGAGATTTGGCAATAGATTTTATCAAGTTGGAGCGGTTTGACAACATGAACTTTTGAAGATGGCAAAACAAGTTGCATTTCCTATTGACAACGTTGAATCATTTTATGTTCTAAGAACCCCAAAGGGAAGGAAGACGAAACATTAACACAATAAAATTCACATCTCAAATACGCTTTTCTAGCTTAAATTTGACTTGCCCTTCCACGCTCGTACTTTGATCATAGTATGAACCATTTTTGAAATTGCCAATATAATAGAACCTTGAGAAAAAAAAAAATTAGCCTAAGTTTGGAAAATTTATAAATCAATTAATAAAGAGGAATAATGATGAGTACTAAAAAATGTGTGGATAATAAATGAGTAGTAGTTATAAATATGTGATTGAAATTGACTCTATCCCATAATAGATCCCATTATTTAAATTTTTACTCACTCTATTAAGTACCACGAAATAAAGCTAAGGGAAATAGAAACATCAGAAGAATAATAAAAAATAAAATAAAATAACCCTAGTATCGAAAAATTATAAGAAAAAGACCTTAAATGTAGGGATGATAATGGGGCGCGTTCGGGGTAGGGCACCTTCATCCCATCACGTCCCACTCCAATCTCGCGGGTCGGGTCGGGTCGGGGATGGGGTGAGATTTGTCCCGTTTATTTATTTATTTATACATTTTCAAAATTCGAGTTATGTTATTATTTAAAGTTCAACCCGTAACCCAAAATCTAAAAATCATTTCATATATTTTAAATTTTTTCTAATTTTTTTCGATCAAGATATTAACTTATTTTGAATTATTGATATAAATCTTTTAAAAGTAAAGAATATTTATTTAATTATCATGATTCAGAATTTCAGATTATATAATTTAATTATAATAAAAAGATTGAATGATCGAATTTATAAATTATATAAATAATTGTTAATTATGTAAAATTTTAAATTGACAATTGTATAATATAATTGTTTGATAAGAAACATGTTATAAAATTGTAAATAAAATTAACCATTTATTAAAATTCTAATTTTAATTTTTTTTCACGGGGTGAGGCGAGGATGCCCCTGCCCCACCCCGTGACCCACCACGGGAAGACCCCTGATGCCTCGCCAACCCGTCAAGGTGAATTTTTTGGCCCCATTCAAGGCGGGATTTCGTCAGGTCGGGGCGGGTTAAATTGTCATCCCTACTTAAATGAAACATCGCTTTAGAAAGAAATATTATGCCCTTGTTTGATGAATTAAAATCAGACTTTTAATAAATTTTGATAAAATTTGATGAAATGTGTGATTGAAAAATTGTGAATCTCATTAAATTAATTGTTGACTTTAAAATTATAAATTTTAATCTGTACCAAACAATGAATATATGTTAGTTTGGCATTTATAACCTTTTTCCAAAGTTTTTTTTGAAATGATATAAAATCTTTGAATTACATAAATAATAAATAAATTTATTTTTTCAAATTTGTTTCAAATACAAAAATATTAATGAAATCAGAAATTTTCATGCTTCAAAAAGTGTACGTTGGAGAACAGATGTGAAGAGGCCATCCTAGTTGTCAAGCAGCCATAAAATTGAAACACCTCACGTTTCATGCATGAACGACACCTCACCACCGCCTGCATCGTCACGGCATCACCCCCTCATCACTTCTCTCCGCCACCTTATATATGTACACGCATATACGTACTTATATCTAATTTGTAGTAAGAAATCTTGTTCTTCTAAGAAATATTTGCAGAGAAAATGGAAGTGGCTTCAAGAGACATGGTCACATGGGCTTCGATAAATCAATACTATCACTGCATTGCACGACGTCCTGGACTTGGTCGACGACGTTGAGAAGCCCCACCACCGATCACGGGCTTATATTCGTGACAAAAAGGCCATGAAATCGACACCGGCCGACGTGATAGAGTACTCGAATTCTTACCACTTTGTGGTGGACATGCCGGGGCTAAAATCGGAGCAAATCAAGGTGCATTTGGAGGACGGCAACACACTGATGGTGAGCGACAAATGGCGGAGAGATAAAAGAGAAAGAGGGAGTGAAATATGTGAAGATAGAAATGAGGTTTGGGAAATTGTTGAAGAAATTTGTGTAGCCGGAAAATGTGAATACAGAAAGCATTTCTGCTGTTTATGAAGCTGGAGTGCTGACTATTATTGTGGAGAAGAAGCCGCCACCGGAGCCAAAGAAAACAAAGGAGATTGAAGTTAAGGGAGGGGCAGAAGGCGGTGGAGGTGGCGATGGCCGGCAAGATTAGCATGAAACTGAAGAGAGTTGTTGACCTCAAAAATCGCACCTATGAGCTGTCAACAGATCTCAGGGCCTCTCATGTCCGGTTCAGCCTTTGTTCCTGCACACTAGGACAATCCGTCAGTTGCACGTGGCCTTCTCCAAAGAAGGGGGGAGCCGGCCGCGCGCACTCCGACGATCAAGTCAGTTGGAGTGGAAATATATATGTGTGGGAAGGCTAAAACGTGAGCCTCCAAAATGTATAAGGGGGGTCGGCCTTGGGGAGATAAATAGAACAGTAAAATGTAGAGAGAGTTGCTAAGTAATATTGAGAATCCAATTTAGCATTACCTTCAAATGACACAATGTGTGAGCTTATATAGCAAGATAGAGTGAGTAAGAACTGTTGGATGAGTGGACACGTGGCCTTTTGGGATTGCCCGTAACAACTAGTCCCCGAAGTCCATGTATGATTATTTATATAGTGCGTGGACTTGAAGTAAAGAAAGAAAAGAAGGGTGACCGTAACAACTAGTCCCCGAAGTCCATGTATGATTATTTATATAGTGCGTGGACTTGAAGGCCTGACCGTGATGTTAATAGAAGAAGTGTCTGTTGTAGAAGAGGCGAAGCCATGAAGGCGAGCCTGTTGTTGACGAGGCGAAGTCATGAAGGCGAGCCTGTTGTAGAAGAGGAGAAGCCATGAAGGCGAGCCTGTTGTAGACTAGGCGACGCCATGAAGGCGAGCCTATTGCAGACGAGGCGAAGCCATGAAGGCGAGCCTATTGCAGACGAGGCGAGGCCATGAAGGCGAGCCTATTGCAGACGAGGCGAGGCCATGAAGGCGAGCCTATTGCAGACGAGGCGAGGCCATGAAGGCGAGCCTATTGCAGACGAGGCGACGCCATGAAGGCGAGCCTGTTGTAGAAGAGGCGAAGCCATGAAGGCGAGCCTGTTGTTGACAAGGCGAAGCCATGAAGGCGAGCCTGTTGTTGACGAGGCGAAGCCATGAAGGCGAGCCCGTTGTTGACGAGGCGAAGCCATGAGGGCGAGCCTGTTGTAGAAGAGGCGAAGCCATGAAGGCGAGTCTATTGTAGAAGAGGCGAAGCCATGAAGGCGAGCCTGTTGTAGACTAGGCGACGCCATGAAGGCGAGCCTATTGCAGACGAGGCGAAGCCATGAAGGCGAGCCTATTGCAGACGAGGCGAGGCCATGAAGGCGAGCCTATTGCAGACGAGGCGAGGCCATGAAGGCGAGCCTATTGCAGACGAGGCGAAGCCATGAATGCGAGCCTCTTGTAGACGAGGCGAGGCCATGAAGGCGAGCCTATTGCAGACGAGGCGACGCCATGAAGGCGAGCCTGTTGTAGAAGAGGCGAAGCCATGAAGGCGAGCCTTTTGTTGACGAGCCGAAGCCATGAAGGCGAGCCTATTGTAGAAGAGGCGAAGCCATGAAGGCGAGCCTGTTGTTGACGAGGCGAAGCCATGAAGGCGAGCATGTTGTAGAAGAGGCGAAGCCATGAAGGCGAGTCTATTGTAGAAGAGGCGAAGCCATGAAGGCGAGCCTGTTTTGACGAGGCGAAGCCATGAAGGCGAGCCTGTTGTAGAAGAGGCGAAGCCATGAAGGCGAGCCTATATGATTTTGACGCTGACGCTGGTTCCCAAGGTGCTGAAGTAATTACGGCGAGGGCTGTTACCTTTTTCGTATTACGCAAACATTTAATGCGTGATAATGATTATTGGGGACAGCTGGCGTATTGACTCGAGTCCTTTGTGCGTGCGTTGCACGCGCTGATCATGGCCTTTGATTCAAAAATAGTGATAGCGCCTTTTCATTTCAACGTCCCTGATGCAGGGACAGCTGTAAGGCTTGGATTAAAACCAGGGCTAATCCAATGGCTAGGATGAGATTCCATTTCGTATAAAAGGGGCTTTCTTCTTCATTTTCATGCTTTTTTTTTTTCGTTTGCGTGAAAATTTTCTAAGTATTCCAACTTCTTCCTTTCTGCCTTCGTGATCCTCCGACCAGTTGTTGCTCTTCTTTGCAAGTACCGGCTCCTCTCTTAGCTTCTTCGATCGTAAGTGTTAGGTGTAGTTCACTGCTTAGATTTCTTCTTTCTTTCGACACAGAAAAACAAAAATGGCATCGTCTTCAGGAAATAGGGGGGTTGGGGGTTCTTTGGAAGATGAGGAGATTGCCTCTTTGTATGCTGAGGTTGGCATGTCCCCACCCATTCCTACTGCCAGAATAATGGACGCAATGGGGGGACCCCATAGTGTTGCGATGATGCCGGAGGGGCCTGTAAATTATAGGATGAAGTGGGGGGCATCTAAATGGGCTTCGAATGTAGAGGCGAGTGAGCTCGAAACATATAGGGAGAGGTATAGGATCCCTGAAACCATAGAGATGTTTGTACCGACCCCTGACGAACGGGCCTGTTACCCAAGGGAGGGGTGTGTGGCGGTGAGCGAAGCCATCTTGGCGGGGGGGTTGAGGTTGTCCCTGCACCCTTTTTTTCGTTATATTCTTAGGCAGTATAACCTGGCTCCGACCCAACTCGTACCGAATGCATGGAGCCAAATGGCAGGGGCCTTCCTTTTGTGGAAGGAGGTCACCTTTGGCGAGGATATGCCTTCCCACGTTTTTCAAACCCTTTTTCAGCCCCGAGCCTCGAGTGGGGGCGATTCGTGCAGGGGGTGGTATTGTATTAACCCCTGGGGTTCGCATTTCCCCTTCATCTGGGGCACTCCTTCTTCAATAAAGAACCGGAAGTCCTCTTGGTTCTGGATAAGGGGTCGCTGGCAGACAGTGGAGGGGGATGCAGTCCCAGAGATAACCGTGCCGACCCATTACCATGAGTATAGTGAGTGTAGTCCGTGGTTATTTATTTGTTTTGTTACCTTGCATTTTTTGGTGTTTCTGATTCCAGAATTTTTTAGTTCCTGCAGATCGGTTCGAACTTGAACCTTGCGAGTGGGCCATATACGAACTGCCTTCGGAGAAGAGGGATTTCAAGAACGTTATAGCCAAACGAGCCCCATTCGTGGCACATTTGCTGATGTCGACCCGTGGTAAGCTTCGACCCTATTCTACATTCCGAGGCTGATTTTGTGCTGTTTTTGCTAATCTGCTTTGGTTTGGTTGCAGAACAACACTTGAATAAGGAGTATGTGAAATCGGACATGTTTCACATGCGACGCTTGGCCGAGGCGAAGAATAAGAAGCCTCTGAGTTCCAGTTCGTCCACTTATAAGAACCAAAGGGACGAACTCAGCCGCTTGTCGAAGGCTCGTCCACCTCCTCCCCCAGAAAAGAAAGTGGAGGATAAGGGGAAAAATAAGGCTGAACCTTCAGAAGGGGGGGTGCCTAAGAAGAGGCGGTTGGTCTTGACCAAGAATAAGGGTCCTCCTCCTCCTTCACGACAAACGTCAATAGAGGAGTCCTTGCGGGAGCCCATCAACGTGAAGCCGTTGAACTCTTTGCCTGTGATTGACGTTGATGAAGGCAATGAGGAGGAGGCTGGGCTGGTTAGAAAGAAACGGGGGCTTCAGACTAGGATGGAGGGCCCTACAGAATTTAAGGGCTCGAGATTTCCTCGATGGCCGAACCGATGAGATTGCCCCCGAGGCGTTGGAGATGCTGCCGGCCGAAGCCCAAGCAGCAGCTAGGATCAATTACAAATATTGGACTGACAAGTATGCATCCTATGCTGAGACTTGCGAATTCACTGACATGCTGGAGGCTGGACTGGCAATGCAGGCTCAGTCCCAAGGCTTCATATTTAATGCTCAAATGGATATGAAGAGGCTGCAGGACCGGAACCGTCAGCTGGAGGAGAGGACTGCCAATGCTGAATTGGAAGCTGCGAAATTGAAGGCAGAGGCCTCGACGGCGGATGAGGTCATTGAAGCCTTCAGGGCCAAGCAGGAGGAGTTGGAGGCCAAGGTCGGGCAAGTCTCCTCTGAAAATGCTGAACTTAAAGAGGAGGTTCACTTGTGCAAGTCTGAAGTTAATGCACTTACGAAGCGAGTGGAGAACTCGGATAATTTGCAGAAGATTGCTTCGACAGCACTGGAGGTGGCCAACGAAGATAGGACGGCTCTGAGGGCCCAAGTGACCGACCTTACTGCTGAGGTTGCCAGTTTAAAACAGCAGTTGGTCGAGGCGGGGGATGCTGCAGTGGATAATTATGTTGCCCACTTTCATGAAACTGCAGAGTATGACGGCCTTAGCCTATACTGGAGGAATGTTGCCTATGGTGAAGTTCTTGCAAGGGTTGCAGAACTTCACCCAGAGGTGGACCTTACTGCAGTGAGAGAGGAGTTCATTCCGGCCGAACCCTCCACCCCTGCTGATGAAGTGGTTGAAGAGGTGGCTGAAGAGGTGGTGGAGGTTGTGGATGGAGGAAGGTAGTTTTGGTTGTTTGTTTGTTTGTTTTTTTTTTGAAGTGAAGTAGTTGTACTTAACCGGATTTGATATTTTCTAATGGAGTCATTCTTTGTATTTTTTCTTCCTTTTGTAGTATTGATTCGACTTTCGCCATGTATGGCCTCGTTGAGTAGCCTTCGAACTGATGATAGGAAACAACTTAGATATGTTATTAAAGAAGTCGCATGGGTTCGCCATGGTAATAGCTCAGATAACTTGTAATATTAATTATCCATGCCGAACCGTTAAATAGAAGACGCTCATCCAGTAAATTGTATATTAATCAATTTAAATGAGGCTTGTTGAATACCGTGGGTGATTAGCCACACACAAGCCGTGCCAAACCGTTTTTACTTGTGATTTGTAGGATGCCAGACTTCTTAAAATAGAAGATACTACAAAATGAAACGGTTCGTCTAATAGCTCATCCAGTAAATTGTATATTAATCAATTTAAATGAGGCTTGTTGAATACCGTGGGTGATTAGCCACACACAAGCCGTGCCAAACCCTTTTTACTTGTGATTTGTAGGATGCCAGACTTCTTAAAATAGAAGATGCTACAAAATGAAACGGTTCGTCTAATAGCTCATCCAGTAAATTGTATATTAATCAATTTAAATGAGGCTTGTTGAATACCGTGGGTGATTAGCCACACACAAGCCGTGCCGAACCGTTTTTACTTGTGATTTGTAGGATGCCAGACTTCTTAAAATAGAAGATGCTACAAAATGAAACGGTTCGTCTGATAGCTCATCCAGTAAATTGTATATTAATCAATTTAAATGAGGCTTGTTGAATACCGTGGGTGATTAGCCACACACACAAGCCGTGCCGAACCGTTTTTACTTGTGATTTGTAGGATGCCAGACTTCTTAAAATAGAAGATGCTACAAAATGAAACGGTTCGTCTAATAGCTCATCCAGTAAATTGTATATTAATCAATTTAAATGAGGCTTGTTGAATACCGTGGGTGATTAGTCATACACAAGCCGTGCCGAACCGTTTTTACTTGTGATTTGTAGGATGCCAGACTTCTTAAAATAGAAGATGCTACAAAATGAAACGGTTCCTCTACTGGAGTCGGAAGCGGTTCAAACAATCATAACGGCAGAGCCCCATTCCATACATGAGAAAGTAAACACAAAATATAGGAGGCTGCGAACATATGCCTTAATAACTGGACAGTGAAGAAAAGAAGATTACTTGTAGTAGACCCTCAGGTGTTCAACATTCCAAGGGTGCGGCTGCAACTTCCCATCTAGAGTTTCGATCCTGAAAGTCCCTGCCCTGATCTCCTCGGTTATGCGGTAGGGGCCTTCCCAATTTGGGCCTAGGGTTCCGACGCCTGGTTCCTTAGAGTTTAAGAAAACTCTTCTCAATACGAGGTCGCCCCTTCTGAAAGATCACTTTTTCACCTTCTTGTTATAATATTTCGTCATTTTCCTTTGATAAGTGGCAAGTCTAACCTGGGAGGCGTCCCTTCTTTCCCCAAGAAAGTCTAGCTCGCATCGTCTGATTTCCTCGTTTGAGATCTCATTGAACTGTAAGCGACGAGGCGATGGCAACCCTACCTCAACGGGGCTCATCGCTTCTGCACCCTCAGGCGTCCCTTCTTTCACCCGTTGCAGTCTTGCTGGTGGTGCGTATCGCCCATAATACATGAGGTAGTTCGTCCACCCACGCCCCCTTCGATGCATCAAGCTTCTTTTTCAGAATCTGCTTGATTGTTTTGTTTACAGCCTCTACCTGGCCGTTTACTTGGGGGTGGTGTGGAGAAGAAAAATATTTCTTGATTCCGAGCTCCTCGCACATCTCCCTGACTTTCTTATTGTCGAACTGCCTCCCATTGTCCGACACAAGTGAATGGGGAATTCCGAACCGACATATGATGTTCTTCCATACAAACTTCGAAGTGTTTGCTTCGGTGATCTTTGTCAAGGGTTCGGCCTCCACCCATTTGGTGAAATAGTCTATAGCCACAATTGCATGTGAAGCACCTCCCTTTCCTTTGGGGAGCGGACCTATCAGGTCGATGCCCCATTTGGCGAAGGGCCACGGGCTAGATATAGCAGTCAACTCTTGAGATGGTTGACGTTGAATGGAGGAGAAACGCTGACACTTATCACACGCGCGGACGAACTGGATGGCATCATTTTTCAGGGTTGGCCAGTAGTATCCTTGTCTGAGTATCTTATAGGCTAGGGCCGGACCGACGGTATGGTTCCCGCAGATCCCTTCATGGACTTCCCTCAGAACATAGTTGGCCTCATCACCCCCGGTGCATCTTAGAAGGGGCATTGAAAACCCCCTTTTATACAACACTTCGTCCTGAAGCACGTAATATGCGGCTCGACGCCTTAGCTTCTGGGCTTCCTCTTTGTCCTCAGGGAGGGTTTGATCCTTTAGGAAGGCGACGATTGGCCGCATCCAGAGAGGGGTCCCTTCAATCCACATGACTTCTTCTCCCTTGGCTATGGACGGTTGAGCGAGGTGTTCAAATTGGCACCATCTTAAGAAGTTCAGAATCTTTACTGCTAGCCAGCTTGGACAGGGCATCTGCATGTGTGTTTTCGGACCTCGAAATTTGCGCAAGGTTAAATTTTTCAAAGTGGAAAACGAGCTCTTTAACCTTCTTCAGGTAAGAAGCCATATTCTTGTCCTTTGCCGCATAATCCCCTCTCACTTGGCTAACCACTAGCTGCGAGTCACTACTGACGGTTAACCTCTTTATCTGCATTTCCCTTGATAATTTTAAGCCCGCCAGGAGGGCTTCATATTCTGCAGCATTGTTCGAAGCCTTGAATCCGAACCTAATAGCACAGCATAGTCTGTGTCCCTCCGGACTCAACAGAATGATCCCTGCGCCCGAACCGGTCTCACCGGACGAACCGTCGGCGAAAAGGCTCCAAGTTGGGGGTTCTGCTTCCTCAATTTCTGTATCAACTTGCAGCCCAGAAAATTCGACTATAAAATCAGCCAGTGCCTGCCCTTTCACCGAGGCCCTTGGTTTATATGAGATGTCGAACTCACTTAGCTCAATGGACCATTTCATTAGCCTTCCAAAGGCGTCCGGCTTTTGTAAGATTTGCTTGAGGGGGAGAGTTGTCAACACATGGATGCTATGGGCCTGAAAGTAAGGCCTCAACTTTCTGCAGGCGGTCATAAGTGAAAAGACGAGCTTTTCCATGTCTGAATATCGAGATTCTGCAGAGGTGAAAGCCTTGCTTACATAGTAGACAGGTAATTGGGTACCCTCCTCTTCCCTTACAAGGACCGAACTCACGGCGTCAGCTGATACGGCTAAGTATAATGATAGGGCTTCTCCATCTTTGGGCTTGGACAGGAGGGGGGCTTGCCCAATGTGCTTCTTCAGCCCTTGGAAAGCCGCTTCGCACTCCTCATTCCACTGGAACTTTTTTCCTCCTTTTAGGACTTTGAAGAAAGGAAGGCACTTATCCGTCGCCTTCGAGATGAACCGGTTTAACGCAGCGAGCCGACCTGTAAGGCTTTGCACTTCTTTTAGTTTGTGGGGGGACCTCATATCTAGCAGGGCCTTAATCTTATCAGGATTAGCCTCGATCCCTCTTTGATTTACCATGTAGCCCAAGAACTTCCTGGAGGCTACACCAAAGGCGCATTTCAGGGGGTTCAGCTTCATTTGAAATTTTCTCAAAACTTCGAAGGCTTCGGTAAGATGTTCAATATGATCTTCAGTTTCGAGGCTCTTCACCAACATGTCGTCCACATAAACTTCCATTGTCTTGCCTAAAAGATTTGCAAACATGCGGTTCACCAACCTTTGGTATGTGGCCCCTGCGTTTTTCAAGCCAAACGGCATCACCCGGTGCAATAACGACCTCGATCCGTAATGAATGAGGTGTTTTCTTCGTCTGGTGGGTACATGGGAATCTGGTTGTATCCAGAATAAGCGTCCATGAAGCTCAGTAGTTTGTGTCTGGCGGTGGCATCCACAAGTTGGTCAATTCTTGGAAGTGAGAAACTGTCCTTTGGGCAAACCTGATTTAGGTTGGAGAAGTCTATGCAGACCCTCCAATTGCCTTTGTGCTTCTTTACCAATACAGGGTTCGACACCCACTTCGGGTAGGTCGCTTCGCGGATGAACCCATTGCTTACCAGCTTATGAACCTCTTCCTTCAGGGCTTCATACCTTTCTAGGTTCAACGTCCTCCTCTTTTGTCGGTGTGAAGTGAACTTGGGGTCAATGTTGAGGTGGTGGCAGCTGACTTTGGGATCGATGCCCACCATGTCTCCATGCCTCCATGCAAAAACATCCAAGTTTGCGAGGAGGAAGCTCTTTAATAGCTGCTTCCGTTCAATCCCCAAATCTTTTCCGACCTGAAGGATCCGGGTGGGGTCGTTAGGATCTACCTGGAAAGGCTCCAGTTCTTCGACTGGGGCAGCCTGAGGTTGGATTCCGTAATCCTTGGATCCAAAACGATATCCACGCTGCCTTGTTCAGGGGGGATTTCATCTATGATAGCACTTATCATTTCGACGTCTTCCCCTTCTTCAGGGGCTGACCCTTCTGCAGGGGCGTCGATCATTTCTGTATCCAAGTATATCATGTTTGTGCTGCGGGGTTCGGATTTTTGCAGGGAGTTTAGGTATCACTTCCTCGAACCCATCTGGTCACCTCGTAGAGTAGCAATACCCCTGTCAGTGGGGAACTTCATGCACAGGTGGTGAATGGATGTTATAGCCCCTAATTCGTTTAACGCAGGTCGTCCCAATACTCCATGATATGCTGACCTGTGGTCCACCACCAAGAACTCCATGCGGTGGTGAGCCGTGAAGGGGGGGTGTTCCCATTTCCACAGTCAGTGTGATTCTCCCCCTAGGGATGATGCTGTCCCCGGTGAACCCGTACAATGGGGCTGTCATTGGGGTAGGGTTGAAGCCAACCTGCATCTTATCAAACGCGGTGCCAAAGAGTATGTTGACTGAGCTCCCATTGTCCACAAGCATACGGTTCAGACCATTTCTGGCTATTATGGCCCTTACGACCAGGGCATCGCAATGGGGGTAGTGAACATCAGCCGTATCCTCTTGTGTGAAGGTGATTGGTAGAAGGGTGTGTGAGTTCCACGGTAGGACCCGTTGACGGAATAACTCATCATGGGGGAGTCTTTGGCTTCCCTGGCATAATTCCTTTGAGCGTTCCTTGACTCTCCCCCAATGTGGGGGCCTCCAATTATAGTATATATTTCCCTGATGGGGTCCTGTTCTGCATTGGGACGAACCTCTCTATGCCTTTGTGAACTCCTTGGACGGTCCCTAGGCCGTCATCCCTTTGCCGAGGCGATTGATCCCCTTCTTTGCCTTCGTTGTTCCTCATCTCTGGGTTCAGGATCTCTTCTTTCTCTGCTGGCAGTCCTCAAATTTTGGCCTGCAGGACCTCTAGCCTCGTTCCGACCCATTTGCCCGTGGCTCGGAGGCCTTGTCAAGCAGTTGCTGTCGCTGTGACCAAAAGTTCTATGGTATGTGCAATAGGGCCTTTCCTAGGTCCGTTGCCTCTTCCTCTGCCCCTACCCCTTGAGGAGCTTGGTTGCATATCTCCATTGGGACCCACTTCCTCATATGCCAGTGAGGGTACGACGTTTAGAGTGGCTGTGGCCAGTGCTTGGCCTGATGTAGGGGCCACAGTTTGCCCTGTTTGGGTCCATTGCTGGGTTACCAAGTACGACACAGGGCCTCGTCTTTGTCTTTGAGTGGGTGGCAGTCCCAAAGAGGTCCTGTTGCGATGGTCAATCAACTCCTCATTAACTATTTCGCTTCTCATCATTTCCATAAGGGCATCATAAGTAGTGGGGTTTCTGTTTCGCACATCTCTCCAAAAAAGGGTATTCATGTTAAGTCCGCCTCTGAGTGCCGATAGGGCCTCCCTATCCGTTACCTGCTCGCAATAAGTCATTTCATCAGTGAAACGAGCCAAATAGCTCTTCAACGTTTCACCCGCCTGCTGCCTCGTGTCCTGAAGCCTTTGTATAGGAGCATCTCCTTCTTTACTAGACAGGTATTGATTTAGGAAGGCTTTCTTGAGGTCGGGCCAGCTTCTGATGCTTCCTGCAGGTATGCGGTTGTACCATATTTCGATAGAGCCTGTGAAAGTAAGGTGGAATGCTCTACATTTCAACGCCGGCGTGGCTCCTCTTAGAGCCATGTGTGTTTTGTAGTTATTGAGGTGCTTAGTCGGGTCTCCTTTACCTTCATATTTTGGAATCTTTGGAGGCACAAAATGGCTGGGGACGTGTGCATTTCTTAGTTCGCGCGAGAATGACAAGCTGTCATCATCATCATCGAGCTCAAAAGACCTACAAGGGCTGCTGGATTTCCCTTCTTCCGCCTGATATCGAGGCGGTTGAGCGATTCCTGCCAAGTTTTGCTGGTTCGCAGCGTCCCTTCTTTCACGCCTATTCCTAGGCTGGCGAACCTCCTGGGGCTCCTGTTGCTCTTGTCGCCTCACATTTGGAGGGGGCCTATTCCTAGGCCCTGATGTACCAATTCTATCAAACACACTGGTAGACCTCCTTGGCTCCGGGTCTCGTGCGTATTCGGGAGGGAAGTTTCCCCCCTTGAAGGGGGTCTCCGCCGAGGTGGGTGTGGATGTGACTTGAAGATGTATCCATGCCTACCTCCCTTTCTAGGGGGCTCGGTTCCCTTGCATGTTGTGCGGAAATTTCGACCTCATCATCCTGTTGATAGGCCTCATGATGGGGGGGGGTTGGTATCCAGCTTGTCCATGCATCTGTAGAAGCAATTGCTGCATGGCATCGTTTTGTTCTGCCAAGTTCCTCATGTTCGTCGCCATTTCTCCTACCTCCCTAACTAGGCGCGCTGTTGTACCGCCCCGCCTGTGAAGGTGATGGGGTCTGCGCATGTTAACGTTTGTTCGGAGGACCTCTTCTTCAGAGGCCTCCTGTTGACGGCTTCTGCCACGGGAGTCCCCCCGTTGGTGGCTTTGGCTATGAGAACCGTAATTGCTGGAACTCATTGCAACGGCAAATTCTAAACTTGCGGTTAAAACCAATGGGGGGGGCTTTTCCTTCGTTCCTTTTTCAAGAAACCTCAACCTTTCTCCAAGGTTAGGCTTTTGCTTCCTTTCGACTGGCTTCTACCACTAGGATGTTCGTGGTTATAATGTGTGGTTATCCACAGACGGTGCCAATCTGTTGACCTCAAAAATCGCACCTATGAGCTGTCAACAGATCCCAGGGCCTCTCACGTCCGGTTCAGCCTTTGTTCCTGCACACTAGGACAAACCGTCAGTTGCACGTGGCCTTCTCCAAAGAAGGGGGGGAGCCGACCGCGCGCACTCCGACGATCAAGTCAGTTGGAGTGGAAATATATATGTGTGGGAAGGCTAAAACGTGAGCCTCCAAAATGTATAAGGGGGGTCGGCCTTGGGGAGATAAATAGAACAGTAAAATGTAGAGAGAGTTGCTAAGTAATATTGAGAATCCAATTTAGCATTACCTTCAAATGACACAATGTGTGAGAGCTTATATAGCAAGATAGAGTGAGTAAGAACCGTTGGATGAGTGGACACGTGGCCTTTTGGGATTGCCCGTAACAAGAGTCATGGGGAAGATCTGAAAAATGCTTGAGGTTTTTGTACCATGAGTGCTGCTGGTTTTTTATTTTGACAGTAATTCCACTTGTTACTCCATTAAAAAGGAATTAATGTTTAAGAGACGTGGGAAGATCGTAGCAGGACACGTGGCAAGCAGAAAACCAAAGATGAGTAAATCTGCTTCGGTCGAAGTGTCCCGTTCGAATGTCGAGGTCATTACGAGGTACATTCACTCCGACGTCGATGTCCCGTTCAAAATCGAAGTCCCTTCAACCGCATAGTACTTCTCCAGTCCGAAGTCCCTTCAACTGCATAGTACTCCTCCAATCCAAAGTCATTAGAGGGAGCGAAATTAATAATGTCGAAGTCCCCCCAGTTCCCTAAGGCTTCGTTCACCGAAGTCCTCATAAGGAACAAATCTGAAGAATATCTCTGAGAATTGATTGACGTGACAAGTCATTTTAAATCACCTTACTTAATGTCAGTCAAAAGAAAGGGGATGGTAAGGCAATCATCACTATAGTTAATGTTGTGAATAAGTGATGCAATGTTCAATTCAATAGGATGAAGCCACGTGGATTCAATCCAACGACAGACAGTTTGACCGTTTGTCTATAAATAGTATTTCTTGTGATTGTAATAAGGATGTTGAATTTGAGATAACATAAGGCATAGACTTGAATTCTTACAAAAGAGATTATTGTGAAAATACTTTGTTCTTATAATTGTTGTACTTTTATAATATTATAAAGGATAAAACGTAAAATCGATTACAAAATCTTTGTTCATTTGACACAAGAATCATCCGTTGGTACTCCGACTCGACAGTCCATATATGTATATATATATTTCCCGATCATCAGCTCCGGTCAACTCACCGGAATCCACGTGTCACGAGTCCGATACCGACATCTGTTGACAATATTTTTTGGGGTCAATACCACTTTCTTGTTCTTTTTAATTCTTGATGTTCATCTGTGTTCAAGTTAAGTAATTATGTCAATATGCAAGCAAGTTTCTCTTTCTCTACGATTTTGCCTTTGTTGTCATGCAATTGCTCAATAAAATGTGTGAATGCAAAAAATTATTTAGTGGGATTCTAGATTTCCATATGAGTGCGTGTAGTTTGGGGGTGGGGTTAGGGATGGAGTTATAGACTATTATGGTATTTAACATGAATGGAGGGCTGGATGAGACTATGTGACGAAGAAATTCACTACCACTGATTAGTAAGGACGATTACTTTATTGTGAGCATTTTTTTTTTATCGAAATTAGCCCCTCTTCTTTCCAATTCTTTCAAGAGAGAAATGCATTTTTTTGCCTGCAATGCGGGACCCAATGTAAGAGGTGCAAATCAACAATGGTAAGCTGATTACTCCCCAACGATATAAAAATGAATTAAAATGGACAAGAAAATGGGAACAAACAGAGACTTAAATATATAAATTTTAAAAAAATAATGCTACTTTGTCCAAATATGGTTATAAAAAAGGGGTGCTCAAGTGATGTGGCGCCCCCTATTAGACGAGGCGGCAGCTAGTGGGCCAACCGAGGCTAGCCGCCTCGTCCAATAGGAGGCGCCACATCACTTGGACACCTCTTTTTTTGTAATCCAACTTGAATTGTGTAGCATCCCTCAATTTAAAATTACAAGGCCATGATGATATGTTTCATAAGTTAGTACTTATTATTTTTTCTTCTATAATTTTATCCTAAAGATAGAAGTTACTGCACAAACAATTTTGCCGACTATAAAATTTTGAAAATTGTAGTTGGAAGTGTAACTATTGTTGGGACACAATCAGTTGCACAAGAGGATGACACTGATGCAAGAAGTTTTGATTCAACAAAAAAAATTGTCCATTAAAATTTTTAGATTTAAGTCAATATTAATTTAATCTCATATTTTATGAAATCTCCAATCTTTTAAACACACATTCTATTATTTTTCATCAAAATTTATTAAAATTTTAGTTTTTATCTAACCCAAATAAGAGTCTTGATTTCTCTCATTCGTGTCCATGATAGGAATTAAAATTTAGATTTTAATTTAAATCAAAGTTAACAATTAATTTTAATTATATATTTCACGAGATCTAACCTTTTTTTTTTTGTTGATTCAAGTGTTCGAGTTTCATTCAATTAATTTTTAGGAGTGATAGTGTACCCTCTAATTCGCCACCCAAGTTAATTCGGTTGCAATTACAACTTATACATATTTGGATCGGACATTCGAAATGCACTTATCCTCCATGTGGACCTCCATTTACGACGTGCGAACAAGACATCTGAAAGGACGACAAAACGCACCATAACTTTGCCTTCATGGGATATCTGCCTTCTAACGTAAATGTCGTCTTTCAGCTGTTGCGGAGATTCGAACATCCGATACTCTATAGAGAACTTTCCTACTTTATCACTGCGTCATGCATATGAGGTAGATCTAACCTTTTTAACCACACATTATTAATTTTAATCAAAATTTACTAAAAATTTAATTTTAAATCCCATCAAACGACTAAATGAAATTTCTTTCTAACGTTAGTAAATATATTATATCATTCGTCGTCACTTGATCCCAAAGTGTTAGCTGATAGTAGCAAGGAATTAATCTATGTAGGGATGATCGCGGTTTAGATAGGGAAAACTTATCTATTCTAGAATGAAGGAATGATTCATTTTTAATGCACTGACAAGTGAAATTATAGTCGTACACTGAGGACTAAGGCATGCTATTTTAATAGCTAGACACTAATCAATTATTTAGGCAACAAGTGAGGACCAGAACTACAATTTCCCAATGTTCCAAGAAATTTCAAAGAGATAGTCAACCTCCAACGAACATTCTGGTTCTTTAAAGTTCCGGACTTCTGTAGAAAAAAATAACAGAACCTCCTAGAAACCTGTCCCTCCTTCTTTAACCCTCTGGAAACTTCTTTCTTCCTCTACCCCACTCCCTATATATAACCCCAAACGCCAACTCAACAACCACCATCAAGAAAATCTCTTCAAAAAAAAGATTCATCAACTCATCCAAATTACAAGTTTTACGATTCAAGAGAAAAATGGATTTAAGGCTAATGGGATTAGACACCCCACTTTTCCACACCCTCCATCACCTGATGGACGCGGCTGATGATGGCGAGAGCAAGTCCATGAGTGCACCAACAAGAACCTACGTACGAGATTCCAAGGCCATGGCGGCAACGCCGGCCGACATCAAAGAGTTCACGAATTCTTACGCCTTCATCGTCGACATGCCAGGATTGAAGTCAGGTGACATCAAAGTGCAGGTGGAGGATGACAATGTGCTGCTGATATCTGGGGAGAGGAGAAGAGAGGAGGAAAAAGAGGGGGTAAAGTATGTAAGAATGGAGAGGAGAGTTGGGAAATTTATGAGGAAATTTGTGCTGCCCGAAAATGCAAATACTAATGCAATTTCTGCTGTTTGTCAAGATGGGGTCTTGACTGTGACTGTTCAGAAATTGCCTCCCCCAGAGCCCAAGAAACCCAAGACTATTGAGGTTAAAATTGGGTGAAATGGTAGTGCAATGGAATAATTAGTGTTGGAAGGGGAAGTAATGTGTTTTTTTGTTTTAAAAAAGTTCGTTTTTTGGTAAAAAAATTGCAGTGTAAGTTGATGGATATGTATCTATCAACTGTTGAATGGGATTATTGTATGTTTGCATCTTTATATCACTATGTACCTCTATGTTTCTTGGTAAGCATCCAGGCAAATTCATCTCCTTCTCTTAATTTTGAAAAGAATTTTCAGACTCTGTTTGGTCTTTGGCCAACAGTTAGCCGTATATGCTATTGTTGAGTTCAATTTTATTTTTAAAGCTGTAGCAAAAAAAAATTTAGGCCTACTCCTAAATTAAATGGAGGGATTTGAATTTCCAGAAACATCACGAAGACAAAAGAAAGAAGCTTCAAAAGCAACGAAATCTACTTCCCTATTACGCACGAGCCAAAAAAACCTTGGTTTAAATTAATTTTTGGACGGAGATAGCATGATTAATTAAATAGAACTCAATGAAATTAAATTTTTCTTAACAATACTATTCAAGATGATCTAATCGATGCTTTTGCTTGCCTTGGGTGCTTGTCTTAGGCCAGGGCCGGCCCTGTCGGTACTTTTCTCTGCAGTTTTCGTAAGCTGGTCTAGTCGATGCTTATTCTTCCTAATAAACAGAGCAATAAAGAAGCCTTCTTTGTCTTCAACCAGATTCGTACGAAGCAAATGTTGGGCTGAACGCAAGAAAATTAACACAAGGCAAACATTTGACTAAAGTTAAGTTAACAGTAATAAAATGTAAATTGACTCTTTCATTGATCACATCGGAAAGAAACAAGTTAGAAAAATTCTTATAGTGTGTTTGATACGCCAAAATTTTTCCTGGAATTTGGAATCGAATTCCAATTTTTACTTTTGCGCTGTTTGATAGCGTTTATTTTTCTTGGAATTGATTTTCACCCAATATCAAGGTACAACTATTTGAAGCGTGATTCTGTGGACTTCAATGACTTGCTATATAGGTGAGAATTGGTTTCCATTTTTTTTTTTTAGTAATATAAACAAATTCTAAGATAAAGTGTAAAATAATTTATCCCTTTAATTGACAAATTTCACGCAAAACAAAGTCAAACGTAAAAATAAAATAAAAAATTAATTTTTTTTGGCAATCTAAACATATTTTGTCCCCAATGATAAAAAAAATTATTCATTTAATTGACAAATTGCATAAAAAATAAAGCCAAACATATTATAATAGAAATGTGGAAAATTATACCAATCAAACACCTTTAATTCAATTTCCGGTAAAACAATTCCAAGCAATTCAATTCCTTGCCATTCAATTCATTTCCACCCATTTTTCACCATTGCTATCAAACGGACCCTTATAAGAAAAAGTAATTTATCCAATCATACTGGAAAACAAAAGGGTACCTAGAAGTAACTTTTAAGAATAATGCTTCTTGTACATTTTATGAATGATATGAAGTTTGACATTCTTTTCAATCTTTTGCAAATTTAAAATATTGTTGGTGAGAAAGTGTGTTGAATTCAAAAATTGATAAATCATGTGCCAATACGTGATAAAATATCAAACTTAATATCAAATATAGTGTACAAGTAGCAGGATTGAACTTTTAATCGTATTTAAGCTTAGCAAGCTTAAATATTGTGCCACCTGAATACTTGAATTATGAATTTTTCGCAAATGGTCTCCGAAATTTATGTGATTTAAAATTAGTATTGTGATCCACTTTAAATAATGTAACATAATTGATCACTATTTTAAACCTTGATAATGACTATAATCTCATGAATATGTCGTTAAAATAAAAAAGTGAATTTTAGGAGTAAAAAGTTCATTTTATCCAAAATTTAGCGAATCCACTCTAAATCCAATGTGAGCCCATTAAACCTTGACATCAACTCACAATAGTTGTTTTCATATCATGTACTTACGAACCATAGAAAAAACGATAATTTTAGGGATAAGAAGATAAGAAAAATTCACACCATTTGAACAAGAAAGAGCAGCCACCGAGATCGAACGAGAAAGAGTAGAAAAGAAATCACGTTTCAACTTAGAGGCTAAGGTTACAAACGCAAATGGCTGATAACTGGTATGATGTTTTCTACCATTTTACGAAAAATTACACAATTACAGTATGTAGGCCACCATGTATTGAAAAATCACTGATAATGTAATGCATAATCAGGGCCAAACAAACATGAGCATGCAAACAATTGATACAATCTAACCTTAAATCCATGCACAGCTTGCAAGAACATTGAGGTTATTTCGGCGGTGGTGGGGTTTTTTATTTTTGGGGAAGAGGAAGAAGTGTGGTGGGGTTGAAAATAAATTTTAAAGATTTGTGCTTCTACGTGGCACATATAAAAAAATTGGATTTGATTTATAAAAAAATAAAAAGTTTAGGTACTGAAGTAACAATTATTTCATTTTAATTTTGACTTTTTTTTTTAGTGTTTTTAACAGCATATATAACGGATCTTGATGACATGGGGTTTCAAACAAAGGGGTTTTCTACGATTTTCAATAGATATGGGGTATATCACACATAGGAATGTTTTTAGGGTTTTTCTACTATTAATCCATGTTTTCCTTATTTTTGAGGAAAATATAATCATATGACCAAAAGTTGAAAAATATTTTCTCTAAAAAAAATATATCAATCAAACACTCCAAAAATAGGAACGGTACGAACTTTTTTCAGGCCCAAGCTTAGTCGAATTTTTGTTTGGCAAAAAAATTTAGACTTGACCCGATCTTTCGGCTTGGTACTTGTCGAGCTGACTCGATTTTTTTTAAGTGACAATTCTAACATTTTTTTTAAAAAACATTAAAATTTGTGCAATCGATGTGAATTGTAAATTAAATAAAAGTTACAATCCTCCTTTTTACAGGTCTGGGATCGATTACAATTAATGTAGACGAAATTAAAATTGTGCACGAATAAATTATTTCGTGTACAAATTTTTTTGAAACAAATAATCCATCTATATTTTATGACTATTATAACAAAAGATACTGAATATTAGAGCAAAAAAATTGAAGATTGAAATTAAAATATAAATATTGCAAGTTAAAACTAATTGAAGAAAATTGTTATGAAACTCAAAAATTTAACTCATATTTATAACAAAAAATATAATCGTTTTTACTAAGTTTGAAATTTAAATTATGGCATGTTAAAGGCATTCTACTGCCTGTTTCTATATTCTACCTGCAACTTTTACATTTTTTTTAATGGAAATTACACAAAATCCTAATTTAAAAATTGATCATTCTAAAATAAGATGGAAGGTTTAATTATACAAAAATCAGATTTTTTTCCTAATTAATATATTTTAAAATTAATTAATTTATCTTCCACAAATCAAACCCTAAATTATATCTCCCTCACTCCCCTCGCCCTCGCCCCCGCTCCCTTCTTCTCTCACTGATATATGAAAAGCTCGCCTCTCTCTCTCTCTCTCGCGTCGTCGGCAGGATCCTAGCGACTGTCGCCACCACCAAGACCGTCGCGACTGTCACCACCGCACCTACCAACACCAAAATCACCACACCTCACCAACACCGCCAATAACAATTCCGAATCTGATTTCTCTCAGGCGCAGTGACGAGATCCGATGCAACGTCGCTGGTTCGCGTAGTGACAAGGAAGACAAGCGTCGATCGGGTGATGGTGGGAACGCTGTGCTGTGGTTGGTTGGGTGATTGTGGTGAATCTGGCGGCGGTTGTTTGGGTGATGATGTTTGTGGGGTGTTGATTGTTTTACATCTGATTTATTGGTGGCTGGAGATGGCGAATCTGGCGGTTGTGGTGATGGTAGTGGATACTGCGGTGAGGTATTGTGGTGGGTTATGGTGTTGTTGATGGCGGTGTGGTGCAGTGGCGGTGTTGTGCGGTGCTGTTGATGGTGGTGGATCTGGCGGTGCGGTGCGGTGGTTGGTTGCGGTGCTGTTGATGGCGGTGGATCTGGAAGTGCGGTGCGGTGGGGGTTGGGTGTGGTGGTTTCCGATTTGGAGGGTTTTTCTGGTTGCCGTGGTGGTGGTTCTGTGTGTTGTAATGGTGGTTGGGCAGTGGTTTTGATGCGGCGGTCTGGTGATGTAGTGGTGGTCTTAGAGCGGCATCCAGATTGCTGTGAAGTCCGGCCTGGTTGTGGCGTAGTAATGATGTTGGCGGTTCAGTGGTGGCGGCGTGACGAGTGGAGGTGGGGTGCAACTGCGTTGGTTGGTGGACAGTGGTGGTGATGTGTGGCGGCAACGGTGGCGTGGGTGGTTGATGTGACGATATTTTTGCTAGATCTGGTGGCGGAGTGGGTTTTGGTGGCTGCGGTGGTGGTGCTAACTGCTATGATGTTGGCTGCGAGGAAAAGTGTCTATGACTTCCACTTGTGATTCGAAATTGGATATGTGACCTGAATATTGTGATCGTGACTTTCAATTGCGACCAATAATTTGATAAGTTGTGACTAAAAATTAATCCGTGATTTGTTGTAACCTATAAATAAATTGTGACGAGTAAATTTTTGATATGTGACCAATGAAACAAATTGTGACCCGTAAAATTTTGAATTGTGACCTCAGAAATGATTTGTGACCTATTGAAAGTTCGATTCGTGACCTCGAAAATGATTTATGACCTATAAATTTTTCACATGTGACCAATGAAAAAATTGTGACATTTAAAATTTTTGAATTGTAACTGTAAAAAAATTTGTGACATTTAAATTTTTTGATTTGTGATCGAAAAGTTATATGTGACTAATTAAATTGTGAATTTGTGACCGATGAACAAATTGTGACCTATAAATTTTTTGAATTGTGACGTAAAATATTTTTTGACATTTAAAATTTGTGACCGAAAATAATATGTGACTAACTAAATTGTGAATCTATGACCAAATTTTATAGATCTGTGACCTTAATATATTTAATTACTTAAATTATAAATAAAAATTAACAAAAATCTTATTTTTGAAAGTTGAAACTTATTTTCTTATTATTGAATTGGACCAAAATTATACTCTTACGTATGAAAATTTTCCTTTTTTATTTCTCCTAAAGCCCGGCTCACGGGCCGGCCCGTGTGGCTCCTTAAGCCACACAGGTTAGCTCGAGCTCAAGTCCCTCCTAGCCACGAGTCAAGTCAGTTTGAGCTTTTCGAGCCACGAGCCGATGAGTTGAATTTACATTGCTAAGTGAACATAGATAATTGTATTGGACGGTCTTAGGCTGGTTTGATTGAGTTTAATTATTGGATCCTGAATTATGAGTCCAATCTGGTCATTTTAATAGCTCCTAAAAAGTTGGGAATTTAATTGAACTAGTGATAAAAGTTTAGGTAGTGTACATATAGAAATGGCCAAAATAGTTTCTTAGACCGAATAGGGAAAAAAAACAGTCTATGAACAAGATCTAATGAATTGGGCAAGACATCCATTAATGTCCCTGCAAAAGTGGGAGAGAAATTTGTTTTTGTTTTTGTTTTTTGGTACCCTTTTGGAGAACGTAAAAGAAGTGGTTGGAAGATTGTAGATTCAAGAACATAGTACAATCGTATCACAATCATTCTGAAAATTCAAAATCATTCTTTAGTAGTAAATTCCGCTAAATCTTTTATGTGATTAATAAGTATAGATATAAAGTGAATTAATGTAGTCAAATCCTATGCGTCGTGTTCAAATATTGTCCTCATTTGTGTTGAATTGAGATAGATTTTTTTTTTTTTTTTTTTTTTTTTTTTAAATAGAAAAAGAGACAAAAATCACAAACAGAATTGAATTGATGATTTCAATATTAACTATTTTGGAATCCAGAGTTCACAGAAGAATCGTGGAAGACAAATATCTTGAATTAATTTTTATTTCAATCAAAAATCAAAACATTGATTGAAGTCGCAAATTTTTTTGAAAGCTTCTTATTAGCATAGTTAAATATTTCTAGAATTCTCTAGAATAACTTAGGAACCTAGAAATATAAGATTTATCTAGAATTCACTAGGCAAACTTGAGCACCAAGAAAGCTTTATGTAATTTTTTTATAGAATTGTATAGAAGGAATCATATTAGCCACAAATTGATCTAAAGCCACCAACTATAAATAGACATGAATCTCTCATTTGTAAGTGTAAATTGTAAGCCAAAATCAAAGGCATTATCACTCTAATAAAAATCATTTCTCCTATCCACTTTGTTCACTAAATTACTTTCTATCAAAAGCATCCATTCTACTAACTTCCAAAAAAAAAAAAGCCAACTATTTTCTATCTCCAAAATTATCCCATACAAAACCTACTAAATTCATCTAATCTATTCAATACAGAAAGAAAACCATTACTTCTACGTCTTTAAGTTCTTGTCTATACGATGGTTGCTCGTTTAAAATTTTCATGTCTGTATTGCAACCCCACACTCGAATAGCAAGTTTTCTACACTTTCTAGAGGGCTTCTTTAGATAAGTATTGAACCAGTTGATAATATACGACTTCTCAAAAGATTCAACTACTTCAAATTCTAGAATGTCATTACTACACCTATAAGGCAAGGCCACCAAAGGTTAACATGACAGTTTAGAAAAGAGGTTTAAATCTCTATACAACATAAAATCAACAAAGCAGTACCTATTGCAAATGTTTTGGCCCTGACCAATTCTATCAATAAAAAAAAGGTAGATCTGTCTGAAGAAGGTCTTTCATTGATGCACTTCTATAATTCTCAAACGAATCGTTGTTGAATCCATTCTGCATAGTGAAAAAATATTTAATGAGGAAGCATATATAAAAAAAGTAAAAGATCTCAGACAACGCAAATATATGGGGTGATCTCAATACCTAATATTTCAATGCAAAATATTCCTCAAATTATGACAAATTTCCTACAGTGCACAATTACTATGCTAGCCACAAGAAATAATCTAACCAAATGTTGATTGCTGTTAGCAAAAAATAGAGAACTATCGAGGCTTGAATGCATTAAAGAAAGAAATATTTCAAACTAACCAACATCTCTTCAAGGCCGTTTATGAAGTTGTCAATCCTCTCTAGCAAGTACATGATTGAACTTAGAAGATTGAACTTGGAAATAGTACTCCAATATGCCCGATGTTACATATGGGCGACAATGAACATCATAGCCAAGTCATCTTTTGTCCTAGTTAGTGTTCATTTAAAGAAAATTTTAAATGTTAATAATTTAGACTCCAACAGTCTTCCTATGATGCAGTATAATCTAGCTCGAACTGAATATTACTTGAGCACGTCGAAAAATTGTTCGCTCACTAAATCACCAAAAAGTACAGTCAGTTCATATAATTCAAACGTGTTGGGTTCAATCTGAAAATAGAGCTACAAACAGAAAAGAAAAAATAAAAATCATTAGCAACATCTTTTCAATAACAAGAATTAGAGCAACCATAATAAGTGGCTTTTCAAATTACCCGCACTACAGAGCTTGTTTCTAGTTTATTTTTCACCCCGACATCTCTGACTAGGCCAGCACTAGGAGGAAGACACACCACACACGCTCCCTGGTGTCTCATCTCAATTAGCAATGGTGGCACTGAGAAATTACTTTTCAATATATCTGATATGTTAAGAGCTTCCATTTCCAGCAAATTCCCATGGCAATGGCCCTCAATATACAATTGCATGAAATCAGATGACAGTAAATGCAAAGTGATAAGAAAAAACTTGATTGTACAGATAGTACTGCACGTAAATTACTCCAAAATAATCACTATTTTGGGATTCTTTTAGATTGTAAAGATATAGTTTCAATCACTTGATATTGTTGAATTAAAATTTATTCACCTACCTTCACCTGCCGGAGAAGAGTTCCTCAAATTTGTGTACTACTACATTTTGTGGGAAAAAGCCATTTGTACACTAGAGTTTTACACTCTAGTGTACAACCCCTCTCCCCCAAGAGTACATGTAGTGCAATTGCATTTTGTATGGACTTTGATACTAGCGCACACACACGTCAAACTATCAAAGCATTAACTTCGTAGATTTTGACGCTTAACATTGAAAATGTATACGCCCAAAAAAATGATGTATATATGGGAACTTGAGTCATAATAGAAGAGAGGACGTGGGTTTTCTAGCAAACAAGGAGATTGAGTGCTAACATACGTTCAAATTACTCTATACACAATTGTATAATAAGAACTTTATATTCGTTTATATGATGTTAGTAAATTTCCAAAAAAATACCCTACTTAAAGTAGGCATAGCTATCGCATATCAAGGATTCTTGTCCATCAATTTGAACATTAAAGTTGAGAAGTTACATTGAACATTTACCTTATCAACTTAAATCTAACTTTTCAACTCACACCTAAAACACCGTGTTAATTTTGAAACCAAGATAGTATGGACCTAGTGTGTGCATAAGCTAAACCCTTTTGCACTAATAACCCAGCACATTATACATTAATCTTATAAAAGCCCAAAAGAAAGTGGGCAAGCGTTTCCCCTGTTCAGTATTGGTCCATATGTGGGACAATGTTGAAAAGCATTAACGTGCTAATAAGACTGAAAATAAAGCAAAATTCAGATCAAGCAAATTTTCTGCCTTTTTTAATATGTAATATATATATTTTTGGCTTTCCCAACATACAATTATATGGTCATCTTATTTTACATTGTTTTGCCTTTTACCATCTTTTTCCGGCTTCTCTAATTAAATGTCCTAAGAATAAACAAATACTATCCTCTTATTTAATTTTTTTATATATAATTTATGTAAATAAATTTGCATTTATTTTCGTTCTGTACTGTCGCCACTATTTTTACAAGGATCAACAGGGTCACATGCTTTTATATGCAATATCTATCTCGCTTTATTTAAAACCTCATCTTTCTCGTTGTTAACGCAATTCAAAATACTAAAACTTGAGCACCAATAACTTTTTGGAAAAAACCACTTGTACGGGATTTTTCCTGATTGGCAGTTTTTATTATTTATTATTTTTTTTTTGCATATGCTAATGAGAAATGGACAGTTGGCTACCCGTACAAAGCCCGTGAAACTTTCCCTGTACGTGTAAATGCAACACCTAATTGGTAGTTTTTTTCTCATCCGCCAATGAGAATTGACAATTGCCTACCTGTACAAAGCCTATGACACTTTCCCTGTACATGTGGCAAGACTATAACTTTTTTTCTTTCCATTTTTAAACTATTATTTCATACACGATAACACATTTACTGATAACAATCCCATTCTCCTGCGCGTCACGTGCAGGAGAAGGATTGTGAGTTTTGCCTTGCATGAGATTTTCATGCAAGACAAAGCTCATAATAAAGCAAGGCCTACCATGGCAAGCCTTGCTTTATTTATTTGGTTGTCAGCCGTTGAAACCAGCGACCGACAACCTTTTATTTATTTATTTATTATTTTTTTTGGGGCTCTTCAATTGTTTTGTTTAGTATTTTTTATATTTTTGTAATGTATTGTTTTTGTCTTTTATTTTGCATTAATAATTTTTAATATACATATATTACATTTTTTGAAATATTAATAATGACATCGCAAATTTCGTATGATATTTGTACTAATATTGCAACACATTCAGACAAAATAAAATAGACATTGCATAAATTAAATAAATTTTCTTCAAATTTAATTCAATACGTCAAATGAGCTTATAATACACTAGTATTGCTAGCAGTGATTATGGTGCATTCCATGGGTTTGACGATGATGACGACTATTAAACCACTTATTGTTATACTCATTCGACGTAATTTGTAGCAAGTATTATCATTCACTAATATGAGTATTGCATAATTAGGTATTAAGAAAATTGGTTCACGACATACATCATTTATTAACCACCAATTTTATACATCATAATAGTAGTCAATGACCTTAAGGCAAACAACAACAAACACATACTAGTATAATATGATTTTTCCCATCTTAGCACTAAAATCTTTGACACAAATTAGGGAAAGCTCAAGAACACTTATGTTCAAGGAAAATATTCGACTTAAAAATAATTTCTTAAGATATAATGCATAAGGTTTTGTTCAATAATTAGCATGGACAATTTCAGAAATTTTAATTTGCTGCTTTTATAGTTGCCTAATCCTAGAGTTACCAGCACATGTTTGATCGTATCCTACAAGTTTAAGGAGTTTTAGGGTAGACTAAAATTATTACCATAGTTTTCTAGGTTGAGGTTTTGTGCTATCTAGACCTAATAATGGGATCTCAATCACACCATGAGTTAGGTTGCGAAATGAAACATCTTTATAGAAGATTTCCATCAAATCTTTGTTAATTATTAAATATTATTCGGAAATTAAAAAGATGAATACAAAATGACAGACAATAGCAAAGAATGAAAGCTGATATAAAGAAAACTTACTAAGTAACTTTTTTCTTTTTCCGACTCCCCAAAAAAATCGTCTACTTAATATTGTTCTTTGACATGTATATCCTGTGTCAGAAGGGCACAAAATCATAATTTTGTCAGAAATCATGATTAATTCAACTTGTTCAAAAGTTTATTTAAGATGTTTTGTTCTGTTTGTTGACTATAATCTATTCTTTAGAAATATTTCTGATTTTACAAGCAAATCAATTTTGCACATTCAATAGGGTTATGTTTATTGTTGAATTACAATTTGGTAGAGAAATTAAGTCTCATGCTTCTCAACATTTCTATCAAAACAAGCTTAATTCACCTTATTCCTGTAAGATGCATTCGACCTGAGGATGCTAGGCATATATGTAGTGAAAGATGATGAAACAAAAATATTTTTCCATCTCTACAGATGATTTTCATCAATTTTTTTGTTAATTATGAACTCACATTTGAAAATAAAACACATGAATCCACGATCACAAACAACAGCTAGGAATGAAAGCTGATACAAGAAACACTTAGTATTTTTTCTTTTCTTTTGAAGCATAAACCAAGTAACTTGTCAAAAGACTTTGTTTGAAAGTCAACTCTCATGTTTTTAGGATTGAAGATGAAGAAACCCACAATATATTTTATCATCTCCTCATCCCAGCTTTCATATGCATATTCGCCATAGATACATGCTTTGAAAGATATACGTGTAACCGTTCTACAATGAAAAGTACTTGTCAATTAATATGGATAAGTTGATACATATAGACACTGTCTAGGACCAAAAATTGACATGCAAAAAGATTTCGGTTCTTATTTACCATTCCTTCCTACTCACGTTTATTCTTCACACTTCACTTGCTGGATTTGCAGAAAATAATTGACATCTGCTTCTCAAATGAAAATAAGTCTACATCATTCTCCCTAAACTACAATTTCAAATACATGAGATCTATTTCCTTGTATATCATCTTATATTGAAAGACGCAAGAAGCATTTTACGACCACCATATGTTCAACATGGGTAACCAAAATAATGTCTTGAAAAAATGTCATCTTGCCATACTCAAACTATTCGGGACAATGCAAATATACCACTCAAGAAAACAAAAGCAATTTATAACAATTACAACTGAGGAATAATAAATTTAATATCTCGTTAAGAAGCAGTTGAAAGAAATTGACCAAAAAGTACCAGAAATTTTGCAGCATAATCATCCTGAGATTGCTCCTTTGCAAGTGCAAATTTCAACTTCTCAATATGTTGGAGTTCATTTAAATTCCATTCTTGCGGAGAAAGTAGGTGCAGTCGTTTGAGATATTGATAGACAAAGCTAATGATATTAAAGATCCGCATCGTCAGTAGCATGTGTTATGTCGTAACAAGAATCGAAGATCTAGTGATTCAGCTTATTAGCGTACAAAGAGAAAGATGCAGCTAATGGTGACAAATGTTGCTTGGTGTTAGCTAAAACAGAAGACAATAAGTTCATGACTAGGCAATGAAGTCAAACAATCTAATACCCCATATCTAAAATACAAAACAAGAAACCTTGTTGATGTAATACCTTTCTAATCAGATTCACAGAGTTATTTTAAAAACGAAATCAATTCTGAACTCTTGCTACTTGGCAACTTAATCATATTTATTTTTTTGAATTATTGATTCCTAATTACCCAGCTTCATTACTCCATTCATAATTGCATGCCATAGAATTTTAGGCAAGAGTTGAAATGGTGGAAGTTAGATGTAACTTTTCGTCTTTACCCTAAAATAAACAATTGCTAAGAATTCGAGAAAATCCTAAGAAGTTATTTAAAACGAAGAAATTTATCAAAACAATATGTCTAGTTTTCGATACAGTAAACATTTATGGGCATGCAAAAAAAAAAAAAAAATTATTGAATTAGGGAGAGAGAAAGTAAAACTTAAAATCTAGTTATAAATTGTAGTCATTCTTTAAGTCCCAAGCAAAAGCTACTAAATTACCAAAAGAGCTAATTAGCATGTTATATTAGATTTTACCTAATCTTCTTTAACACGAAAAGGTAAAGAATTAACTTCTCCAAACCAGAGTCGATGAGTTGTATATTAGTTCGATTAGAGTAAAATAGAGAAGATAGACTCACAAATTTGTGTAAACAAATGTGAAGATATAAAATACTGTCTAAATGAGCCCAACCTCTTGTTAGTGCTCACATCTTAATGATAAATATTATTTCCATCTCAGATGAAAGATGATTTCTGCCATGGATAAACTCAACAACATTATCCATATGTTTTCTATGAAAAATATTAAGACCATCAACAGAGATGCAAAACTTCAGAAGCACTTTACCTATTATAGAAACTTTAGGATCAAACTATCCAGTTCTACTCATATCGTCATTGATTTCCAAATCAATATGAAATCCAGAACAAGTTCCTCACAACATATGTAGCTGCTAGCACTCATGACCAACCAACAAAAGAACTTTTAACAGCAATAAAACACCATACCATGTCTAATGAGATAAGAAAAGTATTCTTCAGCCTTTGTTAGATAATATTCTCGCAGGGAAGGTAATGTCCATGACAAATGAAGTAAATGAACATCTTTAACTGCCTCTTATTTATAGATTTTGCCAGCTTTTCAAATACGACCATCTAAACATGTCTCTGGCTTAACCAGAGAGCCTTTTATTCGACAACGTCAGGAAAAGCTCTCTGGTTAGCAAGAGACATGTTTAGATGGTCGTATTTGGAAAGCTGGTAAAATCTATAAATTAGAGGCAGTTAAAGATGTTCATTTACTTCATTTGTCATGGACATTACCTTCCCTGCAAGAATATTATCTAACGAAGGCTTAAGAGTACTTTTTTTATCTCATTGGACATAGTACGATGTTTTACTGCTGTTAAAAGTTCTTTTGTTGGTTGGTCATTTCTCTCAATGAAATGACATAACGTTCCACATTGAAAGAAAGAGACTTATTGTGTTTCAACATATGGTACTGGTGTAGTTGTGTTTGTTTCACTTGGCTTGTGGCTTTGATTTCTCTCTATCCTCTAGGTATGCTTCTTGATTTGGAATCTATGCTGTGGCGGAATGAAGTATAAAATTTGATAGATTTAGTGCAAAATATCATTCAGTACAATTGTATTGTTAACATCTTTATTTTATTTTTTCCTTTTTACTATTTTTTCGAGGGACAAGGGAATAAAAACAGTATTCTAATTGTCTATGTATGACATTCTTCAATGCATTTCAAGCACTTACTAGAATTATGAAATACAATCCGTGCTTCAGGATCTTCTCTTATCATGCTTTGCATCCTATTTTTGTTCTCTATTTTCAGTTTTATTAAATTTTTAGTTTCCTTCATTCATATGAGTAGGTTTCTTGTTTATGCTTCTCCAGAAAGAAATTACACACTGGTCATTTTTGTCTAAAAAGGTCAATAAAATTTCATGGACTTTCACTTCCTTTGCCAATCATATTGGAGTGCTTTGATCATAAAGTCTCTATAATAGGTAAAGTGCTTATGAGGTTTTGCGTCTCTATTGATGATCTAAATATTTTTTATAAAAAACATATGGATAATGTTGTTGAGTTTATCCATGGCAGAAATCATCTTTCATCTTAGATGGAAATATTATTTATCATTAAGTTGTAAGCGCAGACAAGAGACTGGGCTCATTTAGACAATATTTTATGTCTTCACATTTGTTTACACAAATTTGTGAGTTTATCTTCTCTATTTTACTCTAATCGAACTAAAATTTGCATTCAATGCATATTGATTGCAGTTGAATACAATCTATAGTAAAAATGCAATTTACAAGGAATTAGCGAGATTTTAGATGGGAGATGATTTATTAGATTTGTAATCCAAGTTAAAAACACACATTATAGAGTACTGGCGAGATTCAGATGTAACAAGGTTTCACTATCTTGTATTTATTTGCATTCATGACTATTCATAACAGATCGCCATTAATTTGTCTCATTTTGTCCTTTTCTTCTATTGTTTTAGTATTTATTTGTGTTACCTTTCATATGAAATGATCTTGTCTTAGGCTGCACAGAGTATATGAGCTGAACAACACTTAAAATGTTCTTTTTTTGTCTACATATGATATTTATGGTCGTATTAGTGTAGTCGTACATATATGCTTATGCCAACACTTGGAAGTACTCATATTTGAATTGAAAATAACATGATTTCAGAGGGTAAATGGAGCTTGTGTTTTTTATTATTAAAAGCTAAAGGCTGGGCGTCTTCCTTAGCTGGTGGTATTGCTAATAACGGGATGTATCGCTCTTCAATTGCCTATATTTTTTATATGGATATACACCTCATCGACTCTAGCTTGGAGAAGGTAATTCTTTACCTTTTCCTGTTCAAGAAGATTGGGTAAAATCTAATATCACCGGCTAATTAGCTCTTTTGGTAATTTAGTAGCTTGCACAACAATACATTTGCTTGGGACTTGAAGAATGACTGCAATTTATGACTAGATTTGAAGTCTTACTTCCTCTAGCCCTAATTCAATAATCTTATTCGTTCTTTTGCATGCCCATAAATGATTACTGTAACGAAAACTAGACATTTTGTTTTGATAAATTCCCTCATTTTAAATAACTTTTTAGAATTTTCTCGGATTCTTAGTAATTGTTTATTTTAGCAAGAATTCCAAGGCATGCGATTATGAATGCAGTAATGAAGCTGGGTAATTAGGAATCAATAATTAAAAATTAAATCAGATCAAGTTGCCAAGTAGCAAGAGTTCAGAATTGATTCTGATTTTAAAATAACACCGTGAATCTGATTAGAAAGGTATTACATCAACGAGGTTTCTTGTTTTGTATTTTAGATATTAAACCTCGTTTTGTATTTTAGATATGGCCCATGGGATTTTTTGGTATCAGATTGTTTGACTTCATTGCCTAGTCATGAACTTATTGTCCCATGTTTTAGCTAATACCAAGCAACATTTATCACCATTACCTGTATCTTTCTCTTTGTACGCTAATAAGCTGAATCACTAGATCTTTAATTCTTGTTACAACATGACACGTGCTACTGACGATGCATATCTTTGATATCATTGGCTTTGTCTATCAATATCTCAAATGACTGCGTCTGCTTTTTCTCCGCAAGAATAGATTTTTAATGAACTCCAAGATACTGGGAAGTTGAAATTTGTACTTGCAAAGGAGCAATCTCAGGATGATTATGCTACAAAACTTGCTGGTACTTTGTGGTCAATTTCTTTCAGCTGCTTCTCAACGAGATATTATTAATTTTATTATTCCACAATTGTAATTGTTACAAATTGCTTTTGTTTTTTTTGAGTGGTATGTTTACATTGTCCTGCATAGTTTGAGTATGTCAAAATGGCTTTTTTTTTTTCGATCATTGTTTTAGTTACCCATGTTGAACATATGGTGATTGTAAAATGCTTCTACCTATAACAACTGACGTCTTTCAATATAAGATGATATACTAGGACATAGATCCCATGTATTTGAAATTGTAGTTTGGGGAGAATGATGTAGACTTATTTTCATTTGAGAAATAGATGTCAATTATTTTCTGCAAATCCAGCAAGTTACGTGTGAAGAATAAATGTGAGCAGGGAGGAATGGTAAATAAGAACCTAAGTCTTTTTGCATGTCAATTTTTTATCCTAGACAGTGTTTTTTGTGTGTATCAACTTATCCATATTCATTGACAAGTACTTTTCATTGTAGAACAACTACACGTATATCCTCCAAAGCATGTTATCCATGGCGAATATGCATATGAAAGCTGTGATGAGGAGATGATAAAATATATTTTTGGTTTCTTCATCATTCCTAAAAATATGAGAGTTGACCTATAAACAAAGTCTTTTGACAAGTCCATTGGTTTATGCTTTAAATGAAAAAAAAAAATCACTTAATAAGTGTTTCTTGTAACGACTTTCATTCCTAGCTGTTGTTAGTGATCGTGGATTCGTGTGTTTTATTTTCAAATACAAGTTCATAATTAACAAACTTGTTTTGATAAAAAGTTTTAGAAGTATGAGACTTAATTTCTCTACCAAATTGTAATTCAGCAATAAACATAACTCTATTGAATGTGCAAAATTGATTTGCTAGTAAAATTAGAAATATTTCTAAAGAATATACCATATTCAACTAACAGAACAAGACATCTTAAATAAACTTCTGAACAAGCTAAATTACTCATGATTCCTGACAAAATTATGATTTTATGCCCTTCTGACGCAGAATCTACATGTTAAGGAACACTCTTAACTAGACAATTTTTCTGAGTAGGAAAAAGATAAAAGTCACTTAATAAGTTTTCCTTATATCAGTTTTTTCACTCTTTGTTATTGTCTATTGTATTCATCTTTTTCATTTCCGAATATAGTCCATAATTAACAAAGATCGATGGAAATCTTCTCTGAAGATGTGTTTTGTAGGAAACAATCAACGTGTGCTAGTAACTCTAGGATTAGACAACTATAAAAGCAATGAATTAAAATTTCTGAAAATGTCCCTACTAATTATGGAAATATTGAACAAAACCTTATGCATTAGATCTTAAAAAATTATTTTTAAGTCGAATATTTTACTTGAACATAAGCTTCCCCTAATTTGTGTGCAAAGATTTTAGTGCTAAAATGGGAAAAATCATATTCCACTAGTATGTGTTTGTTATTCTTTGGCCTTTTTTTTGGATCAATGAGAAAATATACATGATCTTTCTAAATAATATTGGCAATAAAGTTTTGCAGCAGGTGAAAAAAGTTGCATACTTTTACCTTGACGTCATCGACTACCACTATGATGTATAAAATTGGTAGTTAATAAATGATGTATCTCGTGACCCAATTTTCTTAATCCCTAATTATGCAATACTCATATTATTTAATGAAATACTTGCTACAAATGCATACTAAATTAAAATATTTTTTCAAGTTGCCATGTCATTTTCTTTCTAGTTTTTGGTTCATGATATATTTTACCTTTACTAAATGTTAATAGTTCAAAGCAAATTTGACCTTCAATCCTCCTTTTTGGCATGGTTCCAGATATCCACCTTGAGGTAAACTGTTGAACAATATAACTCCGCCATGTTAATTAACATAAACGAATGTCAACCCTTAAGGTTGTCTAAAACATTTCCCCGGCTATTTTCTCTATTGATCTGTCATACCTTAACAATAAAGATTCAATAAGAATATTAAACTACTTGGTTGAGCTAAGAAAGTCTAAGGTGGGAGACAAATGAAAGCATGGGGCCACAAAGAAATATGTACACACATGAATTAACTAAGATAGAACCAACTGAAGACAATATTGAGGGAGAATTGATTAAGGCGGTGTTGTGTACAGCTCCAAAGGATGCTAGAAGCACAACTTAAGAAAAGTGACAGAAGAGCATTAATAGTAAACTTGAAGGAAGAAGTCAACCAAAAATCATATGGAGTGAGGTAATTAAAAGAGTATTGAGCATTTATGCTTTGACATTAGATAGCCTGTAATGGAGCACAGGGGAAGAGAACAGTACTTAAACGTGTATAAGCGTGGAATGACTTTGATGAGTATAATTCATTGCTTATTAGTTACATACACTTGCGATATTTCCTAAAGCTTAAGATTATATTGCCTATATTATTGCTCATAGAAGAAATGAAGTGAAGTCACAAGGTTGAGTTGTGAGGTTGAATCGCTGGGTAACTACATTCTAGCAAACTCCCACATTTTATTTCGGAGAAAAAGCATGCAAGCAATATAACAAATTTCAAGTATAGGGCCAACCAAAAACCTTTCACATCTATCCATTTTCTTATTAATGTATTAATAAAAAACTTACCTCCTCCAATGACAACTAAATTCATCAATTCCCCATGATAATAATCATTGTATAATTTCTTAATATGCTCCCATAAATGAATGCACTTCTCTATAGCATCACTCCGGCTCTTCTTATTCCCTACAAGAAGTCGAACAAACACAGTTCAAAGACAGATGTAACACCAATGATGAACTCGGGACAAAAATAAACTAATGATGATAGTGCGGAACATATCTATTGAAAGGATGACCAGAGGCAGATGTATGGCACCGCAACTGTTGCAGATGCAAGAAATCATTTTGTAAATCCTCATTAAATTCTGACCCAAATTGTTACATGTTAAAAGAACATTCAGCTTCGAGCCAACAGCAATAATAATTAACAATCTATTCAGAGAAAATTTCTGAAACCACTGAGATGGGAAAGATTATGGAACCTGAATCCACAGCTAAAATCTCACGCTCCATGGCTTCGGCTTTCACTAAAGGTGAAATAAAAAACTGAGCAAACCTAAAACATGAAAACAATAAGAGTAAGCATCCACTAAATCTTTCACCGAGAACAACACAAATAAAGTAGAGGATAAAGAATGAAAGCTGCTTTCTTGCAAATCTAAGACTTTGCCACATAGTTATCACGTGGAACCAGAAAATACACCTGTAGTTAACTAATTTAAATCCACCACCCCCTATACGACATGATAACCCCAAGATTCATATACATGAACATGCAGCCAAAAATTTGTAATCCATGATGTTCCTTTCAGTTACAAGCACTAGGATCATCCCCATCTGTAATTCAACAAGAATTCACTGAGCACAAAAGTTAAGGCTCCATTTTGTTTTGCATTTGTCCAGCACAAGAAGATAGTATTTAAAAATTTATATTCAACCTGAAAACGAAATATCGAACAATCATTATAAGTTCTAATACTTAAAGTTCTAATACTTGACTAACATGTCTTACTCCTCGGTTCAACCCTTGCTTCAAAAACAGAAAACTTCTTATTTAAAAGGGTCTTAAACAATCTGCCTCAAATGAACTTGATAAGAGATTCACAAACTCAAATGAAAAGGATTCTTTTTCCTTCTGCATGCCTTATTGTGTGACATTAACAATAGATGTTATTATTTTATATTATAATTTATTAATTCACAGACTGTCAACTACTTATTGGCTCCATCCATTTTCTAGGAGGAGCACGAGGAACCAATTCCCTCATCTCAAGTTGTAATTTTAAATTTTAAGAGTTGGTCAAAAACAGGTCAACCGGGCTGCAGGTTCAAAGAAAAATCGGCAGTCTACCCAGATTTTGACCGGTTCTTGAAGGGGTCAAATGCATACCCATCTATCAAGTTCAACCGGCCCAGTTGAGGGCTCAGGCCACCGGTTTCCAAGCCAGACCAGCTAGGCTAGGCTGGGTTTTATAACTGTGTACACCACAATAGAATGTGAAGAAGAGAATCATAATATATAAGCTAAAACAAAATTCAGTCCAATAATGAGAAGCATTGGCCTCACTTTAAGGCTATCAAATGTTAAATTAAAGCTAATAGACAAAAGTACAAGAAAAAATAAGAGAAAATGATTATTAAATAAAATTAATCAGTAAAACCCTCTTTGTCGAAAGGTTTCCCTGTTCAAGGAAAGTAAACCTGGGAAATACAATCAAACATATGAAAAAGTTTCAACATCTTATATACGTTTGCAGGTGCAAAGAACAATTATTAAAACATACATCAGTATGTTTGTTGCTTGTTTCATGAAAGCAATTGAAAAAAGTTCCATGGGTGGGCAAAGACAACTTTTAATACTATGAAGTACATAAACTTGCATTTACCTTGTCAAGGCACCCTTAAGAAACTCCCCTTTCACGTAAAAATAGTAGCATGTGCGCTCAGTATCCGTGTGTGCATTCGAGAAACCTCCATGCTCCGACAAGTAACTATCATACTACCAAAGAGAAAATTCAATCTTGCAAGCCAAATAGCTATCTTGATAACATCATGGAAGATTTTTACATTACAATTTATGATTCAAGTTACATCTACTCAGCAAGTAGCACTGCAATATAAAACCAAACAAACTCAAAATAAGGAGAGATAGTGAAATTTGACTTTCCATCACTTTGAGGAAAAGTAGAAAATCCTGTTTCATTACCCATTTTAGGTCTTTCTCTTGTTCAGTGTATGAAAAAGTTACATGCACACTTGAGTAGAAAAGTAAAACCAGGCAAAGGAAATAAGATATACTAACACACCTCACTTTCATCTGAAAAAAGAGCATTCCCCATGGAAAGCATGTGCTCTGCAAAGAACTTGCAAAGTTAGTTGCGTTTGATTTATAATACAAAATACGTTAAGCATTTCCTTTTTTCTCCTCCCCTTAAACAAATATTAAAGTTTAAAAATGCGAAACTTAATACTGAAGCGGTTTTTTGTTATGAGGCGAAGCGTAAGCCTCGAGGCGGATTGAGGCGTAAGCCTCATAAAAAAAAAAAATTGAAGTAAAAAAAATTATAAAATAATAAAAAAAAATTAAATTAAATTAATTTATGTAAAAGAATTTAAGTAAAAGAGTTAAAAAAAATACAAAAAATTATTGTATCACATATATAAGTAAGTTTGGTTTTTTAATGGAGTGTGAAATGGTAAAATAATTAATTTACATAAAATTTTACATTTTTTTTGGTTAAAGAATAAAGTTGGGAAAAAAAATTAAATATATGCTGTAAAAGAAATTTTACAAAATACAGCATATATTTAATTTTTTGTAAAATTATACAAAAGAGATTATTACACAAATTAAAATACAACATATTTAATTCCCAGAAATTATACACTTTTCATTTTTCAGTCAAAGATGTTATTGGGCTCAATAAAAAGATATTTATAATTTTATATTATATACAACCACAGGTCCGGTCTTCTTCTTGGGCTCACTTTCTTCATTTCTTCTCTCTCGGTCATCTCCTTCTTCTTCACACAGGTCCGGTCTTCTTCACACAAGGTCAGAGGTTCTGACTTATTTTTTTTCCAGTCTCCTGCTGGTTCACTCTCCAATTCTTAAATCCCCCTTCACCAACAAAATCTCAACAAATTAAACACAATCAATTGAAAACGCAAATTTTAAATGAGGCGCACGCCTCATGCTCCTTGAGGAGTGAGCCTTGAGGCGTGCGCCTCAGCCGCAGAGGCGTGAGCCTCATGTAGTTTAGCCTCACAAGACCGCCTCGAGGCATGGACCATACGCCTCATGGTGAGGCACGCCTCACCACGCCTTTTTAAACCATGACAAATATAATGAGTTGGTGACAGATGGGCATATTTTACCATATTAAAGTCGAAAATATCTCTAAAATATCTGCTTTAGTCAATCAGTACTAATACAAAAGATTTCATAACTTTTTAATCTTTGAAATGGCTAAGGGAAGTAGCCAGTTTCCAGAGTGTAACACTCCAATAAGCCAGTAGGGAGATCAATCAAGCGGACAGAACCGAACTTTGATCGTCCCACACTTTGCTCAAACTGCTGCAAGCTTTTTCCCCCAAGACTGAAATTAAACAAGGTTTTATTCTTAAAAGTTACACCGCAAGTTTGACTTGAAAATTAATACAAGCTTTGAGTTGATCCTGAGCTAACTGAATCACTTGATCTTCTTCAATTATATGGCAACAAATAATATCAGGCATGCGTTTGAGAGAGAGAGAGAGAATACGATTAAATTATGCATGCATATTTTTTTGACTGAATATGATGTTCGATTACAAACGAAGTAAATAAATAGATCTTTAGGAAGGCAGATTATCAAAACTCCAAGTCTCTAAAAGAAAATTTTTTGTTGTGATCAGATAAAAAGTAAACCATTGGAAGGATTGTTCTTCAATTTGGTCATGCGGAGGATGGATTTCCTTTCATTTTATGTTAATTCAAGTATCATGGTTGAGATTCTATATAAAAATTTACATACAATATCAACTTTATCTAGCATGAGACCAAGCCTAGTTTAAGTCGAGCTTACCATCTCGACCTCAGGTTAGTTTGAAGTTTTAATATGTTTGGCTTGAAAATTAACAAGCTAAGTTTGCATTAAGAAGCTAAGCATGCGGGCCTCCAGTCAACTTGCCTTAACTGGTCCTACATTCTAATTATACCATGTCCTCCAAAATCAACAACACCCAGGTCTTAATAGGGAAAGGCACAAGTAAATCAAGAGTTTAACTGAATGAATAAAAAAAAAAAGTAGTCAATATTTATTTTAGTAATATAAAGCAAATCACTTTGGTTTACCAATCACTTAACAGATTCTTTCTTCAACACGACAAAACTTGATTCTACCAAAAGCATAGCAATACCAAACTAAGCCAAAATCTGCTGTCAAATACTACAGATTCTTCCATAATCAGCTTTTCAAAATTTTACCAAACACTTAAAACCGCATATAAAATCAATCCCAAACACCTAAAACCGCTTGTGATATTTTGCTCATCTGAGTTTGCAGAATTCATACAATACATTTTGAAAACTCTTTTTATGTTCTTAACTCAAGCCTTTGCTGTCCTAAAAAAGCCATAACAAATAATTCAACAATCACACAATAATCAGCACAAAACAAATTTCGAAACTGCCATAAATAATTTTCAATTACATTTAATATTCCACCAGAATTTTTAAAAGCAAAACTCAACCAGTAATCACTGAAATAATAGTTCAAAGCAATTTAACCAAAAACTGACCCAAAAATTGTGGTAAATGAAAGCCCTAGGCTCCCACAGCAGCACCTCAATCCACTGCACTAGTTGAACGAGAGGCATGAAACCCTATATAAATGGGCTTATGCCTTGTAGTATTTTGGGTAAAGGAATCAAGGGTAAAGGGGGCGGCAATGAACGAGAGGCATGAAATGAAATAAAGAAATCGGGCGGGAGTAATATATTGGGGGGAAAGTATTTTGGGTCACTTAAGCCCTAGTTGAGCCTTTTTTTTTTTTTGGGTACCTCTGCTTTCTTTGACACTTTTTACATCTACGTCATATTTCAATCTTATCCTTATTAAAATTATTTATTTAACTATTATATATTCAAATAATATTTTTATCATACTTTAAATATATTTCTAACATTATAGATCCACATATTTTAAAATCATAAACTCTTTTAAATCATATGAACGATTTAGGGTAATTTAGAGTGCTAGTTAAATACAAATTCTAAAAGAAATTAAAACAATTTAGGGTAATTTAATGAAAATAAAAATAAGTGAATGAATATAGAGTTATGTATTTTTATTTATATCTATTTCAGTAAATTTACATAGAATTTAAAATATAATAAAATTTTATTTTTAAAAGTGGATGTAAATATAAAAAGTGTGGATGAAAATAGCGGTACATTTTTTTTTCATTCTTCCCATTAATTTCTCTGCAGTACTTAATTTTAATCACACATTTTGCATTAAAATAATATTACACGCAAAAATTTTTTTTACAAAAATTCCTTTTTTTTTAATCATACATTTTTCATCAATTTACAATTTCATAATACATGACAAGAAATTAATGGAGCTCATAATACATGACGAGAAACTAATGGGGCTCGAACAGGGTCTAATTTATTGGTCTCTTAATGAATACTATTATATTATATTTAGATAAAAAAAATTATAAAATTATCAATAAGAATGTTGTATTTTAAATCTATAAAATGTTGCTGTGACTCTAGCTACATTCTTCATATTTGAATTTATCATTTAATTTAGAATTAGTCTATATGTATATATAATAATATACATAATAGACTATATCCTCCTCACATGGAGGGAGTTCACAAATATTTAATTATGTGTGGGTCTCCCTCCATGTGAGGGAGGTGTAGTCTATTATGTACACTATGAGGTATACATGTAGACTAACTCATTTAATTTAAAGTACTAAGAGCCAGTTTGAGCTCCATTTTTTGTGTAAAATGCATTTTGGATTTGTAGATTGATACAAAATGTGGTTAAAAATGAAGAAATATTTTTTTTTGTTGAGTGTAATACTATTTTATTGAAAATGTGTATTTAAAAAAAGAGGAAAAAAAATGCATTTTTAAGAAAAATGGATTCAAACAAGGGCTAAATATATTATTATAGTGATACCAATTTGAAATTTTCAGAATGAAAAAATATATATATATAATAAAAATTATCCCATTTTAACAATTTTTAATTATTTTGTGACGTGAAAAATTGAATAAAAATAATCCATAAAAATGTGAAATGGAGTTTAACCCTTTATAATTTATTTTAAGTAGTTCCAACGCACACGCTAAATAAAAGTATTATATGATCAAATTTCTAACCCAATTTATTTTTAATAAATTTATAACCATTACATAAAAATTATAACTACTCAATAAAACAAATAAAACTAGTATAACCATTACATAAAAAATTATAACTAAAGAAAACAAATAAACACTAGTAATTTCTTCTTTAGTTAATTTATTATGAGCCTGAATTTATTTTATTTAGAAACAATTTTTAAATTAGAATAAACTCTATCTAGGTATATTGATCAATTAGTCAATAAAATCTAAATTTGAAATAAATACAAAATCTTTATAATTTAAATTAATATATACAAAATATAAAATTACATATAGAAACCAAACCTCCTACACCTCAATAACCTTTTTCACCTTTCCCTAATTATTAAGGGCACATTGGCCTCTTAATAAAATATACTCTCTCCGTCTCATTTATATAAATTAACTTTTCTTATTTTCTTATCTCAAATATATAATTATGTTTCTTTATTGAGAATATTTTATTTTATTCATTTACTAATATAACATTATTTAATTTGTATAGTTATAACCAGTTGTTGATAATTAAATAAGGATAAATTAAGAAACTTTTTTATAAAAGTTACATTTTCAATAACATTAAATAAGATTTCTTAATTTATGTGAAAAACAAAATCAGTCTATTTAAATAGGACGAAAGGAGTATTAAGATCAATTACGTACCAAAAACGCATAGTTTCCGAACGTCCGTTCTAAAATTGGAATATTCATGACAAAAAATGCAATCACCAAAAACATGAGGGATCAATTGCGCACCGAAATCCCTATAAGTCGCAATACTGTAAGAGATCTTGGCCTACTGCATTTGAAGCTTAACCCAAAACAATGCATGGTCGAAATCTTAAGTTACTTGTACTTTTTTTATCTTTTCTTTTTTGACATTGATAAATTTTCCCTAGTCTACACCGGCCACCGTCCACCCCCTCATTCGCCGGTAGACCAACCACTCCAAACACGGAAATATGTTAGTTTGGCATTTATAAACTTTTTCCAAAGTTTTTTTGAAATTATATAAAATCTTTGAATTACATAAATAATAAATAAATTTTTTTTTTGAAATTTGTTTCAAATACAAAAATATTAATCAAATCAGAAATTTTATGCTTCACAAAGTGTACGTTGAGAGCATATGTGAAGTGAAGAGGCCATCCTAGTTGTTAAACAGCCATGAAATTGAAACACCTCATGTTTCATGCATGAATGACACCTCACCACTGCATGCATCGCCACCCCCTCATCGCTTTTCTCCGCCACATTATATATGTACACGTATATAGGTACTTATATCTAATTTGGAATAAGAAATCTTGTTCTTTTAAGAAATTGTTGAAAAACTTCAAATGAATAAGGAGAGAAAACAACTTAAAATCAGCAACAAATCTGGAAATAAAACTTCAAGGAAGGCTCAAACACGTGATCGTTGTCCTCAAACAATATTTGTCCATTCTCTGAATAAATTGAGATGCTAAAAGGTTTTTCGACAAATGGTTTGAAAAATTAATCAAGTCTTGTTGTAAAAAATATTGAAGTACAAAGTATTTCTACCCAAAACTAAGAACGCAAATAAAATATAACAAGAATATGAGAAGAAACGGAATTTGATCTTGGTGTGAAGAAATAATATTGATACCATATGTTTTCAATGTTTATCACATAGAACATGGCTCTTCTATATATATATGTCTCAGTATTATACATGATTCGGTGCCAAAAATATGTTGAAAATGCACCAAATTCAAGTTACCAATGGTAGAAAATCGTTCTCCAACGGTAACAAAGTTAACACTATGCGACCGCATAGTACAAAACTATGTGGTCACATAGTTATACTCGGACAGAGATTTGAAGTCTCTATCCATTTCTATGCGGTCGCATAGAACAAATTCCAGCATTTGTGTTCCATCTTTCTTCCACTTTCATCTTTTGTTCCTCTGTTGGTTTTGAACAACATTTCTCAATAATCCCCCACTTGTTCAAAATTAACAAGTTTCACATTCAATGTAAACGATACTCATGCCTAAGGATTAGATATCTTTCGATTTGAATCTAACCATAGTGTAATTTTAACAAGGTAAAGTCGGAATCAAAGGTAGCGTAAAGTTTTGAACCAGTTATTCCACGTGACAAAACCGGTAAAAACACACACACACAAGTACCATGTGTTCTCGAGTTCCTCAAACTCGCTTAGCGCTTTTATAGTCTTGCGCTCATCCTTTTCGACAAACTTTTAAGAGAGAAACTCTAGCTCTCTATTGATGCGGCATCACCTCGAAGTTCATCTAGGTAAAGTTCTTCCAGCATCTTTGTTACTTTTAGAGATACTTGTGCCTTAGCACTGAACTCCATTAAGAGCTTGAAACTCAACCCTCACTTCAGTAACAACCAGCATTATTTAACTAGGATAAGGTTATCGCGGATTTGAATAATGCTGAAACTATCTACATATCAAATGACTTGTTGTTACCCTTAGAATCCGTGGATTACCTTTTGAGTAATGATAGGTAAGGTCGCTATCATTGGTGGATCTTTCGATTTTAAGAGTTTCAACCCCATCCTACTCGATGTAGATGTTACTAAATCTCGATTTAGAGGTTTAGTCAAAGGATCCGCTAGATTCTCGATAAATTTAACATAATTTAGGGAAATTATTTCATCTTTGATTAATTTCCTTATATAGTCATGTTTAAGACTCATATGTCTAGACTTTTCGTTGTATACCTCGTTATATGCTTTTGCTAATGTGGCTTGACTATCGCACATGATAAATATTGAAGATGTATTTTTCGATCCCAAATGTATCTCATAAAAGAGATCCTTAAGTCACTCAACTTCTTTCTCGGTATCCGATAATGCTACGAATTCGGATTCCATGGTCGAGTGCGTTATACATGTCTGTTTCTTAGATTTCCAAGAAACAGCTCATCCTCCAAGAGTAAAAACCCAACCGGAAGTAGATTTACTCTCACCCATGCTAGATATCCAACTAGTATCAGTAGATCCTTCCAATACAGCCGAAAATTTAGAATATTGTAGGCCTAAGATCTTGATTTTTTTTAAATATCCAAGAACCCTTTCAATGGCCTTCCAATGGTCATTTTTCAGATTACTCGTAAACCTACTTAGTTTACTAATTGTGAATGCTATGTTTGGTCTTGTGCATTGAACTGCATACATAAGACTTCCAATAACACTTGCATATTCCAATTGAGCAATTGTCATTCCATCATTCTTTATAAGTTTTGAACTTGGATCAATTGGGTACTTGCTTCCTTTACGTTCAAGTGTTTGAACTTGTTTATCACATTCTCAATATAATGTAATTGACTTATATGGTAACCCCCACCAGTCTTTGTGACTTTGATACCCAAGATGGTATCCACTTGTCCAAGATCCTTCATCTTGAATGTGGAAGATATAAACTTCTTTGTTTCTTTTATTCCATCAATGTGATTACTCATAATCAACATGTCATCAACATATAGACAAATAAATATCACATAATCATCACACATTTTTTAATATAAATATTTATCTAAACTATTATATTTAAAACCAAATGAAAATATAGTTAAATCAAATTTTTCATGCCACTTTTTAGGTGCCTGTTTTAAACCGTATAATAATTTTACTAGTTTGCACACTTTATGTTCATTCCTAGGTAGAGGAAAACCTCCAGGTTGCTCCATATAAACTTCCTCATCGAGATCCTCATTCGAGAATGCCATCTTGACATCCATTTGGTGAACATGCAAGTCATGTATTGAAACTAGTGCAAATAATATCCTTATCGATGTTATTCTTGCTACCGGTGCATATGTATCAAAATAGTCTATTCCTTCTCTTTGTCGATATCATTTGGCTACTAATCTAGCCTTAAAGGTGTTTAGAGAATCATCGACATTGTATTTTCTCCTAAATACCCACTTACATCCAATAGGTTTGGATAATCGACAAGCTCTCAAGTATTATTAGACATTATTGAAGCCATTTTATCCTTAATAGCATCTTTCCAGAACATACTATCACGAGAAGCCATAACTTCTCTATAAGTTTTAGGATCGGTTTCAACTTGTAAAACAAATGAAATTGTTCTTACGACATTCAATTCATTTCCTTCTACTAAATAAAAAGAAATGAGTTGAGAATCAATTTCATCCGGTCTCAAAAACTTCTCAATTCGAGTTCTTTTGCTTCTTCGTGGCTCACTTGACTCATCAACATCTTTAGTAGATATCTCATCTTGTGTTCCACTTGAGCTAGGGATATCTAATTTTTTTCCTCAATTCATTATCAGAAGATAGTGAATCCTCAAAAAACTCTACATCACTTGATTCAATAATCACATTGGTCTCCAAGTTTAATAATCTATATGATTTGCTATTGCTAGCATATTCAACGAAGACACATTTAATGTCTCTTGGACCCAACTTGGGCCTATTAGGGTTCGTGTTCTTACAATAAGCAAGACACCCCGCACTTTAAAGTATTCAATATTAGGTTTTCTTCTTTTCCATAATTCATAAGGAGGTTTGTTTAGAAAAAATTCTATTTAGTATCCTACATGCACTTAACAAGATTTCACCCCATAAATTAAATGGCAACTTAACATAGGTAAGCATGAAATTCATCATTTCAATTAAAGTTCTATTTTTTCTTTCAGCCAAACTATTTTGTTCTGGTGTTCTAGGTGCCGAACATTGGTGAATTATGTCATAAAAAGGAATTCAAATACATCGGGATTGCTCTCGAGGTATTATTGGATTGTCACAAAAGAGCTATATCGATAAAGTACTTGAAATGTTTAGCATGCAAGACTGTAAATCAGGTGACACATCTGTCGCTAAAGGAGACAAATTTAGTCTCATACAATGCCCGCAAAATGACCTAGAAGTTAAGGAAAATGCAGAAGATTCCATGTACATCAGCTGTTGGGAATCTTATGTATGCTCAAATTTGTACACGTCCAGACATAACATTCATTATTGGAATGCTGGGTAAATATTTAAGCAACCCTAGGATGGATCATTAGAAAGTAACAAAAAAGGTTATAAGGTATTTAAAGAGAACAAAGGATTACATGCTCACATACATAAGATCCGATCATTTAGAGATCATAAGGTAATCCGATTCTGATTTTTATTGGATGCCAATACGGTAGTAGATCTCTACCATGGCAGTAGAGTTTGTAGCATGCTATAAAGCATCTAACTATGAACTATGACTGCGAAATTTTGTCACCGGACTACGCATTCTGAATGGCGTAGAAAGACAACTAAAGTTACATTGTAACAATAACTCAGTAGTTTTATATTCCAATAACAACAGGAGCTCATCTAAGTCAAAACACATTGACATTAAGTTCCTGGTTGTGAAGGAAAGAGTACAGAATGGACAGATTTCCATAGAGCACATTGGGACAAACTCCATGATTGCGGATCCGCTCACTAAGGGATTGACACCTAAGGTCTTTCATAAACACACTGCTCGTATGGGTGTTGTATATCATGATGATATCATATTTTAGTGGGAGTTTGTGTTTTCAGTACTTTATATATTGGACACATTTGTGTAGTTGGATAATTTTCTGTACAGAAATAAAGTATTCAGTTCATTTCACTCTGTCGTTAAGTTCAGTATTGATCTCACTAAAAAAAAATAAAGTTGGACCAATTGGAAATAGGCATGTTTAAGATTATATTACATGTAATTTTCATGCTACACATCCATACTTGATCTATGTTGTCGAATATGTTGGTGTGGTGACCATTGATAGGTTTAGTTACCAATATAAGTGTAATGAAGGCCATTTTGATCTCATGCTAACATTGTAGATGAACCAGATTGTAACTAAGGGGATGTTTCAAGACAATATCGCATTTAGTGCGCACTTAAAGTTATACAATATAATTGTTCGGATTACTCATGTAGCTCAAGTGGGAGATTGTTGGATTTAATTTCTTATGTGGGCTACATGGTTAAATACAATTGTATTGTGCTATCTTATATTTTTAGGGCTGATCAAGTGATCTAATTATTGGGCCCTAGAAACTTCTAAACGGTATGGCCTTTGCAATGTGTAGAGACCGTGCTCTAGTCCATTAGGGTTGATGGAAACCTAATCGACTAGTACTTAAAGAAATATTATGTGGTTATGGTCCCCAAGCCAAATTATCAATTGTTCATGTATTCTCCACTACATCCATCTCAGAGAGAAATCAATTGGACACTAAAGACATTTGACTGTGGAAGATCTTAACCCACTCAAGAAATCAAACACATGGATCAAGGTATGCTTCCGCTTATTATTGTTATTATCATTGATTCAACATGGATGGTTTAATTCATAAATCTAATAGTCGGGGCTAAAATCGGAGCAAATTAAGGTGCGTTTGGAGGACGGCAACACACTAGTGGTGAGCGGCGAACGACGGAGAGAGAAAGAGAAAGAGGGAGTGAAATTTGTGAAGATAGAAAGGAGTTTTGGAAAATTGTTGAAGAAATTTGTGTTGCCGAAAAATGTGAATACAGAAAGCATTTCTGCTTTTTATGAAGCTGGGCTGCTGACCATTATTGCGGAGAAGAAGCCGCCGCCGGAGCCAAAGAAACCAAAGGTGATTGAAGTTAAGGGAGGGGCAGAAGGCGGTGGAGGTGGCGGTGGCCGGCAAGATTGGCATGAAACTGAAGAGTCATGGAGAAGATCTGAAAAATGCATGAGGTTTTTGTACCATGACTTTGATTTTAACATTAATTCCACTATCTTGTTCTTTTCAATGTTTGATGTTCATTTGTGTTCAAGTTAAGTAATTATGTCAATATGCAAGCTTCTCTTTCTCTACGATTTTTGCCTTTGTTGTCACTACGATTGTTCAATAGAATGTTTGAAAGAAAAAAATTATTTAGTGGGATTCCAGATTTCCATATGAGTGCGTGTGTGGTTTGGGATGGGGTTAGGGATGGAGTTATAGACTATTATAGTATTTAACATGATGGAGGGCTGGATGGGACTATGTGGCGAAGAAATTCACTACTACAGATCAAGGACGATTACTTCTATTGTTTTATCTTACAGACGATTTGCGGACTATAAAGATTTGAAAATTGTAGTTGGAAGTGTAACTATTGTCCTTTTTGATATACAAAGAAATTCATTTTCATGTGGCAAACTTAAATCGTGTTACAAGCTTAACATTATTCTGCCAATTGTTGCTTCATGAAATAAATTCTTTAAGCTTCTTTGCCAGCTTGAATTTGTTGTAGTAGTTCATTTACGGGTGGCAATCTCAGGAGCATTATTAGTTTTCTCTGTATATTCTCTTTTGTATATCTGCAATAATTAATTTGCTTGTGCTGCAAATCAATGTTGCATTTAGTTTTGTAACACGACTTATAAAACGTAATATAAAGAAGCATGAAATTATAAAAGGCGCCGCTTGTTAAGTATTGAACAATGCTTTGGTTCAGGAATGAACTATTCTAACTTCTGCTCATTTTCTTGTCAAATTTGTATGTATTTTGCAGGAGCCAAGGCCATTATCTCAGTTGGATTTGGAAAAAATCATCTCTAAAACAACAAAGACGAAAGTTGTTGCTGTTGAGAAATTGGTTGTTCAAAACCAACAAAGGAAGAAGTGAAAAATAGCTGACAACTTCGGTCGACCGCACTAAACTCCGGTCGACCGAAACTCTGCAGGATTTCAACCAAGAAGCTGCAGGAGGTTTCGATTGATCACTCCGTCAACCAAAATAGAGGTTTCGGTTGATCGATCAGTTAACCGAAATAGTTCGGTTGACCAATCGGTCGACCGAAATCTGTGACCGTTGGGCAGTTTTCTGCCGTTGGTAATTCAATTTTGGAGACTTTTCACTTGATTTTTGGCACCATTTCGTGCATATGAATAAGACCTATATATAGTGGAGTCTTGTTCAATGAGAAAACACTTTAAGATCAACACAATCTCCATAAACAAGATCAAACCATTTCTTACTCATATTCTTACATATTTTATTGTGTTTCTCAAGTTTTTTAGTAGAAATACATTGTGCTTTATATTTCTACTACATGGCTTGATCAATCCTTCAAATCATTTGCCGGAAAACCTTTAAGCATCTAGAATTTACCGAAAATGGGCAAATATTGTTTGAGGACAGCGATCACGCGTTTGAACCTTTGCATCAAAGTTTTTGTTCTTAAATCTTTATTGTTGTTTTTGTTTGTTTATTCTCCTACTCAAAGTTATTATTTCCAACAATCTCAAACAATACTTTCCTACGATGGAGAGTGAAACAACAATGGCTACCATAAAGTTGATGAATCAAGACTTGGTGCGGTTGGATCGTTTTGATGGCACGAACTTCACAAGGTAGCAAGACAAACTGAAATTCCTTCTTACGGCGTTGAAGATCATCTATGTACTTGATCCAAAATTGGAAGATCTTCCCGAACCATCCGACAAAGATACCAATCAATCAAGGATGGACAGAACAAAGCGTGAAGAGGATGAATTGATATGCAGCGGTCATATTCTCAACTCATTGTCGGATCGTTTGTATGATCTATACACCAACACAACGTCGCCAAAAGAAATATGGGATGCATTAGAAAGCAAGTACAAAGCGGAGGAAGAAGGTACCAAGAAATTCTTAATTTCTAAGTACTTTGGTTTTAAGTTTCTTGAAAATATCCCCTTACTTCCCCAAATTCATGAATTGAAAGTACTAGTTAATAAGTTGAAGGTGGTAAAGATTGAAATCCCGAAAACCTTTCAAGTGGGGGCAATTATTGCAAAACTCCCCGGTACTTGGAAAGGATACCGGAAGAAAATCATGTATAGTTCCGAGGACCACTCCTTAGAACAATTGCAAAAATATTTGCGCATTGAAGAAGAGTCAAGAGTGCGTGATAAGAGTGAAAACTCTTATGAAGGCACTTCCAAAGCAAATGCAATAGAGAAAACTGAACCGCCAACAAAATCCAACAAAAGAAAGCCTTCAACGAATTTCAACAAATTCAAGAAGAAAACAAAATGAGGTTGTGTTGTGTGTGACAAACCTGGTCGCTATGCAAAAGATTGTAGACACCGAAAACAAAAATAACTTCGAGGGCAAAGTGAACTCCATCAAAGAAGATAGAATTGTGACTACCATTAGTGAAATCAATGCAATCAAGGGAAAAATTCTCGGATGGTGGTATGATACTTGTGCTATAATATATGTATCATATGATAAATCTTCTTTTAAGACATATCATGAAGTTGATGGAGACCAAGAGATTCAAATGGGTAACGATGTTCGATCTAAAGTGATTGGAAAGGGAAGTGTGAATATCATCTTCACCTTCGGCAATACCATTACTTTAATCAATGTACTACATGTTCCCGACATGACTAGAAATTTAGTTAGTGAAAATCTCTTAGGAAAATCGGGTATCAAAAGTGTGTATGAATCGGGTAAACTTATATTATCCCTAAATGAGAAATTTGTTGGAAAAGGTCATTCTAGTGAAGGAATGTCAAATTATGTACCGTTGACAATTTGAATGAGAGTAAAAATAACTTTGCTTATGTTGTTGATTTATTTTCATTATGGCATGCTAGATTAGGACATATTGAAAAAAAATACTATGAAACATATGATGAAAAATGATTTAATTTCATATGAAGAAAATGATTTTTTAAGTGCAAAACTTGTGTAGAAGCAAAAATTATTAAAAAATCTTAACAAAGTGTAATAAAAACATCTAGTATCTTAGAATTAATTTGTACGGACATTTGTGAATTAAATGGTATGCTAACTAGAGGTGAAAATAGATATTTTATTACCTTTATTGATGATTGTACAAGATATACCTATATTTACTTAATGAAACATAAAAGTGAAGCTTTTAATATGTTTAAAGTATATAAGAATGAAATTGAAAATCACCTAAACAAGAAAATAAAAACTCTAAGAAGTGATAGAGGTGGTGAATACTTCTCTAGTGATTTCAACCTTTTTTGTGAACAACATGGCATAATTCACCAATGTTCGGCACCTAGAATACCGGAACAAAATGGTTTGGCTGAAAGAAAAAATAGAAACTTTAGTTGAAATGATAAATGACATGCTTACCTATGCTAAGTTGCCGTTTAATTTGTGGGGTGAGACCTTATTAAGTGCATGTAGGATACTAAATAGAATTCCTTCTAAACAAACTAAGGTTTCTCCTTATGAATTTTGGAAAGGAAGAAAACCTAACATTTGATACTTCAAAGTATGGGGGTGTCTTTCTTATTGTAAGAACACAAACCCTAATAGGATCAAGTTGGGTCCAAGAGGCATTAAATGTGCCTTTGTTGGATATGCTAGCAATAGCAAATCATATAGATTATTAAACTTGGAGACCAATGTGATTATTGAATCAAGTGATGTAGAGTTCTTTGAGGATTCGCTATCTTCGAATAATGAATTGAGGAAAAATCGTTTAGATATCCCTAACTTAAGTGGAACACAAGATGAAACATTTTCTAAAGGTGTTGATGAGTCAAGTGAGCCACGAAGAAGCAAAAGAACTCGAATCGAGAAGTCATTGGGACCGGATGAAATTGATTCTCAGCTCATTTCTTTTTACTTAATAGAAGGAAATAAATTGAATGTCGTAAGAACAATTCCATTTGTTCTACATGTTGAAACCGATCCTAAAACTTATAGAGAAGCTATGACTTCTCGTGATAGCATGTTTTGGAAAAATGCAATAAAAAATGAAATGGATTCAATAATGTCAAATAATACTTGGGAACTTGTTGATTTACCACCTGGATCCAAACCTATTGGATGTAAATGGGTATTTAGGAGAAAATACAATGTTGATGGTTCTCTAAACACTTTTAAGGCTAGATTAGTAGCCAAAGGATATCGACAAAGAGAATGAATAGATTATTTTGATACATATGCACCGGTAGCTAGAATAACATCGATAAGGATATTATTTGCACTAGCCTCGATACATGACTTGCATGTTCACCAAATGGATGTCAAGACGACATTCTTGAATGAGGATCTCGATGAGGATGTTTATATGGAGCAACCTGAAGGTTTTGCTCTACCCGAAAAATGAACACAAAGTGTGCAAGTTAATAAAATCGTTATACAGTTTAAAACAAGTACCTAAAAAGTAGCATGAGAAATTTGATTTAGCTATAATTTCGTTTGATTTTAAATATAATAGCATCGATAAATGTTTATATTCAAAAGTGTGTGATGATTATGTGATATTTATATGCCTATATGTTGATGACATGTTGATTATGAGTAATCACATGGATGGACACACCATTTTGGGTATCAAAGTCATGAAAACTAGTGGGGGTTACCATCTAAGTCAATCACATTATATTGAGAATGTGATAAACAAGTTCAAACACTTGAATATAAAGGAAGCACGTACCCCAATTGATCCAAGTTCAAAACTTGTAAAAAATGATGGAAGGGCAATTGCTCAATTGGAATACACAAGTGTTATTGGAAGTCTTATGTATGCAGTTCAATGCACAAGACCAGACGTAGCGTTCGCAATTAGTAAACTAAGTAGGTTTACTAGTAATCCAGGTAATGGCCATTGGAAGGCCATTGGAAGGGTTATTGGGTATTTAAAGAAGACCAAGGGCTTAAACCTACAATATACTAAATTCTCGGCTGTATTGGAAGGATTTACCGATGCTAGTTGGATATCTAGCACGGGTGAGAATAAATTCACTTTCGGTTGGGTGTTCACTCTTAGAGGATGAGCTGTTTCTTGGAAATCAAAGAAACAGACATGTATAACGCACTGGACCATGGAATCCGAATTTGTAGCATTATCAGATACCGGGAAAGAAGTTGAGTGGCTTAAGGATCTCTTTTCTGAGATACCTTTGGGACCGAAGAATACATCTTCAATATCTATCATGTGTGATAGTCAAGCCACATTAGCAAAAACATACAACGAGGTATACAACGGAAAGTTTAGACATATGAGTCTTAGACAAGACTATATAAGGAAATTAATCAAAGATGGAATAATTTCCCTAAATTATGGTAAGTCTATCGAAAATCTAGTGGATCCTTTAACTAAACCTCTAAATCGAGATTTAGTAACATCTACATCAAGTAGGATGAGGTTGAAACTCTTAAAGTAGAAAGGTCCACCAATGATAGCAACCCTACCTGTCATTACTCAAAAGGTAATCCACAGGTTCAAAGGGTAACAACAAGTCATTTGATATGTGGATAATTTCAGCATTATTCAAATCCGCGATAACTCTGTCCTAGTTAAATAATGCTGGTTGTTACTGAAGTGAGGATTGAGCTTCAAGCTCTTAATGAAGTTCAGTGCTAAGAGCACAAGCATCTCTAAAAGTAACAAAGATGCTGGAAGAATTTCACCTAGATGAACTTCGAGGTGGTGCCACTTCAATAGAGAGCTAGAGTTACTCTTTTAAAAGTTTGTCGGAAAGGATGAGCGTAAGACCATAAAAGCGCTAAGCGAGTTTGAGGAACTTGAGAACACGTGGCACTTGTGTGTGTTCTTACCGGTATCATCACGTGGAATAACTGGTTCAAAGCTTCAAGTTACCTTTGATTCCGACTTTACTTTGTTAGAATTACACTATGGTTAGATTCAAATCGAAAGATATCTAATCCTTAGGCATGAGTATCGTTCATGTTGAAAATGAGACTTGTTAATTTTGAACAAGTGGGGGATTGTTGAGAAATTGGTTGTTCAAAACCAACAAACGAAGAAATGAAAAATAGCTGACAACTTCGGTCAACCGCACTGAACTTCGGTCGACCAAAACTCTGCAGGATTTCAACCAAGAAGCTGCAGGAGGTTTCGATCGATCACTCGGTCGACCGAAATCTGTGACCGTTGGGCGGTTTTCTGCCGTTGGTAATTCAATTTTGAAGACTTTTCACTTGGTTTTTGGCACCATCTCGTGCATATGAACAAAACTTATATATAGTAGAGTCTTGTTCAATGAGAAAACACTTTAAGATCAACACAATTTCCACAAACAAGATCAAACAATTTCTTACTCATATTCTTACATATTTCATTGTGTTTCTCAAGTTTTTTGGTAGAAATACATTGTGCTTTATATTTCTACCGCAAGGCTTGATCAATCCTTCAAATCATTTGTCGAAAAACCTTTAAGCATCTCGAATTTACCGAAAATGGAGCAAATATTGTTTGAGAACAGCGATCACGCGTTTAAGTCTTTGCATCGAAATTTTTGTTCTTGAATCTTTATTGTTGTTTTGGTTTGTTTATTCTCCTACTGAAAGTTATTATTTCCAACAGTGGACGTAGGTGCATTATTGAATTACTTAATTTTTTGTGTATCAATCTTATTGTTTTTTTTCTTTTCAGATTTTACTTTTCACGTTTTGCACAATAGCTTCTAACTTGCAATGTTCTCCTTTGTGCATGCTTAAGTACACTGCTAGTGTCCAAAAAAGTGTCGTAGATGCTCTTAGTTGACCTCGTTCTTCTTATCACTATTACATGTGTTAATATTCTAGTTTTTTATACCTTTCATGCTCTATTCTTCTAATTCATATTTTCCATGATTTTGAATTCTATTTCTTTAGGTCGCGATGGAGGATTTATTTTGAATTATGGGCTTTTTTTATTCGTGGTGCTCAACTATGTGTTCTTGATTGAAATATTCAATTAAATCTTTTATTCGATTTATTTCAAGCCGTTATATTTAGCCCTCTACGTGACGTTTCATGTTTTGTTTTTCATTCTCAAGTGTCACTTGGCCAAAGGCAAGGCTCTAATGCCGGTCTATATATGTTGTTGTCTATTCTGTCTCAATCTTGAACTGATCTTAGTATAGATTTTGTGGGATATCTTCCGCGCACTCAACATGGTCATGACTCCATTTTTGTTATCATGAGCCCCATTCCGAAGACGGTACGTTTTCTTTTCTGTAAACAAATTACGGAAGATATCATGTTGCCTTATTATTCTTTAACCACTTTTGGCGCATCATTTGGAAGTTGCTGGGTACGAAATTGAAATTTAACAAGGGGCTTCATTCCTTTTCAAGTGGTATGAGTCATCTTTTAGTATCATAAATTATTTATCAAAACAGTTTAATCATCCAAATATTTTGAACTGTACCATTTGAAATTTTGAAGTCAAGTATGAACTGAATTTTAAGCCAAAATCTTGAGAGAACATACGGGGAATGAGTAAAGATCTAAAATAGTGGAATTGCTTTAGATCATTATGAGTTCTTAAATTGACGGTTCAAAATTTATAAGGTTGGTACAGATAAGATTTTACACGTCATAATGTCATATATATTACTAAAACTCATAAATTATTATTATTAGGAATGTCGACGAATTGAGTCGAAACTCAAGACTCAAGCTCGGCTAGAGTAAAAAAGACTCGGGCTTTTTTGGCACGAAACATCAAAAAATTGAAGCTTGGTTTGGACTTTTGGCTCGGGCCTAGGATTTTGAGTTGCTAAAATTTTCACTTTCAGTCCATCTCTCTCTCACAAATTGAACTCTTCGACTCTGTTTTCTCTCTTCATCCGTGATGGGTCATCTTCATTTTCATTCTCCAGTCTCTGTCAAGTACCGGGTGTTGGAAATTGGTTTAAAACTTGAGAAAAAATTGGTTAAAATCGAAAATCAAACATTGGAAAGTGTGACTTCATGTCAACTTTGACCAATACTCAGACATGATCCATTTATGCAAATGGTTTGCCACTTCGAAACGGGGATCGACATGTATGTGTTAAAAAGTATATTTGGCCTGTTAAAAACCAATTTTGGATGAGTGAGAAATTGTGGTTCAAAGTTGGAAGGAAATTTAGAGGAAACTAAATAACACCATCGCTCAAGTGACATGTGTTTCCGCTCGAGCAACGTCGAGCAAAAAGCGAGCGACTAATTCTCTGAATGTGCCACTCAAGTGAGATGGCAAGCGAGAAGTGAGTGAAAATGGATTCCCGCATCTTTTGAGTTTTGACTAGCAATACTTCGTCCACAATCCCTCATCCTCTATTTATAGGACCCTTTGGACGTCCATTTTGCATACCATATCATTTGTGCATCAAGTATTACATAATCATCTTGTCAAAACTCTCCCAAAATCATGCCAAACGTTCTTCCTTTGTAGAGAAGAAAATCAGTCAAAAGTTCGCTAGAACTTGTGGTTTGTAGTGCTATTACTACAAGTCGAATCCATTGTACCTTGGAAGACAAGTGCCGTGAACCGTAAACACTATTGCGGAGCAATATTGTCTTAAAGAGAAAGTGTCATCACTTGCCTCGAATTTTTGTTTTTCATTTCAATTTTTCTTCTTTTTTCTGAATTTTGTTCCAATTTTGTGTAATATATTTTACTGTATTTTGTCATCTTTTTATATCCAATATGATTTTGACCTGATTACGCTCATACGGGTTAAACTCCGTATTTTTTATTTATTACTTACAAACAACTTTTTTTTAGCTCATTTTATAGAGCTCGGTTCCAACACCGAGTTGTGTGATAAACTGTGAAAGTACTCAAAGTGGAAAGCTCTCTCTCTATATGTACAGTTTATAATTATACATACTTTTTGCCTTTACACACACCAGTATTTTTGGGTAAAGTCACTTTGATAGAAAAATGTTAACAGCTGCTTTGACAGAATAAATATTAGCAAAATATGATTGGTTGAAAAAATTGACTATGTTTTAAATGGTCCAATAGTATGATATCATATGACATTATGTCAGTGATTATATTAAACATTATGTTATTGTAGCATGATTCAATATTTTTTTGTGGGCAGCTTTAGACAGTTGCCACACTTTTTTTTAAAAGGCAATTATAGCTGCCATTATTTTTTTTTTTTAAATAACACAAGCCAAAATAGCTTGTGTTTAGGCCGACTCAAGTTTTTCTCAAGCCGATCTACAGGCTGTTTGAACCGACGGGTCAATTGACAAGCCTAACTATTAGAAATTGTAAAATTGACCTTCTGCAAGTACTAAAAATTAAAATAAAAAATAAAAAATTATTGACTATTTAAGACAATATCTTAGAAATTATCATCTTTAAATTCATCGATTATTTTTAAAAATAATTGAAAAAATTAACATCACTATGAATTGTAAAGTTGACAGTTAACATGTACCAGAAATTTTCAAAAGATATATACAATTAAATAAGACAATATTTTAAAAGTAATTTTATTTAAATCATTTTCCAAAAATAGTTGAAGCATTATGAGTTGCAAAAATGCACAATAATTTTTTTTTAAAACTCTTTGACAGTAATCAATTATTTTCCATAACAATTGAAAATTTGAAACAATTAATATTAGTGAGTTGTAAAATTAATAGTTCAGCATGTACTGAAATTTTTGCAGAGATATATACAATTCAAGAAGAAATATCATAAAATTCATCGTATTTAAACTCATAAATAGCTTTCAATAAGAATTTTGCAAACATTTATACAGTTAAATAAGAAATATCTTAAAAGTCATCATATTTATAAATTATCTTCAATAAATATTTTATGGGAAAATTTCCTACATCCTACTTTAAGAATAGTATATTTCCAAAATCAGAAATTAAGTTTCAAATTTCCAAAATCAGATATTCATTTAAAAATATTTATAATTTATTCAATTAATTATATATTTTATTCATTAAATAAATTAAGGTCACATATTTACACAATTTTATCACAGATTCACAGTTTGGTCATAGATCGAAATTTATTAGGTCACAAATTTTTTTCGAGATCACGAATCGAAATTTATTAGGTCACAGATTTTTTTCGAGGTCACAAATCGAAATTTATTAGGTCACAGATTTTTTTCGAGGTCACGAATCGAAATTTTAATAAGTCACAATTTATTTTCAAGGTCACATGTCAAAATTTATTAGGTCACAGATATTTTTCGAGGCCACAGATGTGAATTTAATAAGTCAGAATTGGTCACAGATTTATTATTGGTCACAAATTAGCCAATTTAGTGGTCACAGTTAACCAAATAATCTGTGACCACCGCCCGACAACCCATCGCCGCCCTGCCACCATCACGACCAACCAAAAAAGTCCCAAACCTATATTACCGTCGCGGCCACCCAAAAACTGCCCCCATCCACCAACGCCGCTGCCTCCACCACCAAAAATTATCACAACGACCACTCCACTGCAACACAATCCACAGATGCACGACCACAAACATCTCAACACCACCACCATCACCAAGATCCACTACCTCCGCCACCAAAAAAACCCATAGCACCCGCTACCATCGCCACCGCCACCGCCACCGCCAAAATAGCAACAACAACAAAACAGATCTGCCACCGCCAGCCACCACACAAACACCATCACAACTGCACAGTCATTCAAGCAATGCTCGGAGGCGTTGCAGTGAGCGCTCGTCACCACTCACAACGACGAGCTCAAACCACAAAACCACTGTACACCGGCCTCAACCTATCAGATCCGCCACCGCCAGCCAACACAAAACCACTGCACACCAAAATAGAGATCTCATCGGCGACTTCGCACGGCCTCGCCCGACGCTGCAAGCGGCACTGTGAACGGAGCTCACAGCGAAGCCGTCGTAGGAGTCACGACGAGCTCTGCTGTAGTATTCGTCGACGGCATCCACGTGCGAGGTAGCGTCGGAGATGATAGAGAGACACAGAGAGATAGGGTGGCGGGTTTGTATTTGTGATGTAGAGAGAGAGAGAGAGAGAGAGGTAGATGAATGGATTAGGGTTTCTGACTTTTAAATAATTAATATAAAAAAAATTTATTTTCTGATTTTGGAAATTATAAACATAATTTCTGAATTTGGAAATAGGATTTTGAAAAGTAGGGTGGAGTGTAATTTTCATATTTTTTATTTATTACAATATCTGCAATAAATAAGCTCTTTTTTATTATGCTGTGTAAATAATAATTGACCAAATTATTCAAGGAAAATTAAATATAACCTTCTTAGATTGATTAAACTGTAGACTGTTTTGGTGCATACAAAAATCCGGGTAATAATCTTAATTTTCCCATCAAACCTAAGTCAAAACCGGTAATAAACCTCTAGTATTGCGGTTTGGTTTTAATGATTTATTTTCTTGTTTTAGAGAGTATCATAAACACACCTTATTTTTCTAAATATATCAAAAACACCCCGTCACCTTTAAAAAAAAAATAAAAAAAATCACTAACCTCCGTTATTGTAATGTAATATAAAAAATATATTATTTAACTCTTGCCGTATACAAATTTGATTATTCTTAGCCTCCGTCCATTCTTTCCATAAAAATTTATTTTCTGATTTTGGAAATTATAAACATAATTTCTGAATTTGGAAATAGGATTTTGAAAAGTAGGGTGGAGTGTAATTTCCATATATTTTATTTATTACAATATCTGCAATAAATAAGCTCTTTTTTATTATGCTGTGTAAATAATAATTGACCAAATTATTCAAGGAAAATTAAGTATAACCTTCTTAGATTGATTAAATTGTAGACTGTTTTGGGGCATACAAAAATCCGTGTAATAATCTTAATTTTCCCATCAAACCTAAGTCAAAACCGGTAATAAACCTCTAGTATTGCGGTTTGGTTTTAATGATTTATTTTCTTGTTTTAGAGAGTATCATAAACACACCTTATTTTTCTAAATATATCAAAAACACCCCGTCACCTTTCAAAAAAAAAAAAAAAAACATCACTAACCTCCGTTATTGTAATGTAATATAAAAAAAATATTATTTAACTCTTGCCGTATACAAATTTGATTATTCTTAGCCTCCGTCCATTCTTTCCATAAAAATGCATTTTTGAATAGTATATTGATGAAAAATGTGTGGTTAAAAAATAAGAATTTTTTTTAGATTTACGTGTAATATTATTTTATTGAAAATGTGTGGTTAAAATGATGTCAAAACAATGTTTAAGAAAGTTTTTTTTTCCCCCAAAGAATGTGGCTCAAACAGGGTCATAATTTTTTGCTAAAATAACTAGCAGCCAAAACGAGTAGTGTCATGTAGGAGTGCGATGACGCCGTTAAAAAATCATATGGACACTAGCTTGACCTGGTTTGAATTGCGATTAATCAACCATAATGAACTGATCATGCTAAACTTGAATTTTCAGCTCGATGACCCACAAAAACTAGTCTTGTTGGCTTGATTATTAAAAATAAAAGTTATATGTAAATTAATAGAGTTGTTGCGTTCTCTTTTAGTTCTTGATCCAAACGACTCGTTCTTTCTAAATTTTAATTTTTTTTAACAATCGATTTATCAACTATAAATACTCATTTTTCTTCTATACTTTCCATAAAATCTCCCACCTCTCACACATGAGTTGCACTATTGATAGGTTCGTGGCTTGGTCCAGTCCTCAAATTTAAAGGGGGTTTTGAACTTTATTTTTAAACAGGCCAATTCTGGTCCACAATAACTTAAGTGGATCTGATTGCACGCGGGTTTGTTTATACTGACCCACTCATTTTGATACAACGTCCATTAGAAAGGGCAAAAAATAATAATAATAATATATATATATATATATATATATATATATCTATTCCGACCAAGGAAAAATACGAAAGAAAAAAAAAAAATCTAGTACAAAGACACGTACCCAGTTTCCTAACCACATCCAGTTTCTACTCCGACCAATCACAAAGCCACGCACCCAGTTTCCTAACCACATCCATTCCCTCTAAATTGCGTGCAATTCTTGCTCTCTCCCTTCAGTTTCAAACCCATCGAACAACAATAATCTAATTACGGGTATTTTATTCTATCTGATTTGTTTTGCTTATTGATAGCTTTAGTTGTATTATTATTTTCACGACAGCTGTTGTCAGTTCTCTAACTAAATTAGTATAATGTAGTTCTACCCACTTAAACCCAGAATCTTTGTTGGGTATTTGGGAAATTCAAGATAGAAATGAAATAACGCAATCCCTTGGCCATTTCCATTGTGTGTGTTTTGTGTATATGTTATTTGATATAATGAGAAGCTGAATATAAATCTGTTTATGTTCATTGATTTGTGACACTGGTTTGTGGAAATCCTTGAGATGGTAATTGTTTTAACTAATTGTTCCTTTTAACTTTTATAATGTATTCTTGTGATTTTGAGTCCCGAGACGAATTTTTTCACTTTAGATTCTGAGCTCAACTTTACAATTCGAATTTCTAAGAATTTTGATTTATGACTATGGTTTGAAATTTAAGCACATATACGGTATGACAATACCCCAAGTGTTAATTTAGTATCAAAATCAATTAAGTTCTACCGAGCAATTGAATCCGATTAAGACAAAAAAAAAAAAAAAAAATAGTACACGAATTTCAAGATATATTTGCTCAAATCTTGCCGGATGATATTAGAACCTATTAACCTCTAATGAGAAATTCGGTCCGATTAAAACTTAAAAAAATGAGCACACAAATTTCAAGATTGATTTGCTCAAACGAGCATCATCTTGCGGGATATGTTAAGGGCCACATCGAATAAAGATGAAATATAGACCAACATATAAGGGTTTGAACTACTTCTATTAGTAAGGTTGACATTTTAAGATGAAACTGAAAGTGTTAATAGTAAGAACGGATACTCGTAATAAAATAATCTTGTTTTTTCGTCATTTGTTTCTAATGCATATGTTATATATAGGACCAAGATGGCGGCATCATCGGCATGTGTAGTGGGAAGTGGTTTTTCTACACGAAGCGCTAGAACAGGTTTGTTCAAGGAAATATATGGCAGGCAGTTTATCCAATCCTCATGCATTCCATTGCTGAATAAGTTATCAAAAACAATAATTATAAAATCATCATTAGATGAAAAGAAACATGAAGGAAGAAGAGGCTTTCTCAAACTTTTGATTGGAAATGCTGGGGCTGCTGTACCTGCATTACTTGGCAGTGGGAAAGCTAATGCTGAGGATCAAGGGGTTTCGAACTCAAGGATGTCTTATTCTAGATTTTTGGAGTATTTGGATAAGGACAGAGTGAAAAGAGTTGATTTATATGAGAATGGAACCATAGCCATCGTTGAGGCTCTCTCTCCAGAATTGGGTAACCGTCTGCAGAGAGTCCGTGTGCAACTTCCTGGGCTCAGCCAGGAGCTCCTTCAGAAGTTTAGGGAAAAGAACATTGACTTTGCTGCTCACAATGCTCAAGAGGATTCTGGTTCTCTTTTATTCAATTTGATTGGAAATTTGGCCTTCCCATTAATCTTGATTGGTGGCCTGTTCCTTCTCTCTAGGCGGTCTTCAGGAGGAATGGGTGGCCCTGGTGGGCCTGGTTTTCCGCTAGCCTTTGGTCAGTCAAAAGCTAAGTTCCAAATGGAACCAAACACTGGGGTGACATTTGATGATGTTGCTGGGGTAGATGAAGCTAAACAAGATTTTATGGAGGTTGTGGAGTTCCTGAAAAAGCCTGAGAGGTTTACCGCAATTGGTGCTCGTATTCCTAAGGGGGTTCTTCTTATTGGTCCTCCAGGTACTGGTAAAAACCTTGCTAGCCAAGGCAATTGCTGGTGAAGCAGGAGTTCCATTTTTCTCAATTTCAGGTTCTGAATTTGTCGAGATGTTTGTTGGTGTTGGTGCATCACGAGTCCGTGATCTTCTTTTCAAGAAAGCCAAGGAGAATGCTCCCTGCATTGTATTTGTTGATGAAATTGATGCTGTTGGGCGTCAAAGAGGAACAGGAATTGGTGGAGGAAATGATGAACGGGAACAGACACTGAATCAGCTTTTAACAGAAATGGATGGATTTGAAGGAAACACTGGTATAATAGTACTTGCAGCAACTAACCGTGCAGATATTCTTGATTCGGCCTTATTGAGACCAGGAAGATTTGATAGACAGGTATATACACAATATGTGTCTCAAATCTCAATATTTTCATTTTGATTTATGAGAGATGCTTTATTTGTATTGCTGCTGCAGGTCTCAGTTGATGTCCCAGATGTTCGTGGAAGAACAGAAATCTTAAAGGTCCATGGCAGCAATAAGAAGTTTGATTCAGATGTATCTCTTGAAGTGGTTGCCATGAGGACACCTGGTTTTAGCGGAGCAGATCTTGCTAATCTCTTGAATGAGGCAGCTATACTAGCTGGTCGACGTGGGAAGACAGCAATCTCATCCAAAGAGATTGATGATTCAATTGACAGGATAGTTGCTGGAATGGAAGGGACGGTTATGACAGATGGCAAGAGCAAAAGTCTTGTGGCATACCATGAAGTTGGCCATGCTGTTTGTGGGTGAGTACCACAACTTTCTCTTATATCCGAAGGATGTAATAATTTAAATCATAATTAGGTTTCTCTGGGATCAGATAATATCAAACTTTATTGTACAACTCCTTGCAATATACATAAGTAGGAACCTAATGGTGAAATTATGCTTATTCTTACCCATGTTTTATAAACTTGTACTCTACCAAATCATGTGCATTATCATGAGCATCTAATGTTGTTTTACATAGTCTAGGTGTGCTGCGTCATTGAAAGCTTACGAGTGAGAATTGCTGTGGTCAAACACATACTTGCTATCTTCAATAAACAGGAGTCAAGCTCATATACACGGCAAATTTATAGCTAAATGTTTTAGATAAAAAATTAGTAATTCAAAGGGTTTTTCCTCTACTGGGCTTCATTCTGCAATATGCTGCAATATACATAATATGATTGGGCAAGTTTGCTTGAATCTCTGCTGTTGGATTTTACACAGATGTGCAAAATTTTGCCTAGTAAACTTTTGTTTGTTATACTTTATGGTCAGACTCTGAATTTTCTGATTTTTATTTTTCTTTAGTTTCTGTCGTTGCAATTTGGGCTTGTAGTAGCCTAGTAGGTATTGCAATTGTCATTAAAGATCTTTCGTAAGTACTTTTGGGATTTCTAGTGCCTCTTTCATGTCAGACATATTTGCCTTTAATTAATCTTTAAGCAGAGTTCCTGACTGTCCTAGGATTTATGGATTTCTCAGTCAACCACATCACATTCGTTTATTAGGAGGTGGATTCTTCTTTAACATTGTTATATTTTCCTGTCAAAAAAATATTTCCTAACATAATGAGCTTAGTGATGACTTTTAACTGAAATTTTGTGGATGTTCGCTGATTATCCTCTTAATTAATTCAAAAGAATTTGGAAAGAGTGTAATGCATCTTTTTGTATAGTTGTATTGAAGGTATATTTATGATGAAAATACAACACTAAAGATAAAATTATATCTATCCTACAAAGACAATTTTTTATCCATCGTGCTTCCTTTGTTACCTGAATGTTGTTCAAGATTGTTTGTGTAGGTTTACAACCGAGTTTGAACATAAATTGGAATGATGCATATGCTTAAATTAAAAACAATAATGAAGCCCTCAGACTGAATTTTCATTCTTTGGGTTCTTCCTTATCTGGGATGGAAAATAGCAAGCTTTTCAGTGATCCTTGTGCTTCATTAGTTTATTTATCTAATGCTTTTGGTGGAACTTCTTGGTATGCAGAACTCTCACTCCAGGGCATGATGCTGTTCAAAAAGTGACCTTAGTACCACGTGGTCAGGCTCGAGGTTTGACCTGGTTCATTCCTGCAGACGACCGAACCTTGATATCCAAGCAACAACTCTTTGCCAGAATTGTTGGTGGGCTTGGTGGAAGAGCTGCTGAAGAAGTTATTTTCGGTGAGCCTGAGGTCACAACAGGTGCAGCTGGTGATTTGCAACAAATCACTGGTTTGGCCAAACAGGTAATTATTGTTTTTTATTTCAAATGCAATCTAAACTCTAGAGTCTGCTAGGGAGTCTTTTTTTTTTTTTTTTTTTCCCACCTGTTTTGGATGCACCTTTTACTAGGGGTTGGGAAAATCGATGCTTGCTTTTTTTTTTTTTGGCACCGGCTTTGGATGATTAAGAAATCACCCAAAATCGGTATAGTGTAATTTTGACCTGATCTTTAAACACACCAAATCGACAGATTTTGGCAGTTTTTCATATTCTCTTCTAATTTTACCCTTTATAAAATAATTATTTTCGGCCAATATATTTTGCTCAAAACTAGCATGTAAATAAAAATATATAAACTAAAATAATTTTTTCTATGCAAAAAATTTACTTATAAGTAAAATAAGATTAAAAATCACTTTTATATATAAAAAAAAAATAATAAATAAAAAAATTTATAAATAAAAATACTACTAATAAGACAAAAAAATCACTTATAAAATATAAAAAGTTACTTAGAAGTCAAAAATTAACTTAAAAATTATTTAAGTATACAAAATTAACTTATAATTGTAAAGTTTACTTATAAGTGAATAAACTAACTTAAAATTTTAATTAAATATTATTAACTTATATGTAAAAATAAAAATAAAAAATATCTTAAGTAAAACATCGCTTGTGAGTGAAAAAATTTCATACAAGAAACTCAATGTCACTTAAGGGTCCGTTTGATAGAAAGATGGAAAATGGATGGTAAATAAAATGTTTGGCAGGGAGGTGATTTGCCTAGAATTTGTTTTAGAGGGAATTGTAATTAATGGTGTTTGATTGGTATAATTTTTCACTTAATCCGTTTGGCTTTGTTTTTCATGCAAATGGTTATTTTTTGGGATAAATTTTTTTACAATATGTATTAAAATTTGTTTGGATTGCCAAAAAGTAAAAAATAAATAAATAAATAAATAAATATATATATATATATATTTTCATGAATTTTTGGTGTTCGTTTGACTTTATTTTTCATACAAATTGTCAATTAAATTGATAAATTTTTTACCATTGTATTTAGAATATGTTTCCATTGCCAAAAAGGAAAAAAAAAAAAGGAAAAAAAAACACCCAACAAGGTGGAAAATAAATTCCCACCAAAATCATAAGAAAATATTTTCCTACTTTTGTGCTTCAAGGGATTGTACATTAGAAGTTGGTGGCAAACATTTTCCATGGCAAATTTGTCTAATCAAATAGCCAAAAGTAGGAAATAGGAAAATATTTTCCTAATTCCATGGCAAATTAAACGTATCAAACAGGGTAAACTTAGTGAAAATCTACAATGGCGTGTGGATGAAGCTCTCACTTTGGGTGAACCATTATAAATTTGTGTGTTTCTGTGTGTGCATTTCTGTTCTTGCTTTATTTCTTGTTGCTCTCCGAATTAGGTTTAATCCAGTAAAATGTACATATCTGTAGACTAAAGAAGAGGCATTCTCTTCCAATGAATAGCTACGAAGACCCTCCATACGTTGATTACTTCCATTTTATTATTTCTACTGAGGATCTGTGTTTCATTTGCAGATGGTGGTTACTTTTGGTATGTCCGAAATTGGCCCATGGTCTCTCATGGACTCATCGGCTCAAAGTGATGTCATCATGAGAATGATGGCCAGAAACTCGATGTCGGAAAAGCTTGCTGAAGATATCGATACTGCTGTGAAGAGGCTTTCAGATACGGCATATGAAATTGCATTGACCCACATACGGAACAACCGTGAAGCAATTGATAAGATAGTGGAAGTCCTTGTTGAGAAGGAAACAATGACTGGAGATGAATTCCGGGCAATTCTTTCCGAGTTTGTTGAAATTCCTGCTGAAAAACCGAGTTCCTCCTTCTAAAGCCTTCTCCAGTTGCTGTATAAATAGTACGTGTACACTGTAAAACTGAACCATACTTATTCCCTGTATAATATCATACATTTCTCCTTGTACCCATTTCCAATCCCTCCAGTCTTAAAGTTGGTATAAAAAATTTTGGGTTTTTGTCTTCGTATCTTGTTCTTTGACAAGTAACAAAAGCATATTGTACCAAATATTACAAAACAGTAAATGTAGTTTTTCTTAACTTTCTATGGCATATTCATCATAACCATGTTTGGTACGTCTAAATAAGACTGTACAATACACTTAACAAGATTTTAGATCGTCTCTCTTTGTTAATGTTATCTAATATTGTACGATGCATTGACCCCATTGAATGCTGTCAAATGACAGCTCGGGCATATCCTTCCTCCACAACAAAACTAAGAGAGTATGATCATTGAGAGGGAGGTTCTTTGCCTCAACATGCTCCCTCGAGATTGAGGTTCCATAAAAAAACGTCTAGTTTAATTTGTACTATGAAAAATTGAAGTTCTTCTTTTATACTAACTTGATCACAAACAAAATGATAAGTTAATGATATGCTTCATTTGAGATTGAAATATCACAGGTGTCTTTTATAATAATTCTCAGATGTATTTAGTTTACAAGGGAATATTTAATAATTTACTCTTTAAGTAATTTGCATGAAACCTAATCTTGAGTAATTTGTTTTTTAAGTAAATAAACAAGTTTTAATATATAGTTATTTTATTTTTTAAATTTGAATATAAATAAAAATACCGACTGTTTCACATTAACCTTGTGGATGTGCCCAATTTTGGTCACTAATGTTTTCCTTTTTGCCGTTGATTTAGCACTCAACTTTGGTTTGCTTACACTAACTTGTCAATAAAAACTAACCGCAATGTGAATGCGGAGGCATAAATTCAAGCGGCAAAATGTGTACACTAGCAAGAATAAGTTGCTATTATTTTACAAAGCCATTTTTACAAATTATCAACAGCAAAACTAGAATTTTAACCACAACGATATCTATTTGAAGTTTCCTCATAAACATAGTAGAAGGACGACACAATTTTAACAGGGTGGTAGTTATCTTCTGAGTTCATCCTGTCTAAAAATTCCGTCCCCCATATTCACATTTCGTTAGTTTCAATTGAGTGAAGTGATCGACCAGATGGACACCGGCTTCTTCCTTTACGGCTTCACCTAGCGTGCAAAGAAAGGTACAAATCTTACTTTGGTCTGTTCTGAGGTTAATTTAGCTTCAGTACCTAGAAACACTTGGTGGTTAGATTCTGGTTCTACTACTCACATAAGTGTTTCTATGCAGAGATATTTGAGCTGCCGAAAGCCAAATGATGGTGAAAGTTACATCTATGTGGGTGATGGCAAATCGGTGGAATTGATGTAATAGGCATTTTTTGGGTTATTATTAGAAATTGGTTATTATTTGGATTTGAAAGACGCATTAGTTGTACCGTCTTTTAGATGGAATTTGGGTTCTATTTGTTTTTTTGGACATATCTGGATATTATTGTTTATTTGGAAACAATCAGTTTAGTCTTTTATTAAATTCAAATGTTATTGGTACTGGTTTATTATCTGAATATGACAACTTATATTTGCTCGATATTGTTGCATCATATAATGAAACTCTGCATGTGAAATCACGTGGTACTAAACGCAAATTAAATAAAGAAAATTCAGCATATAGCATAAGCACTTATATTCTAAATAGAGTACCAACTAAGGTTGCTGCCAAAACACCTTATGAGGTTTGGACAGGCAGGATGGAGGGCTGGATGGGACTATGTGGCGAAGAAATTCACTACTACAGATCAAGGATGATTACTTCTATTGTTTTATCTTACAAACGATTTGCGGTCTACAAAGATTTGAAAATTATAGTTGGAGGTGTAACTATTGTCTGTTTTGATATACAGAGAAATTCAAGTTTCAATTGTGTGCCAAATATCGCGCCTGGCGTGCAAAGAAATGTACAAATCTTATTTTGGTCTGTTCTGAGGTTAATTTAGTTTCAGTATCTAGAAACACTTGGTGGTTAGATTCTGGTTCTACTACTCACATAAGTGTTTCTATGCAGGGATATTTGAGCTGCCGAAAGCCAAATGATAGTGAAAGTTACATCTATGTAGGTGATGGCAAATCAGTGGAAGTTGATGTAATAGGCATTTTTTGGGTTATTATTAGAAACTGGTTATTATTTGGATTTGAAAGACGCATTTGTTGTACCGTCTTTTAGATGGAATTTGGTTTCTATTTTTTTTGGACAAATCTGGATATTATTGTTCATTTGGAAACAATCAGTTTAGTCTTTCATTAAATTCAAATGTTATTGGTACTGGTTTATTATCTGAATATGACAACTTATATTTGCTCGATACTATTGCATCATATAATGAAACTCTGCATGTGAAATCACGTGGTACTAAACGCAAATTAAATAAAGAAAATTCAGCAAAATTATGGCATAAGCACTTATATTCTGGATAGAGTACCAACTAAGGTTGCTGCCAAAACACCTTATGAGCTTTGGACAGGCAGAATGCCTAGTCTAAAGCCACACTTAAGTCAATTTTTGAAACGAGAACTGCAACTTTTTTTGAAGATGTTGAGTTTAGGGGGAGAAATAAGGTTAGAGACATTGTTTTTTAGGAAGAAGTTGAGGAATGATCAGTTTCGATTTCTACTATTGCTTTTGACAATGTAGAGGTTCCTATATCTATCATTGATCAAGAAGCAATTCCAGAACCTCAACAAGACAATGTTTAAGAACCTTCCAGATGTACAAAATCAACAACCTCAATAACCAATATCTTTAAGGAGATCTACGAGAGAAAGGAAAAATGCTATTTCGAATAATTTCATAGTATTTCGCCAAGAACATGAGGAAAATAATGGAGTGATAGAAGTTGAGACATTGTCTTTGAGGAAGAAGTTGGGGAATGATCAGTTTCGATTCCTATTATTGCTTTTGACAATGTACAGGTTCCTATATCTATCATTGATCAAGAAGCAATTCCAGAACCTCAACAAGACAATGTTTAAGAACCTTCCAGATGTACAAACTCAACAACCTTAATAATTAATATCTTTAAGGAGATCCATGAGAGAAAGGAAAAATAATATTTCGGATAATTTCATAGTATTTCTCCAAGAACACGAGGAAAATAATGGAGTGATGGAAGATGATCTAATCAACTTCTATTAGGGTTCTAAAACTCAAAAGTGGATTGATGCCATGAATGAGGAGTATAAGTCTATGCAAGACAATAAAGTTTGAGATCTTGTCCCATTACTATAAAGTGCGAAACTTATTGGTTGCAAATGAATTTTTAAAACCAATAGGGATTCGAAAGATAATGTGGAAAGATATAAGACTCGTCTTGTGGCTAAAGACTTTACCCAAAAGGGAGGCATCAAGTAATTATCTCATTTGGTTTTGAGATAATTGTTGTTGATGATTGTGTGTATCACAAGTTCAGTGGGAGTAAGCATATTCTCCTGATTTTGTATGTTGATGACATACTGCTTGCCACTAATGATATAGGCATGTTGCACGAAACCAAGAGAATTTTATTAAGGAATTTTGAGATGAAAGATCTTGGTGACGCCTCTTTTGTATTAGGAATTCAAATACATCGGGATTGCTCTCGAGGTATTCTTGGATTGTCACAAAAGAGTTATATCGATAAAGTACTTGAGAGGTTTAGCATGCAAGACTGTAAATCAGGTGACACCTCTGTCGCTAAGGGAGACAAATTTAGTCTTATACAATGCCCGCAAAATGACCTTGAAGTTAAGGAAAATGCAGAAGATTCCATGTACATCAGCTGTTGGGAATCTTATGTACGCTCAAGTTTGTACACGTCCAGACATAACATTCATTATTGGAATGCTGGGTAGATATTTAAGCAACCCTAGGATGGATCATTAGAAAGCAATCAAAAGAGTTATAAGGTATTTAAAGAGAACAAAATGATTACATGCTCACATACATCAGATCGGATCAATTAGAGATCATAAGGTAATCTGATTCTGATTTTTATTGGATGCCAATACGGTAGTAGATCCCTACCATGGCAGTAGAGTTTGTAGCATGCTATAAAGCATCTAACTATGGAATATGACTGCGAAATTTTGTCATCGGGCTGCACATTCTGAATGGCGTAGAAAGACAACTAAAGTTACATTGTAACAATAACTCAGCAGTTTTGTATTCCAATAACAACAGGAGCTCATCTAAGTCAAAACACATTGACATTAAGTTCCTGGTTGTGAAGGAAAGAGTACAGAATGGACAGATTTTCATAGAGCACATTGGGACAAACTCTATAATTGCGGATTCGCTTACTATGGGATTGACACCTAAGGTCTTTCATGAGCACACTGCTCGTATGGGTGTTGCATATCATGAGGATATCATATTTTAGTGGGAGTTTGTATTTTCAGTGCTTTATGTATTGGACACATTTGTGCATTTGGATAATTTTCTGTACAGAAATAAAGTATTCAGTTCATTTCACTCTGTCGTTAAGTTTAGTATTGATCTCACTAAAGAAATAAAGTTGGACTAGTTGGAAATAGGCATGTTTAAGATCACATTACATGTAATTTTCATGTTACACATCCATACTTGATCTATGTTGTTGAATATGTTGGTGTGGTGATCATTGATGGGTTTGGTTACCAATATAAGTGTAATGAAGGCCGCTTTGATCTCATGCTGACATTGTAGATGAATCAGATTGTAACTAAGGGGATGTTTCAAGACAAGATAGCATTTAGTGCGCACTTAAAGTTATACAATATAATTGTTTCGGATTACTCATATAGCCCAAGCGAGAGATTGTTGGATTTAATTTCTTATGTGGACTACATGGTTAAACACAATTGTATTGGACTATCTTATATTCTTAGGGCCAATCAAGTAATCTAATTATTGGGCACTAGAAACATCTAAACGGTATGGACTTTGCAATGTGTAGAGACCGGACTCTAATCCATTAGGGTTGATGGAAACCTAATCGACTAGTACTTAAAGAAATATTATGTGGTTATTGTCCCCAAACCAACTTATCAATTATTCCTGTAATCTCTACTGCATCCATCTCAGAGAGAAATCAATCAGACACTAAGGACATTTGGCTGTGGAAGATCTTAACCCACTCAAGAAATCAAACACATGGATCAAGGAATGCTTCCGCTTATTATTGTTATTCTCATTGATTAAATATGGATGGTTTAATTCATAAATCTAGCAGCCGGGGCTAAAATCGGAGCAAATCAAGGTGCGTTTGGAGGACGGCAACACATTGGTGGTGAGCGGCGAACGACGGAGAGAGAAAGAGGGAGTGAAATTTGTGAGGATAGAAAGGAGTTTTGGAAAATTGTTGAAGAAATTTGTGTTGCCGGAAAATGTGAATACATAAAGCATTTCTGCTTTTTATGAAGTTGGGGTGCTGACTATTATTGCGGAGAAGAAGCCGCCGTCGGAGCCAAAGAAACCAAAGGTGATTGAAGTTAAGGGAGGGGCAGAAGGCGGTGGCCGGCAGGATTGGCATGAAACTGAAGAGTCATGGGGAAGATCTGAAAAATGCATGAGGTTTTTGTACCATGACTTTGATTTTAACATTAATTCCACTATCTTGTTCTTTTCAATGTTTGATGTTCATTTGTGTTCAAGTTAAGTAATTATGTCAATATGCAAGCTTCTCTTTCTCTACGATTTTGCCTTTGTTGTCACTACGATTGTTCAATAGAATGTGTGAATGAAAAAAATTATTTAGTGGGATTCCAGATTTCCATATCAGTGCGTGTGTGGTTTGGGGTGGGGTTAGGGATGGAGTTATAGGCTATTATTGTATTTAACATGATGGAGGGCTGGATGGGACTATGTGGCGAAGAAATTCACTACTAGAGATCAGGAACGATTACTTCTATTGTTTTATCCTATAGGCGATTTGCGGACTATAAAGCTTTGAAAATTGTAGTTGGAAGTGTAACTATTGTTGGGACACAAACAGTTGCACAAGGGGATGACACTGATGCAAGAAGTTTTGAGGCAAAGAAATAATAGCAAATTGAGATTTAATAGATGACTGATTGTGAGGCATTTATACGTATTAATAATAAAAAATGCCATTTATATCAGCCATCATCCCTTTCTCTGTTTCTTTGTTGTCCAGATAATGTGTAGAAACGTGAGAATTATACTTCAATTTCAGTCTCAGATCAGATTAACCCCTTTGAATTAGCCAATCTTACAGGATCAATCAAGCAGGCTGGTTGGGAAGGGGCAGAATAGGGTTCTACTGGAAACTATGAAATTTTTAGTTTTCGCCATTAGAAAAGCCCCTTCGATTTCTTTGGGAACTCTTCACAGTCTCCTTGTGGGACAAGGCATAGTCTTTCACAATGTTCGTTAAATGCGTATTTAAATTGGCTTTAACGAATTAAAAATAGTTTGTCAATTGATTCAACAAAAAAATTGTACATTAAAATTTAGATTTAAGTCAACATTAATTTAATCTCACATTTTATAGGATCTACAATTTTTTAAACACGCATTCTATTATTTTCATCAAAATTTACTAAAATTCTAATTTTTATCTAACCTAAATAAGAGTCTTGAGTTCTCTCATTCGAGTCCATGATAGGAATTAAATTTAAATTAAAGTTAACAATTAATTTTAATTATATATTTCACAAGATCTAACCTTTTTTTCCTGATGACTCAGGTGTCTGAATTTCGTCCGATTAATCCTAAAGAGTGACGACATTCTTTCCTGATTCGTCATCCGAGTAAATTCGGATGCGATCACAGCCATAGACATTTGGAATGCGATTCCCATCCCTGTGAACTTCCCTTTACGATGTGTGAACATGATCTCCAAAAGGATGACAAAACGCACCATAACTTTGCCTCCATGGAACAGATGTCTTCCAACGTAAATGTTGTCTTTCAGTTGTCGCGGGAATTCGAACATCAGATACTCTGTAAAGAATTCTCCTATTTTATCACTGCACCATTCACATGGGACAGATTTAACCTTTTTATCACACATTATTAATTTTTATCAAAATCTACTATAAATTTAATTTTAAACCCCATCAAACGACTAAATGAAATTTCATTCTAACGTTAGTAAATATATTGTGTCATTTCGTCACTTGATCCCAAAGTGTTAGCTGATACTGGTAAGGAATTAATCTATGTAGAGATGGTCGTGGTTTAGATGATCGGGAAAACTTATCTATTACTGAATGAAGTAATGATTCATTTTTAATGCATTTGACAAGTGAAATTATAGTTGAACAGTGAGGACTAAGGCATGCTATTTTAATAGCTAGACACTAATCAATTATTTAGGCAATAAGTGAGGACCAGTACTACAATTTCCCGACGTTCCAAGAAATTTCAAAGAGATAGTCAACCAGCCAACGAACATTCTGGTTCTTTAAAGTTCCGGACTTCCGTAGAAAAAAAAATAACAGAACCTCCTAGAAACCTGTCCCTCTTCTTCTTTAACCCTCTGGAAACTTCTTTCTTCCTCTACCCCACTCCCTATATATTACCCCAAACGCCCACTCAACCACCATCATCAAGAAAATCTTTCTAAAGATCATTAACTCATCCAAATTATAAGTTTTACAATACAAGAAAAAATGGATTTAAGGCTAATGGGATTTGACACCCCACTTTTCCACACCCTCCATCACCTGATGGACGCGGCTGATGATGGCGAGAACAAGTCCATGAGTGCACCAACAAGAACCTACGTCCGAGATGCCAAGGCCATGGCGGCAACGCCGGCCGACATCAAAGAGTTCCCGAATTCTTACGCCTTCATTGTCGACATGCCAGGACTGAAGTCCGGCGACATCAAAGTGCAGGTGGAGGATGACAATGTGCTGCTGATATCTGGGGAGAGGAAAAGAGAGGAGGAAAAAGAGGGGGCAAAGTATGTAAGAATGGAGAGGAGAGTTGGGAAATTTATGAGGAAATTTGTGCTGCCTGAAAATGCAAATACTAATGCAATTTCTGCTGTTTGTCAAGATGGGGTCTTGACTGTGACTGTTCAGAAATTGCCTCCTCCTGAGCCCAAGAAACCCAAGACTGTTGAGGTTATAGTCGGTTGAAATGCAATGGAATAATTAGTGTTGCAAGGGGAAGTAATGTGTTTTTATGTTTTAAAAAAGTTTTTTTTTTGGTAAAAAATTGCAGTGTGTAAGTTGATGGATATGTATCTATCAACTGTTGAGTGGGATTATTGTATGTTTGCATCTTTATATCGCTATGTACCTCTATGTTTCTTGGTGAGTATCCAGGCAAATTCATCTCCTTCTCTTAATTTTGAAAAGAATTTTCAGAGTTTGTTTGGTCTTTGGCCAACCGTTAGCCGTATGTGCTATTGTTGAGTTCAATTTTATTTTTGAAGCTGTAGCAAAAAGAAATTTAGGCCTACTCCTAAATTAAATGGAGGGATGAATTTCCAGAGACATCACGAAGACAAAAGAAATAAGCTTTAAAAGTATCGAAATCTATTCCCTCTTACACACGAGCCAAAAAAATATTAATTTAAATTAATTTTTGGACGGACAGCATGATTAATTAAATAGAACTCCATGAAATTAAAGTCTTCTATTCAAGATGATCTAATGCATTACAACAGAAGCTAAATTCATACTCGAATTGGCGAGTGTGAGAGGTTGCTTGACAACGGTTGTGCCTATTTTTCTGTGTTCCACGTCCGCAACTGAAAACGCCAATCTTCACATGTATCAAGCCAGCAATAAAACTAAAATAAGCCATTGAGTTCTCAACTCTTACGAGGAAAGTGTATACCACCATTTTCCAAGCATTCTAGCAATAAGATAGTTTACACGTTTCTTTTTCCTCCTAAATTTTGTATCTGTACTTTTCTCTACAGTTTTCGTAAGCTGTTCTAATCGATGCTTATTCTTCCTAACAAACAGAGCAATAAAGAAGCCTTCTTTGTCTTCAACCAGATTCGTCCGAAGCAAATGTTGGGCTGAACACAAGAAAATCAACACAAAGCAAACATTCGACTAAAGTTAAAAAGTTAAGTTACCAGTTATAACATGTAAATTAAGTAATTCTTTTCATTGATCACATTGGAAAAACCCCCCCAAATAAGAATAATTCTTATAAGAAAAAGTAATTTATCCAATCATGTTGGAAAACAAAAGGGTACTTAGAAGTAACTTTTAATCGTATTTAAGCTTAGCAAACTTACATCCATCAAAAGTTGGAAGTCCGCGTTGAGGCCACTGAGGAAAGGTTGTCGCCAGTTGAAAACCATGAGTTGAAGCAAAAGGCAGAACTGAGTTGACAACATCTTCATTCTCAATTTGATTTATAGAGCAAGTACTGTAAACAATTCTCTCGACTGCAGGGACTGCAAGAATTGTATACAAATATAATTCATTCTCCAGCAAAAGTAATATCATATAATCAACTCTTTAAATGGAAAACAAATATATCAAAAGGAATGTTGTCAATTGAACGTAGGGTGTTTAAGATACTCGTTAGAACAACAAACAATTGCGAGTTTGAAATATATATGTTTAATAGCATAGAAAAATTATTGTTCAAAAACTTTGTCCACAGTCAGGAAATTCAACCTTCGAAGGTTACATAGAAGAAACAGCGATTGCATCAATCATTCAACAATTTAATAGACTTACAACATAAAGCATGCTCCAGAGCCTTCTTCTGAAAAGCAGCAAGCTTTCTAAGCCGAATCATGTTACTGGGATCGGGATCACCTTTCCAGAAAGGATATAGAGTGAGAAGTTATCACACAAATAAACACTTGTTCACACAAACCACCGACTTGTTCGTTTGGAGTATAAAGATACAAATGAACCCAGAAACTGCACTTAAATTTAATAGTCAATTAAAGCCTAAAAATGAATATGAATGCATGTGTGCATGGGGCAAAATACTATTTTTTTTTCCCAACCTCGTAAAAATAGAAACATAAAAAAATTAAATATTGAAGTTAAAATCAAGAAAAGCTTCGATTTGTTCTATTACAACGAGTACTGGAAAGTGCCAATCCGATAACAGATTTCAGCAAAGATGGAGCAAGGTCCCAGACAAAAGCATGTGCTTAACCACTTCATGATGAATTTGCATTCGTCAGCAAAAGTACGAAGTGGCATGGACTTCTAATCCAAATCAAAAGATATAGAGGGAAACCTATGTACGACAAATTTCGTATTAAAATACAGATGTATTTTTGAGAATTATAGTAGAGGTTGATCTTATTGTGATTGCACAACTGTACGATCCTCTGACTACTGATGTGAGAGTTTGAAATCAAGGGGCTACGTGATTTGGATCCTGGACTTAAGGTTTGTTTGAGATTTGACTTGTAGTGGATTTGGCTTGATTGACGGTTGGACTTCGAGACCTGGATTTGAACTTCGGGACTTTGGACTTGAATTCACTTTGATTTGAAGAAGACTTTAATCTTTTGAATTTATCATGTACTTGCTTTAATTTGAAGAAGAATTTAGGCCCCCGTTCTCTTTGTCATTTTCAAGCCGTTTTCTGTTTTCGATTTTTCAAAACACTAAAAACGTGTTCTTTTTTCCATTTTCAAAAACGAATTTTTGAAAACACAGAAAAAATTTGTGAAGAAAACACAAAACGCCGAAATCCCGATTTGAGCGTTTTCTTCACAAAACACGCTATTTTATACAAAACACGGGAAACGGACTATTCCCGTGTCTGTCTCTCTCTCTCTCTCTCACACACACACACACGTCTTCTCTATCTCACACCAATTTCCACCACTTCAAACTGAAATTGGGTCGGATCCATTACTAGGCAAGGTGCATTAGAGACAGACGATGTCGATCCTTGTGTTCCGCCACCATTTTTCATTTTCTTGATGGGTTTCTATTTGTGAGATAAGTTTTGGGTTGAATCTTGATTTTTTTGTTAGTTTTGGATTATAATTAATCTGAGAGTAAATATGGGTCAGGAGGTGGTGGTGATGGTGGGCACAGCAGCGCCAGCGGCAGGGATGGGGGGCCCCCACCGACATCTATGGCCCCTGGGTTCAGGTTTCATCCTACAGATGAGGAGTTGGTGAGGTACTACTGAGGAGGAAGGCCTGTGGAAAGCCCTTTCGATTTCAAGCTGTAACTGAAATTGATGTCTACAAATCTGAGCCATGGGAGCTAGCTGGTATAAATATACATACATAAATGCATGATTATACTTGAAAACATATAATTGGTGCGGAGTGTTTTTTTATTTAATAATTTGGGACGGAGAAATATGAAGTCTACTCTCCCAACCAGTTTATTGCTTTTCTTGTGCTCTAAATAAATTTCTTTTATTTGATTTGAACCCAATGGCAAAATGATGAGATGGAACCTCATTTTACGCGGCATGCCAAAAAAGCACATATTCTCTTCTTTGTATCAATGAAAACTTGTCTTTTTTGCCTACTTGGTTCTTTCGTTAATCTTTGAAGTATTAATTGTTTTGCTAGCACAAAAAGGTCAACACACTGTAAAACAATGGCTACCGTATTGGATGCTAATTAATGTAGAGTTAAAGCTCGGTAGTTTATGTGGTTAATGGTAATACCAGGAAGCCGCATCTTCGTTTCTCTTAGCTCTTGTAGCAGTGTATGAAGAATGTGATGATGACAAAATATGTATTTTTTTTAGATAGAACATAGAAATAGGACAAAACATTTGAATTAAACGAGACAATTTTAGCAATGCTACTTCATTAATTTTTTCTTCAATCGATTAATATTAAACCATTAAAAATAATTGAATAATCAGATTTCTTGAATATAATATTATAAAAAAAAAAAATTTTCAAAATTGCAAAGTAAACGCGTTTTCCAGTTTTATGTTTTGAGAAACAATTTTTCAAAATGACAAAAAGAATGCATTTTCAGCAATTTCAAAACAGACACTCAAAACACAAAACACAAAACGAATTTAAATCTCAAAACACAAAACTGAAACACGAAGAGAACGGCCCCTTGATCTTCTAAGTGTTTCTCAAACTTAGTTTATATTTTCACTTCTTCCAAACTTTGAAATTTCTCCTACGCTTGTGATTTTTCTCATGGACCTTTTCTTGTGATCTTTTATGGACCTTTAGTCAAATTTATTTATAGAAAAAGTTGATAACCAATTTCTCATAAACACCCAATTATCTTTAATTAAAAAATAATAATAATTAGATAATTATGGATTAAGTATGCTGAGCCTCTTCCATGGGCTTTTATGTTTGGAATTCTTTGAAGAGGGCTTTACTAACTTCAATTTTAATAGAGTCAAGTGGGCTAATTATTTGAAATCAACCCATTCCTTTTTCTTTTAATGTCTACACCCTTTTATGAAAAGCGGATATTTCCAATTACAAGTAAATGTGAATGCGAAATATTTACAATTAGAGTGTGTTTTATTGTCTTTAATTTCCATAAAAAAATGTCATTTTCATCAAAATTCCTACATGTTAGATTGACAATTTTTTCAACTATTGGTCACGTAACCATATCTTTGTAGCTTTTATTTTTCAGGTAATTCACACTCTATTTCACTCTCTCATCTACCCACCAATAAAAAAAGGACAAGTATAATATTTTCTTGGTTGAAAACTAAATCAATCAAGCACATTTGAATAATAATTTACATACAAATAAGTTCTAATTAAATTTATTTTATTTTCATGCAAATTTCATGCTCGCAATCAAGCAAAATGGAGTGATGAGGCAAAAGTTAAAAAATATGTTGCATGAATGTAAAAGGGAACAACTAAGGATAGAAGAGACCAAAAGTCACCTGCACTATATGATGGGAGCAGATGATCTAATCTATCGACAACCGTCCCAGATCCAGAACATGATGGATCTAAAAGTATAGCACGAACCTGGAAGAAGAGTTTTATTTTGTGAGCAATGATATATCCAAATGTCAAAGCAACTCTAGAGAACGAGAGATTAAACAACTCGTTTCACTAAATCAAATTACACGAGTGAAAAAGAAGTATTAAATATGTCCCTAACCGGAGAAAGGGCGTAGAAGTGATGGCATACTGGGACAGCAAATTTTATGGTGGCAAGTAAAAGTATTAAATGGTTTCATATGAAAAGTACGGTAACTGGGAAGAGAAGACGAAACTTTACGTTCTTAATGCTACTTGAAAATATTTTCTAAGGGGAAAAAAGTTCTAGAGTCATCTAATAATTGATCCCTTAAAACTTGAGGGGAGATTGAAAATATCTAGCCAGTAAGCAGGGTTAGGATGTAACTTAAAAAGCCAGGCAATATATCAAGTAGACAAGCACTAGTGTATCATTGGCTTCTTTTCATTGTTACCCATAATAGTAGGAAGAGTTTTCAAGCATTTGCCAGTTTACTAACATCTCAAAGAAGCACGGTTGCTTTTTTTTCTTTTATTTGAAGATCATACACCCTTATGGCCTTATAGAAGCATCATAGTCGAACCATCCTCTTTACTTGATCAACTGTCCTGATATTCTCAGTCATTATTACAGTGTGATTCACAAATAGAACAAGAACCCAGTCTTTAATTCCAGAGTTTTCTTCCATCTAACATTTAGCAGCGTAATATTGTCCAAATGCTCCACAGGACATCAGAGGATTCTCAGTAACTTTTATTCGTTAATTTACAGTTTTTCCACCAGAAATTTCACTTTCATCATACTTATTGATCATGATCAAGCAAACATATAAAAAAGGGAAGACAGGAGATGGCAGTGGATAGGGGAGAGAGTCAATAAAAATAAGATCCAACTACGATACCTTTGAATATGAAGGATCTTCAGGATTGAGGTTCAAGAAGTCGTCATGCTTAACTTTCACATCTAGGCCCAGTTAAGTATAGTTATTATATTATAACAAATTCAATACGCTAGTTAGGAAGAAATAACAATCAGTTAGCATAACATACTATTAAGGGTGTTAGACAGCATTGAAACAAAGACGACGAATACATAGCAACAGTCACTTAGGACTTCCAAATCATCAAAACGTGTAAAAATATATCTATAAAAAGGAATAGGCATAGATATCAAACAAGAACTTGTCAAATCTATCTGTTTACCGTTAATTCAGAAATGCGGAAGCATCAGAAAGATTTTCAAAGGATACTAGTGGCCCCAGCCAGTTTAACATTATCTTCCAGGTGCTGAACCCTTTCTTTATTGAGTTCACAAGCTATAATCTTCCCCTTTCCCTTCATGAGAGCGGCTAGGTGAACTGTTTTGTTTCCTGGAGCTGCGCAGGCATCAATGACCTTCAGAAGCACAGTTTGATTTAACTTAAGTAATTGCAATTTAAATCACTGGGAAAACCATATCATCCTTTCTAATTAATTTACCTCCCATCCTGGTTTGGGCCCAAGAGCTAATGCAACCATGGAACTTGCCTTGCCCTAAGTTAAAAATGGCATTGTCACAAATTAGGGGAAGCATCGAAGATTCAAAATCTAAGGAAGGACATTTCTGGATCTAATAATTTTTTCTTCTTCACACCAAGTATATTATATTAAGACATAAGCCTCGTGCAGACTATAGAATACCTGCATAAAAACACTTCCATTTTTCACCAGTGGATGATTGTGCAAATCAGCACCTGGTGGGAGTATCAACAAGCCAAGCACGGTGTCATCCTCCCGAACCTAATTGATATAGGTAAGAGTCACAACCACTCCATGGTTAAACAAAAGATGAGGCTACATAAAAGAATCGCAGCTAAATGCTTGACGAAGTTCATTGAAAGGATCGTGTTAAGTATCCTAAACATATCATAGAGTAATTAAACAAAATTGTTAACATCAGATACTATTGACAAGATAAAGTTCCATACAGTGTATCAGTATACCATGATTTATATGCTGCCAAATTATAGCCTCTCCATATTTAAAGCTCTCGCTAATGACTCTTTTCACTCACTATCTCATTATCTGGTAACTTGAAAGTACTCCAAAAGCTAATAACAATGAGGGGCTCTCGACATACATAAAACAATTAAGTATTACATGTGCCAATACCCAAACCATGGGAAAAGCAATTCACGACCACATAGTGGAAGGAAAGACATGTCATTAAAGTGAAAAAAACAAAAGTCAAAATCAAAATCTAAGATCAATATTGTATGAAGTGTACTTGTATAAGTTGAACAGCATACCTCATACTGTTTCCTCAACTCAAGCAAGACCGATTTCACATCCATCTTCAGAGTATTTACGCGTACATAACGAGGTTTTGGTACATCTGCAGGACATGGACAACTTAAGATCTGAAAAACTTCCATACAGTAAATAATATACTGCACTTGCCCCTCACTGGTCAATGTCCAGATAATTTAATACACAATTTTTTTTTTGGAGGGGCCCAATCATTTAGCTTATAAATAAATGTAAGCTGGGGCTGCACCAGACTGATGAATATCAGGATTCAGCTACCACGATAATGCAAGAGCACCAAATCCATAATTAAGTTTGAGAAGAATTCAGGCAAGAATTCTGGGTCATCTAAGGTAAGGGTTTCTTGTTCGAACTTTTTTCCTTCATTGGGGTAAAGTAAAGGTTGGAGGGAGACTATGCATTCCTCTAATCCTCTCAATTTTTTGTGTGTGTCCGCATTGTGGCTTCAAACCTGTGCTGCTTTGTGTCAATATTTATCTTCGTCCGTGATTCTTCACTGTTTTCAAGATGTTTCCTTGTTTCTTGGTTCAAGCGATATCTAAACATTGCAAAATCACTCTTCTTCCTCCGACCTAAAATTTATCTATGTAACTTTCTGAAACATGCATAAAATATATTTCTACATCAACATTGACCATAAACATGATATATTTTGATAACTGTAGCAAGAATAGAGATGTTCACAGCTTATAGTTATTTTTTTATTTTTTTTTTAGTAGAAGTTTCATATTAAATGTTATTAAGCCAATTGGGTTGTATGGGAGTCGACATGTTTACCAGAAGCAGGAAAGGAGCTGGAAGAAAGGAAAGATGTCATCAAGTCTTTTACGTCTTTCACTCCCTTAAACTTTAAAATCTGTGCCAGAGCTGACTGTAATGCATCTTTTTTTAGCAGTAGAAACTTTTCTGCATCACCAACTAATGAGCCCTCCTACAGGGAGAAACTAAACTGACATAAACAATATGGCAACAAAGACAGCCATAAAGAAACGCATATTACATACTCGAGCAAAAAACTTCTCTCTTTGGATTCTATTTTTTAACAAGGATGCAATGAGAAAAACACATTCTCTGTTTGGTTCAAAAAAATGAGGCAAATGCAGGTATACACATAATCAAAGGAAACGAAAGTTGACAGAAATGCAAGTATTTTCTTTAATTCTCAAGATATTCAACTACATTCAAAAAGTTTTAGGTTCGATTTCTATTTTGTTTCAAAAGAAAATTCAAGTTTTCCCTTAATTTGCTTTTCATTTCTTTTATGAGAGCCAAGATGCCTAAAGAAATTGAATCGAGAGACAACTAAATTATAGTCTTAACTAACTCACATCCACATTAAGGGAAAAAAAATCACCTGCCCAAAAAGAATGTCATATGTGATTATATATATTAACTCTCCTTGCCTCTGCAAAGGAAACAGCAAAATACATCTCAGTTCAGTAAGCAAATATATAGAATCTCAATTAAGAAACAATGAACTTGTCTCGTCTTCATGCATACAAAATTCAGTAGTGACTTAATGTTCTTACTTTCCACTTGCCACTAAGTACATTCGCAGCCACCAAAATATCCTTAATAATTGGGAGATCTGCAAACACAGATAGACCAAAGATAAAACATTTGGAAACTGATTAGAGAAAGCCCGAATTTTCAAGTGATAAAAATAACTTATCAACATTGCCTCTACTCTCTACTATCAAAGCAACTACTGATTCAAAACTTGTACACTAGGCATTATTGGTTATACACACTAGTTATCAAAGCATCTACCGATTCAAGACTTGTATACTGTGGAGTACCGTTTATGCATAACTACTTATCAAAGAAACTACATATTCAAAACTTGTACACTATGCATTAGTGGTTATTCATTACTAGCACAAATGCATAATAGCAACAAATGAAGTTTAGCTAGGAACGTTGCTAACTTACACTTGAGCGTTTGGCAAACCAATGCGTAGGTGGCTTTTTTGTTTCTGATTGAAGGACTGTAAACAAGGGACTTAATAGAACCGACGGCTCGGCGCCGAGCGTCGCCATGGAGAACGCTGCGCAAGACCTTAGCGGCTTCTCTTCTAGCGAAGTAAGCCGACCTATCGAGTCGCTTTACTTCCGGCTTCAGATTCTTCGCAGCTGAGTTTGAGATTACCTTCGGCTTCTTTGGATCCATGGGTCACTTCTATGAGTAACAGGAAGATGAGGGGAGAAGTAGGGTTCCCGAATTGTTCTGCGGACCGTACTTGAACCAAAATCGCTATTTTTTATTTATTTATTTATTTATTATTATTATTATTATATATATAATTTATTTTTTTATTTTTTTTGGGGATTAAGGTGTTCAAGCCTTAAGAAGTGGCCGTATTTTCCTCGTTCGCCACTTGAATAAATTCGAATGTGATCACAATTTTTACATACCTAAGTCGAACATTCGAGATGTGATTCTCTTCTCTATGAACCCCCTTTTACGATGTACGAATAAATTTTCGGAAAGATAACAAAGTGCATTATAATTTTACCTCAACAAAATATCATCTTTCAATATAAATGTTGCATTTTAACTGTCACAGGAATTCGAACATCTGATACTTCGTAAAGAACCCTCATTTCTTATGATTTTTGGAAAAAAATTCACATATAAAAGATTAAGCCCTTGTTTGACATTTATTAAAAATTTAATACACATTCTTCGCTTTTTTTTTTTTTTTAATCACATTTTTTAATAAAATGATATTATACGTAAATTGAAAATTTTTTCTTTCATTTTCAACTATCCATTCTCCAAAAAAATACTATTTCAAAACTTAGAATCTCAAATAATGGAGTGTCAAACGAGGGTTAAGTATGACCCATTTCAAAATTAAGAAATAATATTTATTATTTCAAAAATCGAATATTAATTAAAATTTATTTATAAAATAATTAATTAAATATATTAAGATCACAATATTATATAATTTATGGTTATAGTTATGTATTAGTCACAATTATGATTTATAGTCATAAATCACAAATTTTATAAGTCACAACTTTTTTTTTATCACAAATTTATCAAATTAATAGGTCATTGATTACAAATTATAAATTTTATAAATCACAACTTATTTCTTGATTACAAAGATCAAATTAATTGGTCACAAATTATCAAATGTCATAATTTAATAAATTTTTAGGCCACACATTATTTAGCCCTTGTTTGAGTTTCATTCTTATTAAGAAAATGAATTTTTGAATAGTGTATTAGTAGGTAATGTGTGGTTAGAAAGTAAAGAAAAGTTTTAAATTTACGTGTAATATTATTTTATAGAAAAATGTACGATTGAAGTGGGTCAAATCACTGTTGAAAATATATTTTTATGGAAAAAAAATTAGGCTCAAACAAGGACTTGTTGATCACAAATTATCTATTTCATTAGTCACACATTAATCAATTTATTGATCACAATTAATCAAATAATTGATCATAAACACATCAAATCATCACATCTCACCCACAACCACCGCTCCATCACCACCACGACCATCATCAACATCACCACCATCTCACCAACCGCAGCCAACATCACAATTACTATCTAAACACCACAAAAAAATCATATCCTAAATCATCGCAATCACTGCCACCATCACCAACAGCACCACACCCCAAACAACATTACTACCATTGCCAACACGTTGTCATCGTCAGCATCTCATTACCACTACGATGGTAGCATGAAAACCACCACACAAATAGATATAATCAAAGCTGGAGATAATGTCATCATTGTTGAAAATCACAGGAGCGTGAAAACCACGGCAAAATAGTTATAATCAAATTCAGAGATAACGTCGTCACTGTTGAAAACCACAGCAAAATGAAACCACCCCAAGCTGTTGCATCATGATGCCATCGCTCTCGGAACGATGCTGCCACGATGACATTGTGAGCATCATTACTGCAGTGACTCGAGTGGTATTGCGATCGTGTCGATGAGCGACGTTTGCCTCTGATGGTGGTTGGGTGTGGTAAAGAAAAAGAAGAGAGAATTGAAAGATGTAGAGAGAGAAATTGAGAGAGGAAAATAAATAGGGTTTGGGAGTGAAATATGTCAGGGTATAGGTAGGGTCAGTATATAGATTAATTTAATTTCAAAATATTATTATTAAAATTAAAATGTTGAATATTGTAAAAAATTAAATATACTTAAAAAATTTGGTTCTATATAATTATCAATGTTTTAAAAATCGGTGGGTTAAGGGTCAAAGGGTTGAATCGGGGTCGACCCGTATGACAAATTAAATTTATTTTTAATTTTAGTTTACCAATTAAAAAAATATAATCCATATTTATTGATTAGATTTACTATAGTAATTTGTTTTATAACATCAAAAACTAGCAATTAATATGTCCAAAATAATTCAATTTGTTCAAATTTGTGATTATAATCTTGTTGAGACTATGATTTTTAATGAAAATAATAAAATAAACTAGCAAACACTTAGAATTGACAATTGACAAGTATCACACATTGAAATGTCACTAAAATATTGGAAGAGGACTGTTCTTTGAAAAGTTAGTATCCCACTGGAAGATTAAAAAAACATTCCAAGAGGAGTCATGGTTGATTTGGGCTTCTTATATAATAGGTGAGCCTATCAAGATAGTTAAAATATTTTTTTAAAAAAAAATTAATTTTACCCGAAAAAATCATGATCGATTTTCCGATTCATGGTTGAACCTATCGGATTAACGATTTTTGGGCCGATTTTCTATTATTTGGTTAACTAATGAAAATTGGACCGGATTTGAGGCCGATTCCTAGTTTTCCCGATTGAACATGCTGGTCCGATCCGATTTTTAGAACATTGATAATTATCACTTTTATTATTGACATGGTTAAAAAAAATATTAATATTTTTAGAACATTTATATAGCCCCCATTTGGTTTCCCTTTTTTCGCCATTAAAATAAAAAAATATAATCGTTATCCATCACATCCAGCCACCATATTTGACTTTACATCTCTTGTGTGGGACCCATAACGACTATATTTTTCATTCTCATTTTACAAAAAAATGTGTATTAAACGGGGCCATAATGTTTTACATACTCATAATATGGTGAGATATAATTATATCAGAATTTCTTCAATAAAAAAACTTCACACTCTCTTTTTGACGTATCATCTATACGTAAATCATTATGTAACTTCTTAAGCATTATTTTTTTCAAAAATCCCTACCAACATTAGGATCAGTCCAATCCAGATATTTTCTAGTGCAACTCTGTACTCCTTATCACTAATCCATTCTTCTTCTTCTTCTTTTTTTGAAAAATTAAGATAGAATTGAAAAATTAAATGCTCACTTTGATATTTTTGCAAATTATAAAATTAAATTATCTACGAGACAACACACAAATATGAATATTTCAGGTTTTACTCTTTGGAAACTCTTTTTGTAAATAACTCGGACAAATTAGGTAGTATTTAGAGGTGGTCGGGCTAGAAGCACGATCTACTTATCATGGTGGATGGATGAATTAACTCGTGCATTGGCTTGAACATGTCATCATTGATTTATTTTTTTAACGTGTTAAATTACTTCATTCTTCAATCATTCAACCGCTTATACAACATTAGCCAAGTCCAGTTGATAAGCCTAGAACTTCTATTTTTAAGTTTGATCGTGAATAAAGAGGTTGTTCACAAATATTAAATGATAAAATCAACATTTTTCTAAAATTAGAAAATGTGATGGGGGAGAAGAATTCGAGTAGGTTTTCTTGAAGAGATATAGCAAAAAATGGTCAACATGAATGGGTTATGAAAAATCCAACACTACATTATTTATGAATAATTCAATTTATTTAAGTCAAATTACTTATTATTATTATTATTTATTTATTTTTTGAAAATTGTCCAATTTTCGTCTCTTTTTTTTTTCCTCCTTTAAATTATTAGTAATTCAAATACTAATCTTAAGAGCGATATATAGACTTTGTAACGCGATTTGAATTATTAGTAATTCAATCACTAATCTTAAGCGCGATATATAGACTTTGCGACAAGATTTGACAACTCACAATTTTGTCTCGTTGCTTATTAGTTAGTCATGACAACAGTTGAGTAGTCATATGCAAGTTAAGTAACTTTTTATGCTAACTTATGCTAATTGAACGAGGAATTACGAATTTATTTGATAGAGATTAAAATTCAATTTTAATTAAAAATATAGCCGTTATACTTGACTTTCATCTCACGCATAAGACCCACTAACAGTTAGTTTTTCAATTAAAATATAATTTAAATCTCTACCATACACACTCGTACATAACAAATGAACAAAAAATAAAATTTACATTATGCCCGGTTTGATTAAAATTAGAATGTTCCTAAAAATCAAAGTCAAAATAAACAATTAATTTTAATCACACGTGTTATGAGATCTACAACTTTTATCAACCCTTCAATTACATATTTTACATTTTTTTTAATCAAAATTTATTCAACTCTTAGTTTGTGTATTAGGGTTTGTTTGTTGTAGATTTTGTAAAAGTGACAATTTTGAAAATTCCGTTGTTAAAATGTAGGAAAAAATTATGGATCTACATGAAAAATAATTTTATTGAGAGAATATGTAGTTGAAAGTATGTATAAAAAAATGAGTTTTATAGAATGTATACCAAATAGGGATTTATTATTCTTTCATATATTAATATTTTTTTGTTCTTTTGTTTATTGATGTACACGTTAAGTTGATGCAAACTAAAATAGAGCCTATTTGAACCTTATTTATTTATTTATTTTTACAAAGAATGCATTTTGAAATAATAGATTGAATTTGCATGTAATATTATTTAATGAAAGAATATATGGTTAAAAAGAGAGAGATAAAAATATATTTTAAAAATAATGAGATTAAACAAGTGCATAACGAAATAAAGGCTGCTATCAATACAATTCTTGTGGGTGGAATATTAAACAATGGAATAAATTAGGCAGGAATTATAAATAAAATAACCTATGGGACCATAATTTCACTATCAATAGAGATGGATTGTACGTGAAATTACGAAAATAATAGATAAAATGACATCAAGACTAGAAAATATCTATTGAATTAAAAATACAAAGAAACTGCAAATAATGGAAAAGAATGTGACAAGAGTCGACCGACTAACTAATGTTAAATTCTGATTTTAATTCTAGTTGAACTTAAGCTTTGTTTGACAAACATTATTTGAGGAAAATAAAGATCTGAATAGTGATTTTTAAGAGAAAGTGTTGTTAAAAAATAATGAAATTTTTTAAATTTATATGCATAATATTTTATTATGTGAAATTATAATTAAAAATGAGTATTTAGAAAAATTAGTTTGAAAATAATGATTATCAAACATGGGCTAAGTCTCGATACATTGTGATAATTGAAAGAAAGATGATGATTTTCAGTATTAAAAATTTTATATAAAATTTTGTATATGTGAAACTTTAGCCCCGTATGGCCCATATTTTCATGAGAAATGCCATGCGGGCTGTACAGGGGCGGATCCAGCTATAGGCGAGCTAGAGCGGCCGCTCTAACTGGATTCGCCAGAATTTTGGGCTTCTTTGGAGACCTGCCGGAGCTGGAGCTGCCTGGAGATGGAAGGTTGAAGAGGAGCTTTGGTTTTCTGGCGATTTCAAGGAAGAAGACGATGTTAAATGGTTGGGCGGGCTGTGGGAGTTTAAAAAAAAAAATTGGGCTCTAACTTGAGTCGCCATAGGCCCAGCTCCAGGCCCAATTTCATACCCATTACCGGTACCCAACCCATTAACCCAAACGGTACCCAACCCATTAACCCAAACGAATGAAACGATCCAATTTCATTTCTCCCCCAACCGGCGATTCAATCTTGCAAACCTAAGAGGAGCTCGACTGTGTCTGTGTGTGCGACTTTCTGATTCTGGAGAGTGGGTGTGGCTGTGGACTGGGGTCGGTGGAGAGTGGAGACTGGAGTTGGAGTTCACCACTTCACCGGCGTCGGATTCGGACTTCGCGAGTTCGCGACTCTTCTTCGCCAGTTCGCCAATCGCCAGAATCGCCTCATCTTCGACTTAGGAGTTAGGAGGTAAGTTCGATTTCTTTGTGTGGCTGACTGCGTGTGTGAATTGTGATTGTGTGCGTCTTCGATTGTGTGAGTGACTGTGAGGGAGTCTGATCTTGATTCTTGACTGTGTTTGTGTGATTGTGTGACTGATTGTGTGCGACTGTGCGTCTTCAAGTGAAGGCAGAATGCGAGAGTGCGACTGTGCGAGTCTATGATTCTTGACTGTGTTTCAGTGCTTGTGTGATTGTGTGCGTGGAGGTGGAGAAACTGGAATTGGGTTCTGCGAGAGTGCGAGTCTGTCTGCCTGTGACTCAATAGTGACTGTGTTTGTGCTTATTCCCTTATTCGGTGTTTCAGTTTGTGAATTGTGAGATTGTGACTCGTTACTCGTAGTCGTAGTCGTAGTCCTGAGTTCTGTTTTCTGAATGTGTGATTGTGTGAGTGCCATGTGAATGTGTGAGAGACAGTGGTTCTCTACTTGTTGTTTTTGTGATATTGGATATTGGAATTGATAAATTGGATAATGGATATTGTATTTGTGATTTGTGAAATTGGATATTGTAATTGTGAAATTGTGAATCTTGTGATTTGTGAATTGTGCTTGCGCTTGTGTTTTTGGATTATTGGATAGATGGTGTCTATTAGTGATTGATGATTTGGTGTTCATCTGTGGGTAATTGAGTTATGAGTTATAATTTATCGTTTTGATTTGTGAATTGCGATTTGGGAATTTAGGTCTAGGAAAATAGGGATAAGTGAAAAAAAAAATTAATGGAGAAGATGTTGACGTCAACGGTCAACGGTTGACTTCCGCTCTAGCTGAACTTCGAACCTGGATTCGCCGCTGGGGCTGTACAGGCTCCCTCACTGTCCCCAACAATGAGGGGGCTTGTACAACCACTATGAGAAATGCCCTGTATTTCTCTATTTTCATATGTTCATTTTTTTTGTAAATTTATTTTTAATCATACAATTCGTGAACCCTCTAAATCTTATAAATTTTTCAATCATACATTTAGTGAAGTTTTTATAAAAAAAACTATTAAAAATATGATTTTTTTTAGCAAAATCAATTGTGGACCTATTTCAACGAACTTAGTTTGAGAACAGGTTGTCTTGTTTGTTGAAAAGAATTTCTACTCAAACTGTTTGTTCAAATACTGGAACTTTTGCTAACTCAACCCCCAGTTAAAGAGAAAAAGAATAAATACAAGCAATAAAATGTAGAGGATGTTGGAAAATTGGTTGGTTTGACCAACTTTTGATCAATTGTTTATGTGAGTCCCATTAGTTGGATAAAAGATTTCTTTGACCAAGTATGTTCTACTACATGAGTAAATTAATGTATGAATTTATTTTTTTTCAAAACCAATTAATGGTGAATGAAAAATTAAGGTCAAAAGATGATAACTCGAAGTTGAAATAAATTGGGAATAAAAAATTGGTGAAAAATTGGAAAGTGTTAATCCCACATAGGAAAATTGACTGGCTAAGATGAACCACGCAATAAACAAAATAAGAGCTACGTAGCAGTATTAGCATCAAGTAACACAAACTTGCACTAAATTTCAAAGAATAATTGACTGGCAAAGATGAACCACACAATAAACGATGACCAAGTTCTCTATTCATTTGTCTATTTTTATTTGATCATGATTCTTTGATCCCCAGTCTTGATTGGCTCACACAACTTAGTGTACGACTCCTAATATGGTTTGAGACCTAACTCCAAATATAAAAGAAGTTTCCTACATAATTGAGTTGACTCTTTATTTGGGACCCCTAGACCCGAACGGCAGTCTCTCTAATTAGAAAGGGAACTTTTTGAAATTAATGGTAGTTAGTCAACCCTTGCCCAGAACACCGATCCCTTTAACTTTGACAGTCTACAAACTTGGACATACTATACAAAATGACACAAAATTTTATGTTTTTCTCTTTCTTAATTTATTCAATATTGTCGTATGGTATTCCAAACATGTTGTGAGGACGTATATAATGTATTGTATTTAGATAAAGTGAATGATTGAATGTGACAAAATTTGTTACTTATTTTGCTCAATCTTCACAAACTCAATGTACCCAACATAATATAAAGGGCAAAGTCACTTGGTCAGGCTCAATGCCAAGCCAAACGACAGTCCAATGGGGGGGGGGGGGTCTTCCATTGAGTTGGTCCCATAGCACATTTGTAATATAAATGTTGCAAAAGTGAGAGTCTCACTTCCATGAGAAACCTATGAAAATATGATTAGTAATTAACTAATATGTTATTTTTTTTTCTATTTATTCAGTGCATTTTTGGCAAAGCTTATAGTTACTCCTAAATCGGTCAAACTCTATTATTATATATACATTCTTTATGATCTAAAAATGTTACTTACTTTTTAACTACGCATTTTTTTAAATCATTGCTTATATGCACTTATAAGCTTAGCCAAGCAAGCATGTGTTCTGAAGTATATATATATATATATATATATATATATATATATATATATGTATGTATGTATGTCATTAGGATATAACGATATGGTGATTGAATATGATATAATAAAAAGAGAGACGTATAACCAAATTTATCATGTCTTATTTAACAATCACTCTAACAGATCGAACATATCATTAAAGCCGCAGAAAGCCAGAAAGGGTTTTTTCTTACAAATATGAAGTTAAAATTAATTGTTGACTTTAATTTATATTTTAATTAAATAATTTAACCGGACCAAATGGGGGCCAAATAGTAAAATTGAACTAATGTGCAAGTTACTTTTTTAAAAGGGTACCCTTCTAAAATATAAATCTAAGCATTTCTTTGAACCCCAATAGACTCTTTAATTATTTCTTTTTTAAATGTAAACGAATGACTTATAGCAATTGCCACAATCTCATTGCTGATTTTGACTGGACCCAAACTTCACTATCAATTTATGTCCTATTAATATAGTCTAGATTGAAATATTATCCATCTTCTTCGAAGCATACTTTTCATCAATCAAGACCCACTACCAATTATCTAAACCAACTTGCTACATCCAAATGTGAACTTATGATACGAGTTTAACCTCACAGTCATTGATGTTCTCTCTTCCATACAAAAAAAAATCTAACAGTACGGGCATGTTCTTGTACAACATCTTGTACAAAATAATAAATAAAATTTTAATTTCTTTATCTCATCAACCAAATTTGCTCAAAATCAGTTGCTAACAATGTTAACCATGCTTCATAATTTATTCGACCCGTTATTCTCCTACAAGCGAAAAATATTATGCTCCGTTATATTTCTAAAAAAAATAGATAAAAATTAATATAATAATAAAATAAACCCGACATACATTACGACATGGCGTCTACCTACAATGGATGCAAAGACTGCCATCTCATAGTCATAGTCTAGGAGTCATCAGTCATGGGATCAAACCATGATTTGGGTGAAGCGGTCGGTCCAGGCAAGACTGAACAAAAACAAATCAAAATCACAGTATGCAGAAGTCAACCATAACATTCCCCACATTCTTTTTTGAATTATATTTCCATTCGGGTGTTACGTTGGCAGCACCTATATGGTGCACTTGCTGTCATTTTTTAGTTCAAAACCAATGAAAAATTGGCAAGTGTTAATATGTAAAAATTCTGTCAAATATTCTTTTCTTATTATAAAATTGCATCATGATCTGACGTCTGGTAATTCTTGGACCGAACACGAAGAAATAAATTCTTTAGCCACCTGTCCAAATCAGTGAAGAATCACTTGCGAAACTTCGTTCGACGTCCTACGAAGGCTGCTGGTACATCCCCCCTACCCCACAAATTGAGGTCTGAAACAAACATGTATATATAAATGGAGACCTGCTGCAAGAACATTTAAGTTATAAACATGGCTGAGAATTATCCCAACACAAACATGCCCGGTTCGACCATGGACACATATAACTACCAGATGAGCTTTGAGCATTCAGATTTCTTCGACTTCACAGACTGGAAGAAGGACGATTTAGAACTTATCGTCTCCGGTTATCCTGAAAGCCAGAACTATGACGCGGTTAATTTTGGGGGAAGTAGCAGCTACCATGAAGATCCCAACGGCAGTAAGCAAATAACTAACAACTCTTTTAGTTCATATTGGATAGGTAGTAATGGCCAATACTATATAGAATAACTGAAAAAATATTATTACTTATTTTTCTTCATTAATATTGTAGTTGCAGCATCAGGAGATGGTAGAAGTGGCAGGGAGAAAAAAGAAGTCACAGAGAAGGTTGCTTTTAAAACCAGATCAGAAATTGAGATACTTGATGATGGCTTCAAGTGGAGGAAGTATGGAAAAAAGATGGTGAAAAACAACCCAAATCCCAGGTGCATAATTATCCTTACTGGTTTTAAATTTTTTTTCTCCTAGCATGTTCATTCATTGCATAGCATGTTCATTTATTTTCTCCAAAAAGTGATTTTTCTAGTTTAAATTAGTGCTTTAAAAAACGAAAGTTCATGTAAAAAGTCAATTTCTTAGGCTGCCCTCTATACTCACGTTGCGAAATAGACAGTCGTGGAGATAATGACCTTTTGAAAAATAAATATGTACAAACTGGGTAAGAGAAACTCTTCACAACCATGGATTTATCAACTATTGACGAGAGGGTTGAATAAAAATTACATATATGTGGAGATTATGACCTTTTAGAAGATGAATTTGTACAGAAGCTTGGGTGACAAGAAACTCTTCCCAACCTTAGTTTTATCAACTATTTACAAGATTGGGGATTGAATTAAAGTCAGAAAAGGTAGATAATCACTTATTTGAAGTGAACAATGATTTTTTGAAAAATGTGTACTTAAAAAAAAAAAGTTAAATGGTCACCTACAAAATTCTTTTTATTAGAAATATGTGTTGTTAAAAATGAATTCGAAGAAAAAAATTAAATAAGTTGTCTTATTCATCCACTTGAAATTTTCAAAATCAGGTTATTTTGAATTTTTCAAGTGGTTGAATAAGTAAATAATTGAATTGGATTCGATTTGATTCGATTGAATGATACCAACGAAATCGAGTGCTAACTCCTAGTTCTCACTTTATGCATGCTATAATGAAGATTCTATCATTTTCTATATTAAAATATTGAGTACTACTTTATCCTCCCTATGAAATGTATACGAAGTTTGGAAACAATTTGTCAATATTATAGAAGAATTAAAAGAGCTAAGTCTTATTCATTGTACAGTTGAATCCTACTCTGCGAATGAAACGTAAATTGATAAAAATGAGTAGACAACAAAAAGAAGTTAAAAGAGTAAAGTATTATTCATTATAATGCTCAATCATATCTAGTATTATTTAGACATGCACTTATAGCATCGACTCCAAACCCATGCTCATAAAATGAAATCAACAGGAATTATTACAAGTGTTCAGTTGAAGGATGTCCAGTAAAAAAGAGAGTCGAGAGAGACAACGATGATCCAAGGTATGTAGTAACAACCTACGAGGGCATCCACAACCACCAATGTCCTTCTCAACTCTAATGTTAATCAGACGGTCAGAATTACCATTAGAATTAGATAAGGAAGTCTTCTCTAGATTTCCAAACCTTTTTATAATTGTTATAATTGTCCACTCGCACCCATCCCTGAATTATAACCTTTGAATTTCTAGATGTAAATCTCGAATTTCATATACATAAATATTGTATTAGATTCATAACAAGATGCTCCCTCGTATATGATCAAGTATATGTATTCGATTCCATTATAAGCAATCGTAAAAAATTCTAAAGATACTTTTCATGCATCATGTCTTTAACTTGTATGCAAGTACCTAAGGATACTAGGAGATTTTTTGTTGACTAATTATGCAACTATAAGAAAAAATTGAGAACTAAATTGCTACTTGAAAAATGAATTAAGAGTCGGTGCAATTTTCTAATAAATGAAGGGAACAAGAAGGGAAACTAGTATGCAAAGAATGGAGAACAAAGTAGCATGGGCATAATAGGATTGAATCATCCTGGTTTGGTCCATTGATGTCGACTCGACCGTATCAAATATAGAGCCAAGACATAGCTAACACTTTTTTCCTGAGTCTAGCTCGTAGGCCCTATCAAATTTAGGGCCAACAAGACCCTATAATTTTATTTTATTTTTCACAAATTATAATTTTTTAATTAAATTGTAATAACATCGTCCCTATACACTTGTTGGGCTATCTATAGAGCCGATGGGCCTACATCTCGAGCCCAAATCATCTTGTTGATGTTTGCCTGTCGACCCAAATCAAACGTGGCTCTATAAATAGAATTATTCTTCAAGTACATTGTTTTTTACATGGAGTTTGACATTCCACTCACATGTGGAGTGTGGGGTCCATGATTAAATTTAATTGCGGACTCCACACATATGAGTAGAGTGTCAAACTCCATGTAAGATCAGAGTGTACTTGAAACATCACTCCTATAAATATAGGTCAACGTTGGTTTAGACTAAGCTTTTATGAATCTGACTAATGAGTGACTCTGGTACATTGACACCCTTAGTTTCATATGTTGAAAAGTTTTGGAGATAATTACATCCACCTCCCGATTAAACAATGAATTTCCAAATTACTATTTACTCCTTATAATCCCAATTTAGAGCCTATTTATGCCCCCTTTTGGTTAATAATGCATTTTGAATGTTAGACTGATGAAGAATGAGTGGTTAAAAAATAAGAAAAAAATTGGATTTGCGTTAATATTATTTTATTGAAAAATGTGTGATTGAAAAGATGATAGAGAAAAATATATTTTAAAAATAATGAAAATCAAACAAGAGCTTATTGTCTTTTCAGAATCAATCGAGTTTTTTTTTTCTTCCTCACCGTTGCTACTTACTGTAAACACACCACCACCACTATGCACCACCACTACCTTCATTGACACCATCATCCATCCTTAGACTCGCTGTCACCACCATCCCTAAAAATATTACTCATCCCCACCGCCAGTACCCGAACACTCTATATTGCTGCCATGACCATCACGTCCCCACTATTCATCTTAAATTTTGATGTTGTCATCGCACCACCACGGTTACTATACCTAGATGTTTGCACTACCGCAAAAGCCAAACCATGATCTAAAATTCGAAATCACAATCATGACCACATATCTAAAAGCACCACCTCATCTGGGTTTGAATTCAACATTTCATATGCAAATTTCGAGCTTGTTTTTATGATTTTTTGTTAGTATTATTACTTGGTGGTTTTTTTTAATATTTGTTGTTTGTCTTGGGGTGGCATTGGTGGTGGTAAGGTGACTTTTTTTTTTTTTTTTTTTTATGCGTGTGGCATCTATAGTAGTGGTGCTAAGGTTCAACATGGTGGTGATCTAGTTTTTCAATGGTAACAGTAGGATGTAACACAGTATTTTGGTGAAATTTCAATAATAGAAAATGGAGTTACAAAACAAATATGAAAATAACGAAATCAGATGGACTGAGGCAAGGATATATCGCTCTCTTTAACAAGATTTAAGCCTTTTGTGGTTAGCAAAGCCTAAAACACGGTGCAACAGAACTTGTCTATGATATGTCCCCTCCAGGACACAACTGTCCGACCGTTCGTCGTATAACTCAAACAAACTCTGCACAAGTAGTTAAACTCAAAACTCCACTAAAATAAACACCCTTCTTTGCTCAATAATCTTTCAAGAAAAAATAATGAGAACGTAAGAAGAAAAACTAAAAGAATTGTGATTATTGTGATGGTGATAAATGACTAAGGAATGATCTTATTTATAGATAAAAATAGGTCACCCAAAATAAAGACGTGTCATAAACACATGAACATTTTCACATTTCATTTTTCATACCTCTAACATCTTCACTTTTCTAACTCCCAAAACCTACAAACCTATTTAAAAAAATATATAATGACTGAATTTTAATATTAAAATGCACCAACATTCCTCCACTCATTTTAATATAAAACAAACAGAAAGACTATCAGACAAAGAGAGACTATTATGCATCATGAAGGTGTTCTCTGCATTGAACATTCACTTAGTGAAATAAAAACATTTACTCCAGAAACGATAGTGTGCTTAGGATTAAGCTATGACTATTTAAGGAAAATAAAAATTACTGTCCACACGTTACAATTCAGATGTTAACATGAGCTTTAATAACCAGCACATTATGGCCTTGTACTAATCTCAGTTTCATGAACGCATTTGGGAATAAGCTCAATTCTCATAGAAAGCGGCCCCACATCCACATAGGCGAAGATTTATCAATAGTACTCCTGTAATATATGCACCCCCACTCATAAGAGCTATAGATCTCATCAGATTTAAAATAAATAAATAAACTCAACCTCCACATTACAGGATAAATGCACTCACACCATAGAGACGATAATAATAAGATAAATAAATAGATAGCGCATTTCTTGCGACCACCATATGATTCGTTTTTTTCCATTGAACCAAATTCTCAAGATCTTTGGTCCCCAGGTTGGGTATCCTTATACGTGACTTTTGTTTATATGGGCTTCAATCTCATCCCCTCGATGTGCTCTAGACCCTTTCTCTTGACAAGGCATTTGTTCAAAGATTTGCAAGATTATTACAAGATTTCACATAATCAAAATTTATGATGCCATTACTTAGATAAGATCTCTCAGTACCGTGTTTTCTCCTGATAGGTCTGGATTTAGCACTATAATAACGATTATGTATTCTACCAATTGCTGTAGTACTATCACAATGAATTAACACAGATGAAACTGGTTTTTCCAGCAAAGGAATTTCACATAATAAATCTCTTAACCAATTTGTCTCCTCACTTGCTGATGCCAAAGTTATAAGCTCAGCTTCCATGGTTGAGTTAACAATAATGGTTGTTTCTTAAATTTCCGACATATAACATTACCACCCAATGTAAAAATATAATCAGTGGTAAAGAAATAATCGCCTGATAAAGTATTCCAATCAACATCACTAAATTCTTCCAATACAACAGAACACTTTTTATAAAACAAGTCGTAATTTTTGGTACTAGATAAATATTTAATTAAACGCTCTATGGCATGCCAATTATCTCTTCCTGGCTTGCTAGTAAATCTGCTAAGTATACCTACCGGATATGCAATGTCAGGTCTAATACAATCAATTGTGGTCTAGCATATTCCTTTTGATTAATCACATTATTTCATTATTCACAGGAAATAAGTGTGCACTAGAATCAAAATGAGTAGCGACATACTTGCAATCATAATAAATATATTTTTTCAATTTTTTGTTAACATAATGCGACTGATCAAGAAAAATGACATCACATGTTTTTGTAATTTTCATACTCAAAAAATGAAATTAGCCTCACCAAGATCTTTTATATCAAAATGGTTACAAATAATGTTTTTTTGTTTAATTTATAACATGCAAATTTGAACCAATATCAAAAAAATATTCTCATAGAGACTAACAATGATATGTGAATTTTCAAAAGATCCGAAATATATACACTTATCACACTCGTTGGTTTTAAAAACATCTTTAATCGTGCATGAATCAAACTTTTCATGTCATTGCTTAGGTGTTTGTTTTAAGCCATATAAGAATTTATTCACCTTACACACTTTGATTTCTTGTCAAAGCTCTGCAAAGCCTTTGGGTTGATCCATATATTTCCTCATCTAGATCTTCATTCAAAAATGCAGTTTTTACATCCATCTAATGAATTTCAAAATTATAAATTGCAGCCACTACGATCAACAATTTAATGGACGTGGCTCTAGTTACTGGAGAAAAAGTATAAAAAAAATCAAGGTTAACTTTTTGTCTAAAACCTTTTACAACAAGTCTACCTTTGAATTTATCAACTGTACCATCCAATTTATATTTTTTTTCTAAGGACCCGTTTACAACCAATAGTTGTACAACACGATGGTAAATCTACCAATTTCCAACTGTTGTTGGAGATTAGAGAATCAATTTCATCATTTATTGCATTTTTCTAAAATAAATCATCAAGTGAAGTAAAAGCTTATTGTGAAGAAAGTGGAGTCTCTTCAGTATTGAAAACATAGTAGTCATGACCAAATTTTTTTTCAACTTTAGCTCTTTTACTCTTTCTAGGTTCAATTTGGAAATTTTCTTGATTTGAAAAAGGAGTACGAGAACTTGGTTCTGATATAATATTTTGTATTAATTCTTCACCTCCACTATTTTTTGTTTTGAAAGGAAATTTATCTTCATGAAAAATAGCATCACCTAACTAAAAAATAATATTATTTTCAATATCTAAAAATATGTAGGCTGTACTATTTACTGCATATCCAAGAAAAGCATAAGTGGTAGTTCTAACACCCAATTTCTATATTTTAGGACATGTTAACCTTATAAAAGCTAAACAACCTTAAACCCTTAAAAATCCCAAGTTTGGTTTATACCTTTTTCACAGCTCAAGAGGTGCGATTTTTGTTTTGTTATGGGGAGCCCTATTTAACACATAGCATGCAATTAAAATTGCTTCACTCCAAAGATTAGAAGAAGTATCAGACTCAATAGGCATAGCATTTGTCAAATCAATCAAAATTCTATTTTTTTCTTTCTTTCAGCTACACTGTTAGATGCATGTGAGTGTGATGAAGCAGTCTCATGAATTATTCCCAAAGACTGAACAAAAGAATTAAAAGTAATAGAATCACACTCTCGGCCTATATCATTTCTAAATCTTTTGATTTTTCTATCGAATTGATTTTCAACTACGTGGAGGAAAATTTTGAATTTATCAAAAGTATCGCTTTTATTTTTCACTAAATAAACATAAGTATATTTTGAAACATCATCAATAAAAGTAATAAGATATCTGTTTCCTCCACGAGTTGAAATTCCTTCAAATTCACAAAGATTAGTATGAATTAATTCTAACAATTCAGTATTTTTTTCAACACTTATATGAGGCTTCTTTGTGATTTTTGCTTGGCAACAAATTTCACATTTTTAAAATCATTTTTCATTCTTGGGAGCAATCCTAAACTACTCATGATTCCCATATATCTACTATTTATATGACATAAATGAGCATGCCAAAAATTCAAAGAAGAAAGCATGTAAACAAAAGCAAATGCTGTTTTATTATTCTCAATATTCAATTTGAATATTCCATCACAAACATAACCCTTACCTTCAAATAAATCCTTTTTGGTAATCACATATTGATCAGATTTCATAGTCTGTTTAAAATTGATCTTATTAAGAAGAAAACTTGACATCAAATTCTTCCTCATTGACGATGCATATAAAACATCTTTCAAAGTTAGCACACATCCAAATGTAAATTTCAGTTCAACCTTACGACTTCCAACATTCTAGATTTCGCTAGAATCACAAAATATGATTGTTTTCTCTTCTATGAAGAGAGTGTAATACTCAAACCAATATTTATCATAGTAGACATGCTTATTGGCACCAGAATCTGCCCACCATCCTTCAACATACTGCACCATGTTAATGTTTGTAATCATTGCTACAAGTGGCTCTTCGGTTGCATTAGCCTAAAGAAAATGCTTTTGTTTTCGAAATTTGCAATTTTGATCGATATCCCCACTTTTTCCAAAACATGCATTATAAATTTGATTTTAAGAAGGAAGGCCTTATTCTTATTTTTCTAGTTCAGGTTTCCCCGATTGTGAAGTTTACCATAAATTTCATATTTTTTTTTTCTTGGCTTCAATTGACTATTTCTAGAAAAACTGATTATTAAGCAAGTGATTATTTGCGGCAATTAATTTTTATCTTCGTGCCAGAATGTCCATTGCTTTCTTGTGTCATCAGTGCATTTTGGCCTCTAGCTTCCTCCTTTATGCGAATGTGAGAGATCAAGGTCTTCAGGGTTGTCTCTTTCTACTTATGGCGCGTTGACTTTTGGAACTCTCTCCATGATGACGGTATGATTGCAGCAACAAAAAGGTTGACCCCAATTTTGACGCATTTAGATCTAACCTCTGCAACAATCATTTTAAAATCACGTGCTTGCTTTGCCACAGATTTTCCATCCACCATTTGATAGCGAAAGAAGCACTAGTAGCATATTTCTTTACACCATCTTCTTTGATATCATTTTATTCCATGAAGCTTTCCACATTTTCTTTGCAGAAAAGTAAGTAGTATTGTAATAATCATAAAAACTATCTACTAGGCTATTCGAGATATAACACTGACAATTATACTCATCTCTATTATATTTTTATATCTTCCCTTGATGAGCTTAAAGTCCCTCTTCGTTCATATTGTCGGTAGAGACCTTGTTTAGATTCTTCTCCATGAAGATGTAAGCGACTTCAAAAGACTGACGCAAAATAGGATTTCACTCATCCACCGCTTGAAATAGGCTCCTTTAAAACAAAATGGCTTAGTAAGATCTCCGACGTTGTCAACAGACCTCTCAAGTGCTGACTCCGTGTATTTGAATCTCCTTAAAATATTTGATGTAATTTCAATAATAGAAAATAGAGTTACAAAACAAATAGGAAAATAACAAAATCGGGCTGATTAAGGCGCAGATATCTCGCTCTCTTTAAGGAGATTCATGCCCTTTGCGGTTGGCAAAGCCTAAAACATGGTGCAGCAGAACTTCTCTATGACTTGTCCCATCCAAGATACAACAACCCGACCTTTCGTCGTATAGCTCAAACAAATTCTGCACAAGTAGTTGAGTTCAAAGCTCCACTAAAATAAACACCCTTCTTTGCTGAATAATCTCTCGAGTAAAATGAATAAGAATGTAAGGAGAAAATCTAAAAGAATTGTAATTGTTGTAGTGGTGATGAATGAAGAAAGAATGATCATATTTATAGGTAAAAATATGCCACTCAAAATAAAGAGGTGTCATAAACACACGAACCTTTTCACATTTCATTTTCTAAACATTTAACCTCTTCACTTTCCCAACTCCCAAAACCTACAAACCTATTAAAAGAAAATATAATGAACGAATTTTAATATTAAAATGCACCAACACATTGTGTTATGGTAATGATAATGGGGGTAGTTCGAAGGTGGCAATGGTGTTGAATATTATGAGTGACAATAGTGATGATCGTGTAATGTGATGTGTTACAGGTGATGTTGTGGACAACGACGAAGATGGTGGCGATGGTGGCAATGACAGTGATGGTGTAACAATAAGTATCACAAGTGATGATGGTAATATAATACTGAATGTTACAAGTGGTGGTGATGAAGAGAAGATAAACGTAATATAATTTAATACAATTAATGTTGAAGGCAACAACACTAATGGTGGAGGAAACATGTTGCGCAACAATGTAAGACATTGTGCTACAAATGTATTTAAAAAAAATTAATAAAAAAAGGTAATTAGAAATGTGGGATGAATATTTTTAAGTTTCAAAGTTTTTCATCAATTACACATGAACCCCCTGTTCGGAACTCTTTTTTTTTTTTTTTTTTTTTGAGGAAATTTGAAATAATGATTTTATGAAGAATATAGTTAAAAAAAATAGAAGGAAAAAAAATTCAAATCTATATGTAAAACAATCATGATATAGTGACATAATAGTTGACATAATGTTACGTGACATTTTATCATTAGACATTTTAAAACACAGTCAACTTTTTCATTCATTCATTTGCTTCCACATACACATCTGTCAACCTCTGTCATTTTTCTTCTGTCAAAATAGATTAATTTCATGTAAAAAAAATTTATGAGAGAATGTGTGGTTGAAAATGAGTTTTGAAAAAATGAGCTCAAATAAGGGCGAAGGAAATTTACTCCATTTTTTATTTACTACTAGTGAGATGTAGTGTAGTTGGCTATATAATAGTGTAGACATAAAAAAAAATTATTTGTGTTGAGCATTTGTTGGCACATATCCTGAAGAATCACAAGAGTCATTAATTACTAATGAATAAACTTAACTATAATGTTAGGAAAACAGATGGTACCTTTCAAGTTACAGTTGAAGTTCAAGACATGTCGCCTCCAACTAAATTGGAGTACAGAAAATGCTTGATTGGATGAAGTGATTTGTAAGAATAGAGGAAAATGTTTTAAGAAATTTAAATATCAAAATTTAAATCTTCCATGGGCAGCCATTTGCGCAGCATCTCTATGCATCAAGACGTTCTGTATATTTTGGAAGTAAAGCTCTTCAATTATAAATCTCACAAGTTCATATTAAAATAAGTAAATGTATCAAATATATAGAGAAGCATATAGTAAATGTAAACAAGAATGACATCTAGATGAATAATACTGTAATAAATAAAAATGTTCAACATTGTTTCCACTATCAACATCATGACAATAGAGATAAATGCTCATTTTGTTTTAGGTTTAAGGTATGCATAAACTTCTTACTTTCTTGAGTAAAGTTGGTGACAAGATAATATTTTTTCTTAAACATGAATTTAGCAATTACTGATTTAATGAACTGACTGTATGTATAAATAAGAGATTATTATTAAAAGTGATGTTAAAGAAAGTTTGACTGCCAAAATGAATAAAGATCAAGGTAACTAACAAAAGTAGTTAACTTTTTCTGGCTTCATTCTTAATAATGACCAAAGCCAGACGTTTGTCTTTGAGATCATTATGGAAGAGTTTTATCACATCAGGACTCGTCATTTGGTGGAAGCTATCATCATCTTCCAGCTTTGAAGCATTTGCAAGTTCATCTAATATTTTGGACAAATGAGTAGTAAATACACTCTCTAAAATACTACAACAATTTCAATAACAATAGAAGTCATATCACTAAACTCTCTCAATAACTCAATACTATTTTTTTCTTCTACAGCCAAGATGCGTTCAGCCTCCTTTATCGTGATGATATTATACAAAGCAGGGCCTATCATCTTATTCACCCAATTAATTATAGCATCTCTACAACATAAATCACGAAGATGATCAATAAAGTATAATGTAACATTCAGTTCTAACAACATACGAATTCATAAATTGAATACAATTTAAATAATTCATTATACTTTAAAAAGTATTAGTCTCTAACATTTTATAGAACTGTTAAATGCAGAAACTAAACAAATAAGATTAAAATCAAAAAGTTACTGCCATCAGAAGGGGTAATCTAGTATTTCAAATTATGATTGACATATTTCTAACATTTAGTCCACCCTAAATTCTTACAGTAGTTCCATCCCTAAATGCACACGATCCAAATCAAATTATCCACGAAATAAAACCATTTTTATCCATTCATCTTCGTTCATGAATAGGATGTGCGTCGAAGGAGACATGCAAAAATATTTGAGTAATACAGCGAAAAGAATGAGAACGAAATATCAAATGGAAGACAAAACTCCGCAACAAGAATGAAAAATATGAGAGTTATTGGTAAATAGAAAACAGTACGTTGCTTGCCAAATAGAAAACGAAGACAAACATATGGCTATGAAGAAAATTGAATAATTTGAATTTCTAATACGCATTTCCCTTCTCATACGCAAAGAAAAGAAATGGCGGTGAAGAAAATTGAATAATTTCTGACACTCATCTCCCTTCTCAGTTCTCACAGGCAAAGAAAAGAATAAGAATATCAGTAAACAAGAATATAATATAATTTAATAATGACAGGTGCAAATAAGTCAAAGAAATGACAGTAAACAAAGAAAAAAAAGAGAAGAAAAAAAACACGGCTCGGTAGTGGTGGCAAACGAGCCAAGCGGCTCGTCGGCTGGACTCGCAAAAAAGAGCCACAAGTTACTCGAGCTTGTCAAAAAGACGAGCCCGAACACAGGTTGTGTCCAACGAGCCGAGCTCGTGGGCTCATCAAAAATAAAAAAAAAAAAATTAACAAAAAGGCTGAAAGCTTGAAAAGTTGTCAAGAAAAAAAAAGAAGCTCGTGAGCTTGGATCGACTAGTGGGCCGAGCAAAAGCTCGGCTCGTTTTATAACGAGCCACGACCCGAGCCGACTTAGGCCATTGCCACTGCTACGGGTCGGCTCGGCTAGCTCGAAAACGGCTCGACTTATGAATAGTAACTTCAAACTCCTTCTTTTATTTATGTTGGATAATTAAAAGTTTGATCTCAAAATCGAAAAATAAAAAGAGATGAATGGTAGAGCACATCGCTAGGAATATTAATGTTATTTATTTATTTATTTACATCTTCAAGTTTAAACTGTGTGTGGACATTTGAAAAAAGAAATAAAGAATTTGTCTACACATTGATAGCCTCTTCTTGTTGGTCACGTGAGGCACATATAGGGGTGAAAAAAATAGTCGAGTCGTTCATCAGCTTACGGACTCAGTTCCTCCTTACTCAACATATGGGTCACTTGGGTTCGTATTAAAACGATTGAGCCGAGCTCGCTTTTTTTCACTAATCAACCCACTAACCAGCTCGTATTGGATTTGCTCTTTCTATTATTATTATTATTTATATTAAATAAAAAAATAAAAAATATGAGCCAACTCGTGGGCTCTTGGATCGGCACAAGCTTGGCTTGTGATCAATACGAGTCACATGACCAAGGTAAGTCAAGCTCAATCAATTCATTTCCATCCTTAGGTACACATGACAAATCATCGAATTTTTATAATCCATAAGGATCTTAGAAGCCAAATATGCCAAGATAAAGATAGTGATGTGAATAATAAAGATTCGAGATATATATCTACATCTACAATTTACAATCTATTAAAAGTGGGGATGGTGGAAAAACTTTCAAATACCAAATTTACCGCTACATATTTAACTATATACCCACTATACCCTCATAATTGGAATACCAATTTAATTACTATTTTATCATTTGGTTTAGAATGAATATAATATAAGGATTGAATTATTTAATTGATATTTATCATTTCGGATTGGAATTAATAAAAGGAGTGAAACTAACATTCAATTATATAAAATAAAAATAAATAAAATTAATCACTTACCATTCAATTGACCATTTTGTTCTTACAATTTTTTTTTTCCACCGACGAATCAATTTTTATTTTTCATCAACAAAACCCTAATTAATCTTCATGATTTACATTATAAATCATGCAATAAATTTTTATTTTTCATCAAAAGAGCAATTTTTAATCTTCATGCTTTACATTATAATTCATCTATTAAGTTATTATTTAATTGAGGTTACAAATATTTTAGAGGTTGCATTAATATATTAATGAGGACATTCAATGAATAAAAAAGAAATTACACATGAAAATTCAATGACTAACATTCAATTGCTTTTTTTTTCCCTTTACAATTTTTAATTTTCATCAACAAATTCCTTATTACCAATTTAATTAATATTTATCATCTGGGTTGGAATTAATATAAGGGGTGAAATATTTAATTAATATTTATCATTAGGGTTGGAATTAATATAAGGGGTGAAACTGACATTCAATTATTAAAAATAAATAAATTAAATCAACAAAATTTTTGTGACTTATCATTCAATTGAGTATTTTGTTCTTACAATTTTTATTTTTCATCAACAAAACAATTTTTTTTATTTTTTTCATCAACAAACCCTTATTAATCTTCATGATTTACATTATAATTCACCCATTGAGTTTTTATTTTTCATGAACAAAGCAATTTTTATTTTTTCATCTACAAAGCCCTTATTAATCTTCGTGATTTACATTATAATTCATCCATTAGGTTATTATTTAATTGAGGCTACAAAATTGAAAGGTTGCAATAATGTATTAATGAGGTAACAAATGTGCTAAATGTTGCATTAATATATTAATTAGGTCATTCGATCACTAAAAAAATAAAAAATTACACACGAAAATTCGATGATTTATCTTTCAATTGATTAATTTTTACTTGCATTTTTCATTTTTCATCAACAAAGCCCTTATTAATCTTCATAATTTACATTATAATTTATGCATTAAGTTATTATTTAATTGAGGTTGCAAAATTGAAATGTTGCATTAATATATTAATGAGGTTACAAATATGTTAAAGTAAATAACTTCTAATTATTAGGGTTTTTAAGATTGAGAATAATCATTTCTACTTCCAATCGCTTTTATCCTACGTATGAATTATTGAGAAACATTCAATGGATTATTTTATTCTGAAATTTTTTATTTTTAATCAACAAAATCCTTATTAATCTTCATAATTTACATTATAGTTCCTGCATTAAGTTATTATTTAATTAATATATATAATTTGGTTTGGAATTAACATAAGGAGTTAATTGATATTCAATTACTAAAAAAAAATATTAAAGGAAAATTCAGTGACTTAACTTTCAACTGACTATTTTGTTCTTAAAATTTTTATGGGAAGGCTCGTGTGGCAAAAAAAAATTAAAATGTGCGAGTCCAACTTTACATTAATGTCAAACATAGGTTAAACGTTTTTTTTATTAACAAAGTAATATTATTTATTAACTCTAGTAATTAGATAACATAATTATTTTAATTAAATTTTTTTTAAAAAAAATTGGCCAAATAAGGATTTAATATGAAAGTAACCGTCATAGCTAACAAAACCAACCAATTTTTCTCATTCTACCTGTCATTATAGCTATAAAACCAACATTGCTCATTCTATCCTATGCTCCAAATTTATAAGTAAAAATCAGCACAAAATGGTAAGAACTATTGTTAATAAAAACAATTTTTCTTATGCTAGAGTTTCTCAATATCTATTTCTAAGTTGATGATCATTGTGAAGTTTTTTTTTGGGTTATCATTTATCTTGATTTGCATTTCAAATTGATTTATATTATCATGGATATAATTGTATCACTAACTTTTTAATTTTGAATGATGACAACATCACAGATGAATACATCATCGTCGAAATCATTAACAGAAATGAGATTTGATTCATCAATAGATCAACAAAATAAGTCAGGCCATCAATTTAATTTGAAAAATATTTTTTTTTTTTTTTTTTTTTTTTTTTTTTTTTTTTTTTTCCGTTTTGTTAATTGTTAATATATATTTTTGTTGTCATATCTTAAATTTGTTTTCATATTTGTAGGATTGATGTCACCAAACAAAACTTGCGATCATACTTTTATAAAACAACTAACTACCTCTGAAGAAGAGTGGATTATATAAGTATCCATACTCCGAAAAGGTTCTATCGAAATCTATAACAACAAAAATGGTATTGTTGAAATTTTAAAATTAATTTTATGTGATGAAGAAATATTGTATTATGTTAGAATAACGTTTCTTATTGAATTTTCACTTTATACTAATAGGATTTTTTTAAATAATATTATCAGGGTAGTAAGATTCAAGCTATGTTATTTAAGGACACAATCGAACCGCGGAGTTACAATGCAAACAACAAAAATTTTAGTAAAATCAAAAAATAAAAAGAATAAAAGATGTTGACAAAAATATTGTGTACAAAGAAATATTATTGTAATCATATCATTACATTTTAATTTATTCAATATTTTTGCATTATAAACATAATTTCATAAAAATAAAAAGTTATATATATATATATATATATACACACACTCAATTGTAATTTTTCCTATAACAATATCATTACCTCTATTATTTTAAGAAAATGTGTTAGTGATACAAAAATACCACACGTATATCATTAATACATGAGATGTGCCACGTGCTTGTCTGAAAAAGAGTAAAGACTGTGACTGCAGTTATTTCAACTTTTCAAACTTAGCTGAACATGACAAAACTGTCGATTTCTCTGCAACTATCGACGTAGAGATAATGATAAAAATTGTAGAAATTCCCCTCGGAATTCAAATAGATTAGATAGAGTGCAGCAGCAAGAAGCGAAATTGATTTCCAGAAATAGTAGTAATGGAATCGATTGTGCAAATGCCGTACAATGCTACAGTTCGCCTTATGCTGGCTTCACTCGAACGCAATTTGCTGCCGGACATCGTTATACGACGGCTCATTCGCCTGCTTCTTGCCAGTCGCCTCCGGTGCGGTTATAAACCCTCCGCTGAGCTCCAATTGTCCGACCTCCTCCGCTTCGCGCACAGTACAGTTTAAAATTTCTCATGACACTCTCGAATAGTTAAAAATTAATGTTTATTATATTTGTGTGAAATGAATTTAGTTGTTGTTTTACGGTTTAATTTGAGTTTCAAAGTGAAATGGACGATCCCCGAAGAAAATGTTACTGATTTAATTTTTATTTGTTTAACTTTCGAGGAAAATTTTCACTTTAATTTTTCAAGTAGGCAAAATTGAAAATTATTTTGTCAATTAAATATTTATTTATTGAAATGTGAAAGTGAAAGTGAAAGTGAATTCTGTAGCTAATTTATTTAATAATACAAAAAAGTTATATTTAAAAATATAACATTAATTTTTCAGGTTTGACATTATTTATAATTTCAGTATTAGTTTTTCAATTAATGTTTATTACTTACGTCCAATGCTTATAAATTTGCTCTTTTACTGCTTGACTTGAGTTTCATAGTGAAATGGACGATTCTCAAATTGTAATCTGTTGCTCATATATCTTTAATTTGTATAATTTCGAGGAAAAGACTTTAAATTTAAAAATGAACACATCAAATTTTCAAGTTAATGTTATGTTCAAATGAAAAGATCACTGTATTGTACTCTCAAGCTCTAATCTGTTGCTCATATATCTTTAATTTGTATAATTTCGAGGAAAAGACTTTAAATTTAAAAATGAAACACATCAAATTTTCAAGTTAATGTTATGTTCAAATGAAAAGATCACTGTATTGTACTCTCAAGCTCTAATCTGTTGCTCATATATCTTTTAATTTGTATAATTTCGAGGAAAAGACTTTACATAACATTAACTTGAAAATTTGATGTGTTCATTTTAAAATTTAAAGCATGTTTATTGAATAAAAGATACCATGGCTTTATACTAGCCTTACAAAACAGAAAAGCAAAAATAAAGCAACCACTAAAAACGTGGTCAAGAAGAATCAAGTCTAAACTAAAGTCCTACAAATCAGGACATTATTAACAGAAGTAAGACTAAGTCATATTGACTTTAGTCACCAAGAAATCCAACAAACCCAACAATCCCTCCCTTAAACTGACCTGCAATTTGCAGTCAGTTTATACTAGGCGCCAAGCAAACTCCAAGCAGCTCTCTTAATCTTGTGAACACCTCAAGCCTCAAAGGTTTAGTCATAATATCTGCTAACTGATCCGTCGAACCACAATGTTCCAACTTAACAGCCCCATCTTTTGTTAAATCACGAAGAAAATGAAATCTAACATCGATGTGTTTACTCCTGCCATGCATAACTGGATTCTTCGATAATTTAATTGTAGAGCTATTGTCACAAAATATATCAGTGCACTTACTTTGTTTATGACCAAGCTTTTCAAGAATCCTACGCATCCATAAACTTTGGCATGCACAAGAAACAGCTGCGATGAACTTAGCTTCAGTGGTGGAGAGAGTGACCACTGGTTGTTTCTTTGAGGACCATGCTACTGCGCCTGAACTGATTAAGAACACATACCCTGATGTACCCTTTCGGTCCTCAATGTCTCCGGCATAATCGTTGTCTGAGTAGGCCACCAACTTCTCTTCTCCTCATCTTTTGTAAAATATTCCCAACTTAGTGGTTCCTTTTAAGTAACGAAGAACCCTTTTCACAACTTGTTGATGCATCTCAGTTGGCCTCTCCATGAATCTACTAATTAAGCTTACCACATAGGCTAAGTCAGGTCTGGTGGCAGTCAAATACATGAGACTGCCCACCATTTGTTTGTAAGCAGTTGCATCAACACCAGTGTCTCCTTCATCTTTTACAAGTTTTAAACCTGGTACAATTGGGTTTTTCACTGGATTACAATGCTCCATGCCAAATCTTTCAAGCACTCCATTAGCATATTTCTTCTGGTTGATGAAGATTCCTTCATTATCTTGCACAACTTCTACACCGAGAAAGTATTTCATTATCCCAAGATCAGACATGTCGAACTCTTGTTTCATGGAGTCCTTGAACTTTTCAAATATTGCTTCATCATTCCCTATAAAAATAAGATCATCAACATACACACTCACCATAAGCAGTTTCTCTCCTTTTGTCTTTGTAAATAAGGTATGTTCATTTGGACACCTTTTGAAACCTTCTTTCATGAAATAGGACTCGAGTTTGCTATACCAAGCTCGCAGAGCTTGTTTGAGTCCATATTGGGCCTTTTCGAGTCTATAAACCTTGTCTTCTTCACACTGTACTTCATAGCCTCGAGGTTGCTCAATGAATATTTCTTCATTCAGGTCCCCATGCAAGAAAGCACTCTTCACATCGAGCTGATACACATACCATCCTCTGCAAGCAGCAAGAGCTAGAATCATTCGAATGGTATCCTACCGAGCTACAGGTCCGAAAACTTCGGTGTAGTCTATCTCAAATTGCTGTGAGAATCCCCTTGCTACGAGCCTTGCTTTGTATTTATCCACTTCCCCATTCTCATTTAGCTTAGTCTTGAATACCCATTTCACTCCTATCTTCTTTGCTCCAGCTGGAAGTGTAGTCAGCTCCCAAGTCCCATTCTTTTCAATGGCTTTGATTTCTAATGCCATTGCTTCTCTCCACTTTGGGCTTTTGACAGCTTCTTCGAAAAACATAGGATCACTAGAGGTTGTAAACATCATCAAATTATTTTCTTCTTTAGATAAGCGTTCACTACTTACATAATCTTTCATCCAAGTTGGTGCCCTTCTAACCCTCCCTTGAACTAGACTTGGAGGGTTGTGTTCAACTTCTTCACTTGATGACAAACTAGAACCAATAGCACTATCTTCAACCTGCTCTTCTTCTTCATTTACACGTGCTAGTTGCAGCTCTTCTTCATCTCCCCATTCAAGGGATGTACAGCTGGCTTCATCAGTTGTTTTACTCCAATCCCACTTTTTGTTTTTTTCAAACACCATGTCTCTGCTTATGATAATTTTCTTTGAAACTGGATCATACATCCTATATGCTTTAGATTCTTGGTTCAAACCCAAGAAAACACATTTGAGACTTTTGTCATCAAGCTTCCGCCTATTATTGTCGGGGATGTGTACATGTCCGATGCAACCGAACACCTTAAAATGGTCCACTGAAGGTTTGAAACCAGACCATGCTTCCTCCGATGTCATATCTTTTACAGCAAGAGTAGGACATCGATTGAGTAATTGAACAGCCCAATTAACAGCTTCCGGCCAGAATTCTTTAGGAACAAGCTTTTCTGTCAACATACATCGTACCATGTTCATGATTGTCCGGTTCTTTCGCTCTGCAACCCCATTTTGTTGTGGGGTATAAGCTGCAGTGAGCTGTCTAAGAATACCATTTGAGCTGCAAAACTCATTAAATTCCAACGAGGTAAACTCTCCACCTCGGTCAGTTCGAAGACAACATATAACATTTCCAGATTTATTTTCGACTAGACTCTTGAATTTTTTTTGAACACGATAAAAGCTTCTGATTTCAGATTCAAGAAATAAGTCCACAACTTTCTGCTGTAATCATCTATGAATGTAAGTATGTACCTCTTATGGCTGTTTGATTTGGGTGTGTTGGGACCACAAATGTCGGCATGTACAAGTTGCAGCTTCTGTGTAGCTCTCCACAGACTCTTCTTAGGAATGGTTTCTCGATGTTGCTTACCTACCATACATGTGGTGCATATTGCGGAGGAATTACTGAGATAAGGCATGCCCTTCACCATCTTCTTATAGGACAAAGTTCTTAAGCCCTTGATATTTAAATGCCCAAATCTACGGTGCCACAAGTCAGTTTGATCTTCAGAAGTGGTTTTGAAACATGCAGAGACAGAAACTTGAGCTTGTACTTGTGTTTCCATTTCCGCAAGAATAATAAACATCCGATTAGCCGACATTTGAGTCTGCATCATCAACCCTCTTTCATGATGATAAATCTTGCATTCTCCATGTTGTATTAGAATAGCTAGATTTCGTTCTTGTAACTGACCAATACTAAGCAGATTATTTTTAAGCTTAGGCAAATAAAATACATCAGTAATCACCTGACTTGTGCCATTGACTCGTAGCTTGATGCTTCCTTTCCCTATTACTATCATTTTGGTGTCAGTGCCGAGTTTCACTACTTGCCTGAAAGACTCATCTAGTTGGAAAAACCATTGCTTATCTCCAGTCATATGATTGCTGCAACCCGAGTCAAGAAACCACATAGTTTCTTTCTTAGAGTTGTGAAAATCCGCTTGAGCCATCAGCAATATTTCTTCCTCCTCATCAAGTTCAGCATAATGAGCTCCTTTTTCCCAACTAGGACACTCATATTGGAAATGTCCTAGCTTGTGGCACTTGTAGCACTCCACAAGTGCTTTGTTAAATCCCTGTCAGCCTCTACCTCTTCCACGGCCTCGAGATGTACCTCGACCACCTCTGCCTCTTCCTCCTTCATGTGAGACATTCAAAGCTTGTTCATCACCTCTATTATGACTGTTCATTCTTTGTTCATGAACAAGTAAGCTACTTTGAAGCTCATCTATGGTAAGCTTGCTCAAATCATTGGATTCCTCTACCGAACATACCACATAATCGAATCTGGAAGTCATTGATCTCAAGATTTTCTCAAGGATTATGACCTGCTCCATTTTCTCTCCATGAACTTTCATCTTATTCGCAATAGTCAGTGTCCAAGCAAAGTACTTATCCACCTTCTCCCCTTCTTTCATTTGCAATACCTCAAATTCTCTTCTCAAAGCTTGCAATTGAGCTCCCTTGACTCGTGTTGATCCCTGATATTTTTGCTTCATAGATTCCCATATGCTCTTGGCACTTCCCTTATCAAGGATTGTTTCCAAGATAGTGCGATCAACAGCCTGGAAGAGATAATTTTTCACCTTGAGATCTTTGAGTTGCAGTTGTTTTTGTGCCTTTGTTAGCACAACTCCATATACTGTGGGAACTCCTGTCTCTATCAAGTCCCAATACTCTTTGGATTTGAGAAGGTTCTCCATGTGCATGGCCCAATGGTCATAGTGGCCATCAAACTGAGGAATGGCAGCTTGTACGTATTTATCTGTTGCCATCTCTGTTCCCATCTCAAAATCCTAACTAGGTGTTTCACTCTTTCTCTCTTGTTAGGAAACTGCCGTTCCTAACTTTTCTCAATCAGGCCCCTAAGTGGTGCTCTGATACCAGATTGTTGTACTCTCAAGCTCTAATTAGACAACTCAAATAAGTTGGAAGCTCAGAAGCATGTTTATTGAATAAAAGATTCCATGGCTTTATACTAGCCTTACAAAACAGAAAACCAAAAATAAAGCAACCACTAAAAACGTGGTCAAGAAGAATCAAGTCTAAACTAAAGTCCTACAAACCAGGACATTATTAACAGAAGTAAGACTAAGTCATATTGACTTTAGTCACCAAGAAATCCAACAAACCCAACACACTGAATTGATATAAAATTCACAGTGAGAAATTGCCCAAAGTTAATAGTTAGTTCTTATTAGTGGGTCTTCATAGTTCATTCTTGTTTTGTATTTCCATTACTTTTATTTAAGCCTCTTCAAGATTTGGTGATGCAGAGCAGATAGAAAAGAGAGTAAAATGGAAATGAATCACGCCACTAATATCTCAGCACTGGGGCATACTGATACAAGAAAACATACTAATGTAATGCATGCATTCTTTTCAGCCATGCCTAATGAATGCTGCTAGACATTGTATAGTGACACCCCTATCAAAAATATTAGGTGTACATTCAAGAGCATTTCGAAAAATGTCAAAATGGCGTTAAATGTGAATTGTGGTTATCCATTGCTAGTCATGCTAGAGTATAGGTGATTGGGAGTTGTCGTGGCATTTCAGCCTTATCATGCTATGATATCATATTAAAACATATAGCATGACCAATACCAATAAGAATTGGTAATCTGGCCCTAATTAGGTTTTTGATTCGTCAATATGGAACTTTTGTTTCCCAGAAAAGTACCTACTCTAATTGCTCTTTCCTTGCAGCATTAAGAGAAATGCCAATAGCCATTAAGACAGAAAGGCCAAAATCCCAACATTATGAAGTTCCAACATCTTTCTTCAAGCTTGTTCTTGGAAAGCATCTTAAATACAGGCAAATATTTCCATATTCTCTGAAATTTTATTCTTGTAATATAAACATCTTTCATGTTGATGTTTGGTATTGGAGTCTTGGTGTTCTAAATTTGAAGACTGAAAGGCTTGCTCTTTATGGGAGATTTTGTTTCATGATAATCTGCAAGTCATTGACTCTGTATTGGGAGCTAATCAAGGTATGAATGCATGATTTGTTGCAGTTGCTGCTTCTTTTCTGACAAGTCAAACACCTTAGAGGATGCTGAAAAGGAAATGTTGGAGCTGTACTGTGAGAGGTCGCAAATAAAAGATGGCCATACTGTTCTTGATGTTGGATGTGGCTGGGGATCACTTGTTCTCTACATAGCAAAGAAATATCCCGATTGCCAGATTACAGGGATTTGCAATTCAGTGACCCAGAAAGCGTACATTGAGGAGCAATGCCGGTATTTTTCCTTGATAATTTATCTTATATAAAATATGCCATTTAGGCATAAAATTCTTGCTGATTGACCTGCGTATACCTCATAATTTATTGTCTTGTAGACAGTTACCTTATTTTGTTGAAAAAAAAAATTCCCTAGATAATTTAAGTTTAGCTTTATTTGGCATTATTTCAACTAGATATTGTCCATTTAACAAAGACTACATCCAAAATATAACTTTGCACTCTCTTATTTTACATGGAAGTGGACAAAAATCTTATAGAATATTTTGACTCCTTAACTTCGATGGCATATATTACATACAAATATGTCCTATAGTTTTGCTCCATCTGAATCCTCCTCAATCTCCATGTAAAAGCCTTGAAGACATCTAAGTCTATATCTATATTGATTCTTCAAGTTTGGCTCAACTTATTAATCCAATTTTGTCCATCTGAAAATCAAGTCACCAGATTTAAGGGTGCGTTTGATTGCAAGGGTTGAATTTGGGTGGAAAGAAAACGAATTGCAGGGAATTAAATTGCCTAGAATTTGTTTTAGAGGGAATTGTAATTAATGGTGTTTGATTTGTATAATTTTCCATCTAATCCGTTTGGTTTTGTTTTTCATGCAAATTGTTACTTACAATCTGTATTAAAATTTGTTTGGATTGCCAAAAAGTAAAAAAAAAAAAATTTAAATTTTTTTTGAATTTTTTTTGTGTTCATTTGACTTTGTTTTTCATGCAAATTGTCAATTAAATGGATAATTTTTTTTACTATTGGATTTAGAATATGCTTCCATTGCCAAAAAGTTAAAAAAAGATGGAAAATCACTTTCTCACCAAAACCATGGAAAAATAAAAGGTGAAAAATATGTTTTAAATGGTTGTACCTAGAATTTGGGTGGAAATGAATTCCATGGAATTGTTTAGCAATAAAACACCAAAATTAAGCATGGAATTGGAATTGGTTTTCATTTTTCACCCATTTTCTAGGCTATCAAACATAGCCTAAGTGCTAGGTTATCTCCAGCTTCGAATCATCGAATGTTTAGTAGATATGGGGGGACATCTTAAATCCTTGTTCCTCAACAATGCTTTACTTTACTTCGAGCTTTGGATGCATGCCGCATAGCCTTGGATCTGTGAAGTGTTCGACAAAGTAATAATATAAAATACTGTTAAAAACAAATAAACTAACAGAATGAATTACTAACAGGGACAAACTTGCAGAAAGCAGGACCCTTTTTGAAATTCTGTTTGGTCAGGTTTTCTTCCCATTTTTGTGTTTATTATCAACTTTTTGGAAAGTTGCTGCCAAGTTTCTTGTCTTTAGAAGAGGATTATTCTGCACCTCTCTCCCTTGCTGTAGTCGGTACGAGGATTCAATTTAAATATCTCATAGGTAGAAATATGCTTTCATTGTCGGAAGAATCACTCTGGTCTTGGATTCGAATCTTGAGGGACGTAACAAAAAGTCATGAGAGGTAATAGGGTACATGCTCTCCCAAAATGGACATTATGCCCTCGTTTGGCCCCCATATTGGAGATTTTAATTTTAGAATAGTGTTTTTTTTGGAGAATGTGTGGTTGAAAAAAAAATGAAAAATTTGCGGTTTACGTGTAATATTATTTTATTGGAGAATGTGTAGTTGAAAAGAAGAGAGAAAAAAAAAGGTATTAAAATTTTAATGTGGGCCAAACGGGGCTGTGTGTAATATAACGACTCGAGCATAGAAATCGGGGTCATTACACTACATTTACTTTCCAATCAAACGTATTCCAACTCTAGTTTGAGCTTCAATTTCTCATTCGACCAAGCACAATTTTGGGCAAGTGGATATATGATTTCAAAGTTCTCGTAGAGGAGAACGCAAATCTACTTAATCTCCTAAGAACAAGAAGTGAGTCCCACTCAACACTTTTTAACTTCGAATCTCATTAAAACTTTGACATGTGAAGTTGACATAGATGTTTGAATTGTGGTATATCTTTCTGGAATCATTCCAAGTCTTAAATGCTCAATCTTCACTAACTTATTAGTAGCGAAATGATTTATTATGATCAAAACTTGGTTTATATTCTTAAGGTAATCCATCAAGATTTGCATTATAATTTTTTTAAAACCTCTTGCATACCCTCTCAGCTCTTATAGGAAACTGGAACAAGATCCATCTATTAATGTATTTCTTCGTACAATTAAGGCCTATATTGATTTCCTTCTTTGTTCATATTTTTCTCCCCAAAACGAAACCTGTGGCAAGAAACTCCTGACCTTAATTATTCTGCCTCACAGGGATCTTCAATTGCATAATGTTGATATCGTAGTTGCAGATATTAGCACATTTGATATGGAAGCTTCCTACGACAGAATATTTTCTATTGAAATGTTTGAGGTACTTAATCCATGTCAATTCCTAAACTAGGCCATGAGGTTTGGGGAGGCTGATAAACTTGTTTTGTCCTTTGAAAACAGCATATGAAAAACTATCGGGACCTTCTTAAGAAGATATCCAGGTGGATGAAACCAGATGGTCTTCTTTTTGTCCATTATTTCTGCCATAAAACATTTGCTTACCACTTTGAGGTAATCTTGTGTGATTGTTTTTCTTTTCTGTTATTGAAACTCAAAGTTGAAGGACATAAGATATTGTTGATTCCTACGAACAATTGCTGCTGAATTGTTCTCATCAAATTTAAACAAAGAGAGACTAAATAACCATATCAATAATTCTTTTGCAGGATGTCAATGAAGACGATTGGATCACTCGGTACTTCTTTGATGGAGGCACAATGCCATCAGCAAACTTGCTCCTTTATTTTCAAGTGAGCTTACGACAAACTCTATTTTCTGATTTCTTCCTGCAGTTTCCTTGAAAATGAGCCTTTGCTCCATCTTGAGATGTAGCCAAGTAAAACAACATCCGTTTCAAATTAGAAAAGAAAAAGAGAAAATGAAGAAACTATTTATGTCAACACCTCAAAAAAAAAATATTATACCATCCTGTATTTCCATGAAGAGACTAAAGAACATTATCCTACTAAAACACAAAAAGTAACAAAGTATATGCTTAAATTTGCTTAAAAGGAACTGAGAAACGAGCTGTTCAGGGATTTTTGTAAGCACAGGAGCTCTAATTTTAATGATGAAAGTTTTACTATTGGAATTTTGAGGCCAAGTATGACTAGCTACTGCTGGTTCTTTTTTAATATGCAGGATGATGTGTCAATAGCTGATCACTGGCTTATTAACGGAAAGCATTACGCACAGACAAGGTAAGGGATGGATTTTGCAAAGTTATTAATAAAACTTCTCAAAATATGACAATGAGAAAAAAATGAGTTTGATATTGGATTGGTACATGAATCCTATGAAAATGCTGAGCTAGCACTTGCTCTTGCAGTGAAGAATGGCTCAAAAGAATGGATAAGAACTTAAAGCTTGTGAAGCCAATAATGGAATCAACTTATGGCAAGGATTCAGCTGTTAAGTGGACTGTCTACTGGAGAACATTTTTCATTGCAGTTGTTGAACTATTCGGGTACAATGATGGAGAAGAATGGATGGTTTCCCATTTTCTCTTCCGGAAGAAATGACTAGTAAATTCTCAAACTGCAAATCCCTATGGCAACATACAGTTTCAAAATTTCTACCATTTGGAGGTATTCAATGACTTACCGAACTACTAAATATGACATCAGCTCAAGTTTTTTATTATGTATGCAGACTGAATTGAATTAATCGTGAATTTCATATGTTATACATTGCTAGATCCAAATTCTTGGTTCATTTCTAATAAATGCATTGTTTGTTCCGTGATCTAACTGGGGGGATTATTACTTCATATCTTGTACTCCCTCCGTCACATTTATATAGATCGATTTTCCTTCTTTTTTTGGGTCCCAATTATATAGTCATATTTCTTTATATAGATCGATTTTCCTTCTTTGTTTTGGTCCCAATTATATAGTCATATTTCTTTATTGAAAATGTTTTATTTTGTCCGTTTATTAATATACCCTTATTTAATTTGCTTGATTATAATCAATCATTCAATTTCTTTACTACCATCAACAATAATTTACTACTAGTTGTTGATAGTTAAATGAGGATAAACTAGAAAAGTTTGGATAAAAATTGTTTTTTCAATAACATTAAATAAAAAATTTTAATAAACAAAATTAACATATATAAATGGAAAGGAGAGAGTATAAATTATAAATGTTCTTTCTACGATTCTTTAAAAAGTATTTTTCACATTTATTTTCAACTACATATTTTTCCAATAAACTGTTTTTGGCACATGACCCATAACAAATTTTTTTTTTTTTTTTTAATCACATATTCTTCAAAAAATTACATTTCACAAAATCTACATTAAAGAGACCCTTAATATGATTGCACATATTCTGACGATTCAATTGGATGTTTCAGTAAATGGATCAAACAGAACAAAAAGAAATACTCAGCGCAATCTGTGCATCTAGCCTTTAACTCGGAGGCAGAATGGCCAATTCAATTAATTATAACGTCCTAACAAAGCATAGAGCTTCCCAGGGGCTCCTATCCTACTTCAAAATAGCTAGGATGTACATATTAGTAAAATATGGTGTGTCCCAAATGGTACAGCTACCAAAGGACATTGTAACCCTAGTTGAAAACTATAGGGCTAAACGATGTTGAACAGATTAAAATTACATTCTATGACATAAATGAAACAGTAAAACGGGGGAAAAAAATTGTGTTAGCTCCTGCTCTTAATCTTTCTTTGGGATTTCAAGTCCACCACCACTACGGAAATATTGTCTTTGCTGCCCTTCTGAAGAGCACGGTTTGATAGATACTCGGCTGCTGCTTGAGCTGCAGGATCAATTCCTTCACCCCTTATGATGGGAAGAGTGACGCCGTTATTTTTATGCCAGACCAGTATCCTTTTACGAGCCATATCACAAACCTCCTCGTTGGTCATCACATCCCATAAACCATCGCTAGCCAGAATAAGGCATTCGTCTTCCCTAGTCCGGGGAATAAAAACCACTTCGGGATCTGGAATAATCCAGGGTTTCAAGTATCTGTCCCCTGCAACAGCCAAGACAAATTGAACATACTAAAATGCTAGTTTGCCATTAACTATATAAATTTCAGTGGCAATTGCACCACCGACTCACTCTACTTACAAGTACACTAAGGTGAAATACATCGTCCTACAATGGCCAACGTGTTAGATAGGTTTGTAATTGTCTAATGTCTTCACAAGACTACTATTTCTGAGATATCCAAATACAACTCATGAATGTCTATACTAAAAATGCATGTCTAGCACCCAATACCAGTAACAAACAAAATTTTAGTTTTATTAATACTTATCGTGTGCTAAACAATCCTCTCTACTAAGTGTGCCAACAAGGTGTTTAATATCTTCTCCTCGCTTTGAATAATGAAGACAAATGTTATGATAAGGAAATATTCAATGTTTCAATAAGGAAACTCAAATATACACGGCTTTCTAAGTTCTGCCAAGCCTCCATTGGGAAATAGCAATTTGCATTACTAATGGTGAAGGTGCATCTGACTGAAAGTTTCCATTTTCATTTTTTTTTTTTTTGGAAGAGGGTGGGGGGAATTATTCTTTTGACTTCTAAATGAAGATAGTTCATTATTTAAATGGGAATGTCATTAAAATTTTCTTTTGATTAGGAAGTACAGTACAATCCACCAACCCAAAAAACCCATATATGATTTGCCAAGTCTCCTAGCATGCCAAACTTCCCATCCCACCCGACCCATTCCCTCCAGGGAATAAAGGTAAAGAGAAACTGGAAAACAAAATAGTATCCTCAGTGAACTGACAAGTATTTGCATTCAATGAGATGTTCAATCCAAATAAGGTTTTTTGTTCAACATCAGCAAGAAAACCTAGGAATGACCGACCTGTATCTACATTGCAGAACATTTCTAGGACTTCCAAAATATAAATCCACATCACTTGAACAAATCTTAAGTTTACATTTTGACAATAAAAAGCATCGAAAATTGTCATCTCATTACAGAGCACCTATTTCATGAATAATTGTGCTACTGTGCAGTGTGTAGGCTATGGTAGAACCACGAAATATTTTGGAAAAAAAAGATATCAATGCACAGTTATTCACTTCATAACGGATTTTTTAACTACAAGAAATAGAAAAGATATCCCTAAAAGATGTCAGGTACTCTACGGGAGCAGGCGAGTTTTGATGCAATCTAATTTGAAACTGACAGAATGGGAATGACGGAAAAGATAAAGGCAGTGAAATTTGTACCAATAGATCTAGACATTGCAAGGACACCAAAAACACGATGCCCATTCCACTGTATCACTTTTCCTCCGGCTGCTTCAATTCTTGCATATTCATCTTCCCTATTAGGCTAACATTGGAAACAAAAGGAAATTAGCTCATAATGATTACAGAATAAAAATAGATTCATAGCATGTTTGGCTGTGCTTAAAGATTACTTGTGACTAACTTTCTAGAATAGTATGTTTGTTAGTAAAGAAGTAACTATGAAATCACGTTTGACAAAATAAGTAACTTAAAACAGCCAAACGTGCTCTTTGCATGCTTACTTTATGATCCACTGATAATGCCACGGGCTCTTTCCCACGGCATAAGACTGCCCTTGAATCGCCACAATTAGCTACTATAATGTGTGATGAACAAACTATCACAACAACAGCAGTCGAGCCAACAGTTTCCGGAGCGACTGGCTCAATACTTGCTTTCCCTCCAATTTCGTTGTCGACTTTGAGAAAGCACTTGGTGAATGCTCTTCTCCACTTCTCTTGGCAGTTGTTACCTTTACTACTTTCATCAATAGGATCGGCCATAATTGTTTCCAATTCCTCGGCCAAAGCCATATGCATTCGCTCCCGACAGTAATTTGCAACCTGAAAATAAGATGCAAATACCATATCTCAACCACGAGAAGTTGATAGTTGTCAAAAAGGGTGTCCATTGTTGGGCATCCGTACTTTTGTTTTTAGGTCACCCTAAATCCTATGTTATATAAAGGAATCTGAGGAAGGGCCATTTTTCTATGCATGCAACAGTGACAGAGAGCCTTCACATCTCCTATAATAAAACTTCTTGATTATAATGAAAAAATTTCAATGGCGAATGGACATAACTCTTACACTGAGGGATCAGGGATGAACTCTATAAATTTGTGTGTTTTTGTAGTTTTTCTGATTTCTTTTACGTTTATCTTTGCAATTGAAGTAAGGTTTTAAGATTTAATCCATATCGTCTATTTGACACCAAATATGTGTGCACGTGTGTGAGAGAGAGAGAGAGAGAGAGAGAGAGACCTGACAGCCTCCATGGCCATCATAGACTCCAAAGAAATGGGTTGTCAAATGACTCAAACGTTGTGTCCCTCCATCAAGCACGCAATCATCAATTAGCATCTGCAGAGGAATTTTGAGAAACCTAGGCACAGTCGCAACTGCATCTTCCATTTCTGGTCTCCTCCCACACACAGATGTGAATCCCCAAAGGGGCACATAATCCACCTGAAAAACACTTCGCCTGACTCTTTCACACGAGGTTCTGTCCAACTGAATAACGACTGTTGATTTAGAACCCGAACCATCTGGAACCTCTCCCCTAGCTCCTTCTGCCACAGATAAAGAATTAACAATGATCTCACCAACAGTTGACTCTCCCAACTCTGTTGCCTTTGCTATGATTTCATAGTCACCTGTAGGCTTCTCAACTTCGACAAAATTTGTCGTTCCTATCTCAGAAATTGCCTCGAAACCTAAAAAATCATCACCGCATATACTACTAGAATCACTCACCACCGACAGAGAACATGAGCTATCAAGAACTGGATCCCCCTCCAACGACAATAAGCCATCCTCTTCACTTTCCTGGTCTACAATATCCATGGCTAGTGCGGCATCCCTCACACTATGACTCTCTTCAGGCCCCAACAAAACTGTAGCCTGAACTTCACTTTCCAAATCGCCTGAACTGCAATCCTCGCTATCACCGTTGACAGAGTTGGACATGGAGCTTTTAGGCCAGGAATCCAAAACAAAATTAGTCTTGTCAGCCTAACTTTAAGCTAGTAACATCGATACACCTTTCTACACTCGGATTAGAACAAATCAAATTGGCTAATTTAAATGGCACCGAAACTGCCAGATACATATCCTCCATCTAAATCAGTTTCAAAACAGTAGAAATAGTCACCCTCCTGCCCCTTTAAACTTACACTCATTGTCATTGTCATGTTAAATTAATTCATTGCCTTCTCCGATATGGATGAAACTCTCAAAATATAAATAGTGGGTTTCAACAAACCGTTTTCCATTCCTCAGAGGATATGTATGGCTAGAGCTAGATCAGGAGCTCTTCAATTCACAGTTGATTAGGCATTCAATTCAACCTGAAGAATCTTAAAAGTGAAATGGGTAGTTAGATCTGATGACCAAAAACATACTAACAACTACAATTTGTAACAAATTTCACCATCAGATACAGGGAACATGAACAAAAATAATAAAAATCCCCACAAATCCAATCGAATTACTCGTATATATAGGCAAAACAATGAAATAAAGCTCAGCCCTTTATCCTTGACAACGAACGCAAGAAAAGAAAGAGAAAACAAAAGGGTTCATGTGAAAGAAGCCTAGAAGAGCAAAGTTTCAAGAATCACAAGAAAAATCTGAAAAGATAAGCACTTTTTTCACATAAAACCTGAGTACCCTGGAGCTGAAACAACCCCAAGTCAACCCCCTCCTGACATCTTCCTTTTTGCCTATGATAACTCACTCTTTCAACCAATAATCACTTCTTAACTAGCTTCAGTATACAACCAAGAAAATAAGTGGAAAAACTAATTATAAGTAATAACTAGTATCTTTTCCATTTATGAGAAAGCTTAGAAGTTAGAACAAACCCACCTTCCACGGTTTTCCACCACTGTGAAATGAGCTAAAAACAGAGGAAAAGTCATTAAAGAGTCAAGAAAACAAGAAAATGGGGTCTCTCATAATAATTTTAACTTTTGGCTTAATCTAGTAAGATCAACGGAGAGTGTGTGTATAAATAAAATGGCAAATACTAGATTTTTTATTGATTGATTGTAGTTATTAAATGCAGAAAGAGACAGCAGAAATGGACAGATGTCAAATCTTGAAGAGCATATTAAAGCATCTCCACCAGTTTTTTATATGCGTCTTCCCCTTTTCGTTTAGTCATTGAAAGGTTGAAACGTTCTTAGTCACTCAATTTACGACCGCTTCATTTGTTGAATTTTATTTTATTTCAAATTTATCACTAAATTCAGATGGTGGCTTGTTTAGGGCGCGATAAAATGGATCGAGCCAATTGGAATAAAAAAGATATTTAAATTCATTATTTTACTCAAACTTCTAGAATTGACCTTCCAAATGATTATTTGATGTGACGTCAACGTAAAGATCTTTTATGTCACCCGTACGTCAAAAAACTTAAAGCAGCATTCGATAATTCCAAATTTTTATTTAAATGGCATTTTAAAAAATATGCAATTATAATTTTCTTTTAAAAAAAAAAAGGCACATTGGAAAAAGGATTTGTAATATTAAAGGAAATTGGGATATCGTCAAAAACATTTTATTAAGAAAAGATCAAAAGGTTTTTTTGCTTGATAACTTTTGTAAAACAAACTTTCGCATTTCTTTGAACTTGATTTCTTAACCAAATATGCTCCCTTTATAATTTTTTTTTCTAACTTAGAAAGATTAATTATTTTGAGACTGCTCATAGAGAACAAAAACAAAATCAAAATTAACTTATGTATAGAATTATTTATCGGGAATTTGATTGGCTTTATTATGTTTTAATTATAATTTATGGTGGAGGGTTTATCCGTAATTGGATTAAAACACTGTTGAGTTTTTTTTTTTTTTTTCCAGATGGATGAGGTGATCGTGTTGGCTAAACAATCAAGAATTTTGTTGTGGTTAATATCACTGAGGTGTCATATTTTAACACGATTTGTGAATCGTATGACGATTCACTGTCATGTTCTTCAGAAATAAACACATTGTGATTGATCATAGCACAAGAGTGTATTGACATCACTGGAACTCTCTATCGTGGTGTAAAGAAGGGTCGTGGTCTAGTTATTGCTCCTAAAGATTACTTTACTAAATATCGATATTGATTACTTTTACGTGGTACAATTACTTTTAATTCTCTCATGCGTTCCTATGTCTAAACCATTAGTATTTCAATATCTTTACAGAGTTTATACTTAAAAGAATTTGGGAATGTTGAGTGGCTCACAAGCTAGGGCTTTGTCACTCGAGCTCGTAGACTAGCTAGTTGTTTTCCCAAAATCTTAGCCACCAAGCACTTTGCATTTGTTTTGCAAAGCTTGAAAGGTTCACTTATAAGTAGTAATTTAGCATTAATTAAAGTTGAAGATGAGGAAGTTGCTTATTGTGAATTGTGATAACTTTTTAAAGTTAAAGTGTTTTGAGTAAAAAGATTATCCGAAACATGTTCAAGTCGGAGAAAATAATGTTTTACTCATCCAAAACACCTGAGAGCCTATTCAATAAGCTTACAAGCATATACATGTATTTATTTCTATTTAATCCCGTTGTTTTGTCTGCGAAAGTTTCATTTAATCGACAATGGCTTTCCATCTTTCTGTTAGTTCACTAAATTATCGTGTAAAATGACTGCCGTCAGTTGAGTGGACATTTCATCAATAATCATTTTTGGAGAATATTGTTCTTCCCAATAGATTTTATGTATCATTTTGGAGTTTGTATGTCAATTGATGTCCTTGTTATCGTTCCAGATTGCAAAACCTTTAAAGAAAAGATTGAAGAAATCACTAAATCTCTGGCAAACGACTCTGGAGATAATGATGAAGCCACCGCTGCTGCTAACCTTCTTGAGAACTTAAGCATTGAAAGCAAAGATCAAGACGACAAACCAGATGTCAAATAGGCACTTGCATCCTCAGAGAGGATGAAGGACGAAAACGAGCAGCAGGAAAAATTGGGAGAAGAGAAGTAATGTGTTCAGTGCTCTTGTCTGAATTTTTGTCGACGAGAATTGACAGAAACGATTCATTCAGGTGAATGACAAGGTCATGATCATTGATCATATATTATGAAGACAAGAATACGATGTCTCGAGATGGCTTGGTTTCAAGTTATATGGTTGTAAGTTTGGAGAGTAAGAATAACTTACCCTGGTATATATTAATTGTTGAAGTGTCACTCCATTCCACAAAATAACAAATAAACCTTGACTTGGTGACCAAAACTTGAGAAAGATTGATCTAAAGTAAGTTTAAATTTGCATATAACTTAAAAAAGTTCAATCCCAGCTTATAGCAATAGGATAATCATCCATCAGTCAAATGTTTCACCAGAAACTGCCACGAGAGAAACAACCTGGGCAGAAACTACATGAAGTAACACACGACCTATTCTAGATTTCCATCACACTTTACTACTATTATAACCTTAAGACCACCCTACAAATCTACCCACTTTGGAACCTTCCAATGTTTCTCAAGCACTACTTTACACTTGAATTATGGATTTGCATTATATGAGGCAGCCAAGGAAACACCGAATAGGGGCGAGCAACCTACACAAATATACAGGCATATGCCACGTCCCACAAGGTTTCCCATTTACTAATGCATTGATATTACTATATTATTATGGCAACATTGCATCCTCTGTTGCTGCAATCATCTGTACATCTGTTTCCTTTGCTGCTCCTTTCCTTGTTTGGCTCCCCTTGGAATCACCTAACCAATGCATTATGTTAGATCATAAAACACTAGGGCATTTGCCAAAGCAAATGTTCTGGAAACGTGTCTTACCAAATATGGAATCGATTGATGGCCGACTTGGTGATGCACTTCTACTATCTGCAATGATTGAAGCAATTCAGAATTATTAGAGTACTGTGGAAAAGCATGAGGTTTGAAGTGTAGAATGCATACCATTTTAGGTTAATGATTATGCAAAAACGTCATAAAAATCCTTCTTACTACTCAGATTAGGATATTTCAATGATTTTGTATTGCGATGCAGGTTTTTATTTTCTTCCTCAGATTCAACATATTAGAATGCTAAAAAGGTTAATCTTGCCATAAAAAAAATCGAATCATACAGTTTCAGTCAGAGAACGGTTCTGCATAGCTTTTCATTAAAGTTGGGAAACAATTGCAGAGCAGCGTCCCTTACAAGGATGAATCAACTTGTTTGTAGAGGTTCATGGATGATATTCAAATCACCCTCTCATCAAAGGTTTAGAGAAATTGCACTGTACTGACGATTACAGGTTCACTATGCAATTTTGGGATTCATGGAATAGAGAGTGCAATGAGCCAAACATTGCTTACAATGATGAAGCTCAACAAAAACGAAAGATATGACCACTAAAGTATCTTTGACCATCCTATTCCTACCAAAAGTTCAGAAGAGAATCAAATGATGTCTTAGCAGGAGAATGTCATTTTATTTTATTTGAAATAGGTCCTAGGTCTGCCATAAACTATTATGTCTCCAATGCAAGACAAAGTCGACAAATGTTACAAAAAAAATGCACATAAGATCATGCAAGTATACATGTTTACACAGGAGAGTTCCAGTAAGTAGACTAGTGGATAGTTGAGAGAACAAATAATCCTCACCCGAAGAGTTAAGCAGTGCCTTGATAGCATCAAAGTTCTTGTATGTATAACCCACAAAATTTAAATCCTTGGGATTTAGGTGTATCTGTGTAGGGTACCATTAAGGTCAATGTTAGATGCCTTGATAACCATCAACTGAACACAAAAAGAACTAAACCACTAAAAGTAACTGAAAAAGACGCATGATATTGACAATCAATAAATTGATACCACAGAAGCAAACTTAGATGAGCATTTTGTATTTAAGAAAGTTGAAAGAGATTTTGAAACCAAGTCTTCGTTATCTCAACAACATATTTTCTTAATGACGATATTTTAATCCATAGAAGTTTTAGAATTATGTAGAAAACCAAGGATATTTCAATCTCCTTTGAACACGTTAGAAGAGAGAGTCAGGCCAAAATTAAAGGCCTGTTGTCGTAAAGAACTATCTAGTTGCAAGTGATCTTCTAGTTGATGTAACAATTAACCGAAGATAATTAACAAAAATGATCCCAAATTTATACATATGAGGCTTAGTTTTGAGAAAGAAGGATGTTTTAAGACTTAGGAGAAGCAGCTGGTGAAGTATTGAGTCTGAAAATATCCTGAAAAGCCAAATTATTTTAGCTATTAAATCAAGCAAGTGTATGTGTTTAGTTTCCAATAAGTAAATGTGCTCATCTATTGCTCGAAAGCTGAACTTTCTGCTTACATCATTCAAGTATTTTGTATAGGAAAACAAGAATAACGATATCAAATATCCAGAATACCACAGCTATGATAGACTGACAAGTAAATGGATATCCATATTGACAAACCTTTCGTGAGGGTCCTGAGCCAGATCTTGCTGCAGTTGGAGGATTCATCTATTGACAAATCAAGAAAATATTTGCATGAATGAGGCTATCGAAAAAAGCAGCATAAAAAACTGGCATTCGTGAATAAAATTGAAGTAAAAAGGTGATAATTGTTAGAAGGTAAACATATTCAAAAGCTATCAGATAACTAAACTGCAAGCATTATAGTATGAGGGAAATAAATTCACTATTATATTGCAGAATCAAGACTAGCTTGCAATTTAAAAGCTGTCTCTTGAGAAGCCTAGGCCTTCTATTAGATAACATCTTGAAAAGAGACCAAAGACGGCCCACACTGCTAAAACAAGCACATAATATGAGAGAGGCATCACACCAGTATACTGCAATAAAAAAAATCATTCTTGCAAAATAGCAGTTAATCATTTGAGGAATAGAAATTGTCATATTGGGTCTAAAGCCTAACATATATTTATGAAGATCGATAACATACACGATTATCTGTACTTGGGGTTAGATATTTTCAGTACTTGAAGCAAAAGAAGAGAACATGGCTTGAAATAACAAAGAAGTTATGAGAGCATACTTCATCAAACTTCATAAAATTTTGGGTGTCCAACTCCCCATTAACCTCTGGTTTAAATGCTGCTTCCATTTCATATAGCTTATCCCATACTATATCCTTGAACCAAGGATGAGCCTGACACACATTCACTAGTATGAAAATGAGTTTGAATTCATATATATATATATGAGAGGACTAAATGATGCTAATTCACGAAAAATTGTACCTTGATTTGGCCTGCTCCTCCAGTACCAAGCCTATGTTCAACGTCACATAATAGCCTACAGATAAGATCTTTAGCTTCAGGACTCAAATTAGCATCTTCAGGAAACTTCAAGTGATTTCTCCAATGAACAATCTGGCAGCCGTATAAACCTTGGATCAGAATACAATTATTTCTACAGTAACAAGTCATTGGTACAGGTTATTCCCAGCCTTCTTTTTATTTTACTTTTTTCCCAAATGCGTACTAGCAGCTTATGGATGATGGGCTAATTAATAGGCAACAGTTTTCAAGGTAACAGCAGTCAAATGCCTGACATCGTAATTGTTATGCAGTTGCGGTAACTCAAGTATGGATATGCCAGACTATTGTGCAAATATACTGTCAATCATATCACTAATCTACATCTCTTTGGCCAACAGCTGGAAAATGGAAACAGCAGGCTTGTCATAGGAATTATTGATATTCGGTTTACTTGGTCTTACTAACACTATAGTGACGTGTACCTCAACCAGGACTGGACATGTAAACGGGGAGAAGGTAGGGCCTGAAGCATCTGCTCTTGAGTTCATTTAGCAAGGCAATCCACCGCATAATATAGAGATGAGTGGATACTTCTTCCACCAGACATAACGGAGGAAGCGGATTATTTAATTATTTTCTTTTTGGTTCAAATTCCTGTCTAAGAACTTGAGAGTTATTACCTGGAGGTGCAAGTTATGCCTGAAATTCTAATATGGCACTTTTGAGAAGGTAACTAATTGTGTCCATGAATGAAGTTTCGGGTTTATTAACTTAAAACCAAACTGTTGGTAGCTTGCTAGATCTTAGCACTCTTAAATTGCGGTAACATGAGTAGAATCTGAACAAACCCACAGAAAAAGCTAAACTAGAAAGAACACAATAGAGAGGTAGACATTATGGGGAAAGAAACTCGAAGCATACCATATGCCAACTTATATTACCTTCCTGCAAGTGGTCATTGGATCATCAGAATAAAATGGGGGGTAGCCAATAAGCATTTCATACATAATCGCACCCAGCGACCACCTGAAGCATATTTAGAGGATATAAAAAGGCAAGCGATAAATAAGTTACATTACAGTTCTCTCTCCTTGGTACCACACAAGCAGCCAAAATTTTACCAAGCAGCCTCAGCTTCTATATAAAACTCAACAATCAATCACAAATCCAAAGAAATGGCAGTTCTTCAGAGTCTCAAAGTTTTCCACAGAGAATTTTGAGTTCCCTAAAGACTCCAAAACTACATTTATTTCTGAAAATTACTTTCAATAAGTTAATGAAGCATAAGTACTGAAGATTATGATTTCGCACAGATAAATAGCAAAGTTACATGAGTTTGGTATCAAATAGGTGCTAGCTGTGGAAAAAGGGGAATATTTTTTAGTATACATCGGCGATAACCAGGTTTTCTATTACTTCAGCTCCCCAGTTAAAGGCCAGGTTGGTGAGCTGCCTAGATTCAAAAGGTACAGGCATAACAGTATTTCAACGTGCATATCGATATTAGTTATCTGATCTATCACAGGAATGATAGGAAAAATGAATAATTAAAAGGAAAAGACAAAAGAACAGACGCACCAGTCACACTCCATGCCATATCCTTTCTTCAATAGCACTTCAGGTGCAATATAGTCTGGCGTACCAACAGTTGAAAATGCCTTTTGAAAGATAACAAGAAAAGAAGAAGATAATTACTCAAGCAATCAAAAGGCATGGCATATTAGATAGTACCATCCCTCAATCTTATCAGTGGCAGATGTACGCCACTGGTCTAAACTAAAAGAATGTGGAGATGGAAAGTAGCACATGAAATTTTTAGGAACAAATTGAAAGTCCCAAAGGTATGACTTAAAAGGTTTTCAGTTAATGCCACCAACAAAAACAGTGAAGTGGTCAATGATTCACTTTATAGTATCCAAGTCAATTCGAGTTCCCGAGCTTTTCTTCACATAGATGTTATTTATGTGACTTTTGATCAATATATAATGGGGGGATGCCCCTCTTATTCAGTATTTTCCATTGGAATAAAAGAAATTTTTCCGGCAATCATAATAATCCACGCTAAGATATGATCTCCCAGAAATCAAGAGTAGTTTCTCTTCACATAACCACATAATATTCAATCATCTCAAATTAGTGAAAACTGTAACGTGGGATTATATCATACATATGATTTGGCTGAGAACTTAAATTTAGCAGACTTTAACTTCAGGTTAAGGGGAAGAAGTCGATCGAATTAGCATAATTTGGAAAGGACTTAACAGAGTACTATAAGCATTCATAATTTCAGAATGGTGTTCAATCTCAAGAACATTAACACAAAAAAGCCTCATATTTCATGTATATCATAAGCACCCATCTCGTTAAGCAATATTATTCCAATTTCCTTATAGTTATTTTTCCCTTATCTTTTGGGAATTAATCACACATAAGAATAAGCATAATACTAAGTCCTGCAGTATGAATACAAAAAAATATTTCGAGAATGTTTTTTGATTTCTCACCAACTTCCTCCTATTCATCTGCCAATGCTGAAGCTGTTCTTGAGGGCTTCTCCAGTGACTACTATTGGCAGCATCTGGAAAGCGGCCATCAATATCCATCGGTTCCCTTGTATTCTCCTCACTCAAGGCCTCATTTTCACTTACTGTAGATAAAGTTCTACAATCAAGAGGCTTGCAAAGGCCGAAATCTGAAAGCTTCATATGACCATTTATGTCGAGAAGAAGGTTGTCTGGTTTGATATCCCTGAGAACAAACAAGAAAAAAAATATATAAAAAAAGATATTAACAAGAAAATATTAATGTTAACAACATTGAACAATACCTGATTCACAAGTGAATTTGGTATTACATACACTAATATCTGGAAATGCCGGAAAACACACCCACCTGTGAATATAATTATGTTTATGAATGGACTCAATGGCCAGGATACTTTGAGCAATGTAAAATTTAGCAACACTTTCAGACAGTGTGTCTTCTCTCATCAGCAGGGTCATCACGTCACCACCAGGGAGATATTCCATAATAAGATACAGATACTCGGTATCTTGAAAAGAGTAGTACAGTTTTACAATGCAGTGGCTAGCCACTTCTGCAAGTAAGTTCCTCTCTGCTCTGACATGTTCAACCTGCAGAGCAAAGCACCACTATTTGAGACAGAGGAAATCACACAAGCCCACTTGTTTCCTCACAAGATTCTATGGAAGAAATGGATACCTAAAACTTGTTACAGTTCAAACTTTTTAGAGTGCATTCCAAACATTAAAACATTGAGAGAAATAAAATAATTGTCAACTGTTTGTAAGGAACCAGATCAATCCTCAACCACTCATCAGGAATGATTGGACGAGAAAGGGATGCTTGGGGTGTTGTCTTTCTTCTATGGTACTGATGGATGTTGAATTCCAAATAATATATACACACTTACTGTTGGCATACAGTTAGAAAGTAGGTATAATTAATTGTTTCAAAAAGTTTATTAGTCTTTGAATTTGGAAAAACCCCCCCCCCCCCCCCCCCCCCCCCCCCCCCCCCCCCCTCTTCCCATGTCATTCTGGTAAATTTTCAACCTTCTTTGGGATTTTTTGCACATAAATAGAGCTAGTATCACTGAACAATTCATACTCTAATTTGATATTCAGTCACTTTGAAAAATTCCAAACTCAAACTTTCAATTTCTCTCTTTCTTTTAGGAACACTTTGTAGGAAATAGGAAAGAATACTTAGAAGACATGAAGAGTAAGCTACAGAGTTGACAAGAGATACTAGGACTCGTGCCATTTGATTTTCTATAAAAGCAATACTTATCCCCTAAAATTTGCTTCATTGATGCTATAACGAGCTTCAGCAAATAGCCTTGTGCCTTTCATGAAGAAGTTTCAGCTTCACCTTAGCTTAAATACTATAAGTTTTTACGGTTATACAGTCTCTCCATTCTGTATATATGGCTTTCCATCTATTGAGGTTTAAAATCACCAACTGAGAGGAAGGCTAGTCCTCTTATCTTTTGCTCCCAAAGGTGTCCTTTCATCATATCTACAATTGGAAGCACATCTATTATTTACTTTCAAGGTCAACACCACAAGATAAGAACAGATAGTGTTCGTGGTCGTTTCATCTCAAGTGGCATCACTCAATTGTTACCCATCCACCCATACACAAACACACACCCAAAAAAAGAATTAATAAATAAAAAAATTCACTTATCTATCTTCTAGAAAGCATTGGGTCGAATGCTGGTAGGCAAAAGCTTTGAACATTTCATTGATATGGTAATATTTGACACTGACCTGTCCTCTTGAAAGCATTTCAGATTTCTTCAATTTCTTCATGGCATAGATATTCCCTGATTTTTTTTCTCGACATAATCGGACCTGGAATGTTGAAATTAATCAGCAGGCATACATTAAAAACATCAAATACCTGGCAAAGTAAAAGGTCAAGTAGAGAAGTAGGAAATTAACATTAAAATAAGGAAAAGATGGAAATATCGACAACAAAAGTTGGGTAGAACCAGAAATGTTCATAATAAAATAAGCAGCATCTTATCATCAACTGATGACAAGACTTTATGGCCATACTTGAAGCATCTTCTTTCTTTTCTTCTTTTTCTTGGACTAAGATTTGCTCAAAATTATAATAATAACATAACAAGGGCGGTAAATTAGACTATATTTCTAAGCTATATGATTCACATTATCACAATTCAAAGATTACATGAACAAGAACATTTGCATAATTTCAAGAATGTCAGACTTATAAAGATAAGAGATTCAAGAAAAGAGTTGTGATGCAAATCACCAACCTCACCAAAGGCTCCTCTCCCAATAATTGTTAAAAGCTCAAAATCATCTACACATATCTTATTCCTCCTTAGTCGCATAAACTCTGTCTCTTTTCGCTCCAAATCCTTGATTAGATTGATCTGTTCCTCTTCGGGGACATCCGAAGATGCTAATTTTCGTTCTAATATCCATCTCCTGGAATGAAAAGCGTAAAATATCAAGATTTAACACACACATAATTGTAACGAAAATTAGCATCTTTATATGTGCCCATAAAATCCATCGCCTCGATTAGATTGATCTGTACATAGAAGATGTTAATTTTCAATCTAAAATCCACAACCTCGAGTGAAAAGTATGGTGTAGAAATATCAAGATTTAACTGACAAAACTGCGAGACTGATTGACATACAAAAGTGGGCAAAAATAACTTTGATATTTCAACCAAAAATTCAAGAAAATCCTCTGTTTTTTCTTCCCTTTACGTTAAGAACGCTAAAATCTCATGGCCACCAAGCCAAAAGCAAGAACCAGATTGACGCTCATTTTCCTCTCTAGTTAGGAGAATTTAAATGCCTCGTCAACAGGTATTCAGAACATCAACACCTTTCAAAAAGACAAAAGCAAAGCATAATATAATCTGGCATCTTAGTTTATTAAATCAATTGTATGTTTCATAAAACAAAGTTAGTTGCCATAAAATATAACATTGTGTATCTCATAAATATTGAACAATTTTTGTAAGAAACAGCATTTTCCAGATGCAAAATCATGTCTGAGGATTATTTACTATAAAATTGCCCTGGGAACATCCACCTAGGATCTGGATCCCTGAAGTCCCTGCAAATGTCATCTCTCATTCCACGTGTTGAACACAATTTAGCATGAACTGCATAAACAAATGTCGGATCTAGCCAACATCATCATCTTTACCCACTAGAATTACAAGTCGCTATTTTGTTTTATTCCAAGCAATGAAATGCCACTGGCTTACAGGTCTTCTCTTTCACGCATTGATTTAGTTTGAGCTCACTACATATCAATAAATGGTTCAATTGATGCCCGAACGCAGACTAGAATATGTCATCAATCCGGTAGACTAGAAATAAAAGTAGCTCCCCTTCCATGTTCCTGACCATTTCTCAAATCAAGTAACATACACACCTTCGATGGGTTGTATGGAGTGGCCGGAAAAAGATTCATGTAGCAGATCACAATTTTAATGGAAATAAGGTTTGGCTAATTGTTTTTTATTAAGTCATGCCTTTGGTTTTGGTATGTCAAAGCACAATAACCAGTGATCTGAGCAGTGAGCTTTCATAGCATGTCTGGTAAGCTTGAAAAGTAAAAGTAAAAGTAAAAGTTACTTCAAAGAGACTTTATGTTTCTAATACTTTTGGATATTTTTCTCATATAAGTTAATTATTTGAAAGTAATTCTTACCTACCTGTCAAATTATTTAACTTGCTATTTTTTTTTTAAAAAAATATTTGTTTTAATATTTGAAAATTTTCTTATTCACTTATGAGTGCACTTTCTAATCTTAGCCATACATGCTCTTAATGACAGATATTCACGAATATCACAAGTTTCATTGAAGCTTTTCTACGCTTGTTTATTTAGGTTAAATTTATATAGTTTCTACTGAATTTAAGGAATTAACACTTGTTCCTTGTAATGATATCATACTCATTGTTAAAGTCATCAGGCATGACTTGAATATCCTCAGGAGTAATGACAAAAGTGCATTTATTATCTGACACTCAGATGCTCATCATTGGTTCTTTACTATCATCCAACTCAGACTATTACCATCAGCTTTAGAACTTTCACCATGCTAAAGTAACAACCAACACTAAATGCCCAACTAAAATATCACCTGCTAAAAATTAACATCTTCAAAACCTACTCCAATCAAGATTTTCTTCGTGTTAACTTTGGATACATTGGACAAAAAGTTCAGAATTACAAACCAAAAGAAAACGAAAAGATTGTCATCTCTACTGCAGGAAGACGGAGAAATAATAAAAATTCTGCTAGGAGTCTACTCTTCCTCAATGATGCAGAACTAATTGCAATTGTTGTTGAAATTTGCTACATTTTACTATGGCCCATGCTGATCTTGTCTTGCAAGACCTCCATAATCAAACTTAAAGCCATTGCTCGATCATATCCCCCAAAACTCTCCTTTACATTCATCTATCCTATCACATTCCTTTCACAACATAAACCTAATAAATTCAACTCGGAAATATCATCTCTCGTCGTTCAAATAAAGTTACTAGAACTAATTTTTCTATAATAAAACCCTACTAAAATTCAGTCATTTATGAGTTCAAAAACTGACCTAATTAATTACTAGACTTCCTACAACATAAATTATACTAATTAAGAAAGAAATTCTTCTATCCTTATCTTAATTCATATAAATTAAGCAAAATTTTCACTTGCATCACTAACTCAATCACATGCAACCCAAATGAATTCATTATAATTTACTGAATCAGGGAAAAAAATTTCCAAAAATCAAAGCACGTGCTGGATTTCCATACCATAAATCAAATTCACGAATCGAATTAATTCATGTCCTGCTCTACTACCCCCTACATTTGTAACTCATTTTATTATACATAAATAAACATGTGTGTGCGTGTTTATAATTTTATGATTACAGTTATACCTCTCCTTGCGCTCTTGGATGCTTTTCATCTGATTCTTGTAGTGATTTTCGATGTACTGTTTTGCAGCGGCGACTTTTTCCATTGTCAAGCTCGACCCAGTCACTTCTTCACCGATATTCATCACTTCCTCCTCCATTTCCTCTCTCTAGATTTCCTGTAAATATGCTCAGGGGTGCGTTTATATATATCTGTGTGAGCAAGTGATACACAGTCATAAGGTGGAAAGCATTAGAGGTCTCCTAACTTTGACCACAATATCATTTTAGTCACTCAACATTTATTAATTATGTATAATTGATGGCTACTCTATCGTAAAATTTAATGTCTTCTACTATCGACAAATATCTTTGTGGATTTCTCTTAATTGTAATTTGCCTCTTTATCTACTCATTGAAGGTAATATTTTGTCGAGATTTGATCATTAATGACAAGTTTATCATAACATTTAATGTCTCTCTCTACCGACAATTTTAATTAGTGTAGATTTTCTCTTAATTTCAATTTACTACTTTGACTTAACAGCGAAGCAAATTTCACTTGAATGCGAAAGTCATGCCATTAGCTGTCGACCTATAAAGTAGTTGTATGTTAATAATATTTGTTTTACACGTGGAAATGTTACGGCTAAATTATTAACGAATATTATTTGCTTTCATATTGTCCATGTAAGAAAGTACTTTAATTTTTTGTAACAAAGGTGTTGAATGTTGATGACCAAGTTTAAATGAAATTGAACTCCAATGATGAGTTTGAAGGGGAGAGAAAAATGTTTGACTAAAATGAATTTTTTCTCAAAGTTAAGGGACCTTTAATTTGTTTATTGCAATAACAAGGAAGAGGAAGAGTACCTCAGAAATCCACTAGAGGCCTCGTTCCCGCTAGAGTACGGAGTACCTCTCTTTGTGTATCGAAATTCCTCCTTTAATTTTGTTGTACATTCATACTTTTAAGTTTTAAGAACAAATTCTGATGAACAAACTTATTTGGAATAAATGTACAAGTTGCAACAATCGAGTGTACATAGATTGAATGTAGCAGATTTTAGCCTGGCGTAGGTCCATGCTAATCTGGCTCTACTTGACAGCTGGCATTTCTAAGAAAGAATATACTACTTGTACATAGTACGATATCCATAACGGTGTATGTGAGATGATGGATATCGTTATGCACATCCTGATATACGTGTAGCATCACCCTTCGAAATGACTATTTGGCAAATGATTAATTTTAATGTTTTATTTTTTCCTTCTTTTTATATAAAATAAAAATATTATTATTAATATATAAAGATGAAAATATTTGAAATAAAAGATGAAAAAAAAAAAGGCTTTGATAACATCTCTTTTTTTAATTGGAGAGACTTCGAGACTTGAAACAACGTATATTTCTTAGATTTTCACTAACAATTTGATACTTTCTAAATCATTTTACATCGAATTATAAAGCATACTCAATTGCATTTAAGGTTCACAGTTTACGTGACACGATTCTTACCAACCATTTTACAAATTATAAACTCATGAAACAATCCAATCTAATCTTATAAGTACATAATACCATAATTCTCTAGTTTATCTCTCTAGACATATTTTGATGTGCTTAAAAGTTATTTCTTTCTTCCAATTTATATAAATTAATTTTTTTCTTGTCCCAAATTATAGTTGTGTTTCTTTATTGAAAATGTACTTTTTTATTAATATATATTTATTTAATTTACCTAATTATAATCAAATTTCTCACTTAATCTTGAAATCGGACAGATCTTAATTTACCTACTTTTTGAAATCATCCAATACATACAGTTCTCGAAGGGAGTAAAGCTGTTGATAATTAAATAAAGGTAAACTAGAAAAATTCTTTGCAAATTTTTTTTTTTCAATAATATTAAATAAAATTTATTAATTTGTGTGAAATATAAAATCTTATATAAATGGAATGGAGGGGTAATTTTTAAGACACCATTTTTACGCAGAAAAGCAAATTGTGATAAAAAAATAATAATAATAACTTTAAAAACATATTTGACAAAATTAAGTTCCCTTGATATAATTTTTTATTTTTTTTTAACTTTTAATCACCGCCAAATAAGTACATAATATGAAAATTTAATTAAAATTTTGGACTGTGACAAACGTTTGAGTTATCAATATGGTATCTTTCTTTCTTCACTGTTAAAGTATGGAAGGCTAACTTAAACAATTATCTAATCAGAACGCGACTTGACTTTGAGCACTTTTACAACTCATATTGTCATCCCATAATTTATAAATTAATGTACAGATAATTTGCAAGAAGACGGAATATTTATTAAGGAAAATGTCCTGCAGGATCCTTATAGAGCCCTCACCGTAGTTGAGGGCTCCACGTGTATTAAAAAAATTGCGTGAGACCCACAAATGTGTGTCGTCTAATTCACAAGGCCCTGTACGTCAGTACGTGTAGCAGATTTCATTTACTAATTACTAAAAATTAAAAATAACAAAATATTGTACAAAAATACTAATTTTGTTTAAAGCTTATATAATATAATGTTAAGTTGTCTTAAAAAATTGGATCGGTTTAAAATTAACAGAGCGTGCAATTGTGCTTCCTCAGTCTTAATTTATTAAAGTGACAATGCAGTTGTATTCAATTTGGGAAAATTTTAGTACTCGAGTACTCAATACCACATGTCACTATTTAATTGAAATACATATTAAATAATTAAAACTTACTATTTTATTGAAATTCAAACATGATAAATAATACACATGTCATTTAAATAGTGACATGAACATACTATGGATGTACTAAAAATTTTCTCCTTTAATTATAGTGTAGGTCTTGGGTCAACTTCACCATAGTTCTATTACTAGAACTTAAATTAGGGTGATTAGCAAAAAAAAAAATTCATATCCTTTGCATTCATTGCTAAAATAGTCTTTATCGTTTCAAATTTGACATTTGCGCCCTTATTTTAATTTTTTTAAAAAAAAATTGGTCCATTCTGTCATGTTCCGTTAATTCTACCGTAAAATAAATGCATGGAATTCAATTCACTCACATTATTTAAAAAGGTTAGATTAGTCATGTCACTATAATTTTTCCATGTATTATGTTATTTATACAATGTGTGATTACTAAATTGGTTGACAAAATAAGTGTTGGTAAAATTCAGTTCATTGATTTCAAATGATTTAAAAATCTGTTTTTGAAATGATTGATGTAAATATTACTTTGTCAACCAACTTTGTCCATCTAGCATAACTCTTTTTTCCTCCCTAAAATTTTTTTGGTGAATATCACCCCTTATTAATTTGATGTAATTTACAAGTTCAGGCCTTCCACAACCTTCAGTGTCAGCTTGCTCATTTTGGAGGTAGATCTGAAGCATCACACTAGAAAATTCCAACACAAACAACAAAGACGATATTAGTACGCTAGACTTAACTAAAATGGTAAATAAACATTTCATATTCACTCGATTTAAAATCATGTAAATAAACATAAAAGACTTACCATTCTAATGGTAAATAAATGTTTATTCAATTTCAATAACTAATGCAAATCAAATATGAAAATCTGTTAAAAGTATAGAGAACTCTAAAAAATAGATAATTTTATTCAATTCAATATGTTCAATGACGAAACTTAGCATTCTTTATATTAGGATCATACTGATTAAAATATTTTTAAAAAAATAGGCACAATCCATTTGACAACCTAAACTGTGGATTTTGGTCTCATTGTCTTTTGGTGTCTCCAATAAAGTTTTCCTAAGAATTTCGTTTCAGTTTGGAAAAATGGTATTTATCGCTCAAACCCGATATAATAGCAATGGTAGCAAATGCAATGAAGAGATTAATAATGCCATTGTCTCTTTCAATACAGACCTCGAGATGGTTGATCAATTCAATAAGTGTCAACTGTTTGAAGTAAAATCGATCTTTAAAGAGCCACACCTATTTCAGAAAATTGAAAATAAAACATGTCGGCGTTGTCATTGAAGTTGCCGGTGTTGGAATGGCAGTAGGGAGGTGGTAGTGGAATGGGTTGAAGGGGTGGCTTCTTTCTTTTAGAGGATTTTGGAAAGGTGAGGTTTGATGTAGCATATTCAATTTGGGGATTTTGTTGTTTCTAATTCTCCTTTTATTTTTATGAATGGCCACGGTAAAATTCTTTGCAATCTAGTCTAGTATATACAAGAATCTTTTCTTAAAAAATATATAGTGACTTGACTAATTTATCCTTTTTAAAAAATGTGAGTGATTTCCATGCATTTATTTCATGGTGGAATTAGCGGAACATGACGGAAATGACCAATTTCGCAAAAAATATTTTGAAATGAGGGTGCAAATGTCAAATTTGAAACGATAGAGACTATTTCAGTAACAAATACAAAGGATGGAATTTTTTTTTTGCTAATCACCCTAATTTAAGTTCTAGTAACGGAACTACAGTCAAGTCGACCCAAGACCTACACTATAATTATTAGTTTTTTGCTTATTCCATTAAAGGTGAAAAAATTGAACTCTTAAATTATTTAAAATTATGAAAATAATAATGTTCCGAATACATAGAATTACATCCTCTTAACTTGTCAACTTTATGTCTTATCTCCTCGAATATCAAATAATTATCTCACCTACAATGACATATTCTAATTATTTCTCAATTAAGCTCGATCTAATTATTTCTCAATTAAGCTCGATCTTTTAATAATTTCTTCGTGATCAAACCACATAAATGATGTAGATGTCGCCAATTATTGAGTTCAGGTAATAAATTGCTCTTAAAATAATTTGTGTTGTTCTTCACGTACAGGGGCGTAAGTGCTAGGCCCCAGCCAGGGCTCTCACATGTGGGGGTCCGTCGTAATTTTTTTTTTTTTTAATTCATTGGAAGGGGGGGGCGCTACAGTGAGTACCCTGTAGCACCCCCGTACCGCCCCCCGTACTTGTAGATAAAATCAAATAATTTCTATGCATAATGATCATGTGCAATACATATATTCATAAGTGTACTAGCGTCAACATTCAAGATATGAATCAAGATAAAGTGCATAGCACAATTGATAGAATATCTCACCTTATTAGAACAAAGTACATACCACAAATTGATAGAATATGTTCAACTTTTCCGACCTCTAAAGGAATTTTTGCCACTCTAAAGTCGTGATTAGGCTTAAAAACTCTCAAAAATTCATACTTAGATTGAGAATTTAAAGAAGCATTGACGTAGTCCAACATTTTAGCCCTTGTTTGACAACCTTTATAATGAGAAATTTGGGTAAAATGAATAATAGTTTTCGGGAGAATGTGTGGTTAAAAAAGAATAAAAAGTGTTTAATTTACGTGTAATATTATTTTATTAAAAAATGCGTCGTTAAAAATAAGAGAGAAATAAATATATATTAAAATTCTAAAGGAAATCAAACAAGGGTTTAATTTGAGGGGACATAAATTTATAAGTCGAAAAAAAAAAAGAAATAATTAAAACAACGTAAGAGAAATATAACTCTTTTATTCTCGTTGTATGGGAGCTGGCTTAACTTTGGGTTGAAGAATAACAACTCCGTCAACTAACATCTAGTTTGACGAGTTAAATAACGTTAGGTTCATGATCACTATATATTTAGAGTAATTTTAAAAAATCATTTTAAGGATAGGATAAATAATAATGATAATAACTTCTAGATAAAATTAAATTTTTGGGAACCATTAAAAAATCATGTTTGATGAAGAAAATCATTGCACTTCAGAGTTATTAGTTTTGATAAAAACCAGTGAACAATAAACATAATTTAACAAAGAAAATTGCAGGCCAGTTGAACGATAAGGATCAAACTTAATTTCTCAATACAAATATGCTGTATTTGTTTAACGAATAAGTCTAGTGCTACATAATGAGGTGTACCGAAAAAAATGTATTTTAATCGCGTGGGCCCTCCACCCCTGTGAGGAGGGGTGTACACCATTGGTACATCCCAATGTACCACAAGCACGGTTGTTGTTTAACAATGGGTGCATATATTAATGATTAAACTAAATGTACAAAATGGATTACTCCATGCATTACTTACTACTTACATTGCATGACGGGTCCCGCGTGAGTAAAATAATTCGACAATGTGATCCTCACCCTTTATTGTGAATGATAAATAAATGAGTTAGTAAGACAGTATAAATAAGTGTAGCATGATCTATATATTAAACAGTGAGTATAACACTTGACTTATCGGTGATGATAAAAGTTAACTTCAAATTCTAAATATTATCCTCGCGCTCGTGTATTTAATCATTTGCAAGTTTCTGGTGATTGTGGAGGTATTGTTTCCAGATGAATCAAGAACGGAGTTATCACTGATTTTGCTAGCAAGGAAATTCAAGAAAACCTTGAATCTAGAACAAGATAGCTTTTTGATTAAATGGGTTTTGTTTAAAACTCGATGCCAGTAAGTTTAGAATTCGGGGATAAAAAATCGCTGCATTAGGGGAGAGAAATGAAACTCCAGTATTTAGTTTGTTATTCCAAAAAAATAAAAAATTGGAGGCCACTCAACCAGGCCCACTCCTCTCTCCGCTCATCCGAAGAAGCATTTTGGAGAATATCTCGAATAACAAGACAATGGAAAGAGTAATGTTATTCATCACCATTTCTGTTAAATATCAGTTTATGTGATAATTACATAATATTAAATTATATAATTATTTAAATGTAAAGTCATGTGACTCGTTTAATTGAATTTATAAAGTATAATTACTTAAACTGGTGGTTTAGCACCACTGGTAGGGACTTGGATGGATCGAATATGGATCAGATCCGTTCATATTCAATCCGATTCGATAAGAATAATTCATGACTTCAATTCAATAATCCAACAGATATTTGATTGTTAAATTCATATTCGATTTGCTACGTTATCGGATATTCGATCCGAAATATTTTACACATATTTTTTATTGGAAAGAGTGAATTCTCAATCTCAATATAAAATTTATATATAATTTGATAAGTTTGACATTTTTCATTAAAAGTCATGAAGTATAATACAAGTTTCAAAAATAAAAACAAAAAATATATGTATAATAAATTATTCGATAATATATAAAATATATTATATTATTATAACAAATATGACTGAATTGAGTTATATCTATATTTGCTTCATTTAGTTAATGGATTATCGAATTTGAATCTTGATGGGATTATTGAACCGAAACCCTAAATCCATCTCCCATTAATTTTATAGGATTCAGATTAAAATCCAACTCATTGACAGTATAACCACTGGTGTTATAATTTTAATTATTAAGTTTTGACTTGAAGTACAATCATTCAACTAAATTTCAAATTGGAGTATGTGAAAAGATAAGAGAAGTGAAATTTTCGGATGCAAAATATTACCCCTCATCTCACGGGACTTCTATTATTAACCATGTAGTAACCAAATAGAAAAAAAGAAATTTTCATAAGTAAGAGTATAATTTTGGCCCATTTTAAAAATAAGAAAATAAGTTTTAACTTTCAAAAATTAGATTTTTATTTATAATTTAATTAATTAAATATATATTTAATTAATTAAATATATTATGGTCACAGATCTATATAATTTGATCACGGATTCACAATTTAACTAGTCACATATTATTTTCGATCACAAATCAGAATTTTTAAATATCAAAAATTATTTTACGTCACAATTCAAAAAATTTATAGGTCACAATTTATTCATTGGTCACAGATTCACAATTTAATTAGTCACATATTATTTTTCGGTCACAAATCAAAATTTTTAAATGTCATAAATTTTTTTACGGTCAAAATTCAAAAATTTTAAATGTTACAATTTTTTCCTTAATCACAGATGAAAAATTTATAAGTCACAATTTCTTTATTGGTCACAGATCACAAACATTATAAGTCACAACTTATAATTGGTCACAAATTAACAAATTTTATGTCACACGTTATTTTTTAGTCACAATTCATATTTTTCATTGGTCATATTGTTTACTGGTAAAAGATATCCAATTTAATGGTCACAGTTAGTCAAAAATTTGTCACACACCACATCAACACCACCACCACACCACCGCACCACCACCACACCACGTCATCACCACACACTACATCAATACCACCACCACCACGCAACACCACTGTTATTCACCATTAACCACATACTACTATGAAATAATCACAAATCCCGTAGCTATCATCAACAGACCATCGTCGTTGATCGCCACCGCCAACCACTGCCAGATCCACCACATCCACGTCACACAGTACCGCAACCACACCCACGTGCAGCACCACCATTGCACCCACATCACACACTCACAACCGCGACCAACAACCTCTCATCATCACCACGCCACGACCACCACCGTTGATCGCCACCGCCAACCACTGCCAGATCCACCACACCCACATTACATAGCATCGTAACCACAGCAAACACACTCACGCCAACGGCAAACACCGCACCACCACTGCACCCAATCACCACACCCACATCACACACTCACAACCGCGACCAACCACACCATCATCCCATACACCACTGCGATAACCACGACCTTCAACCATCTTACGACGGAGCATAGGGGAAGGGAGGGGAGGAGAGGAGTGGAGAGAGAGAGAGAGGACAAGGCGTCGCAGCGAGCTGTGGTCTTTGGCGATGGCGGTGGAGGCAGCAACTAGCCGGCGATTTACAACGGCGACAGTGAGAGAGAGAGAGAGAGAGAGAGAGAGAGAGACGAGAGTGAAAAGGGAAGTGAGAGAAATAATTTAAGGTTTGATTATTAATTAATTAATAAAACATCTGATTTTTGTATAATGAAATATCTCATCTGATTTTAGAACTCTCAATATTTAAAATAGGGTTTTGTGTAATTTCCACATAGAAAATAGCCCAAAATTACTTAAGGCCCATGCTCCACGTTATTTGTTTACTTGACCTAATCGATGCTACAGGATAAAGGACGTTGAAGTGATACAATCATTTTAATCGAAGTGGCATGTAGAATTCGAATCTCCATGGCCGAGGCAAGGTGTCACGATCTTTTGTAGCCTATTTTATGAAGCGATAAACATTTGTTCCACAAGGCTTCTTCCGTAGTTTTGCCTTATTCAAGAGATCTTTTCTACGATTGATTAATTCAACATTTCTACAGCAGAAAATCCTTTAGTCAATTTGTCGATATACTTTTTAGATGTCAAGCAAGGTCATAGGATGGCCACTTTTTAGCATCATTTAATGTCGATCAACCTACATCGTGTTAGCTGTTAATATTAGATTACACGTCATCCATCCGACTTTACATCTTCTACAATAAAAATTCACACTTAGTATTATTTATAGGTAATGTAATTTTATACTCTAATATAATAAATTTACTTGACATTATCTTCGACCCGATTATCATACATGCTTTTGTGGATCTTGTTCACTGTTCATCCTACATCCAAATACATCTATAGTGGCTAATTGGATCGTCAGACTGTTTGCAACCTCCTTCGTCATCGTTATAAGATCCTTACACGTGGACGAAAGTAGAGCCGAATTTGTTGCCCACTTTAGCCAACCGAAAATCGAAATTGACTGTCACGCAAATAAAGCAAAACTATAGTCTATAGTTCTAATAATCGCAATATCAAGTTGAAAATAGACAAAGTTCAAATAAATATTAAAGATAAAAATGTTGTAAAAGAAAAGTTTATTAGGGTTTATAGTGAATGACAATTATACCCATGTAGCCCTAGAAATTATTACCATTGTATCCCTGATTCTTACCTATAAATATAGGACTTTGTTAATTAATAAAGGACACACAAGTCTATTGACTTTAATTCTTTCTTCTACTTTTTCTCTCTTTTATAACACGTTATCAGCACGAATGCTTAATTTTTAAAATCTAGTGAAGGTAGTAATTTTTTTTTTTTAAGTATAATCATTCATCACGTGTACTAAAATTAATTTGGTTACATGTGAATTATACATGCCGATTACATGTTTATTACTCTTGTTCATCTATCAATATGACTTTTTTTTTTATAAAGTAAATTCTCTACCACCAAATTTTCATCCCTCCATCGGTGGCATATCTACCTCAATACATCCCAAACAATTACTCAAACGGCCACAATTTTAGATTAAAAAAAAATCAGCTTCCAGATCGTGAAGAATCGCACGGTTTATCTACCAAATCCGGCTAATATGTTTCTACCCATGGCTGCCCACTATTGTCGGACACTACACCCCATCTAGGCGAAAACATTCATGGTGAAACATCTGAAGAAAATGTCCAGAATAATGATGGTGTACCTTGTACCTTGGGACTCACATGCACATAATGAAGGAAATACAACCACTTTAATTTTATGGGTTTTTGGGTGTTTATCCGCAAAATTAGACACATACTAAGCCTCCACAGCATCATAAGACATTGGGTGTTAATACAATTGGTCCAACTGAGAACCAAATCAACCAAATTTTGTCGACAAATCGTACACACATCGAGGAAAATTTGCCTCCTCCAATTGACGGCCCAAACCTGCTCCATTCCACAAATTCTAACATGGGCAATTTAATTCAGGTACATGTTTCCAAATCCATGAAGATTGATTGTTTGGCGTAAACGTCATGAAAAAAGGCAAGTTCACGAGACCATCAATTCATGCTTGTATGTATGCATAATGATTTGAAAACATGAATTCATTTTATATTATGAAAAATCGTGTAAATTACCTTAAACATTGTAATTTACCTGTGTATATTATTATGAAAAATCGTGATTTTATTTATGGAAAACTCTGAATGCGAACTACTTTAACGATGTCAATTATAGAAAATTGTGAATATGATTTACGAAAAATTGGAATCCATTTTATATCCTTTGATTTATTTATATTTACTAAATATACATGTTTATGATTATTATTAAATATTCTTTATGTCTTTAACATGATTGAATATTTTTAAAGGTTTATCATAAACTTCAAATTTATAATCTATCATGTTGTTGTTCCTGAAGTGGCACAGCATTATAATTAATATTCATGTAGAATATATATGTTCCAGAAGAGCATGTTATTACAATTTCAATATTCGAAAAAAAAAAAATATTGACTTCATGCTCCTGAAGAAGCGTAACTTAAATTATATATAGTGTTGATGTGTCTCAAAGAAACACAACCTGCGTTATAGAAATATTCGAGAAGAATATTGCATTGTTGCTCATGTAGAACACAATTTTTTTATTTATATTACTTAACTCCAAATGTAGAGCGAATTCTGTGAGATCTAGCTTATTTCATAATTTGAGAAATTTTTAGATCGATATCATAAATGAATATAGTGTTGTTACTCCTGAAGATGCTCATCTCTACAAATAATACACGGCTCTTGAAAAGCTAATATTTCTTTATTGGTGCTTTTGAAGTAGTACAACATTCTTAATATTTTAAAGAAGATTATTATTTATGAAGTAACATACTATTATCGACAAATATTTTAGTTAGATTTTACTTGCTCTCGAAGAGCATAATTATTAAAATCTAACATAAATTAAATTTTTACTCCTAAAGAGTAAATTTTTATGCAATTTATTATTTCAAACAATAATATGTTATTGCTCCTGAAGAGCATAATCTTTCAATTCCAACATTTCGGAAGAATATGTATCTATTGCTTTTGAAAAATAATAATAAATTATAATGTGCTATCGAAGAAGCACATGTCTCGAAAAATATATCATTTTGAATTCATGTTTATTCTTGAAGGAAAATATATAACTAAATAATGTCATGAAAATATTGATTAGTTTAACTACTTGAATGATATATGACTGTATAATGTTTAATCATATTCTTCAAAATTAAATAAGTGAATTATATCTTATATTGAACCAGAAGTTCAATTTTGGTTTTACTATTTGGCATAATCAGTTAAACCATCATTGGATAAATAATGATGCAAAATTAAAAATTTTAAATGGATATTCAATGAAGAACCAGAAGGTTCTTCAACCCAATAAATTTCTATATATTATTTGTTCTCTTTATCGACAATTGATCATTAAATATCACTAGCTAAAATAGGGAATGAACTTTCTATATTTTTGAAAATTAATTAGGATGATATATAGGGCCCCGTCACTCACCACGTTGACCATCTAAATATTATTTGTATCTAATAGTTTTGATACAAATACTAGATGATTGCATGGTGTTCGTAACCTGAAATTTGCGAAATTATTGCTCAAGTTATGAGCATAATTTTCAAATTATATAATCAAGATTATGTCTTGTTAATGCTAGTGGGCATAAATCTCAATATTTGAATAAGTGTTAGTTGAGATGTCGATAGATGATTTGACACTATTGTTTGTTAAATACCTTCAATTAATTTAACTGAGAACAAAGTATTTTCTATTTTTGTTTAGAAAATTCTATTACGCATCATTGCCAACATCATAGATCTCCCTATTACAATTTACTTATGGCCAGAGCCTAATTTTTTCATCTAATTATTTTGATAGTGCAGTATATGTATAATTGATACACCAAAATGAACTGAGATGGAATATAAAGAATGCTGAGAATAAATGTGTAGTTTGAACTTTTATCCCAAATATGTGACATTTTATAACGCTAGAAAAATGAATGTCAAATTGATTAGACAATTCTCTCAGTATTAGGGGGCAGAATTAAGAAGCTGAATATATATATATATATATATATATATATATGCATCAATATCTAAATCTTCGCAAAAGATAATTCGAACAAGAAGTTCGAATGATAATTCATTTAGATGCATGTATTGACCAAAGAGATTAACAATCTCACACATCAGCTTTAAATGCTCCAACTTGAATTGAATTCTGAAAGGACAATTCATTAATATTATTATGGCACGCATGAAGCGTGGTGATATTAGATTCTATTACAAAATCCTCCAAACGAAAATGGAGCAATTGGTAAAGATGATTTTATTAAGGAGATGTATACTCTTAATGAGTATTTAGATATAACAAATTATAAAACCCCTGAAGAGGTTCAGGTACCTAATATATTGAAATTTGAGATATCTCAATAAGTTATGTCGTTATACAATAAGAAATAGAATCGAAAAAAAAGTTGTTGACAATAATTTTGTACATGATGTGCTACATCATATATGAATCGTGAGGAATCAAAATAAATGCGTCAAAATATATCGATCGAAGTAATGTTTGCCCAAATAAAATGGACGCAATCCTAAATTGATTTTACTAGAGAAACATGATGTTTTTGGACCTGTAGTCCAATAATCTAAAGACATATACTTATGCGAAAAGAAAATGAGAAAAATAAAGTCATAATGTGTGAGTTACGACTCTCAATATAGTGAATTTCGTAAAGATCGTCGTTGATGAAATCACAAATCTATATCATGTTATCTTGACAATATATGAAATTTGAAATACGTGATAGTCAACTCATCTGGCATGACTATTAGTGTTATCTCTGAAATATTTAATATGCCTGAAGATAACTCAAATGATGTATGTCCGAGAACCATGTTTCAAATTAAATTGCAAATATCATTATATGGATTGAAATAATCTGGACGCATGTAATATAATCGCCTTAGCGAATATTTGTTGAATGAGGGCTATAAGAATGATGATGCGTGCCCATGTGTTTTCATAAAGAAACAAATATTGGATTTGCAATTGTGACAGTTTATGTTGATAATTTAAATTTAATTGGAGCTTCTGAAGAGCTCAACAAAACTGCTAATTATTTAAAAAATGAATTTGAAATGAAAGATTTAGAAAATATCAAATTTTGTCTCAAGTTGCAAATTGAACATTTCTCACGGAATTATTTGTTCATCATCTACATATACAGAAAAAGTTCTAAAACGAGTTTATATGGATAATGCACATCCATTGGCATCGCCTATGGTTGTTCGATCATTTGATATGAAAAAAAGATCAATTTCATCCACTTGAAGATGGAGAAAAAATTTTTGGTCTTGAAGTACCATATCTTAGTACAATTGGAGCATTAACTTATCTTGCAAACTGCACTCAATCCGACATAACTTTTTCTGTAAATCTCCTTACAAGATATAGCTCTACACCAAGTCAATGACATTGGAATGGTGTTAAACACATTTTTCGTTATCACAAACATGATATGTGTTTACACGTGGAGGAACAACTATATCATGGAGATCTGTGAAGGAATCCTTGACAGCAACATCCTCAAATCACTCTGAAATTATTACAATCCATGAAGTAAGGCGAGAATGTGTATGGTTGAAGAACATGACCCATCATATCCGAGTATCATGCGGGTTAACTTCAACAAAAGATAGTCCAACAAATTTGTATGAAAACAATGCAAGTTTCATTGCAAAACTTAAATGAAGCTATATCAATGGTAATAGGACGAAGTATATTTCTCCAAAATTCTTTCATACACATGAGTTTCAGAAGAATGACGATATCGACGTTCAACAAATTCGCTCAAGTGACAAAGTGACCGACTTATTCACGAAAGCATTGCTAACATCTACATTCAAGAAATTAGTTTATGGGATTGGAATGCGTCGACTCAAAGATTTTAAGTGATTAATATCAGGGAGAATAACTGTACTCTTTTTCCTTCGCATAGGTTTTATCCCACTGAATTTTCCTAGCAAGGTTTTAATGAGGCAGCATTTATTTTTAATACTCCAAAATAATTGTACTCTTTTTCCTTCATTTGATTTTTTGTCCTATTGAGTTTTTATCAAACAAAATTTTAACGAGACAGATATTTTGTAATGTATCATTCAAGGAGGAGTGTTGTAAAAAAAAAGTTTATAAGGATTTATAGTGAATGACAATTATACTCCTATAGTCCTAGAAATTATTACCATTGTGACATTGTATCCCTGATTTTTACCTATAAATATAGGACTTTGTTAATTAATAAAGAACACACAAGTCTATTGACTTTAATTCGTTCTTCTACTTTTTCTCTCTTTTATAAAAAAAAAAAAAATTAAGAAAAAATCATACAGACAAAAATCTCCCATTCCCAAACAAGGAGCTGAGCAAATAAGGGACCGAACGCACAAAATTGTATAATTCCAAGAACAAATTGAAATGGGGGATCCCTACTGGAGATACGGCGGCGGAGGAGTTGGTTCTTCTGCTCTTCTGCCATCATCTGCTGACGGAGGTTCGTTATTAAATTTTTATCACCTCAATTCTAGCATTCATGTACGCACACGCTCTTGTATGTATCCGCAATCAACACTCGATCAGTAACGTTGAAATTTATGTAAGGTATTAAACTTTACAAATGAAACTTTGATTCAGAATTTTCTTTATGTACGTACTAACAGTTGACAATGTAAAGGTGAGAATGACGGAGGGTTTAGAAACGGTTCTCTTTAATCACCTATTTGAAACCATTTTTGAATAATAAAGATTTTTGCTTTATTAATCTTCCGCAAAAAAATAAAATAAAATATAAAAAAATTGACGCCGTAAAGAACAGAAAAGGTAAATCTGTTCCTGAGGAACAGTGTTTGTAGGTGTTGAATGACAAGTATGCATTTTTCATTTTGCTGAATTATGTTATGATAGGAAGGTGATAATGGTCTTTTTTTTGGGAATGATTGAAATAGTCTTCTTTGTATATGGATTTTGGTCCTTGTCATCTCAAGTTTTTTGTTTGTTTCAGTGAGTGTTATTGATACACAAACATAAGTGATAAACAAGCTGAAATATTGTTTTTCGCGATAGAGTTATGCATTTAGCTTATAGATTGTAGTGAACTTGGTTGTTTAGTTTTCCTTTTTAAAGTTGTTGATAGTAGATCCCTATGGAACTCATAGATGTATGTGATCCTTGGAATGACTTTGCTAGCAGAATTCTTTGTTGGGAATGGTCTCATGCATTCAGGATAATCTTATTGTACACAGTTTTAAAGCGGAAGTCCTGGTACCTAAGACAGAATCAGCACAGTTATTTGTAACTATGATCTGATAATGTTAAGATATAAGGGTGGTGTAATCAATCCTTATTAGAACACGCTACATATATTTTATTTCTTTCAGATATTACTGGCATACATGCTAGATAAAATACAAAAGAGATTCTGCCTGGGAATTGGAGTTGAAAATTGGGAAGTGCATGCAATCCAGTTACTAAAAGAGGGCTTGGTGGAAAGTGCTTAGGCTGTACTAACAAGAAACTTGGTAAATGGTTGTGGATGAAATGTTAAGTAAAGGACAACGATGGAATATTTATGCTATAACACGATGGACATTGATTGATTATTTTACGGTGAACAATGACTTTCTAGTTACTGTTTTTTAGTTGTGTATTTTCAGAGCAGATATGTAAATAAAAGGTTCTGTGGTTTTATTTTCCATTTCTAGGAGTAAACGAGTTTTGAAGAACTTGCAGTGTTATGTGCCTAATTTATTACATAAGAGCTTTCCACGCAAGCTCTGAAAAGACTTTATTCTTGTACAACAGAAACTTAATCATCCTATTTGATACTATTAGCTTTTAAATGTAAAAGGTAGCTGGATCTCTTGCGAAGATTATCTACGCTTCGTATTTTATTGTTCACGTGTTATTCATTCAAACTTGTGATTAAATTAGTAGCATCGTAGCAGGAAGCATTATTCCCCCAAGCTTTCCTGGCTACTCATCATCTGAAGCAGCTATATTATCAACTCGTAATCTATATAGCTCCAACGGTTTGCAGGTTGGTTTTTCAGATTTCCCACAGAAAGATGTAAGTATTACCCCCAATTTGGTCTTCTGCCAAGATATTTAATACATGCAATGAACAGGTTGTATCTTGGCTTTGTTTTTAGATATTACCATCGCGTCCAGGTGTTTATGGCATAGATGATACTGCTGGTGTTCGTCATGAATCTGGTCTTATTGGATCAATGGCTGGAGCAAGCATTAAACCATACCCATCTTTACAAGATCCAAGTTTACTAGGTCATCCACTAGTTGCTGCTCCGATCATTAGTCCTGGCATCCCTGATGTGACTTATGAAAGGCCCAATTCTGCGATAGGGGTTGAGGGCAATCAAGTCACATCTGGAGAGTCAAACATTCTGTTTGTTGATGGACTTCCGAATGACTGTACAAGAAGAGAAATAGGTCGTATCCTTGTTGTTGTATCGCTGTTAATGCTTTTCCTTGTCTTCTTATATTATTTATGAGGGTGTGTTTATGTAAGTGATAAGGATTGGGTTTTCTGCTGGTTCCCTCACGTTGTATTTGGGTCTTTCCAGCAAATATGGGGGAATATTTTCTAATGCAGCACATAACTTAAGTTTAGTCTTACTAAGATGTCAGTCTTGGCACAATATTGCTCCAATGGAAGCCAACCCCATAGGGTAAGGAGTGATGTTTTATAATTACTAACCAGAGTTGAACATGCATTGTACGTTATTCTAAAATAATTTATAAGTGCTGTAACAGTAATATTTGATACTAATTTGTTGGGAGGATATGATATGATTCAAATTTTTTATGATGATGAAGTCCTTGTTTGATCCCCATTATTTTCAAAATATATTTTTCTTTCTCTTCTTTTAGTCATACATTTTTCAATAAAATAATATTATCCACAAACCCAAAATATTTTTTATTTTTTAACCACATATTCTTCATCAATATACTATTTCAAAATGCATTTTACACCAAAAATGGGGCTCAAACAGGCTTGGAATAATACAAATGAACAATCTTTTAATACTACATTTGGTATATAAGAATTAATTGCTAATACATGAATTTAAACGTCCATTAAAATTCTTAGATACATGAATAGAAATAAATTAATTTATAATAACTCTAGTTTTATGTGGATCGAGGGTCATCAAATCAAAATTCATTGAGTTTAGATTAATGTAAATGTTAATTAATAATATGAATTCATATATGACAAGTATTTTGTAGTATTATTTACTTATTGAGAAACGAAAAGTAAGATATTATTGAAATAATTGAATAGTAGAAATGTTAAAATCGTCCAAAAAATGATTCTCACTTAAAGTGATATTTAATATATTATAGAGAATTAATAAAATGAAATTCATACATGACAAGGATTTTGTAGTATTATTTACATATTGAAAAACGAAAAGTATGGTATTATTGAAATAATTGAATCGTAGTAATGGTAGGGTTAAAATCAACCAAAAAATGATTTTCATTTGATGTGATATTTAATATATTCTAGATTTGAGCCAACATAATTACATTTCCTGTCCCAAGATAATGTCTGTATTTTGATTCTTAATCTTTTTCCTTGACTAGCAAACAGATCTTTTCCGCCCATTCATTGGGTTTAGGGAACTGCGAGTTGTTCATAAGGAGCCTAGACACGTAAGTTAGCCGTTCAATCGCTTGCTTGGTCGTGCATGACTTCAATTTGCATATGGAAAATTGAAATATTCAATCATGTAACATTTATTCTTGTAGTTTGTACATGTATTCATTTTCTATTATTATGTCCTATAATAGTTATACATGTTTGTTGAATATGTGTTCTATCTGCAATCACGGCATATTTTTGTTTATGTATTTAACTGCATGATCAGTAAGATGGCATGTTGCATTTGGGAGTTACATATTCAGATTTTAATGACGAGTGGATTTGGAAGTGACTCTATTGTGAACGGTGAGAAGTTTTATTGAAAAATATATAAAACAAAAAAATTATTTTGTAGATGCTACCTGATGTTATATACTCAAAGGAACAGCATTTTGTGGACAACTTTAGCTAAGCCACGTCCTTCTCGTTCCTTTTTCATAATTTTTCTAATGCTTGCACTCTTGTACTAATCCAGTGCAACTTTTATTGCTATTCTTCCTGTCTTCATTCAGATTATCATTCTTAAATTGATATCTCACCTAACTGTCATTTTGCAGACTGGAGACAAAGCTACGGTCTTGTGCTTTGTTGAGTTTTCTGATGCCAAATGCTCTCTTACTGCTAAGGAAGCACTTCAAGGTTCAAGATATTTTCTGGGTTTCTGTTTTTATAATATTCTTGGCTGGAGTTTCGTTCACTTGTTTGCCCTCCTAAATTCTATGGGAAAGCGCAAATTTTTGTTATCAGTTTAAGCTTCTTGATCTATTATGTCGACCAATTGATAATTAGCACCCCCCCACCCCCTCCCCTCCCCTCTCCAAAAGAATGAAAAAATGGTAGACTCTACATTCTATACCTCGATGTTTGTAGATGTTGGAACTACATATTTCTGAGATAAGTGATTATCATAGCACGACAGTATTTCTTGCCATTTCCTGTGTGATTTATAATTATGAAACTTAATGATCACTTTGTAGTTAAGCAATGCAGCATTATAAGTGACCAAAAAATTGCTCTTTCGATATTGTATCTGTCATCTATGGGTGCATCCATGATCCATATTTGATCAAGTCATTGGCATGCAGGTTACAAGTTCGATGACAAGAAAGCTGAGTCCCCTGTCCTGAGGATCTCTTTTGCACACTTTCCCTTTAGCCTACCCTCTGACCGGGACAGGCAACAATTTGGAGGTTGATGCCTGAGTGGCTGACCAGTTATTTGCCTTCGAAATACTGCAGAGGGTCTGCCATTTCACATCCTGCTGAAAAAGGTGATTTGTCATTCAAAACATCAGAAGACATTGTGTAATTTAGCAAAAAAAAATCCCGTGTTTCCTTGTTTAGATGGGTGTCCTCTTAGCATAATTTCTTACTGAAGGATTTTCTACCTTTGATATGATGGTTTCTTTTAACTCTTTCCTTTTTCTTTTATTATTCGCCCCTTGATAAATTTTGGAGGTGAAGGATAAGAAGGTTGATATGCCTATGGTTTGATCTATTGGGAGCATACAGTTACTAAAGAGAAAAGATTAGAGAAGATAAGTTATGAATAGCGGTGTGCACAACTCGGAATTGAGGTGGCCTGACCTAGGCTCGGTAGAGCTCCCTCTTATGGCAACACCTAAATTTATTTGAGGCATGCCTTTTTCAGTTTTTTTATTAGGTGGCTGGCTACTCGTCATGGCTCATGCAGGCACATGGCCCCTGTAGCCCTACACGTTTGATATAATCATTTAGAGCTAGCCTTGTTTTTAACACGATATGAACAATAATCAAGGATGATTCTGTCTTGCTTGACTTGTTATTACATATTAAAAATGTCATTTTCAATATATTTTTTAAATCAATAATACTTACAATTGGGTAATCATTCACCAAATACAATTGGATAGTGGTGGGGTTGGGAATATAGTTGAATAGGGTGAATGACGAACTCTGCCAGATTATGAGAATTTGAATACTTGTTCGAGATTTTGTTTGTTAGTTACGCACAGAATATCTTTACTTTGAGCATGCATACAAAAGATGTCTGAGCCTCTGAGGTCGAGGAAAAGCTTGGTTCATCTTTTGTTAATGAACATAGAGTTAAGCTGTTTGTATAGATTAACTATCCAGACGGCTTTACAGACGTTGAGATTGTAACACTTTTTATGACTGTTTTTCCCCCAACATCCAAAGAAAATTTGTCAAGTTGAATTTTGTACATTTCCCTGTAAAACTCCTCGTACACACAAGCATTGTTCATGAAAATATTATCATGCCAGCTTAACAACATTAAAAAAATAAAAATAAATACATGATGTAATCTAATCAACAAAGGTCCATAAACAGCAACCAAATGTGGACTAATAAGAGTTAGCCTCCGTAGTCTATTTCTTAGTCAAGGATGATGACAGTTGAACAAACAAATCATAAATAATTGTCTTGATAAACTCTAAAATGGTTAATTCTCTCGCAAGGGCATTTTCATCTGTATCTACTTATTGCATTGCAACCACAGGGAAATTTTCAATTCAATCCAATTCAAACCCCCGGTATTTAAGCACCAAGCAGTGGGTATAGTGTGTAGTCTTATGCACTCAGAGGCTTGTGAAAAAAGGTGATCTCAGCAAATTGGATGTCCCTTCTTGTCATAAGACCATTAGGGGTGTACCAATTGAGTATTTTGTACGTGTAATGCTGTTCTTCAACATCATCATTGAAATCACTTCTAAACGAATAGCATTAATCATTTTGTACCCTTTGTTGGTTATTATTAGTGAAACTTTCATCTTCTGGCCAAATGTCGAACCACGTAAATTCATTTTCGAATCTGCTTTTGAAGGCATGGAAGACAACAAAACAATGTCTTCTAATGAATAAAGCAAAACTCTACTACACGTGTCTTTGATTTCTATGGTACAACTCCTCCAATCCTACGAGACAACAATCATTAATCTTCTCAAGAAAAAACGCAAAATTGTTATTAAATTTCACATGTCTAATGTAATATTCATTCAACAACAACAAGCTTTACATAATATATTACATGATGTCACATGTCACTTTATCATGTGCCAGTTTAAAATACAATTAACTTTTTCATCTAATCTTTTCTCATCACATCATTTTATGTAATCTCTTATGTACTATTTTTATGTATAAGTAACATAATCCCAATTAAACATTATTCCCGGTAAAGTTATGTTTGTCTACCTGAATCTTCTTCATAGTCCAGTTTTGTTTATTGCTACATTTGTCGAAAAAATATGCTATTTTTCTATGACAGAAACGATGTCCCCGCGTGATTATGATGCAAAAGATTATAAGCAATCCTTTCCCTAGCTTTCATCGCGTTAGCTGATCTCAATCTAATCTCGGGGACCATTTCATCGTCCACAAGCTCAAAGTTAAGCTCCGGCTCCATTTCCTCGTTCCTCAGTTCGCATATGTTATGCAAAACGCAACAAGCTCCAAGAACCACAGGCAAGTCCTGAAGTTTCATCTCAGTCCTTTTCTGCAAACAAGCCCATCTCCGTTTCACTCTCGCGAACGCCTCCTTTGCAATTCTCTGAATCTCCTCGATCTTCTCATTGAAAGCATGCTGCGTCCACGTCAAATGCTGCTGCGAATAAGGCACCAATACCCAATCCATTAAAGGGTATCCGGAACTTCCGACAATCCAAACACCCTTCAAGAGCCCTGAATTCGCCCTTTGGTTGAGCGCGGATTTCTCCAAAACCTGATCATCGGGCATTGATCCCGGCCAACCAATGCACACATCCGTAAACACTCCCCTCGCATCAACAACACCTTGAACAGTAATCGAATATGAAGTCTTTTGATTTCTCTCTGTGTGCCTTCTGTTAAAGTACGCTGCCACACTATTCTTAGGAGCAATAATCGGTATATGAGTCGTATACATGGCTCCAACGACATTAGGTATCCCGGAAATCGCTTCAAAATCGTCCTTAATCTTCCTCACATTCTCCTCATTCGGCCATAACAAATACTTGGGCATCAAAACCTTCCTTATTGCAGAACAAACCTCGAGCACGAGCTTATGGCAAGTGGAAATCCCCAATCCAAAACGCTTGGAAACGAGCCTAAGAGGCTCCCCTGTGGCCAACCTCCATATACACACCGCTACTCTTTGTTTAACAGGAACTGCATCCCTCAACATGGTATTCTCCTTTGCCACAACAGAACTCAATTCATTACATATCATTTCAAATGTATTTTTCCCCATTCTAAATGCCCTTTTGAATTCCTCTTCAGGGAATTCAGGGCTGTTGCATTGATCCCACCAATCTGTCGATCTATTCTTTACCCACAGCCGCCGGCCCGGGCCAGCGCCCGCCCTGGCTGCTATATTACCCCGATTATCTTTACTATTCTCATTAGAAATTGAAACTGAATTCTCCACTGTCACTGCACCAATTGCAGCAGCAAGAGCATTAGCACGAGTTTTTCTTCTTCTAACCCCATCAATTTGATCCAAATCTTTATAACTTTTTTGAAATTTCGAGTAATAGTCCATCATTGTGCATGTTTTCTTCTTCTGATTTTCCTCGAATTGAATCCTCTCTTCCCTATTCGCCTTGGCGAACTCTTCTTGCTCGTTCTTTTCTTGATCCTCAAGCAAAATCAATGAAGTTAAGATGCCCTTCAACTCTTTTGTCTTCACCCCACCTTGATTTTCACCAGTTTCTTCATCAATAATGCTTGCATTCTCCCTTCTCCTTCGCTTTTTCTGCTTATTTTCATTCATTCTGAAATGGGTTTCTTAAAGAAGTGACGAAAATTCAAGAGAAAGTTTAAGAAATGGAGTAATTAGGGGTACGATTGAAGCTTCGCATAGTTGAATAGAAATGTGAACACATTAAAAAAATTGTCAAGCTACAGAATGGGAGTTTGAAAAAGTAAACCAAAGTATATATACACACATAGATACAAATACATATAGAGAAAGACAACGTGCCGTGGAAGGCAGTGAGGAGCACGACTCTAAACAAGTGGGGCCTAAATTAAATTCTGATTTTTTTTAAAATTCAAAATCATAAAATAGAAATAGAAATCTTCATTTTTCAATGTTCAATGTTGAAATTTTTTACAGAGGTAGGTTAAAGACGGTGACACAAAAGAGTTGATAATAATATTAGATTAGAGAAATATATAATTTTTTTTTTTTTTCGGGAAAACACAAAATGAAAATAAATGCAAAAAAAGGTAAACAAATGTATAATTTTTTGAATCATTTCAATTTGTTATTATTTCATGGTTATATTAGATAGTATTATTTTTGCATTTTTATTTTTTAATACTTCATCATCATTACCAAATCAACAATAAGCTCCCGTTTGAATCTCATAAATTACAGTTAATTTTTCTTTCCTATTTTCAATCACACAATCTTTCATAAAATAATATTACATGTAAATTGAAAATTTTTCCTTCTTTTTCAACCATTTTTTTTTAAAAAAAAAATATTATTCCATCTATTTTCATTTCAAAAAAATGGAGCCAAACGAGGCTAAAATTTACATATTTCCCACATAATCTAGGTAATGAATTTTTTAGGATGAAAAATGATTCCTCATATTGTTAATTTTTTTTATTTTTTATGCACGACTTTGAACATAATAACAATTGTTAATATATAAGCCCTGTTTGACGCACAATAATTCCTCATTTTAATAAAAAAAATGCTAATGTTGCAACAGTAAATGCTACGGTAACGTAGGCGCAATATTTGAATATACAAAAGTCAGTCGTCTTTTGGCATTTGAAATGTCATTATTGTCCTTCTTTAAATTTGATATAGAACAAATGAGGGGAAACATGATATTTTCACAAATATTTTTCAGTTGATTCAAGCAACACAGTAAGAAATGGTTGTCAAAGTGGACCAAATTTACTGTATAATGATAGAATTTTTCATCCTCATTTTCGAAAAAATGCACACCAAACAGGAGCATAACTCATAAATGCATATTTGCTCATACAAAATCAATTTCAATTTAGATTTGTTATATACTAGAGCGAGTCGACGCGTGTAATGATTCTTTCTCAATCCTATTGAGCCACGAAAAGAAAAAGTTTTTTAAGTTTTTATATTATTTTTAGAGATAAGTGATATAAAAATTTACATACTTTTCAGAGCACTAATTTTAAAATAAATATTTACAAAAATATATATTATTTTTCTTCTTTGTGATTTTATTGAGATTATGCACTACCACGGAACCACCTTCCTTCCATCCACTTGGCAGTGGTAAATAAAATAAAACATTCAATTATTTGCACGTCGAAGAGGCTAAATCTATAAATCAAAAGTGTGTTATTATTATTTTTTCAATTATTAAGCAACTTGATGACATTGTGTCAAATTGGGACCTAACGATTGGGATGCAATAGATGCTGGAGGTACTATTAAAAATAAGTTATTCCCATCCAACTTTGATGGTGAATAATGTGAGGGACGTACCTTTTTATCCGTGCACCACGAAGTATCGAGGATTTTGTTGGCTCGTTCATGGAGAGTGTGATGAAGTTTCGGACTTTTTGATTTTTGGAGAAAATGATAAATTTACTAGATCTCATTTAAGAAACGAGTCTGATTGTGATAGAAAGATATAGAAGTTCTACTTTCAATATATGATGACGATGAGTATGACTATAAAGCGAATCTATCACATGAAATTTAACTTATTTTAATTTCATAATTTTTTAGAAGCATACTATTTTGTAATCCTCCTAAGATGTACTTTAATTTTTGTTATTAATTAAAGTCGCCACTGTGAGTGATATTTAAAAATTTATTCAAACTTGATCTATTTTAACTTTTGAGTTAAATTTGAATAAATTTTAGACACATGGATCTTCTTAAGACGTATCGATCTTAAGAAGAATGTTTGTTCGTAATAAAATGTCAATTAAAGGTTGTTTGACAAAAACTTCGATAAAAATTTTAGTAAATTTTTATAAAAAAATAATGAAGTATGAGTTAAAAATGGAATTTGACCGATTCAAAAGTTGATAAATTTTAAGCAAAATTTTATCAAACCAATACTAAAATCTTAATATCACTAAGACTTAAAATCTAAATAAATTTCTTGATGCCAACCAAAATTCTAAGTTCATATTATCACAATAATAAACTTTCCAGCCTAATTTTTAAAGAAAATAACCATCCATTTGACGAGGCACACCAAGTTCCCAGTCCAATTTTCTCTGACGAGGAATCCATATTTTTTCTAGGGTTATGCTATATATACATTATGATATTTATAAGAATGTTCATAATGTATACGAAACATAACATTATTGGAGGGTTAGAAAATAGCTTTGTCAACCCTCCAATAATATTATGCTACGTATACATTATGGACATCCTTATGAATATCGTAATGTACATGTAGCATTATTATTTTTTTGTATGGTATGCAAAGGTAGGTTAGGATGACTTTGATTTGACCCTTAAGAAGATCAAAGTGCCAGCCGCCCCTTCATATCTATTTTTTTCTTTTTTTCTTTTTTCCAATAATTATTTCTACATTTTCTTTTTTTTCAGCCAAAGTTGTTAGTGAAGAAAAAAATTAAGTACTTGTACTAATTTCGTTAGAGCGCAATCTGAATAGACTACATCAACTTAGATGTAACAACGAATAATCGAAAGTGCTGAGGAAAGCATTTTATTCGTCGTCTCTTTTTATAGTAAAAAAAAAAAAAAAAGAATGAACTTATAACTTAAAAATGTATCTCAATTGACTTGTGAAAAGTAGGAAAGTGGCAGTATAGTCCAAATTAGACAGCGATAAATAGTCAAAAGAGACTATGAATTTCTGCTTTTAATTTGATACCCTTCTCTTATCCTAACAAATCAGGTTCCCATTTAGAGGAATCCAATAAGTGGTACTTTGTTTTGTCATCGAATGGACCCATTCTTTAAAAGAGTCGAGATATTTCAAATTGTTTGTCCGAAAAGCTCGGAAGGAAAAATGATTTTGTTTCCTAAATTCAAAGGCAATACGTACAGAAAATTTATGACAAAAGAGATACAGAAATTTAAAAAATCTGATCTGACAGTGGCACCAAGCATTAATTGTTTGAATCCTGACACAACCACCTACCGCCCCTCTTTTACCCACCCCCAACACGGCCACTCCTTTCCCACCCATTTTTCCTTATTTACCTCTCAAATTTCGGAATTATTATGAAAATATTAAACGAAGTCGAAATATTATTTTATTAACACCATTTCGAAGTGCTCACAACTTAGTTTATCACATTCTTAACCGCGTGCGAAACGGCCAACCATAACACAAGTTACCATTCGTCGAAATAAGCAGTTGCAAAATATATAAATAAATTTTCTTATTTCTGTTTCAATTTTCGGAATTATTACGGGATGTCAAACAAAATCGAGATATCGCATTCTTAATATAATTTCAAAGTGTTCATGACCTAGTTTTCACCATCCTTAACAGCGTGCGAAACGGTCAACCATTGCGAAAGTTACCACTCGTCAAACTAGGCATCTTCAAAATATATAAATGATTTTCCTTATTTTGTCTCAATTTTCAAGGTCGTTACGGGATATCGAATGAAATCGAAATATTACATTTTTAATACCATTTTGAAGTGATCATGGCCTAATTTTCGATATCCTTAACGGAGCATGAAACGACCAACTATATAAAAAGTTACCATTTGTCAAAGTAGGCTGCTCCGAACATAGCAAATATTGCATTTTTGTATTCTTATTTTGGAACGATCTACTTTGACGAGTGGTAACTTTTTATACGGTTAGCCATTTTAAGCTCCGTTAAGGAGGTCGAAAATTAGGCCATGAGCACTTCAAAATGGTATTAAAAATGTAATATTTCGGTTTCGTTTGATATCCCGTAACGACCTCGAAAGTTGAGAAAAAATAAGAAAAATCATTTATATATTTTGAAGATGCCTAGTTTGACGAGTGGTAATTTTCATTACGGTTGACCGTTTTGCACGCCGTTAAGGATGGTGAAAACTAGGCCATGAACACTTTGAAATTGTATTAAGAATGCGATATCTCGATTTCGTTTGACATCTCGTAATAATCCTGAAAATTGAAACAAAAATAAGAAAAAATCATTTATATATTTTGTTACGGCTTGTTTCGATGAGTGATAACTTTTGCTATGATTGGCCGTTTCGCACGCGGTTAAGAATGCCATAAACTAGGCTGTGAGCACTTCGAAATGGCGTTAATAATGCAATATTTCGACTTCGTTTAACATTTCCATAATAATTCCGAAATTTAGGAGGTAAATAAGGAAAAATGGATGGCGAAGGGGTGACTGTGTTGGGTGTGTTGGGGTGGGTAAAAGAGGGGTGGTAGGTGATTGTGTCAGGATTCAAACAATTAATGCACATTGGTGCCACGGTCACATCAGATTTTTTAAATTTCTGTATGTCTTCTGTCATAAAATTTCTGTACGTATAGCCTTATACAAAATAAAAATAAAGAATTTTCCAAGTGGGTCTTTGTTAAATGAAGTCTTTTGGTTCAGTTATTGCTAAATAGAGTCACATTATGGTAAAATAATTAATAAATGATTTTCTAAAATGACCATATTTCTTCCATACATTTCTCCCAAGTATTTCTTTGTTTCAATGTGTGAATTGGCTCAACATTAGAGGAAAAAAACGACTGAGAGAAAGCAATGGACTCCAAAGTCCACAAAGTAACAAATTGAAATCGAAATCTCTGCCGCATTTTGCTCTCAAAGAGCAAAATTTCAAATCACATGTAAACGTAGTAGTGCGATAATAAGTGAAATCGAAACCAGTTTGATTCAGTGACTTTTTATGACAACTTTTTGAGATTATAAGTTAACTGATCACGTAAAAAATGTGAATAAAAATTATAAGTTTAATGAAAATAATTAATTACAAAGAAAGTTTGACTAGCTCATAATATCAAAAAATTGGGACTCAGTTTAAACTAGTAAATGAACCGACTCAACATTCAAAACTAACCTGATTTATTAATTGAAAAATTCTCAAGATGTAGAAATAATATATATCAAGTTAATTCGTTAATCTAAATTAATATTTCCACAATAATAATCATTTTCACTCAATTAATTAAAGAAAATTTGATCAGGCACACCAAGTTCTTCCTACAATTTTCTCTGACCTTGATCTATTTTCCATGGTCCGATGCAATTTATTATGATGACTTTGATTTGACCTTATAGAAGACCTCAGTGCCCGTCTCTCCCTATTAATCTTATCTAATACAATCCTCATAAGACACTCCATTTGCTAAATATTCAAATTCATTAGTTTTGACTACTAATAATGTGCTAAAGTCATACAAACGTAGCAATGAATCGAATAAAGTAATTAAAAGAAATTCTTCTAGAATCCTAAATAAAGATTCGTTACCTTGTTTGATTCTCATTTTTCTATTTTTTTCAAGCACACATTCTTCAATAAAAAAATATTACACGCAAACCCAAAATTTTTCCTTAATTTTTAATCACACGTTCTCCATCAATCAACTATTCAAAATGTATTCTTTCCTAAAGAATGGAATCAAACGCAATAAAATAAAATTGTAGCTTAAAAATTAGTGTGAAGTGGATTATGGAGAGGAATTGTATAAACCTGTTTTTCCTCCATTAATGACTGGTAAATAGGGTAATGGTAAAATGTCTTGACCATTTCCAATTCAAAAGTTAGCTCATGTCCTACCATATTTAAACCAGCATCGCCATTGCCTGATGGCCTTTGCCTGGCTAACAAAGGGCAAGAGCATCTATAACCAAATCTAGCACCTGATTTTGTATAGCCCCTCTGTATACGAGGCCAAACACGTTATCGACAAGAGGCATATGCTCACTCATATTTTCCGAGCCAAATTTCTAACACAACAAAGTTAAAGGAGGGTATACTTTATTCGATACAAACTCTCTTTTGTATTTTTGGAAAGATTCACTGTTCAAGAAAATTGGACAAGATTAATCCAAAAAGTTCAATAGATTCTAGAACAGGGCAGTGACAGTACATGCTCTTGGGAACAGATGATACATAACATCAATTTCCTATATGGGGAAAACTCAAAATAAAAAAATGGACAACAATAAATAATCAAAATTGACCATGTGAATTTCTGCTAAATGTTCAGGATTTAGATTAAATCCATAACATGTGATCATGCTAAGGATGGTCCGGGTTTCTCATTCATTGGAATTAAAAAAACAAGAATTTTTTATTTTCCTGTCAATTTATAAGATCAATTCAGGTGTGCTGTGTCTCATTTGTGTTAAAAGGTCCAAGATTCAGTTTTCATTTTTTTTTTTTTTTTTTTTAATGGGGGGTGGGGCGTGGGGGGTGTTGTTGTCTGAAACCCAAACAACTAATCCCATCTAGCACCAGTTTCTTCATTGGATAATTAAATGTGCGCTCCCTTGCCAGTTGCCATATAGACAGGTACTAACCACCACTAAAAAACATTACTCAATACGAACTGTTCGCACAGGGAATGGCCAAACCTAGAAAACAGCCAATTCCAAAGACAGGTATTCATTAGCTGCACATTTGACTCGGTTTAAGAAACTTATATGTTAGTTATTGTTTTAGAGTAACTTTATGCAGGAACAGAAACAGATATTTTGAATTAGGAGTACACAATCAAATCTTGTACAAATCGAATATTTTGTTCTTGATTTTTGAATAGTTCATACTTGACTCGAGAAAATGTAGATTTACGTTTAAAAAACATTTCTTCATTAATGTTTTGTTCTTCATTTTTATCCATTCGATTTCTAACAATCCTTTTATCAATATTTTGCTCATTACAAGAAAATGCATATTTACGCTTAAAGAATTTAAAGTGTATTTCATACAAACAATCAATTCAAGTAATAAAAAAAAAAAAAACATATATGTTACTACAAAAATAAGTAACGTCTTTTCCATACAAATAAAGAAAAACAATCTACACAATCGTGTTAGAAAATCCCCTTGCAGCCTGATCAGGCAAAGCCTATTCCAATCCACAATCAGGATACCGCATAGAGTTGGCTTAAAGATTAGATTTTTATGAAATTGCAATAACTTCTAAGTCCTATTTATGCAGTTCATGTTTAATAAAATCGAAGAAGCAATCCAATTCAATTTTGACCATTTTCTATTTCTAATAAAGGATGGTTCAGGGATTTCTCTCTATTATCAACAATGATTTATTAAAAAAAAAAAAAAAAAAAGGACATAAATTGTTAATTTGAAACTTAATTACTAATTGTTAGAGGATTAGATGGAAGAGATCCTAAATATTGAATGCTTTTCTACAACAGATAAGAGACCACCCTCTTTAACACTGATGATATTTTATTACCTGAATAATCAGATGATGCAGACATATAATTCAGCTTCATGCACCAATGAAGTTCATATGAATCAAACGGCCATGGGCCACCAATTCATAACTGATATTTTATTACCTGAATAATCAGATGATGCAGACATATAATTCAGCTTCATGCACCAATGAAGTTCATATAGATCAAACGGCCACGGGCCACCAATTCATAACTGACACGAGGAGAGCAAAAGCAAGCAGCAAAATGGAATTGGTAACTATCTGAGACAGAAATGAAGGGAAGCCACATAAGAAATACACATACATGAAGATACAGGATGACAGTATCATTCGCATTGTACACTTTCAAATCGCATTGTATGATCACAGATCAAAATTAAAGTTTAAACATAAAAGAAGAGAACTGAGAAGAGAAGGGTTGAAGCAGCACCCGTTCATATATAGCATGTTTGGTTGACAATATCAAGGAAGAAAAAGAAACTAAAATCTTGTCTATTGTACTATAACTCTAATCCATTACCACGAACCAAACATGTCATAACTGTTTAGTCGTGCTCGATGCAATTCATGCAATAGAGAACTTTAACATTGTTATCATTGTTCTACTGCGGTAGTTGCATTGTCATTAGTAGTTTCATCTGAAAGCTGATCGTTTGACTGAACTTGAGATTCAAATATTAGGAACAGATATTGCAAAAGAAGAAATGAGATCAAGTAAGCGATTTCCCGGCCCATTCTCGTTCTCGTCGTTTTTGCCTGGCCTGCATTTTGTTGAATTTCTCTTTTCCTTTCTCCAAAAGTGGGTCATGCACCACATAGTCGTTCGGGTCATCACTTCGAGACATGTTATCCTGTAAAAGAATGCAGAAGAAAGCACAATTACTGCATAGGTCCACTAATGGATATCTGGCAAAAAGTGATACTGGGGGGTCAGGGCCATTCATCTCCCATTCATATTGAAATCAGAGTAGACATCTTTTTGGAAAAATGAAAATTTTCAAAATATAACATATTCCAAGACTTTTACATTCTGAAATTAAAACTTAAAACTAGTCCCATTCTCTAATCATTTTTCTATAATCATCTTTTCCTGTTCGATAGATGATGCACCCATCATGCATGAGACAAGGGCAGATACGTGATTAAGAATATTGCATCACAAGAATAGCTTATGATAATTATAACAAAACAAATTTAGGGTCATATTCATATAGTTTAGCTATATATTCCTTTGGTTTCAAAGTAGAAGCCGTAGAAAAATAGTGACATTAAAATTTGTGATTGTTTATTGCTTGGGAAAACATAGTTAAAATGACAACGAACTCCTCAAGTAATGGATAATTATTGAAGCAGAATTCATGTTGTTCCGCTATTGAAGCTTGTTCCTTGATATGCACGTTTTCCTCAATTTTCCTTCCCCATTTTTCTTTGTCCCAACCAAAACTCTTGATGAAACTTTATCCATTATAATTACAACTGCTATCAAAATGTATGGGTTCTCTATGATGCATTAGAAAATTGAAGAGTACCTTGCCAGCCTCAGGAGTAAACTTTAGTCCGACTCCCATCCAATCAGACAAGTTTTCGTCCTTCTTAAGCACAGGTTCACCATCAGATCCATTGGATTTGGCAGAAAATACAGACTTAAATTTCTCAAGTTTTGCTAGCACCTAGCACTCTCAAGAAATACACTAATGAGTAAATGTACTAAGAATGAAAATAGGAAGGTAAACTGGGAAAAATAGAATACATAAAAAAATTACAGAACATAGGCATGAAAGGTTCAAATCTATCTTGACACCCCTTTTTACTAATTGTTTACATTCCTGTCATTGATATAATTTTAGATAATTATAGATACCTCGTGAATCCCCATTCTTTCAGCAGTCAGCTGGACCATTTTTCATTTTTTTCATCTTTCAAAAGTTGAAAGCGTAAAGCAGTATTAATATGCAAAGAGGACCTTTTCTGCAAAACATAAAGTTGTAAACTATGTTTTACTAGCATGCCTCTCTCATATTTTCCCTATTGACAGAAGGCATGATCAAGCTTCCCCTACCCCCAACCACCGTCCTGGAGGGCCAGCTTGATAATAAATGCCACTTCCTAATTATTGTAAGTTAAGCTAAAATCAATATAATATATATATATATATATATATATATATATATATGTATGTATATTAAAAAAATTGCAGCCATTTCCCATCAGGGAAAAGTGAAAAAAGTCTTCAGAAGGGGAGAAGAAGATAAGATCAAGTGTTGATTTCTCAGGCATACTTCATCTTCCTGTCCTTGACGCCTGCGTCTCTTCTGCTTTTGCAGCCGTCTTTCTCGTTCTGCTTCCCCCAGCAACTGTAAGTCTGCATCTGCATTAGCCATGCGTTCAGCCCTGGCTTCTGAGCCTATTCCCTTTTTCTTCAAGAACAACTTATCCACTTTTGGTCGTTCATCGTGATTTTCGCTATCTGACCTGGTAAACATAAAATTGTATTATAATCTTGAGTTTCTTTATGTCATAATGTTTCAAGCAAATTATAGGAACAAAAACTTACTAGCAGCTTAAAGGAACAATAACTCGAAGAATTTTGAGACTATCAAACAAAACCACACCCCAGTTATGCGCATTATGAAAGAGATACGCCATATCACTCGATTTAATATCGATTATCCAGTTCCCCCATACAAATTGATCAAAATAGTAATCAATTTGAATGCCCCCGACCACATACACATACTAATACACGAACACAGGAAACAATGAGAAGAAGCTAAGTGCTGCATCTTTTCAGCATCGACCATTGACTGAAACTGGTTAAAGTTGAATGAAGGGAAAGAAAGCCTTTGAATTTGAATTTTCAAACCAATGCTAGGTGAAATTTCCCGAAGTTAACTGAAAGAAATACCAATAAGTTTGGCAGAAAAGACTCTTTAAATCTAATTCTGCTACCTATAGTTACTATCCAGCAAACTATCTTCAACAAGTTTCAACAAATTACTTGACAACTAAGTTGTAGGAGCCACACCCACCGAAATGAATGCGTGTACATCATGAGAAACCGGTGCCAAAGAAGGGTGACAAGGTAAAGTTGAGTGAAGTCGTTAGAGCCCTACAATGTACATAGACACTCGTGGTAGATGGAAAGTCCTCCCAAACAATGATATGATCTTGTTTCAGAGCAGTATCAGTACATACATATCTCCTGTTGATACATGCAGCACGCTCACATAGTTAACAAAATATAGAGCATGCATGGGAGTGCTTATAAGTGATTATAAGTCGTGGGTCCTACAAAATGAGTGGATAATAAGAGGGTAGTAATTGTGGATACGAAACATGTGGATAAAAAAGTAAGTGGCATGTAGTTATATACACTAGAATTGGCATGATTTTTAATTTGAATTCATACACAACATCTGCACGTTGCTTGAATATAGCCCATGCATATGTTCTGAAGATGATATATGAAGGTAAAAACATAACAAGAACTCAGTACAATGTAAATTGAAAGGATTTAGCAACATCTGTTCTATCTTGATCACATGCGATATTGATTGACAATAAACAACAAAACATCATGCTTAAAAGTATGGGTTATACCTTGGTGGAGATGCTGCACGATCCCCTGATCTTCCATGCTCTGCACAAGCAAAACTTAAGTGTAAACGATCAGAAATACTTGTATCGTCACATAGATGCCTAAGACAGAGGATAAGGAACATGTACTCTCATGAGCAGCATGCCAGTTCCAAATATTTTAGAGTGCCAAACAATTCTAAACAACTATCTGGACATTTGACAAGTTTGCTTGCCATTCAAGGACAAAAAAGATTGGGATTGTTTATCAATGGTAGCATCATGGTTTACAATGGCTGCATCGTATAATTGATGTAAAATGCTTAACTGATGCAATGTAAAGTGAGAGACCATTGCCTTGAACTGTTCATAGATTGCTTGCAAAAATGCACGTTGCCTCATTAAACGGGTAGAAGTTTGTTGGTACACTTCATGGGGTTTGTAAACAGCCTAGGTTTCCATTTAATGAACTTCGAATATAGCTAACAGCCTAACACTATTATCTTCTGTTTATCCTAGAGCAGTCGGTAACAGTTGGCCACAGATATTATTTTGATACCTGTTATAATACCTTTAAATGTTTTGAGATTATTTAGAATAACATATTTTGAAGTTCACAATATGGATATTCAGCTTGCATCAGAGAAAGGGGAAAACAGCCACATGTCATTTTTTAACTTCTTTAGTGTTCATTTTCCTTCACCTTTTTTTTTTGTGTGGTGGGGAGGGAGGTGGATAAGTTAAGTATGACAGCCTGTAGGTGGTACCTCTACAGTCTACACACTCAACAGGGTACTGATGTGCAAATTTAAACTAGTCGCCGAGTCAGATGGGGTAAAACTAATTGTTCTTCATATTCTTTTTAGTCTCGTTGATCAGACTGCATCTCAAATCTCAATTATAGTGTCTCAGATGAATAACTTCCCCACTAAGCTATTTCAATTCACAAGCCATTAACCAGAACCTATTCCTCTTAACCATTTTTAACGATGAACAGGAAGCTCAAAATTACCACTCCCAGCATAACTTCAGTGAAAGCAGCCTAGTACAAGTCTCCAGATTTTTATTTTATTAACTAGGTATCGTATAAAATAGCTGAAGTGTTACTTCCCAGCATAAGACATTTACATAATGTGGACTCTCAACACAATTTGAACTCAATCAATCAACATTGTTGGTGAGTTTCAAAAGTTAAAGAGAGAGAGAGAGACGGAAGTCTGAAATACAACTAATTTAATGTTCTCTGAAGAAATAGGTACTCATATTAGATTATATTTCAATTTCTATTATTTGTATTCCCACTTAGCATGAACATGCACCACTCTTGAGCAATCAAATGAAGTTTCTCTATGCACACCTCTAGGATGTGATTCAATAAAAATCTTTTGCCATCATGAAATTGATTATAAAATTGATATTTGCTCTTCACAGCCATGACTTTCTATACTCAGTTAAAGAACAAAATGAAATCGTCACTATGATCATAGCCAAAGAACCAAGATGATCTCATCGATATGAATGTCTACACTAAAATCAGTAGTAAAAAGTGTATTATTGTGTATTAAATTAACAAGTTTGTGGAGTTCAAAAATTCAAAAACAAAAAGTGGGTAGGAGCCAGCCTCTGATGAAAATAAATAACCATGGCCCATGGCCTTATTAATGGCTTGGTGAAAATTAAAGTGGAAGCTGGTTCAAGTCTTGAAGAAGGCTAATCCTATCAAACAAAAATTATATCCAGAGTTAAATGGACTCCTGAGCATGTAGCAGGGCAGGGAACTGAGTCAAAAGGAGACTTCTTTCTCATAGCACAAGATAAAAAAATGAGATAAAATTCAATTCAACTCACCACTGTGCAATTGTTGCTGGGTAGGCAAATCTCCAAGCTCCGTGCGTTTTCTCAGTATTTGCTGACGCATTCTTGCATCAAAACTAGCTTCATCTTCATCACTATGATCAAGGGATTCAGGCAATCCAGCTTGCGATTGTTTCAATTGTTCTTCCCTCTTTGTGCTCAAAGCATCTCTGACAGTTAATTGCACATCCCTTTTTATTGATGCATTGGCTGAATTCTGCATTAGTAAGTTTCTTCAGACTCGTCTTGCATTTAAAACACAGGCAGCACTTGTAAGATGCACATGAATCTCTTTTACAAAAATTGTAAGAATGTAGTATATTCCAACAGGACTAAAAACATGCCTCTCTAGAAATAAAAGATTAGCCGCATATGGATTTAACAATTTTCTGCATTCAACAGAACACTAGAAGTACATGCATCCCGGAAAGTATATAACCCCTCTTTTCACTTTATTTCAATTAGACAGTATTCCCATGGACATTTGGCTTAAATTGGATTGCTAAGTACATTATCAGTTTTCTGGCAGGCAAATTATCCTAGCATGAGCAATGTCATCTTGAGTTTTCTCCAAGTCCTTCCACTTTCTTTGTTGATCTATTACAAAATAGGTTACTCTGCTTTCTTGGTGAAATTCATCAAAGAGGTTTTTTTACTGCTGTCCTGTCTCACGTCCTGTGCTTACAGGAAGCATTCGAGGATGTTATTTTCTTTATTTGAAACCCAGGCAGCCATACAGCTTTGGAAAATGGGAGTATGTTATTATTGCTATTGTTGTTGCTGTTTTAGGTATCCCACTTACAATTATAGGCGGCTTGCCATAGGCGGACCTAGGATGTTAGAGTTGGTGGTCCTAAAATGAAAAATATTGAGATGAAGGAGGGGGGAGCACGGAGGGCTGCCCCCGAAATTTTTTTTTGAGTTCAGGGTAGCACAAACATTCATAAAACATTTCAATAAGATGCTCACTCAATCATTTATGTAGTAAACCTACAAATCTGATATTTTTCAATAAATTGCCTTTTTTAATAAACATCTGCTGCTAAACCATATTAAAGAAATTAAACACTTCTCTAAAAGATATTTACTAAACTTTTTTTCACTTTACCATACTGAAGATTGGTAAGGCTCTACATATTTTCTCATAATTAGTTATTTGTCTCTAATGACCTTGCTCTAGCTGTTGATTAACTGTGTATATACTATTTAAGACTTCCTTTCTGTAGCTGCAAACCTTTGTTTTGGACTTTTGAGCAGATTGGGCCGATTGGATGGGGCTCACAAGTTTTTTTTTTTGTTGATGACTCCACAAAAATTTTATTCTTATTGAATTTATTTCTTGTATAGTCATATCTTTTTTCCCTCATAGATTTATCTTATGCATTCTTTGGTGAGTTAAATGGATTAAGGGATTTTTCACCAAAAAAAAAAAAAAAAAAAATGGAAAAAATGGAGGGTCCCAGGACCCTGCGGGATCCCCCTGGGTCCGCCTATGAGGCTTGCCTTTAGTTCTCACAGTAGGCTTTGCTTCAACCTATTAAAAAACAATTGGGAACTTTTTTTTTACCTACACATCTTTATCATTTCAAGAAATTAGCTTAAAATTATGACCATAAGCAAGAATCTATCCGTGAAGTAAATTGGAGTGTGCATTTATTCACCTTCAATTTTTCCATGTACTTTTGAATTCAAAAATTAGACAGACAATTTTAGTTAATGATACAACTGATTGAATCATGACATAATTCTCTCTTATGCAGGCAAGATTAGCATGCAAAAAAAAAAAAAAAAAAAAATATATATATATATATATATATATATTGTTCTGCTTGTCTGATATTCGTTTTCATAACTATATGACCACCTAAAATTCTCTCTTCGACGGACTGAATATTTTTTTCACTAAAATTTAGTTAATTCAGGGGTTGATAGAATAGAAATGTTATATATGTTGTGGGACTTGTTTTAAAAGGATGGCAATGCATAGCCAAGGAAAGAAAAAAGAACACAGTTTTTAAAGATGCGGTGTGAAGAATTACATGCTTATCCAATTAGAATTTGATTCTAATGAAGTTTATTTCTTAGACGGGTCTGTCTTAACTTAGGATCTCCTTTTATCATTGTGTCCTTTTACACTATGAGATGATCATATTGTTCAGGTAATGATGTTACAGAAACATTCTCACAGTAAACCACAACTAACCAATTAGATTGTTACCAAATTATTATCATGATTTTCATCCTTTAGGAGGCGGGGATCGTCCAACACGTCATGACTGCTCTTTATCTTTGTATTGACAGCTGCCAGTTCCTTCTCCTCTTCTTCAGCTTCTTCTCCAAATGACAGCAAGTTCAATTTTCTGCAAAAAAAAGAACATACGTAATTTAAATTTTACAACAAAAATTAAGTTTCACTGGTCTAGCAACTTTGTCTAGTACGGAGTTGGGAGAAGGAACTCACTTAGTTGCTTTCTGCTTTGTATCTCTCTTTCCACCATCTGCTGTTGAAGGCAAAGACTTTGCAGGTGCTACTCTTGATACAATATCATCAAATGGATTCCATAATACCTAGGAAATTGTTCCAAGAATAAAATTTGGCAGCAATCTCAAGGTATTATTCTATCATTGCTAATGGGAAAGAGATATACGACCAAATAAAAATAGCCAGGCAACAATAAGAAATACAAGGGCATAACAAAAATGTAATGCAAACACATATTCATATTGTCACAGAAAGAACACAATGCATTGTCTACACATGACAACCTCCCCCCCCCCCCCCCCCCCCCCCCCCCCCCCTCACCAATGGGAACAACCTATTAACACTATGGTGTGTATGTTAACTTCAAATGTATCAAAAAAGGGTAATTTCAGTTGATTCCATCTAAATAGATCAAAATTCCATTCTGCATGGGCTGTGCCTATGCAAATTAACAGAGTCCTTTACTTTATATACTCTCTCACATTGAGAAGTGTGACTAGATATTCACGAAAACAAACACTGAAGTATAAATATTCCAACACAAGCAGAAACTTTAGTACCTCAACTGATAATATTTTTGGCGGATCCAATGGCCGGTCATCTTTGTCGGTCTCTATCTCACCTAGCCTTAAGAGATTATATATTGAATCTCCAGTTACCTATAAACAAAAATTTGTGTGACGTCAACTCCAACATTGCAATTAAAGAATTCTTTAGAAATGACGAACAAAGCCTTGTTCCTGATAAATATGAATGTAATTACTTTTCCAAAAATTGTATGCTTCTTGTCAAGCCAATCACAACGATCCAATGTCACGAAGAATTGGCTTCCATTTGAGTTTGGTGAGCCAGCACCAGCACATGCAACCAAACCCCTGTGTTTGAATCTTAGACGAGAATGGAATTCATCGGCAAATAACTCACCATAAATACTTTCACCGCCTGAATACAAACGGCAATGGAACACATGCATTAGAAATATTAAGTCAATACTGCACACTGTGCCCAGACGACCACTCTTTTCATTGCATGATACCAGATGAGAAGATTTTCAAATACATTTGACAGCACTACAGGAGAAAAATGAACTGACATTCGGCCCCAGGAAAATAATTTTTTCCCCTGCCCAATTTTTACCTGGCATGATTTTCAATTTTACTTCTACAACCCCCACGCCCCACAAAATCAAACAATATATGCAACATTTTTTCTTCCCTGATACCAACAAGAATAAACTAATTATGCACACATATAGATATTCATACTTAATGCCTGTGAAAAATGTATCACTTTCACCTCAAAGCACCAGAAAAATAAGTTCAGAATTCTCATTCCTAGTATTAATCCATTTCTTAATAAGTGAACTGCTACTGCTGAAGAAAACCATAAACAGTTAAACCAAACCACAATTGACCCCTCAAATACAGTTGCAGTTCATTCGGAACTCTGTAATCATGCGGATACGCACAGACACACGTGTAAATATGTATGATGCATAAATATAGAAAAAATTAGCACAAATTGCATTACCTTCGCCTGTGCCGGTGGGGTCACCTCCCTGTACAAGGAACGATTTGATGACACGATGGAATATAGTGTTGTTATAGTAACCCTCGAGGCAGAGCTGGACGAAATTCCGGGCCGCCTTAGGCGCTTCTTTTGGCCAAAGCTCGATGTCCAACGGGCCATACGACGTCGTAATTATCACCTTCCCCTTAGTCGGCGGCTCCAATACATACACCGTCGACATCTTTCTCAATTGCTAGCAATTCGCTTTGATTTTTATAACTGTTTCTTTGAGGAGAAATCAGTGCTACTGATTTTGTGATTCCTCAATCTGTCAACAAATCCGTAAACGTTGAAGCTCGCTAGTTTGCGGGTTTAGTGAAGAACATTTTTGTCGGTAAAATTGCAGTGTCAGTCTCAATATATTCCTCGAGTGTCAAGTTGGTCTCGAAAGTTTTATAAAAGAGCAAGTTGAACTGCTATGTATTCGTGGAAAATTTTACCAACTTCACTATCATCTTCACTTCACTTCACTTCACTATAATATAAAAGAGCCTAATTTTGGGCACTATTTATTCTGGACACGTGTTGGGATCTCCTATCGTCAACCTTAACGACGTCGTTTCAATATTTTTCCCTGTCTTTCCATTCAACATCTCTATTTTCACACGCAATCTCAATCAGTCGACAAAATCAGATCCGTCTCACAACCACACTTATTGAAATAAGCCTCTTCATAGAAGAACCAGGACTTTCGGCACCAGAGATCGATTAAGGAAGGATGTCGGATTAACATCACTATAATATGAACTTTGGGCACTGTTCATTCTGGACACATGTTGGAACCTCCTATTGTCAATCTTAACGACGTCGTTTCAAGATTTTTCCATGTCTTTCCATTTAACATCTCTATTTTCACGCGCAATCTCAATCGATCGACAAAATCGGATCCGTCTCACAATCACACTTATTGAAGTAAGCCACTTCATTGAAGAACCATGATTTCTGGCACCGGAGTTCGATTAAGGAAGGATGTCAGATTAACATATGAGAAAAGGAACAGTTACCTGAAGACACCTTCACTTGGATGAAAGTTTGACGAAGATAAGGACAACGACACTTCTACTAAAGAGGAGAAATCTTAGTAGAGAAATCGTGAGCTGAACTTCGTCGAAAAAGTGGCACATATAAGTTATAGAATTGATACATACTTGAATCACTTGATGTAGCAAAATCAGAATATGAAAAGTTTGTTTCCTTCTTTCTACCTCCTTGGAAGATAGTAACATTAATAATTAAACGTGCTTACTTTTTCCTTTTCCTTTTTTCATATATTTTCCTCCACGAATTGTAGGGGAGTCTTAGTCCTGTTTGAGCCCCCCCCCCCCCCCCCTCCCCCATCCACCTTTTTTTTTTTTTTTTTTTATAAAGAATGTATGGCTAAAAAGAAAAGAAATTTTTTTGATTTATGTATAATATTATTTTATAGAAGGTTGTTTCATTGAAACTAAGTGTGAAAAAAATATTCGATAAAAAAGGGGGTAAACAATGACTTATTTTTCCCCTTTGCTCTTGATAGAGAGAAGATCCGATTGGAAGTATTTAGTATGAGGTTGCTGTCAAAACCCTAGCTCCAAAATCAGGGGCGAATCCAGCTTCTAGGTCTAGCTAGGGCGGGACTTTGACCGTTGACCGTTGACCAAATTCCGAAATCCCTAATTTCGTAAACCTAAATTCCCTAAACCAAATTCCCAAATTCTTAATTCCTAAATCCCTAAACCATAAACCCTAATTCATAATCATAAACAGTAAATCCATAATTCATAATGCATCAAGAGGAATTCATAAATCATAAATAATAATCCAAAGAAACAGGCACAGCAACACGCTAACACGTCAACACACTCAGCCTGAGCCACAGGCACAGCAGCACAGTTACACAGGCACAGCCGCACAGCAAGGTAGGCAATTAGGTTAGCAACACATTACCAGTTTATCGGCAGACGGCAGTCAGCACTGGAAGTCGACAGTCCCAATGGCTCGAAGTCGAAATCCCACAGGCCACACCCACAGGCTCACAGTCACGGCATCCAACTCCAATCTCCTCTCCAACTCCAATCCAACTTCCAAACTCCAGTCGCAGGTCTCCCATCTCCAGTCCACCATGACACCGTCCACGAACGACTCCACTACCACCTGTCCAGTCCAATCCACGAACGACTCCACTACCACCGTCGTACGACTCGTACACATGAGACACACCCAACAAATTTTCAGTTTCCACCACAATCGGCCATCACGAGTTCACTCATAAGTATGAATAAAGCACAATTTTCACAAACTATTATTGGGATTGGGGGGAGAGTGACCCAGAAGCTGAGAATAAGAAGTTAAAACACTGTAAATACACACCTGTGAGTGAGTGAGGCTGTGACTTGCTTCGCGGCTGTTGCTGGGCCGTCCGCCGAGTCGCCGGCCAACAATTTCTCCCTCGGTCGTGAGTTGTCTCCTCCTCTCCAGTCCCTCTCCAATCTCCCCCAATGCGTAAATGGTAACCTAGACTAACACAACACACACAACGACCAATTATGTATATGGGTTATACCGGGCCATTCTATTTGGGCCTCTTTTAAATAAGGCCCAACTTAAAGGTAAGGAAAAAAAAAAAAAAAAAAAAAAGGCCCAAACCTCTGTTTCAGCTGCACTGTAGCGTCGTCTTCTCCAATCTCCAGCTTTCCTGATTCCTCTGGCTCGTTTCTTCCTAGCGAGTCCTAACTTCCTGAAGACTCCGGCGAATCTAGCACGAGCGGCCGCTCTAGCTCGCCAGGTGCTGGATTCGCCCCTGTCCAAAATCCATCTCCACTTCTCATTTTTCTTCTCCAGTTAAAAGCTTCCCTCCCATCTCTTCAAGGTACAGGTCACCTGTATTTGCATATATGTCTTCCATAATCAATTTTAGTTATTCAATTGGAATAAGTGAGTGTTTACCTTCATTTGTTGAATAAACTTATAGCTTAAGTGGCAAGTGTCGAGGTTGGAGGTTGAAACGGAAAGAAAAAGAAATTATTGTTGGTGCCAAAAATTATTTTCCTAATTTGCAAATGCAGGATTACTTCAACGGTGGAAGTCTGAAGTCAATACTGCCACTCCATATCGTTATTGCGTCTACTCGATTAAAGTCCAAAATTTATTTTCACACTTCCTGCTGGAGCTTGCTCTCTCATGGTTATATTGTTTCGTTTTTTTCTCAATTCTTAAAATTTAAATTTATTCTATTTTTTTAAGGGAAAAATGCTTTTTGTTGATTTTTTTTCATAATAATCTTTCTTCATTTGGCAATATACCATTTAAATATTAAAGCCTTCAACTGCAATAATTTCATTGTATGCTCTCTACCAATTCCATTCAAATTATTTTGACAGCAAATGGTGTATGGTTAGAGAATGGTAATCTGCCGTAAGTGGAAAATGGTGTGGAACGAACAGGAAGTGATAGCCTGGAGTAAAATGTGCAAAACAATATCGATCCACAAAAGGAGAAGTTTGCAAAAATGAAGATATTTGAAGTTACTGTATAAAATTGTGGATTTAACTTGCTCAGAAAATGGGATCTTCAATTGCAAGCTCTCATCCCATCCGGGTGGAATGTATTATAAAAGGAAATTACATAAATCCAGATCTTTAAAGATTACAATTCAAAAATCAGGATAGAAGTTTTATTGTTCACAAATCAGGTATCAAAATAAACCAAACCTACCCATCTATTAAAAACTCTAATTCATTCACACGACCCTTTGTCTCTCTCCTATCCCTCTTCTCTCTTCGAACGCCAACGATAAATGGTAAAGGATTTGCGCTGGCCGACGCTGTTGGCATTGGGGCCTCCCGAGTGTTCTTAACAACATCGCGCGGCCGACACTGCTGCAAATCGCAGCATTGTGACGCTGTAGTCTGTCGATGCTGTCGCTCACAGTAGCATTTCGAGCTCCGTTACGAGGCCTTGCTTGTTGTGAGATTCGAGCACCAACATCGTCGCTACTGTGTGGCGCCCTCGCAGCCGACGACGTGAGCACCTGCAGCGGCATCGCCCTCGTCGCTTCTATAGTTAGTAGGGGGCTCTATGGGAACCTGCTTCTTTTTATGCCCCAACTTTTTTCCATTCTTGGGTGATTTTGGGGTGGTTTGGGAATATGAGATGGTGGCAGATATGGTAGTGTGGATAAGATAAGATGATGCTACAAGTGGCGTTAGATTTGACGGTGGTGGTCAGGTAACAACAATGCAGGTTGTTGTTGGTGGGTTGCAAAATGGGTGGTGGTTGTGGTGATTTGTATTGGCAGTGGATTTGATCTAGTGGTGATGACTTTTGTTCGTGGTGGTGGTGGTTTGGTGGTGGCGGCTTTTGTTGGGTGGTGGTTGTGGTGATGCTTGTGTTGTTGACGACGTAGGGAATGTTGGTGGATCTGGTGGCAGCTACGTGGTGAGGTGGTGGCGGGTTTGGGGGTGGTTGGAGATCTGAGTGGTGGTGGTTGTAGTTTTTGCTGGCAGTTGATTGGATCTGTAGTGTCGGTTTGTTAGTGGCGATGTTGTGGTGTTGGTGGTGACAATGATGCAGATGGTGGCGGCGATTGGTGGAGGTGGTGACGATGGCGGTGGTGGTGTTTGTGATCAAATGTTGGGTGTTTGGTGAATGTGATCAACTATTTGGTTACTTGTGATTAAACTAGTAAACTGTGACCGTGAAATGCAATAATTTGTAAGTAAAAAATAATTTGTGACCAACAAATTTGAAAATATATAACCATAGATAAATCGTGATCTATAATTTTTTTATTTGTGACCTCAACATAATCTGTGACCTATAAATTTTTTTATTTGTGAACTCGAAATAATTTGTAACTTATAATTTTTTTAATTTGCGATCTCGAAATAATTTGTGATCAATTAATTCGACAATATGTGACCAATAAATTAGTTGTGACCGTTAATTACGTAACTGTGACCATGAATAGTACAATTGTGACCTTAAAATAAATAATTAATAAAAAAATTTATTTAATTAATGGAAACCTGATTTTTGCATTTTAAAACCTTTGCGTCTGGAATGTGAAATGACTATACTTAAAGCCTGGTTTATGAATTTTTCTCGTATTATAATTAATAAACAAGATTTCAACTAAGAAAATTATTAGTGTTCAATCCACCTTACCAGACGTATCTAATGGGAATCAATTCTCCTTCCTTCGTTGCTATTCTTTGGGGTTGGGAAGTAGCTCTAGTGATGCTTTAATGATCGGTTGGAGTCTTGGATCTAGTTGAGAGGAGTGAAAATGTAAATGTCCGGAAGTATTCTTTTTGTAGTTCAGTAAACATTGCTTTATGAGTTGTAGATTTGTAATAAGAATTTCTCTTGAAATTTGATTCCCCCCTTTTTGTTCGATTATGCTTCATTGCCAGATGACAGCTTCTTTGACAGTTCACCTATGCATAGAAATTTTTATAATTGATTTTACAATCATGTTTGGTGTACATTCTGTTTGATAGTTTCTTCGATAAAATGTCACATGGCAATCTGTCATTGGACAGCTTTAAAAAAAAAAGTTTTTTCATCCAATTAAATTTTGCAAACACACTTTTTTGTCCACAAGGTGGTAAAAAACGATGTACAAATAACAAAATTTTTGATTTTAAAAAATATTGTTAAAATCAATGTATAAAAATTTGTCAACTCACATGATGTTAAAAAAGTTAAATTTAGCCCCTGTTTGTTACCGATTAAAATCCAAATTTTAATCTAAGTCAAAATTAATAATTAATTTTAATTGTATATTTTATTAGTCTCATAACTTTCCAAACACACATATCATTAACTTTTATCAAAATATACTAAAATCTAATTTTAATTCTCACCAAATATGGGCTTAATATATATGTAGCATAATTTTATTTTATTTTTAATTAACTTTGACTTCGTTCTCAAATTTTCATTATATTTGTTTAAAAATGAATTTTAAAGAACATTGTATCAAACATGGCTTGAAGATGTTTGAATCAATAAATCAATGACCTTGATTATTATTTTAGGCAATTATAGTTGCAGTCTCAAATCTTTCAAAAAATGTGTAAATTTTATCCAAACCATATAAATTAGTGCAGCAAAAGGGCATTGGGATGACTTTCGTTCAAAAATTAAGAGTCTGTTTGATATTGATTTTAAGAATCAATTCTCATTTTCAACCATATATTATTTAATAAAATAATATTTTTCATCACATCAATAATATTTCCTCCTTTTTCAACCACACATTTCCCATCATATCACTATTTAAAAATCAATTCTTATCCCAAAAATCACTCCCAAACACCCTCTAATTGTTTGTTGTTGATCATAATTTAATCATTTTTAAAAGGGGCAAATTGGTCAAATTATGGTCAAAAACTAACTTTTATTTAAAATTGGTCAAATTATGGTTAAACATTGACTTTTGATCAACTAACGAAATTTTTAATAGAAACGGTATAGAGGCCATTTCAGGGCACGAGTTTAAAAGGTTTGGGACCAATGTAGCTATAAATCAAAAGTTTGAATAAAACCTGTATATTTTTAAAAGATTAGAGACCTTTCGATACAATGATTTGTTAAACAATTAATTATTTTAAATTGTTATTAATAAAATATTCTAATATTTTATTATGGTATTATTTCCATCAAAATGTCATTAAAAATATAAGAAGTTATAAACAAGTTTGGCCGAAGAACCCTAACACAAGTTGCATCAGTTTAATGCCTCTCTGTAGCAACAGAACAGTGACTTGAATACTGAAGAAACAGTGAAAAATACGAGCTTGATTTGGGTACTTGACAAAACGATTCGTTGATATCTTGTATCTTTGTCAAGAAACATTCAAAGGTTTGGCTTCTGTTTGCTTACATCTTTATGATTTTTACATTTATGGCATGTTTGGCTGGATAATGTATACCAAACATGAGCCTTTAATTTATGATTGGATTTTGGTTTTGTATTCTTTTATTCCCCTGCTACTTGATATATGAATCCGCTTGGAATGAAAAAAACCATATTTTTTTTCCTTTACTAGAAGAAAAATGGATTTTTTCGTTATGTGATATATTGGGATTTGGTTGAACACTAGAATTTTCTCAATTAGTATGTTACCCAATTCTTTGATTAAGTCTAATTTAAGACGATATATTTTGAACTTTTCCAGTGTAAACCTAATAATGCTGCTTTCCCTATTATAACAGTTCCCTGAAGTGTGTGTTAAGTATTTTATGAATCCTTTTTATAGTTTTTTAATTCTCTTTTCAATGAAAGTTCTACGCTTGAACTTGAGCCTTGATGTTTTCATATATTCATCCAACTTTGGTGGCAGAAAAAACAGAGATCAATGGCATCCGAATCTGATGTGGAAGTAACTGTAAGTGAAAATCAGCAGCCACAACAAAAGATACAACTATATCCCACCTCAACTGGTGAAATATCCTCCTTCTGGAGAGGTCTCTCTCAATTTATCCTTGTTTTTTCTTTAATTTTTCCTAATCCGCTTCATTGTTTTCTTTGTTAATACTAAATGAGCATTCTGTTTGCAGAGAAATATGAAAGAGATGCCAATAAATATTGGGATATATTCTACAAACGTCATCAAGATAAGGTCAGTTTCCTTCAGTTCCCCAAAACTCTAACGAGACATAGAAATTTAATAATTTTAGAAAATAATTGCAGTAAAAAGGGACGTGATCCTTCCTTTGGTGTTAGTTTTGAAGTTGTGGAGTTATAGTATGGAACAGATAAAGAATGCGGGGAAAATGTCCTATTACAAATGTAATATTCTTTTCGATGTATTGAAGAATTTGAGTCTTGAACTGTTGTACGTTATTAGTTGATGTATACACTGTCACTGCTACACTGGGATTTGCATATTCTTGGACCATATATTTATAAAAATTCCTGGCGACCGTTGATTCTTATTTTTACCCTTTTGTTACTATTAACAATCAATACGGTGGCAGTAATTGGTGCAATACTGTCCTTTTTTCTCAGTTCTTTAAAGACCGTCATTACTTGGATAAAGAATGGGGGAACTACTTCTCTGTAAGTACAGAAAGAAAATTTTCTTTTGCTTGCAGTTTTTCGTAAATTATTTGGTTAAATTTCCTGCTTACACAACTCAATCCTCATAGGGAGCAGGAAGAAAAGTCATTTTAGAGGTAATCCTATTTTCTCAGTAATTATGATTTGGTTGATTAATTTTGTTCGTCTCTGTTCTGGTGCAAGTAATTAATTTGCTTGCACGTGTTAAGCTCACGTTTAAAATCCAAAATTATCATATTTCCGAGGCATTTAAACTACTTTATTTATTGGTTTCACTCTAAAACGGGTATCATGAGAATTGCTAATTACCAGGTTGGATGCGGAGCTGGAAATACTATCTTTCCTTTGCTTGCTGCATACTCAGATATATTTATACATGCCTGTGATTTTTCACCACGTGCAGTGAACTTGGTTAAGGTTAGATTTCGTGTTTGCTGTTGCGTGATTTTGAAATGATGATAGTCTATTAAATAGTTATATTTATAAATCTTCACTTCAAGTGTTTCCTTAATCCTACTCCCATATAATGCACATGAAGCACAGAATCTACAAGATGGAACGAGGTTAATGTTTTAAAAAAGGTTTCAACATTTAGAGTACGTTTGGTAAACAATACTGAATAGGACAGTATCTTAATTCATAGACAAGATTTTAACTTCCTCCATAATACTGTTCAGATGCACAAGGATTTCAAGGAGGACAGGATTAGTGCATTCATTTGTGATCTGACTGTTGATGACTTAAGCCAACAGATTTCTCCTTCTTCAGTTGACATTGTGACCATGGTATTACCAATGAGTTATGCTTTCATGTAGTTGGTGCTATGTTTGAAAACTTATTCATATTATATTATTTTGAAGTTACACTGTTCAAATCTAATTTTTTCCACAGCTTGTTGATTATTTTAGTTCCATGATAACCAAGTATCTATTTTACTCATCACACTGGCTGACATGTTAAGTAGGTATTTGTTTTATCTGCAGTATCCCCCGAGAAAATGCCTCTAGTGATACAGAACATCAGAAAAATTATGAAGGTGAGTGATGATTTTATTCCATGATGAATTTCTTTTTACTATTGAGCTTCATTTGAAATTTGAATTTGTTCAATGTGTATCCTATTTTTTATTTATTTATTTTTTGGTATACAGCCAGATGGTTATGTATTGTTCCGTGATTATGCAACTGGTGATCTTGCTCAGGTTGGATACTGTTGCAACTATGTCAAAGTTACTTTTTCGTCATGGTGCCATAAGCAATTATTGTTTTTACTTCTCTGTGCAAAAATATTAATGCTTACAGTCTTTAATTAGTCACATCATAATTCATATGGCCTTAGTGCCCATGCTGTGGTAATTTCTGGTATATGTTAATTCATTTTAGATTTTTGCTTCAGTTTTTACTTGTTACATGCGGGGTGATTATAACACGTCTTGAGTTTATCTACCTAATGTTTCATGCAATGTTAAAGCTCCAATGTTGGAGCTTTTACTTATCCAAACATTGTTTGGGAACAAAATTTACTAAAATGTAATGTTTACTTAATTTTGAGCTAAACCAAACATGCTCTTAATAATAAACGATAATCACGCTCCAGTTACACTTCTACCTTTTTGTCTCAATGTCACCTTCTCAAACCCTGCAAAGGCTAGACAGAAAGTAATATAAATTCTTCAGTAAGATCAATTTTTTTAATCAATGGCAACAATGTGTTTGTTGCAATGCCGCTTACCCTTATGTCCTATTACAGGAAAGGTTCTCAGGCAAGGAACAGAAGATCTGCGAAAACTTCTATGTAAGAGGTGATGGCACTGTAAGTTTTTTTTTTCTTTCCTCATTCAAACTAATGTTTCATATAAGGTTTAGAAACCATTAGCCAACTTTTATAGCATCTTACTTCTGTTTCCAGCGAGCTTTCTACTTCTCTGATGAGTTTTTGAGGAATCTGTTCAAAGACAATGGATTCAGTATGGAAGAACATGTCTTGTGTTGCAAGCAAGTGGAAAATCGATCAAGGGAAATAGTGATGAATCGGTAAATATTTCACTTTTTTTAGCAGATTCTCTGAATATTATATCACACGTGTGCGTTATGGGAGGATTCTGTCAAAATATAATTACAGACATAAAATATAAATTCTTCATAGTTTCATGCATTCGACAAACTATGTTGTGTTTATATTTCGGTCTGGCCTCATTTCTTAGAGTACAGTTGCATTTGATTCCCGCTTATGTCTGACTATTGCTGTTGGATTTTAGGCGTTGGGTTCAAGCTGTATTTAAAGCAGCCGTTGGTAACTGTCTGTCTGGTGAAAGAACTGGAAAGCAAGTAAATCACATGGAGGAGGATTGTTATAATCCCAAAGTCAAGGACATTACTTGGAAAGATGTTACAAATAGGTCTGAGATCGATTTATCAGAGGGAATGGGTGTTGACATGTTTGGTATTTCATCTTCTAGCGAAGAGGTAAAAATATCCTTGCTTTTTAGTTATGCAGTGTAATTCCTTTGAATATGACGTGTATATGGCGGGTTAATAACCATGTTTGTTACACTGAACTCATGTTGTTTCACTTTATTAACTGAACTCACTTGTTTTTTGTTTCAAATTGTTCACTGAACTTCCATTGTTGTTATAGTTTAGGCACTCCTTGTCTATCTTTGTGTTATGTTTGAAAAATAATTGTAGACTTGTATGATGGAAATGATGACGTGGCTTAAAAATCTTTTAACGCATTGATTATCATCTAATTTAACAAAAATGCTTATCCTTATGAAAAACTAAAGCTTTTACTAAGCACAATGTTCAGATGATTGAGTGATCTTTCGCAATATTGATGACAAAATCGACTTGTTAACGAACTTTCTAAGCCATGTCATCATCTCGTCATACAAGTCAACAATTCTATTATTTTTGAATTTCGAAAGATAGGTAGTTGGAGTTTCTAAGACAAAGGTGTAAGTTCGGTGACCATTTGGAACGAAATAAGTTCGGCGACTATAAGTGAAAAGACCCTACTTAGTTCAGACCGTTAAGTGACCTATGGTGTTTCTAATCCTGCATGTTGCACCTTCTTTTCTTTTCCTCTGCCATCTTGACTTGATCTACTATCTTGCACATCTAGATTGTTGATGTCATTATAAGAGATGATAACTTCAAGATTAAAGTGCTTTCCAAAGAGTACCAACATACCTGCAAATCGACTGGTTTGATGCTCTGGGAATCAGCTAGGTTAATGGCTTCTGTTCTTGCTTCCAATCCTACCATTGTTTCCGGGAAAAGGGTCTTAGAAATTGGATGTGGCAGTGGGGGAATCTGTTCAATGGTTGCCTCACGATCTGCTGATCTTGTGGTTGCCACTGATGGAGACACTAAAGCACTTGACCTGTTAACGGAGAACATTGCTTTGAATCTCAAATCACCATCTCTTGAAAGATTAATTACGAAAAAACTAGAATGGGGAAACAAAAATGATATAGATTATGTCAAGCAACTCAACGAGAAAGGTTTTGAGGTCATTCTTGGTACTGATGTAACATACGTTGCTGAAGCAATTATACCCTTGTTTGCAACAGCTAGAGAACTGATATCATCCAGCAGAGTTGTAAAGGACAGAGAGCCAGCTCTGATTCTATGCCATGTTTTCCGCAGAGTTGACGAGCCGTCAATACTTTCGGCAGCATCTCGGTTTGGTTTTAGGCTGGTTGATAGATGGCCCGAGCAAACCCCAACTGGCCCTTATCAGGGCATGATCAAGAGTTGGTTCTCAGAGGGCAATAAAGAAGTTCCAACAGCAGCACTCAATATTATGTATTTTCAGTCGAGTACAAGTGATTGAATTTTTTTCACTAGTCTTTATGACTCCGTTGCATTGTCAGATGCGAAAAAGGGGGATGGAAATGCTGTCATTTTTTCAGAACATGGAGGGCCATAGAATGCTTAGTCCTAGTTTTTTGGGATGAATGAGTTTGAAACTAGTTGTCACTTTTTATTCATTGAACAAGAAAATTTTGTCTTTGTACCATAAATTTTACCATATTGTTGATGATTTGTTTAAAAGTAATGGGTATAATCACTCAGCTTTTATCATTCATTTTGAAACTACTTGTGAAGAAATGTGGCACAATGATGTTGATGACTAGGCTGCTGAATGGACTGTTGGTTGAAGCTTTGAGCTGATTGTTGATTAATTGTTGACCCCTACTTGCATTTTTTACAAAAGCATGTTTTGTGATATGCGATTTCTTTAGTAGGTTGATACATAAGATGATGCCAAGTGTCAATCCTAACAACCGTTGGATGGCCGACCTTCTGGTGACTTCTTATATATTCTTTCCTATGCCTAGGGTTTCTGATATCATTGGAATTCATTTCGCTTGCTTTCTGACTTTTCTGTCACGTCTTTCTCTTTCTTTGGAGAAGAAAGTTTTCTTTTCAACCCTTCTCAATCTGATATACATCTTGAGTGATCCGTATATTGTTGAGTCTTGTGTTCATGAGTGAGCAAATATATAAATTGAGAGGCTTATGTGATGTAATTTTGAGTGAATTCTGAGTGTCAGGAAAGTGTATTTTGGATGATTTCCTTGGTTCTGATTTTTTAATCTAGTGGTTTTTTTGGGTGGTGGAAAAGAGGATTAGAAACTTTGTTTAGAACCTCTTGCTTTAGGGTGAAAATTTTGAGTGAATTCTGAGTGCCAGGAAAGTGTATTTTGGATGATTTCCTTGGTTCTGATTTTTTAATCTAGTGGTTTTTTTTCGGTGGTGGAAAAGAGGATTAGAAACTTTGTTTAGAACCTCTTGCTTTAGGGTGAAAATCTCTCGTGTTCTTCAAATTTTTTTTCCTTGCACTTTAGATTTATGCATTTTGTTGATAAAGTTGGCTAATTGGTTGAGCATAATCTTAACGGTGGTATCAAAGTGGTTAGACAGTGGTTTTTGACTCTGATTGTTGTAGATTTGAAAGTTTTGACACTTGTTTAAGTAGATCTCTGTTATTTCTTGAAACCCTAATAAAGGGATCCGGTGAGTTCGTTCCTATTTTACGGCTTAAAGTATAGATTATTCACTTGTCCTTGCAAACTTGTTTAAAACATTTAGATTCGTAACTTTCTTGACAATTCTTTTGTCAAGAAACCTTGAGTTGTCTAAAATCCGAGGGTTGTCTTCATTTAAGTCATAAATCTAGTTTGTTATTCTCATGCATGTGTTCTTTAATTTGATATGTAGTGTGTAGTATACATTTGTATATGTTATTTGTGATCTAGAACCTTCTGTGACTGTAATTTTGTATATAAACTTCTGTGAAATAACCGTATTCTTTTACAACTTTCACTGTTGTATATTCAATTAGTCTCTTGTGTGTTGATATCCGAATTACTGCAAGTGGTGAATACCTTTGAAGTGTCTGTGTGACCTGCATACATTGTTATCGTTCAAATTCTGTTAATCATGACTTCATCAAAATTTGAATTGGATATTTTTAATACTAAAGGAGACTTTAGTCTTTGGTGATGGAAAATGAGAGCAATTTTATTTCAACAAAAATATGCCATGGCCATTAATGAAACATGACCATATGATTTAGTAGAAAGCAAGAAAATTGAACTTGATGAAACTGCATGGAGCTTAATTTTCTTACATTTGTCTGATAATGTACTTAGAGAAATTGGAGAAACAAAGACAGACAGCTGCTGAATTGTGGAAAAAGTTAAAAGATACATATTTAAGTAAAATCAATCCAAATAAAGTGTATCTTCTTAAACAAGTCTTTGGCTTTAAATTGGACCTATCTCTTGAACTTGATGTTAATATTGATAGATTCCACATATTATCTCGTGATCTAGCAAACTGTGATAAAAACTCTCAAAAGTTTTATTGAATTCAATTGGTGATGAATATAAACATGTTAAAAATGTTCTCTAACTACTTATGTTATAATTGGTGCCTTAGAAAAAAGAGAGTTAAAGTTAAGGTTTGAAAGAAAAAAATCTATTAGTGGGGAAAACTTGATGGCTAAATCCAAATTTAATCCCAAGAATGTTAACTTCAATAAGAAATTAAGCGATAAGAAGAAGAGAAATCTTAGAGATGAAATGAAAGGACAGATAAAAGGTAAAAAAAATGTTTTTATTGTCTAGAAGATGGCCATTTTAGTACTCTTTGGGGGCTAGCATGAACATAGCCTTTGAGAAAGAGAGTGAAGCCCCCCTTAAAAAATTGTCCCAAAAGACTTAATGATATGAGAAATAAGTCTAAAATTGATGGTGATGCAGCTTTGGCCTATAACAATGAATCCAACATTGAAAAGACATGGACTTTACATTTTACAAACTCAAAACTTTTTTTATTCCACTTCAGCAACATTCTCTGTTCACAATGATAAGTCACAAATATGGCATAAAAGATTAGGCCAAATTAGTGACAAAAGATTATAGATTTTGAAAAACAACGGGCCTTTGAAAAGGATAATATTGAGAAACTTATTTTTTGTGATCATTGTATTCTAGGAAAGCATAACAAACTACCATTTCTACCTGCAATGCATAAATATGTGTCAATAGTTGAATAGTTGCATGCTGATCTTTGGGGACTAGCTTCTGTGCCAACTCATACTGGTTTTAAGTATTTCATTTTGATTATTGATGATCTCTCCAGAAAAAAATGGAATTTTCATCTCAAATCAAAGTCCGACACTTTCATAGATTTCAAAGAATGGAAAACCTTGATTGAAAATCAAATTGACAAAAGGATTGAAGTGCTAAGATCTGACAATGGCTTGAAATTTTGTAACTTTGAATTTGATGAGTTGTGCAAATTGCATGGTGTATTGAGATACATAACTGTGACACACATCCTACAACAAAATGATTTGGCTAAAAGAATGAATATGACTATTCTTGAAAAATTAAGATGCATGTTTTTAAGTTCTAGTCTTTCCAAACTATTTTGGGGGAAAGTAGCTAAAATTGCTAGTTATCTGATTAATAGAAGTCCTACTAGTGCTATACAATTTAAAACTCCTAAAGAAATGTGGATTGGAAAACCAGTTGATTTCAATAATTTGAAAGTTTTTGGATGTGTAGCATTTGCACATCAATCTGAAGGGAAATTAGAAGCTAGGGCTCGTAAGTGTGTCTTCTTGGGCTATGGTGAAAGAGTTAAGGGGTATAGGCTAGGGGTAAGAAAAACCAGAGGGTACAAGAAGTAGAAATATTGTCTTTAATGAAAATGATTTTCCTTGTTTGAAAAAGGAGAAAAACCTAGATCCTCTAAGTCAGACTGAAAATGTAGAAAAAGGAGATTGAAATTGAGGTAGAGCAGGTTGAAGATGAAAATCAACAATCTGATCCTCAAACTCAAAATGGAAATAATGAAATTCATAGTGATGAAGGATCTGAACATGAAATCGAGACTAATTTGGGAGAAAATCAATCTTTAAATGATTATCAACTTGTTAGAGATAGACAAAGAAGAGAGATATGACCTCCTCTGAGTCTTTTAAAGATGCTATAGTAGCAAGGATTCCAAGCATTGGTTAGCAGCAATGCATGATGAGATGAAATCCTTTAAAAAGAACAAAACCTGGATTTTGATTAAAAGATCTGAGGGTAAAAGGTTATAGACTGCAAATGAATTTTTAAATCAAAAGAGGGGAAAAAGATGAGAATGATATTAGATAAAATGCCAAACTTGTGGCCAAGGGCTTTACTTAAAAAGAGGGAATAAATTTCAATGAAATCTTTTCCCCAGTTGTAAAATTTACAACTCTTAGGGTGTGTTTGATTGGAAATATGGAATTTGCATGAAAAGAAAATGTGTTTGATTGATTTAGTTTTCAACCTAGAAAATATTATACTTGTAAATTTTATATTGTGGGTAGATGAGAAGAGTGTATAGATAAGAGAGAAAGAGAAAATGAATTATCTGAAAAATAAAAACCTTCCATCTGAAGAGAAAATATTTTTCTTGTTTTTGAGGAAAATATGATCACGTGATCAAAAGTTGAAAAATTCTTTCCATGAAAAAATTGTTAATCAAACACCCAAAACTAGAAATTTGGGTGGAAAAATGAAATTTTTCATGAAAAATAAAGCGAATCAAATACCTTCTTAGGATAATTTTAGCCTTGGCTACTCAATTTAACCGGGGATTGGATCAATTAGATGTAAAATTTGCCTTCTTAAATGATGGCCTTGATGAAACAACCCAAAGTTTTGAAACTAATAAAAAAAAATTGACTTAGTATGCCTTCTTAAAAGTCTTTATATGGTTTAAAACAAGTTCCAAGACAATAATATAAGAGATTTGATACATTTGTACTTGGACTTGGCTTTAAAAGGAATAATTTTGATAACTGTCTTTATTGTAAAGGAAGTGGAGGTGAAAATTCACTTTATCCACTCCTTTATGTAGATGACATGATTTTGACCAGTCACGACATAAATGAGATAGAGCAAATAAGAAACAAGCTGAAAGCTTAATTTGAAATGAGGACTTAGGTCATGTTAGAAAGATTTTAGGTATTGAAATTAAAAGAAATAGAAGGAATGTCACACTAAGTCTTAGTAAAAAATCATACATTTTGAAACTGTTAGAAAAGTTTGCTATGTCTGATTCTAAAATTGTGAGTTTACCACTTGCAAATCATTTTAAACTTTCAAGTGAGCAATGCCCTAAATCTAAAGAAGAGTTAAGGAGAATGGCAAAAGTGCCATATTCAAATGTGGTTAGGTCTGTCATGTACATAATGGTCTATTCGAGACCCAATTTGGCTTACTCTATAAGTGTTTTGAGTAGATATATGTCAAATCTTGGTGAAGCACATTGGGAAGTCATGAAATGGCTCCTTAGATATATCAAGGGAACCTGTGATTTGGGAATATAGTTTAGAAAACAATTTAATGGTATTGTCTTGAGAGGATACACTGATTCTGACTATGCAGGTGATAGAGACAAAATGAAATATACCTTTGTCTATGTGTATACTCTATGTAATTCATGTATAAGTTGAAAATCCTAACTTCAAAGGATTGTTGCCTTGTCTTCTACTTAGGTAGAATTTATAGCTACAACAGATGCTATAAAAGAAGGAATTTGGTTAAAATGACTCTTAAATGAATTTGGTTTCATTAAAATATTGTTTTATATTCTGATAGCCAATCTGTCACTTACCTAAGTAGAAATCCTATTTTGCATGATAGATCTAAACATGTTGATGTTAGATTTCATTTTATTAGACGAGTTGTGAAACTTGAAAAGTTTTATACTCATTTTAACCCTGCTAATGTAGGTACCAATGTGCTGCCTTTAAACAAATTTCAGGACTATTTAAGTTAGTTGAACATTAACATTTGCTGATTTGTGTATCAGGTAATCGAGCAAATGACGCTATGTCTTGGAGGAACCACCGTGAGTTTAAATTGGAATCATTGTACCAAGGTGGAGATTGTGAAGAAACATGGCACAATGACTGGACTATTGGTTGAAGCTTTGACATGATTGTTGATTAATTGTTGACCTCTACTTGCATTTTTTACAAAAGCGTGTTTTGTGAAATGCGATTTCTTTAGTGGGTTGATGCATAAGATGATGCCAAGTGTCAACCCTAACAACCATTGGATGATTGACCTTTTAATAACTTCTTTGTTCATCTGCCTAGGTTTGTGATTATCATTGGAATTCATTTCACTTTCTCTTTGACTCTTGAAGTTCTCTCACCTCTTTCTTTGGAGAAGAAAGTTTTCTTTTCGATCCTTTTTAATCTGATATACATCTTGAGTGATCTGTATATTGTTGAGTCTTGCATTCTTGAGTAAACAAATGTATAGATCGAGAGGCTTATGTGATGTAATCTTGAGTGATTTATTTTGAGTGTCTAGAAAGTGTATTTTGGATGATTTCTTTGGTTCCGGTTTTTTAATCCAATGATTTCTTCTGGTGCGCGGAAGCTCAAAAGAGGATTAGGAATTTTGTTTTGAACCTCTTGCCTTAGGGCGAAAATCTCTTGTGTTCTCCAATTTTTTTTATTTTCTTGCACTTTAAATTTCTGCAATTTGTTGATAAAGTTGGCTAATCGGTTGAACCTAATCTTAACACTCGTGTATCTCAACCAGCAGCAAAACTAGAAATTTTTATGTCGCACATATCCTTTGGGGCAGGAAGCTTGACAGAAAAACTGAAAAAGAGAAGAGGAGCTCTATCTTCTAACGAAATGAGAGAAATTTTACGTTTCAAGTCGCACTCTTTTGGGGATGCATAGCTTTCCTATCTCTTGATCTAGAAAGCATCACATAGCAAGGAACTGTGATGGCTCATTGAAAATACAGGACGACTCCTAAATGGTGCTCGAAGCCTGAAAAGAGAAGGATGGCGGGAAGGGAAGGGAATGCGACTAGAGGAATGTACTTTTCGAAGCAGATACATGGACTAATATAAGTTTCAAGCAAGGGGAACCTAGAAGAAATATTGAAATGTCAATATTAATGCAGTCTATTATTGAATTCACTTGATCCAACAGCATTTCAAAATTTAGAGTATTCTACTTTAAGCAAAAACTCTGTATTGTAAAATGGAAATTGTCCTCAATGGTCTAAACAAGTCTAAAAATTAATTTTAACTTGTGCTCATCATTATGCATATTTGTAATTCACATGTATAGTTAAGAGTTTAACTCTAATTAGCAACATATAATTTGGTTTAAATAAATAATTATTAGTTTTTAAAATATTATATAGGAGGGAGAGAGATTAATTCCATTACGTAAATCTTATATTTCAGGGCAATAAATATACAAGGTCGCCACTAGAAATTTTATGATTTTTCTAATTGTTCGAGAAATCAAATTAAAGTTAAATCAGTATAATTTCAGAGAGTTTATACAATAAAGGTGATATTATTTAAATTTTTTTATTAACATGTCTTGTAAATTTCACCATTCCGCACAATTCTCAAGAGTTTAACTTTTATATATGTTATATAGGAAATGTCACTTGTACACTCTTTCTTGATATGATGGTTGACATTGTGTGTGTTGGTAAGTGTTGATTGGATGAAAAAATTGTTAAAATTTTAAACTGTCCAATGATTTGTTACCACATAACATAATGTAAAGAATGATGTAGAAGATAATTTACATGTAGCATGATAGATATTATATATTCCCGAAATATATAACTAACAAGGACTAGAATTCGATCAAAAGAACGATTTTCAGCTGCTGCAGTTGGTTAATTGGATTAATTGATAGGACAAGAACAACAAATTAATTGAATAGATGTATTATTTATATTGACCTCGTTTATTGTACTGTTGACGTGGACAATAGATATCGGGTACACTCGCGTCCACGCAAGCTAATTCCAATCTGCTGGGACAGATTACTAGTTAACAATAGACTTGAGCAAAAAAATTGAAAAAATCAATCAAAATGAACCGATTCAAGTCGGTTTGACACATATAATTAGTTTGGTTTGGTTTTCTTTTAAACAAAATTATGGTGGACCGGTTCAGTCATGGTTTGAAGTTTAAAGCTGTTGGTTAACTGAACCAACCCAACCTACTTACATGTTTTTTTTAAAATTTTATTTAAGAAAAATAAAAATGAAAAGATAAGCCTTAATCTTATAACTATATCTCGATTTCTTCCAATCTATGTTATTGCCTGTAAGTAATAGCACTATAAATTTCTTTTTCACAAGCCCATTATGTACTTAGCAATTTTCCATACGCAAGCATTCAGACTACATAATACATAAAGAAGTAACAACTTTTTTAAATTTTTTATTGATTTGTCTCTATTAACATGATTTTATTTGTTAGTCAATAGTTCTTGTAATATAAAATTATTTGGTTATTTTAGTTCTTGTAATTTAAGTGGGTCCAAAACTTGGACAATTTTTTTTTTAAAAAAAATTCAATTTGGACTAAAAGTCTAAATCGATTAACCGAACTGAACCAAACCAAATCGACTTGGTTTGGTTTGGTTCGGTTTAAGAGTTAGAGTGAGTTGGTTTGGGTTGATATTCGTCCAAACTGACTAATTTGGTTTTGGTTTCGAATTGAAGTTGAAACCAATTCAAATCAAACCACGCCAAGACTTAGTTAACAATATTTTAGATTTGAGCATGAGAGAAGCTTTACAAAGAGAGACAAAAATGTTCGGGTTTCGACAATTTATATCAATAAGATTGCATGATAAAGAACAATCAACAATGCATAGACTAAAATCTATGATCAAATATTCAACCCTATTACAATATATAAAGAAATTTAACTAAAGATAAGAAGGCTTGTAACTTTGAATTGATATAATTGTAATACCCTTCAAATGATACAATGAATGAGTATTTATAGTGTTACATATGAAATAGTATCCATTAGATAATGAGGCACATGACTTCATCTCCTTAACTGAAGCATCTTATCTTAGGCATCAATTTGACCTCACTAGCCTGTGGTGCATTTACTACTTTTAAAAGGAACAACCACCCTATAACCTATGCTAATAGGACTTTGACATATCGTACATTACATAGGTTACATCAATCATTCGAACATGATTTATCAATATGAGATCTTCCAAGGATGTGGGTCATGAGTGTAATTCGGATTGGAGCCCCGAGCTTTAGCCACTTCAAAGTGAGGGTTTCAGTAATTGACCTTCGCCATGTTGGAAATGGGCTTAAGCCAGTTTCATGTAGGATGTCATTGCATGTAGGCTTCATGTGGGAGCCTTGATGATGAGACGTAACAATTTATTTATTTTTTCTATTTTACTCGGTTTATTAAGCGATGCATGTTACAACTATTGAATTGTTAAGGCGTACAACCACCCTAGTGACTGCCCTAATCGAACTTCTAATACTGTAGCAACATTAAAACCTTAACTAATTATCTTTTCATTACGAGATGAGTTTGTGAATGAAAGAGAATTCTCGCAGTGAGCTGATGTATGTTGATATCCCATTTATACGAACCTTCGATAAAGAGCCACATGGAAGCATTAGATGAAGACATCTGACAATTAGAGCTAAGAAAGAACAAAACCTGCTTATGGCTGAAGTGCCCATTGTGATGGCCGAGGTTCCCCTACATCAAAGTCGAAGTGCCTTCACCTAATTGCACTACTACTCCATGTCCGAAGTCCCACCTCATCAAGCCTAGGCGCCCATCACAAACAAATCTGCTTTGGTATATTTGAGAATGACTGATGTGATGTCCTCATTAATTATGTATCAGTCTAGAAATATAGAGCGGTTGACCCCTTGTCATAGTAATTAATATATTGAATAAGTAATTTGAAGTTTTGGTAAATTAGATGGAGCCACATGGTGGTAGGCCTCTTTGGTTTGATATCTATAAATAGCAAGTCTTGTAATCTTATTAAGGATGTGAAAAAACATACATTGAGAGAAGGCTTATGCTCAAGATTCAAAATCCATCACGAGTATATAATTTTATAGTTCATTATTCGTCGACATTTAAACTTGTCACTCGTGTGCTATAGAATACTATCTTGTTTGGCGTCGCATTGACTTTACGATTGGCGCCTCTGGCCATTGTTTGCTGGAATCCGTCCACTGTTGACAAGTCTGACCTGACATCTGTTGACAAGATTTTTTTTGGGTCAACATATGCCATTGATGCATCAGAAACTCTTAAAACAACATAATTAGGCCCTAGGAATGGCTTGAAATGTTTTAAAGAGGAAATTTAAGTACCTCCTTGTTCCATAAAATTAATTACCCCTATATAGCTTATATACCTTATTTCGTGAAAAAAAATCGAAGAATGCCTGTTGAGAACCATATTGAATCATCAAATATAAGAGAGGAAACAACTGTTGTATATTCCAATAATCATAAGAATCAACTCCATAGTTTTCATAATGGGCGGGACAAAGTTTATTAATCTAAACAAAATAAAGATTCTAATACTCTATTTAGTCTAGAAACTTAGATTGATATAGAAGAGCAGTCTAAATTCACTAAGTTTTCTCAAAAACGCAGAAAATGAATGTTATCAGAATTCCCACTGATTTCTATAAACTGAAAAGGACTAAGCCCCGCTTGAGTTCCATTTTTGGACTAAAATGTATTTTGTAATCGTATTTTGTTGGAGAATGAGTGATTAAATTTACGTGTAAAATTATTATATGAGAGAATGTGTGGTTGAAAATGAATTTTAGAAAAATAAATTTTTAAAAAATGAGAGCCAAACATAGGCTAACAGTTTCTCTGATGTAAATAAGAAAAGGAACAAGAATCAGTTTAATATATATACGTATGTCTAGCTACACAAAAACAAACTGATCGACTTGTTCCAAATGTATTTAGAGAATGGGACACTAACCTCATTTTTGTCACTCCTTCACATTGCTTCTATTGATAAATCTATCGAAAGATTTTGCCAATGTTTGATTTAGATAAAAATGAAAATTTTTAGTAAATTTAAAAAAAAAATTGAAGAATGTATAATTGAAAAGTTAATAAAATTAAATCCCTTGTACATGAAAGATTGTCAAGGAGAATGCTAGAGAGACAGATTACTCTTGTATATTGGCTAGGATAAAACTGTTTTTTTGTCCAATTTTCAATGAATGTGCGTCACCTATTCCCCAATAATGACAATTCTTCCTGTACATGTAGCTGGTTTGAAGTTGATAAAAATTGTGAATTCTATACGAGTAAAAATGAATTTTAAAAAAATAAATTATAAAAAGGGGACCCAACATATGCTTAAAACAAGTCAAGCCCATACTTCAACAAACAATGACCCCACCCATTATAGCTTGCAAAGTCAAAATTTCCGCAGCAAAACAAACAGTATTCTTTTTGGCTTTTAGTATGTGCTTTTGTAATGTGTTAAAGACACCATCCACATCAGTAATATAATTGCATAACTACAAGGCCCCACATATTCTAATCGGCAGCCACTTTTCTTCCCGAATGGCATTTTTGACATGGTGAATTTTATAATATTCTACGGGATTAAATAAGAAAATTAAAGAAGTTGAAATATCATTAATTATAGTACAATTTAAAAGTGCTATAGATTAAACATGTATTGAGTGTCCATATTGGTAAAAAAATTACAAGCATAAGATATCTATTAAATAATTAGTAGACTGGATCCAAAAAGTCTGGATTATCATCATCCCATAGAGACTATTTTATTTGAATACCGATTTTAATAACTCTACCCCTTATTTGACGAAAACAAGATTTTAGACAATTTTTTATTATTAAAATTAGTATTAATTAGCGTTTTATTTGGATTCTGGATAACTTAAATTAAATAATTAAATATGATGGTTAAAGCGTCGCGATTCATGATTTCACCATTGTTATCACATTTAATCTCGCTTCTCAAATTCAATTCCAAAATCATACTTAAACAAGTCCACTAATTTAATTCATTTATCTCAGTCGAGTTTAAATCAATCATATGTAGTTGAGTCACATTCATTATATCTGAATGAACATTAATGCATTAAATTTCTACCTAAATTTGAATGAACATTAACGCATTAAATCACCTAGAAAGTTAATTAATTACTGCAACAATAGTAAAAGTGTATCTTTAAATTTTCCTCAATTATCGAGTTTTATCATGTGATCTAAATTTATAACTTATTTCTCGATTTGTTACAATTCATAGATTATGAATTATTGACCAAGTAATTCAATCATTTAGAAAAGAAGTAAACTTGATATATAAATCAATCGGGACAGATCTTCTTACTCATAAATTTGACACACTTATTTGACAAATAATCGCGACCTTTAATTTAAATCAATTTAACGTTCAATATCTTATGAATCTCAAGTAGTTATAACCAACTCTCTCATGATTTTAGTGAAATATATACTGAGCCTTGGACTGATTCAAATTAAAACTCGTGATTATTTGTTAACTAAGTGTGTCAAATTTATGAGTAAGAGGATTCGTCCCGCAAATTTGAGAATTGAAATTAAAGGTTCAAATCTAGATTATATCATTTGTCTTAATTAATAATTTAGTCACTCATCATACAAGAAAAAAAGTGTTCAAATACATCACTAAGTTTCAAGAAAACGAAAAAGGTAAAAGTTTTGCACCAAAAATTCTTCTCCACACTAAAGTCTTGAGAACCCCTTTCTTTTTATTCTTTATTCTCTTGTATAACTCACATCCTTTAATTTGACCTAAAATATGTCCTTGCATAGCCCTTGTTTATCTACCATTATTTTAAAACTTTTTTTTTCCCTTCTCAAATTCATTTTCAGCAACACACTCTTATAATAAAATATTTTATATGTAAATCCAAAACTTTTTTTTTCCACTTTTTAACCACACATTCTTCAAAAATTTAAGGTGAATTTGGTTTGTGTTTTTATTTTCAGTTTTGAATTCAATTTTTGTTTTCCATTTTGAAGGATTATTTTAAAATTGCAAAAAACGCATTTGATTTTTAATTCTGAAAAACCGTTTCTCAAAACAAAAAACTAGAAAACATTTTTGGTTTTAAAATTTTAGAAATAATTTTATGATTTCAATTAATTTGATTATATAGTAAAACTGTAAAACATATCAATTTTATGTTAATATGTGATAAAAAAACATAAATTTTAAAGTTGGTAAAAATAAGAATCATTGTAAATAAAAAATTTTAAGTTCATTTTCCTTGTTTTGATTTTTTTTTAAAACGCTCAAAATGTTAAAAAAAGTCATTTTTAGTTTTATGTTGTAAAATTTTCATTGTTTTCAAAAACTCATTTTTGAAAATAACATATCAAACACTTCTGAATGTTTTAGAAAATCAAAAATTAAAAATGACCTCAAAACGATAAATCAAACGCACATTTACTATTCCAAAAATACATTTTCATTGAATAATGGTTGACAAACTTGACAATATCTTAAATCATATTGAAACTTGTCTGTACAAAAGTATTTAAATATATCCCCAAATAAAACAACACTTGAATAATACACAATTGGACGGAGACCGAGGGTTGATAGCGATCATCAGCACTTCATCTTTCTTCTTCTGCATTTTGGCTCCTACTTCAAGTTTCTCGCACGATTTTGGCCATTTTCGCTCCAAATCTTCAACATTGATCTTGCAATTCCCAAAAGCTTCTATGTTTGTTCTCGAATCTCCATAGTCATCCACGATTGGTCTTCCTCAGGTTTCAAAAGTGTGCAAATCAGCATCCAAACTTTCAATAAGTCGAATTTCACTCCCTGAAACTTTTGAATTTACTTCAATTTCTCTCTTAATACTTTCCATCAATCCCATACTGTCAGGTTAGTCTTCAATTTTTCCAAACCAAATTAAGCTCGAAACCTTCATGTTTGCTCCCAAGTATCTCCAAATCTGATTTTTACCTACGATGACAATATTTATATTTTACACTAAATTAAGTAAACATGCACTCAATTTGCATATATAAAAGACGGGATAAGCGTGTAAAACATTTATCGAGCCACACCCGACAAATTCATACCATTTGTCAACTATATATGTCAATCCCTTTCATGGTGATCACTATAATATTGTCAAGCACTACATCCCAAAATACACAAGTTAGATTTAGATATGATACACATAAACGCAACAAAAAGGTGTTGGATCAAACCGAATCGAGATGCCAAAATTTCGATGACAATTGTTAATTTGTTTCGTATGAAATGAATTATGTAACTCAACTTTCTTGTGCTGGATTAGACTCCAAAACACAAAGAAGAGATAAAATTATGTATACAAAGGGCTATGAAGTATCATTTGAGAATACGTACAAGACTTTAAATATACAAATTAATTGCAGAAAGAACATCACTATACTGTGTGTGTCTCTATATATATATATGTATATGTAGAGAGAGAGAGTGGTGGGATGACAGATAGAGAGTGAGCACATATAGCTTCAAGCATGGAGATGATGCAAGAAAACACCATGGGTGCTCACTCTCTTCTGTCACCTCCCTTACCCATCAAAACAATACTTTCCCATATCTTACAGGACCTGAGAGAGAATACAAAACATATATGTGTGTGAGAGAGAGGGAGAGAGTTGAAACATAGGAAGCCTAAATTTGGAAAGCCTAATATAGACAGACATATGCAAGTCCAACTGTTCCACTGGAAAGGAAGAGTGCTTTTGATTTTGATGTGTGAACAAGTGATGGTGCATTATGGCTTTATATAGAACCAAATAAGAGACGTGTGGAGTATTTAAATTCAGGTTTATCTTTTACTGGATTTGGAACTCCCACATCATACAAATATATAGAGATAGATAGAGATATATATCACGCCTTATCTTGTAATCAGTGTTATGAAAAGTGCATTTAGGAGAAATGTGAGTGAAATACTTTGCCTTAATAGTGAGCATGAAATTAAGCGATCAATTGTCAAGTTGATCACTTAATGTGCGAGTAGGCATGCCTAGGTGCATTATTGATTTTTTTCCTTCCTTTTTTTTAAAGAATAATGTTATTTATCTTCACTAGGGTTACAACCCTAGTGACGCTAATACAACATTAAATGCTAGGTCAAATGAAATAAGTAATTTAATTTCACATTTCATTTGACCTATCATTTAATGTCACATTAGCGTCATATAAACTGTGATTATAATCTCATTGGAGCTGAATAACATTACTCTTTTTTAAAAGTATTTTATATGACTTTAGTTTCAAGTTTATAAATAACTTTAGTCTAGCTTTTACATTTCGAAAAGTTGAAAATTATATAATTAACTAATTTTTGGAATTATTAAAGTAATATATATTTTATAATTTTAGATTATGGTATGAGTTTTTAAAATTATTAAATAATTTTTAGAATGGTTAAAAATTTAAAATAATATTAAAAATAAGAAAATACTTTTTGATCGCCTAGGTTCGTAAATCTTGAAACTTGATCTCCACGCCTAGTTAGACTTTATTCCTTTTAGAACACTACTTGTAATAGTCATAGATTTGAAATATAAATCCAAAAATTAAGTCTTGACTTGAAGATGTTTGATACAACTAAAGTAACTACATTGCACCATTCTTTTTAGTTTTGATGTCTACGGTGGCCTTATTATTCTGAACAATCCTGCTACATGAATATGTTCAGTGATAGAATTTAAAATAGGGGGGCACATGTTATTTTGTCATTGGACAATTAGAAAAAAAAGCAGCGAGACAGGTGCTGCCACACATCACCTATCACCAAACTCTGTCAATTTCCATTGTTTGAGTAGCTTTATTTTATTTTGAATTAGGTGACTTCATGAAATCAAGTTTTCTATTAGAATAGCCTTCTCAAGTCGCCCTATCCTCGACAATAATGCTCGTTGTGACTCCAATACTAATTGTAACAGTCATAAAGTAGAATCCACACTTAAAACTCAAAAAGTTTGTAATCGCTTATAGAAAGTGGAAATGATTGAAAAAGAAAAATTTAAGATGCATCGTTCAAATGATCTATTGGTAGTTGATGAAAATCGATAGGAAGATTATGACAATAATGAAATAAACAATCAAACAAAGAACATCGAGATTTAAGTGAAAGATCTAAGACTAGAAAAATCACTGACAAATGATGATAATTTCACTATAATCAATAGCAATATGCATTTATAACAAGATCTCAATGCTCTCAACTAAGATCTAAAACTCTCAATATGTTGTATGTATGTTATGAAGATTATACACGCCGAACTATATATATATATATATATATATATATATATATATATATATGAAACCCCAAAAATAAGTTGTAGATGAATAGAAGTCAAAAACGCGAAATCTCGAGAACATTGTCGCTCGAGCGATAATCGAGCGACAACTCTCGAAAAATATTTTGTCTATATCGCTCGAGCGAACAGGCTAGCGAAATTATGACAATTTTATTCCCTGCTCATAATTATGATCTTTCCTAAATCACTCCAAATACAACTCCAAAATCCACTAGAATTTGGGTCACAATACCACGAATCTCTACCTTGAACCAAATTCTAATACAAGGAACTTCAAGTAAACATCACTCCTCCACCTCTTCCATACAAGCCCCAATAGACTAAATCAATGACAAACACCAAATAAGTTCAAGCAATGCTCAAACTTATCAATGGACAGTGAATCTGTCATCATGTTTGTAGGATCATCCTTGGTATCAACCTTGCTTACTACAATATCACTACGAGCAATCACTTCACGCACAAAATAGTACCTAACATCAATGAGCTTAGTCCTCTCTTATATATTTGATCATTAGTTAGAAAAACAACATTCTGACTATCACAATACACTATAAAAATCTGCAAGTCTTCATTGATTTCATCAATTAATCTCCTTAACCACATAGTTTCCTTATGTACCTCTATAATTGCTATGTATTCTACCTTTATTGTAGACAAAACTACTGTATTTAGTAAAGTAGATTTTCAACTGATAGCACAACCTCCAAAACTAAGCACATACCCTGTGAGTGATCTTCTTTTATCAAGATCCCCTGCATAATCTGAATTCACATACCCAATGCCTCCATCTGAATTTCTTCCAAGATGCAAACAAGCATTAGTTGAGCCTTTCAAGTATCTGAATGTCCATTGCACTGTTTTCCAATATTTCTTGCTAGATTTTGTCATGTATCTACTAACTGCACTGACTGCATGTGTCAAATCTGGTCTTGTACAAACCATAATATATATCAACGAACCAACTCCACTGAAATAAGGAACTCGAGACATGTAATTAATGTCTTCATCTGATTGATGACACAAATCAGATGATAGTTTAAAGTGGGCAGCCAATGTAGTGTTGACATCTTTAGCATTTAGTATATTGAACCTTTGAAGCACATTTACAATGTACCTCTTCTGACTCAAATACAATTTGCATGTCTTTCTATCCTTCAAAATTTTCACTCCAATAATTTTCTTTGATGCACCCAAATCCTTCATCTCAAAATCCTTACTGAGTTGAGATTTTATCTTTCCGACCTCTGCTTTATCCTTGGCTGCAATGATCATGTCATCAACATATAATAGCAAATATGTTATCGATCCACCATCTCCCTTTTCGAAGTACACACGACTGCTATAATTACTTCTGCTGAAACCATAAGTAGTCATGAATGAATGTATTCAAGTGTTTATTTCGTGTTGTATCTGTCAGTAGTGAATCTGACTCTTTTTTGTTTCCTAAAGAAACAATACTCACAAAATTTCATCTTATTGGTCTTCACCCATCAAGAATTCCCCTCCTATTCAATTTGCCATACCGTTTTCACTCATATGCCCAAGATGCATATGCCAAAATTTTGTAACTTCTTCATCAGTCAAAGAAAGAGAGACAGTGGTTGCATCCTCTATAACTGTGGAACCCTGCAAAATGTAAAACTGCGTAAAGTTTTTTTGACCCTTCATGACAACAAGAGCTCCCCGACTCACCTTCAAAACTCCACTTTCACCAGGGTATTTATGCTCATTTGAGTCAAGTGTACTCAAAGATATGAGATTTTCCTTCAATTCTAGAACATGCTTGACATCAGTAAATGTTCTGATAACACCATAAAATATTTTTATTCTGACTGTGCCAACTCCGTCAATCTTGCAATATGCGTTATTTTCTATAATCACTGCACCTCTCAAAACTCCTTTATATGTAGTAAATCAGTCCATTTTGGGACACATATAAAAAGTACAAGCCAAATTAAGAACTCATTCCTCACAATGTTTAGAATCTATATCAGAAATCACAAGAATCTCTTATTCACTTTGCCAATTTTCCACAACACCAGTCTCCGTTGAGTCAACAGGTTCCTTTCCTCTTTCATTAGCACTCGCAGCCTTATTTCTTTTTTCAATGAATAACAATCAGCCCTGATATGTCCATTCTTCTTACATTAATGACACATCTTTTCTGGATGTCTAGATTTTGATATGTCTCTCATATTTCTTCCAAAACTCCTCTCATGATTTCTCTCACAAACAATAAAGCCTCTCGCCTGATTCCCAGATCCTTCAGCAATATGTCCTATCTTCTCCTTAGACATTAAAACATCATAGACCTCTTCCACAGTGAAAATATCTCGATTATAGAGAATAGTATTTCTAAAAATCACATATGATGGCGGCAAATAACACAAAAATATTAACGCAAAGTCCTCACTATCATACTTAAGTTCCAATGTCTCTAAATCAACCACGATTTCTTTGAACATAGTTAAGTGATCATTCAATGACGCACCCTCAGACATCCGGTGAGAATACAAATGCTCTTTGTCATACAAAGCTGTTACAACTTCAACCACAATGCAGCGACATTTTTCTCCTTAGAAACATCCTGAAAATTTTGATTTGATAAATGTAAATGAATTTGAGATGAGGGTTTCCGATCCCTACGCTGCTTTTCTAGGATGCAAGCATTCTATCAAAGCCAAACAAGGCTTCCTCCAAATTGATTTATGCGAGTACTACTCGCATCTTCACTTGACATAGAGTAAACTTCGTGTTACGATCCAATAATGGAATATCATATTTCATCATTGCCATGTGGAATAATAAAACATTCGCTCTGATACCACTTGTTATGAAATTGATTGAAAGATTACGACAATAATGAAATAAAAAATCAAACAATGAATGCCAAGATTTAAGTGAAAAATTCAAGACAGGAAAAAAATCGCTGGCAGTGGAGGATAATTTTCTTATAATCAATAGCAATATGTGTTTACAACAAGATTTCAATTTTCTCGATTAAGATCTAAAACTCTCAATATGTAGTATATATGTTATGGAGATTATACGTTAAAATGCGAAATCTCGAGAACACTGTCGCTCGAGCGATAATCGAGTGACAAGCGAGCGACGGACGGACGAAGAGCAGGCGACAACTCTCGGTAAATATTTTGTCCATGTTGCTCGAGCGAACATGCAAGCGAACAACTAGCGAAAATACAGTAATTTTCTTCTCGATTTATAATTCTGATCTCTCCTAAACTACTCCAAATACAACTCCAAAATTTACTAGAATTTGGATCACAATACAACATACAAGATACCTAATATTTATATAGAGAGAGAGAAAAAGAGGGATTGATAGATATAGATCTTACTCCTCGTCCTTTATCATATCCTAAGAGATCTCTCTATCTTTTTCTCTGCAAGTTTGGATCAACTTTTGAATGTCATCTGCGAGTGAAAATGCTTTTAAATTCTCCAAATCCCTTTACCTGCCAATTTATAAACATTTTAATATGCAAGTATTATAAGACTTACTATTATTCCTCTTTATAAATAATTTATATATTTGTAAAATGGATTATTTCTCTCTGTTCCTCTTATAATTCTGCAGGTAATTAACTTACTGAAATCGTCAACATGTTTGGATGAGGCAATGGCATTAATGCATTGATTTTTGTCGTAAAATTGCAAAATTCATTTATTTGTCTGAACATTGTGCTGCATAAATATTTTACCCTTTTAAAAAGAATAAATTTCAATGAGCACAACAGAATGAAGAGGAATTTGTATCATTTCAAATCCCTATTCTTATTTGTTAGTTTAGGGTTTAATGCATTTATTTTGTCGTCAAATTGTGTAAAATCCGATATTCTTTGTAAAAATGTGCTTCATAAATGTTTTACTTCTTTTAAGGAATAAATGTTTTTGACAGTTTGATAACAAATGAATGCATTGTGTTCATGAGGGTTTTGATGGAAAAATGATTTGAAATTAACATCATTTCGTTACTAATTAATTAATTTATTCATAAATCGTAAACGTGAAACATACATGGAAATTATCCTAATTTGCGTAACTAATATTCAAATTGGTAATTGGTAATCTATCATGTTTGTTTAGTAACAACAACTGAAGATACTGATAATAAAGAAATATTGAAAATGGATTGTGTTGATAATTGTTATGTTTGTTTTCTTCTTCAAAAGTTATATTTGTAATGAATGTTAGCGACGGATTTTATTTGTTATAAGATTCGTCGTTGATCCATATTATTCAATTCATTATTGTTAGTTCTTCACTGCTGATGCGTTTTCTAATATTTAATTAAATGTATGATTTCACCTTGATTCTCAATGTAATTGGAAAAGGCTTTATGCTCTTTTCAGGATTATTTGAAGCTTTAGTCCTTGACTGGGGAGTTTAAAAAACTAACTAAAAAAAATTAAAGATTTCATCACAATAGAGAGCCATTGTTGCTCTTAAAAGTAGATAATTTGCTGTGTTGGGCACGTCCTTAAGAGTTTAATTATAGACAAATATAATTATGAAAAAATGATTAAAATTTTTGGATGTGGCTCCATTTAAAAATATATATTTATTCCACAAGTAGTGACTTGTGTGTTTAGGTGAAGTTGATCAACATGGTAAAAGGCACAATTATTCTGATTAAAAGTATAGTAACAACCCATTGAAAGTACGTCACACCTTAATGAAAATATATATTTGAAATGCACGTGAAGGGTAATCGGGGTAGTACTTTCACACAATTTATAGCTTTCTTTAAGGTATTAATGTTAAAGAAATTACAATTACAACTAAAAATAAACAACTATTTTAGGTTTAGTTTCTCTACCTCGTAATATACTATAAACATCCAATTAAGTGTAAGTAGGAGAAAAATTATTTTTACTTTGTAACTTCGGGAGAAGGGGTGCTTCCTCACAAAGTGGGGGTGATGGAGGGATCGTACCATTCGAGCCATTTTTTTTTTCCATGCTTTTCCCATCAATTCACATGTATCCTTCAAAAAGAAAAAAGAAAAAAGAAAAAAAAAATTGAAATCTTTTAGACAAGTAGAAGTCATAGGTGACATCTATAATCGAAACAACATCAATAATCCTTAAAACCCAATTCCCCTATGAATATTAAACAAGAAAAATGGTTGATTTCAAATAGGTTTTGCATGGATTAATGTAGAAGGGTTATAAAATGTCCACCAATTGCATCGAAGCATGTTGCTGTGACAATATCAGTCAACAATGAATATAATTATCCCCCACCAGGAGAGTGAGTGGGTGGGGTGCAATTGGAACCTTTAAAGAAAATGGACTTTTGCTTTTACGAGTTGCCATGACCAGCAGCACAAGGAATGATTCTATTTGAAGACACTTTTATCAAATCAACCCGTAATAATGGAGTTATAAACTATAAATTATATGCTATATTCGAGAAGGATGAATCACTTGAAGCGTACATTTGTTAAAAAATAACTTGAGAACATATCGATTCACTCTCAAGACAGGTTAATTAGTTCACCTCCAAATTAGTGTTCCTAATTATTATTTTATTCAATTGGTTCAACTCGATTATTACTTTTCGATTCTCGATCTTATATAATTTTTTTTTTTCCGAATCAATCCCTCCACCAATTTAAAACATTAACATATACAAATTAATAAAGAAATTGTAAGATGGGATGCCTTAGGCCCCCATCTCTTTATATAAAGATTAAAGATAAAGAGGAAAGGATAAAAGTGGATGATTTGATCAACCAATTAAAACTGAACAGAGAGTCACGCGTAGATCTTCTACGGCGCTAAAGCAGCTTAAAGTATATATGCTTTTATATTAAAAAATTAATTAAAGAATAATTGACTTTTGATTGTGTTTGATATAATTCATACAAAGGGGGTGTACAGATTGGTGGGTTTCATAATGCATGCATCAACTTTACCTAATGATTATTCTATGAGATTAAATCAATCATTTAAGCTAGATTAAGATTTTGATTGAAAGTTTAATTAACTAACTAATTAATTATCGGGGACGTATCCTCCTACTCATAAATTTGAAACACTTATTTGACAAATAATCGTGACTTTTAATTTTAGTCAATTCAACGCTCAGTATGTATTTTTCTAAGATCATGGAAGAGTTAGTTATAACCACTTGAAATTCATAAGATATTGAGCGTTGGATTGACTAAAATTAAAGGTCACGATTATTTATCACATAAGTGTGTCAAATTTACGAGTATGAGAATCCGTCTCGATTAATTACGTTGCATATTAATTGGATAGGTTTTGTCACATTAAAAAGTTGCTTAATATATACTATTTCATTAGAAAATAATAAAAACCTAATTATTATTGGTAATAAACATCAAGTTGGCGACATGAATTTCTTTTCATCATTCTTCTAGATTTGTGAAGGAATACTTAACTCCTATTTGCATAGAGATTTTTTTTTAAGTGGATTTTTCAAAAGTAAATTTTTTGAAGAATATGTAGTTAAAAAATCAAAAAATATTATAGATGCATGTGAAAAATTATTTTATTAGAAGAATATATGATTGAAAATAAATTAAAACAAAAAAAAGAATTTAAAAAAAAATGAGAGTCAAACATTTGCTCAATATGATTGTATTTTTAATTGACTATAGTTCGTCTAATAACCGTAATATATATGGCTCATGTTTGGTCTAAAACTCATTTTTTATCAAATGCATTTTTAATCACACATTTTATGGGATCCACAATATTTATTTATTTTCAATGATAGATTTCAACAACTATTATAAAAATCTACTAAAACTCTGACTTCTAACCAAATTAAGTAGGAGCTTAACCTAAAGATGATTTTCATATTACATAGGATCTCTTTAGTACTTCTCTATTTTATTTAATTATAAATTTGAATCTCTTAAATAAGAATTAAGAAAAAAATCAAAACATCCCTTTTGTTAAATGGCATGCACGTGCATATTTATAATTTTAACTCTTTGGGTTTATGCCTTTCTTAAAGAAATGTGGTCGAATGATTGAACAGTGAGGTTCTGCATGATAAAGATTAAGAAATTAAGGGAGATAGATTTAGCTAATCAATCCATCTCAAGTACTTGATTAATCCATATGATTGTATTTGTATTTAGGGTTTCTAATCTAATGATGAGTCGATGACATATGGTGGGTATAAAAATTTGCCCTTTATGGAAGTGGGAAGTTCTTTAATAACTTTCCCTTCTTTGTGTATGGGGTGTTGAAGATAGGCTTGGTGGGAGAGGGGTTGGAGGGTTCCAAGATTTTACTTACATATAAATTATGTCATTTGTACATAAAAAAAAAATAAAAATGTACAGCTTCGTTGATATTCAATGATGTGCAAAAATTTATGCCATTGATTGTTTTAAGTTTTGTTAAAATCAATGGTAAACATGTTGGTTGTCTCACACGCTGTCAACAAAGCTATTTATCAAATTGTACCTGTAGCGAGATTGACTTACATATATACATACTATTGTCAATGGAAAACTATTTAGGGAGGTGTATTACACACACTCGACACTTGACTAAAGTTGAAATTTCATGGGGTGACAGATTTATCGAGATATTGAGATACTATGATTGGTTTTCAACAACTTTTATTTTTTAAATTCTATTTAGTTCAACATATCAATTGTATTTAGTCTCTGTTTGACCCCTATCTTTTAAAATTTATTTTTTTAAAACTTATTTTCAACTGATAAGTGTATTTTGTGTACTTATCCGGACCATATTACTAAATTTTTATGTTGTCAAATTATTAATTTTTACTTAACTTGGATTAATTTCGTTTGTTTCAGTGTTGGACCTATTTTGAAGCAATTGGAAAAGAAAAAAATGGTAATTTGGTCATTGAATGAAAGTTTGGGGACTAATTTCCATGTGTTAGAAATTGAAAGGCTCGAATTGAACTAAAGAAGGACATTAGGTGCACAATTTATTGGACTCAAGGATTGAAGTGTACTATTTTAAATGAAGTGGGGGGTCTTGAAAGGAAATTTATACTAAGTGTGATTTGTAATTGGAGTAAAGGTTAATCTGCACATACAACCCTTGTACGTACAGGGCCCGTACGTTGCGCGCCCTATTGGTGGGTGCTTGCACACGGTAGGTGTGCCCCTAATAGGGGGGAGCCATGTACGGGCCTGTACGTACAGGGCCGTCGTCCTAAACATATTTAGTGGTCGAATTGAATTTGAATTAAAAATTACTTCGACTCCTGTTGAAAAAAACCAATTTGGCGATAGAGGTTTTATATACACACACGCAAAAAGATAAAACATTGGGCGGCTGCTAGAGAAAAACATAGATATATATATATACACACACACGTAGAGCCGACAATTGCGAGGGAATTGGCGGTGGCAAATTGAGGAGAGAAAAAAGGAAAAAAAAAAAAAAAAAGGGAATGCATATAGAGGATGGCTGGAGCATTATAGAAAATAATTCCATTTTTTTTTTACGATAAATCATTAATAATTGTACAAGGAATTTGAAAATTATTCACGTTACGTCAAATTTTGATGATGTCTTTTTACTTTTATTTGTTTAATTCTGACATTATATTAGGCTAAATTATTTTTGTGCTAGGTTTTCGATGAGACTTGCATCATGAACTTTTAACTCTTGGTTTTGTTTATTTTTGACATTCAAAACATGTTTTCAATTCTTGAATAATTAACAATGATTTAATTTTTTCTACAATTATATGCGCAATAGCTGTATGAATTTTGTAGCTTATTTTACCTTCGAAAGATTGAAAATAAGTTAGATATAATGTCAATTGTCATAAAATTTGAGAGCAGATAGAAATATAACGCTATACTTTATGTGATCTTTAAGTATACATATCTCTTTAATGCATTTTTATACGTTCTTATCCGTCATAGAAATTTAGTTTGATCACATGTAAAAATATATTTAATTCTACTCAATAGAGATTGTTAAATAAATTAGGAATATTGCTCTTCATAATTGAATCGTGTCGTTAAATTTTTAAGTTTTGGAGTTAAAGATGATTAATATAAAGGGATTCGGAATCCTAGTATGCTTTTCATCATCATGTTTTAATCAAACTAGCATTAATCATAGTCTTGACTCGATTTTATTTAAGTTGGGTCTTGCATTTTTAATTATAATAGTTAGTGACAATTTAATCTTAGAAAAATCTCCAAGTTCAATAATTTCGGTTAAGGAAAAGATAATTTGAACTTGAATTAGTACAATCTTTGTGGGACGATATTTAAACTCACATTCATTTTATTACTTGTTAATGAATCGTGCACTTGCGGTATTTTTTATCCAATAATGTTTCGTCAACAAGTTTTTGGCGTTGTTGATAGAGATTATATTTGAGTTTAATTTCATTTATCTTGACATTAATTCGAACTTTTTACTTTTATTTATTTTTTCTTTATCAATTTATTTTAGTGCTTCTATTTTCTATTTTTAAGCATTTTATGCGAAATTTGGGGGACGGTGAACTAATACCAACTGTCTAGAAATCGAACGTACTTTTAACCGTAGGCAAAGAGAAGCACAACAACAAGGAATTGCTAATGCGCAAAATAATTCGATTATTCAAGTGAATGAAGGAGAGTGATCAATGAAGGAAATTTGTTAGTTTGGGACTTTGTAACTCTACAAATTATTCAGAGCCAATCTAGTATCATTTATCTTCTATTTGGACAGTCGAACTTTCAGCTGAAGACCAATGTCATCCATTTATTCCAGAATTGACATCAATTCTATGGCAGGGTTGATGAAAATTCACACACACGTCTCTCGATTTTTTGAGATGTGTCAACACTTTAAATATTAAGGAATTTCATATGATGTTATCAAATTGAGATTATTCCCACATACTCTCCGGGATAGAGCGTTTGAATGGTTAGACTTACAGTTTATTGTCAGCTTCACTACTTGAAATGACTTGGCTAAAAAATTATGCATTAAATTCTTCCCATCGGATAAGATTGCGAAGATGAAGCATGTCATATCCATATTTCGGCAAGGAAAAATCGAATCATTTAATGAAACTTGGAACAGATTCAAGAACATGTTTCAGAAGTGTCCTCATCTCGACATCAGTAAAGGGCTCCAAGTCCAATATTTTTATGCATGTCTACTTCCATCTTGTAAGAGCATGGTGGACTCTTCATCTAATAGTGCTTTATCTACGAAGACAATTGACGAAGCCTTGAAATTGTTTGAGAAAGTGTCTGCTACCACAGCCACGTCGGTCTCTGAACGAGTTGACCACAAGAAGACACCAGAAGTATATGAGGTGGATACTTATATGACGTTGTCTGCAAAATTTGACTCATTGGTTCATAAAGTTGAGAGCATATCACGATTAGCTAATGCAGTACAGATCAATTGGTTAAGTTGTGATGATTGTGGGACAGATCATATTACAACAAATTATCCAATTCTTGCACAAGATACAGAACAAATGGACTATGTATACGGGGCCAACACCCACAAAATAATTTACATTCTGACACCTACAACCCTGGTTGAAGGAATTATCCAAATTTTTCTTGGAATAATCAAAATTCTACTGCACCGTACGATTATCAGTATCAACAACCTAAAAAGAATTAGTATCAACAACCTCAAAAGAGAATTTCTCTGAAAGAGATGTTTGGCAAATTTATGGAAAAGACAGAGTACTACATGGAGGCAAACAATCAATTCATAAGAAGACTGAGACAACCTTTCAAAACCAGAGTGGTGTAATCAAGAACCTTAAAAAGAAAATTCCTCTAGAAGAGATGTTTGGCAAATTTATGGAAAAGACATAGTACTACATGGAGGCAAACAATCAATTCACAAGAAGACTGAGACAACCCTTCAAAACCAGAGTGATGTAATCAAGAACCTTAAAAAAAAATTCATCTAGAAGAGATGTTTGGCAAATTTATGGAAAAGATAAAGTACTACATGGAGGCAAACAATCAATTCATAAGAAGACTGTGACAACCCTTCAAAACTAGAGTGATGTAATCAAGAACCTTAAAACTCAGATGGGACAAATGACACTTGCTATATCAAGCAGAACACCAGGTACCCTGCCAAGCAATACTGAGACTAATCCTAAAGAGTGGGTAATGGCCATAAGTATTTTAGAGAATGAAATAATTGAGGATCCATCTTTTACAACAATCACAACAAAAAGTGGAGCACAGTTATCTGAAATTATAGTCAAAGGACAATTACAATCATGAACAAAGTGTCTACAACAAATGAGGAGCAAGTTGATGAGTCTGAAAAATCAATCGAGAAAAATTTGAAGAGAATGAGACAATCCACAAGCTAAGGCCGCTGATCTTGTCAGAGAATATGTAGCTTACATCATATTCCCACAAACATTGAAAAAACACAAACTAGACCAATAGTTTGAGAAATTTCTGGATGTGCTAAGGAAACCCCACATTAATATCCCGTTCATAGAAGCGATAAGGTAGATTCTAAGTTATGCAAGATTTTTTAAAGACATGACATCAAAGAAGAGAGAGCTTCTAGAATTTGAAATAGTGGCACTGACAGAGAAGAGTAGCGAAATATTACAAAATAAACTGCTTCTCAAACACAAGGATTCAAGGAGTTTCACTTTACCTATTTCAATTGGAGAAGCTAGTTCTTTTAATGCTTTATGCATACAAGCGCAAGTATTAATTTAATGCATTTATCTCTATACAGGAAATTAGGATTAGAAGAAACAAATGAAACAACAATGTTATTGCAGTTGGCTAATAGAAACATCAGATATCCAAGAGGCAAGGTTGAGGATATACTCATTAAAGTTGGCAAATTGATATTTCCGACAGACTTTATTGTTCTAGATATAGAAGAAGACAATGATATTCCAATAATCTTTGGGTGACCATTCTTAGCAACAGGTCGAACATTGATTTATATGGAAAAATGTGAGCTAATCTTGAAAATGGATGAGGAACAATAAATTTTTAAATTACATAATACATCCAAACAACCATGAGACCTCGATGAGTGTAATTGTATTGATGAAGATGAACTATCCATTCAACAAAATTGTCAGAAGAGAAAACCAAAATTTGGAGGAATTATTGGTAAAGAGAATAACGGAGAATACATAGTTTTGAGAGCTAAAAGAGGATGCAAGGCTAGAAATTGTAAGGAGTGCAAATGTGAAACATTTCGATTTAAATCACCATAAGTATATCACCTAAAAAGTCGAACTCTAAGCTATAAATCGAGTGCTTAATGGGAGACAACACATTTTCTCATCCCATAACTTTTATTCTTATTGCTCATTGCATTATATATAGCTTTGGGATTTACATTAGTCTTTTAGGACCATAATTAGGAACTGATGCATTTAAATATTTTTTTACACATTTTAGGTAATACTTTAAAACTTGCATTAGTAACTTAGACATGTTTACTTGTTGAGTTCATTTTTACTTAAGCTCACTGTTAACATCCTAGCATTTTATTGAGTTTACATTGATGTGATATGCATTCTTAAGGTTGTACTTAAATTTCAATCTCCAAACCATTTTAAAAGACTTATCTTTTCCTAACTATAAGATTTTTGCATGGATGACGCTTTGTTAGATAGTCTTTCTAAAAGTTAGAAAATTAGAATTTTCTTGGTGTGAATTCATTGCAAATATTTAAATCTTATATGCTATCACTAATATTTATTTTAAATTCTCGGAATAGCAAGTCAAAGCCTAGCAATAACGAAAAGTGACGATTGCCATGACGTCTACTAGTCATGCCAACTTGATTATTCTACCTAGCCACATCTGTCCCAAATAGTTTCGATCCTTACTTTTTTACGTTCATTATTTTTGTCTTACATTGGGGATAATATAAAATTTTTATTTTGGGTTTTGTAAGTATTATGATACTTGGAATATATATACACATATATACTGCTGATCGAGTCTATATAACTTTTTTAAAGAAATTGAAAAGGGGAAAAAAAATTTCAAAAAAAGTGTTGAGTTAGCATTGAACGACTTGCCGCCTATGATGCTGTATATTTGTTTGAATTGAGTACAAATTTAGTTAGAATTGGACAACACCATAACTTGTGCTTTTACTCGAGTACTTATCTATGTTAGACTTGATTATTGGAACACATAGCCATATTGACTTATCACTTATGTTGGGGTATGACTTGATTATGTGGATTTAACTCTTGATGTTGTTGACCGATACTTGAGTGAATTTCTAAATCCTTAGTATAGAAACCAAACAACTAAAAAGCAGTTTGGGAGTGAGAATGTTAGTACTTGTTTTCATAGAAATTTGATAGTTTGGAGTTATCGGATCCCATCGTTAGTTGAAGGAGTTTGAATAAAGGAGTCTAGAACTGGTACTGACCATTTTTAAAATTCAAATCTCATACATCTTTTACTTCTTTTGTAGTTTTTATGACTCGAGTAATTAAGTTTGTTAGGATCTTTAAAAATCTGGTGCACTATAGTTATCTGGCTTGAAAATTATTGACATAAAACTCGTTACAAGAATCATTTAGAAAGCTTAATGGAAAGAAGTTTTGCACATAAAACGTCAAAAGAATGAAAAATTAGATTCTCATATCAAAAGAAAAAGTGATACATATTCTAATTCTTTTTGTAGGTTTTTTTTTACTCGAGTTATTAAGCTTGCAAGGGTATCTAAAAATTTGGTGTCCTATAGTCATCTGACTTGGGAATCATCAACCTTAAACTCGCTACTTGGATCATTTAGAAAGCTAAATTGAGAAAAGTCTTAGATATTAAAAAAAAACAAAAAAATCTAAATTATAAAAAGAAAGTTGTGCTCAGTGAGGACTTTGAGACTTCAATTCTAGAGATTGACGGTGAGTTTTTTGAGAAATATTTACCGTCTTCCTTCTAGGAGTACAAGTATCTAATATCGATCACTTTATGTATAAAAATGCAGTATAATAATTTTTAGAAAATCACATGTGCTAGAAATATCTCGGGATTGGAGAGAAAAGTATAAGGAGTAACTTTACATGAGAAGTTTGAGGAAGAACTGACCACAAGAAAATTGAGATTGTGAAAAAAATCAACGACACTTGATTGATTGTGTTCTAGTATGGGTGTAAGTTCAATATTGGTTAATCACGCATAAATTAAATTGAGCATCGGATAAGTAAAATTTATTATTATTATTATTGATGTTGTTTGGATTTTTTAAAAATGTTGCTTAAATTCGAACATGAAGCATATGGTAAGCATTTTAACGTTGAATCCATTAATTACGATTTGTTTTAGGTTGTAATATGGTTTATGCCTGAGTTTTGTTTTGTTCGAGGACAAACAAATGTTTTAATTTTGAGGTGTTTGATAAGTATGTTTTATGCACTTATTCGGGCTATATTACTAAATTTTTAAGTCGTCAATTTATTAATTTCTACTCTACTTGGGGTCAATTTTCGTTTGTTTTAGTGTTGGACCCGTTTTGAAGCAATTGGAAAAGAAAAAATGGTAATTTGGCCATTGAATAAAAGTTTGAGGACTAATTTCCATGTGTTAGAAATTGAAAGGCTTGAATTGAACTAAAGGACATTAGGTGCACAATTAATTGCAGTCAATGATTGAAGTGTACTATTTTAAATGAAGTGGGGGCCTTGAAAGGAAATTTATACCTAGTGGGATTTGTAATTGGACTAAACCTATTTAGTGGTTGAAATTAAAATGAGAAATTTTCATAAGTAAGAGTATAATTTTGATTCATTTCAATAATAAGAAAATAAGTTTCAACTTTTAAAAATCAGATTTTTATTAATTTTTATTTATAATTTAATTAATTAAATATATATTTAATTAATTAAATATATTAAGGTCACAGATCTATATAATTTAGTCACAAATTCACAATTTAGTTAGTCACATATTATTTTCGGTCACAAATCAAAAATTTTAAATGTCAAAAATTATTTTACGTCATAATTCAAAAAATTTATAGGTCACAATTTGTTCATCGGTCACAGATTCACAATTTAATTAGTCACATATTATTTTTCGATCACAAATCAAAAATTTTAAATGTCACAAATTTTTTACGGTCACAATTCAAAAATTTTAAAGGTCACAATTTTTTCTTTGGTCACGTGTGAAAAATTTATAAGTCACAATTTCTTTATTGGTCACAGATCACGAAGATTATGAGTCACAACTTATAATCTATCACAAATTAACAAATTTTTAGGTCACGCATTATTTCTTAGTCACAGTTCATATTTTTCATTAGTCACATATTGTTTACTGGTCACAGATTAAGTCACATATCATTTCTCAGTCACAGTTCATATTTTTCATTAGTCACATATTATTTACTGGTAACAGATTAATCAATTTAATGGTCATAGTCAACCAAATAATCTGTGACCACCACCTCATCACCGCCTAAACCACTACCACAACTTCATCACCGTCTAAACCACCACCACAACCACCTTCACAGTCAAAACCACCACCACATTGGTCACAAATTAGTCAATTTGTTGGTCACAACTTTCAATCAACCAATAAAATCGTCACAAACACCCTCACCTCATCCCACTACTCCAAAGCACCGCACCACCGGTGGAGTTGCCATTGCCACCACTGCGACGCCGTCATCACAACACCAGTTCGTGACCACATTTTCATAGATCAACACCACCACCAAGATGCCGTCATCACAGCCACCACCACCCACCACCGTCACCGCCACACACCACAATAACGTAAAAATCGTACCACCACCACCGAACCAGCCCACCCGCACTACAACCACCAACCATACCGCACCGCCAGTGACAATGTCAACCACCGATTCGCAAGCACAATTCCAAAACACGAATCCTACCATACCCAACCACCAACCACACCAACAATGACAACCACCGATCCAAAACATGAATCCAACTCTCCCAACGCCAAAACTCGAATCCAACTCCGCCAACACCAAAATTCGAATCCACACCAGATCGCGACGATGCGACACTCAGTTTCACACAAGAAGCAACAACCAGTAGTAATCTCACCTACGAATTGCCGCCACTTCGTCGCTCTGTAGAGAGAGATAGATGAGATATTTAGAGAGCGAGAAAGACAAACAGAGCACGTCTTCTCAACGGGGACGGCGGCGATGACCTTTTTGATAAGAGAAGACGAGATAAATGAGGGATAGAGAGAGATGGAATGGGAAAAGAGGGATAAAAAGAGAGAAAGGAGATGAGAAATTAATTAGGGTTTTGATTAAAATTTTATTATAATAATAATTAATAATTAAATATAAAATATCTGATTTTTGAATAATTAAACCTTCACCCTCATTTTAGAACATCGATCTTTAAAAGTAGGGTTAGATGTAATTTCCACAATTAAAAATTACTTGGACTCCCAATTGGGCGACGGAGGTTATATATATACGCACACGCAGACACATATAAAACATTGGGCGGTTGCTAGAGAAGAACATAGATATATATACACGCAAAGCCGGCAATTGCGAAGGAATTGGCGGCACCAAATTGAGAGAGAGAGAGAGAGAGAGCATTAGAGAAAATAATTCCATTTTTTTAATACGATAAATCATCAATAATTTTACAAGGAATTTGAAAATTATTCACTTTCTGTCAAATTTTGATTATATCTTTTTACTTTTATTTGTTTAATTCCAACATTATATTAGGCTAAATTATTTTGTGCTACGTTTTCGATGAGTCTTGTATCATGAACTTCTAACTCATGATTTTATCTATTTTTTATATTTAAAACACATTTTCAATTCTTGAACAATTGACATTGATTTAGAGCCCGTTTGGTAGTCATTTTTCTTCCCTAAAAATGAAAAATATGACCGCTATCCATCACATCCAGCCACAATTTTTGACTTTCTATCTCTTGTATGGGGTCCATAACGGCTATATTTTTCATTCTCATTTTACAAAAAAGAGAATCAAACGGGACCTTAATTTATCCTACAATTTTATGAACAACAGTTATATGAGTTTTGCGGCTTATTTTACCTTCGAAAGATTAAAAATAAGTTAGACATAATGTTAATTGTCGTAAAATTCAATAGGAGATAGAAATATATCGCTATATTTTATATGATCTTTAAGTATTCATAAATCTTTAGTGCATTTTTATATGTTCGCATCTGTCATAAAATATATATATAGTCAGATCACATGTAAAAATGAGTTTAATTCTACTCGAGAGAGATTATTAAATAAATTATGAATATTGATCTTCATAATATAATCATGTTGTCAAATTTATAAGTTTCGAAGTTAAAAAGGATTGATATAAGGGGATTTGAAATCCTAGTACGATTTTCATCATATTTTAATCAAGCTAGCATTAATTATAATTTTATTTAAGTTAGATCTTGCATTTTTAATTGTAATAGTTAGTGATAATTTAATCTTAGAAAAATCACCAAGTTCAATCTTTTCGGTCAAGATGAAGATAATTTGAATTTGAATTTGAACTAGTACTATTTCCGTGGAACGATACTTAAGCTCACATCTATTTTATTACTTATTAACGAACTGTGTACTTGCGATTTTTTTTTTTTTTATCGAAGAATATATTGTCAAGCATTAATCATATATTTAATGACATTCACAATTTTGATCAATTTTTCAATTACAAATTTCATCAAATTTTTTTTTATTATCAAAATTACTTATAATATAATTTTTAATCAAACCAAACAGGGGCTTAAGTCAAACTAGTGGATCCCACAAGCATCTTGTGCCAAGTGGTAGGGCAGTGAGCCTATCTGATTGGTCTTGTGTTCTCGTCCTATCTACTTCTTTCACTTTCGGCGACAGAAAATGGGCATGATAGTTTCATAATTCATACAATTCAACAACGATCCTTTGAAGTCGAGTACAAGACTCAAACCTCTGTAAAGGTTAGGTTAAAAAAAGTATGGAAAAAGTGGGGTCAGTGCATTGAGAGAAATTGTCCAAGTTCATATTTGAAAAGTAGCCACCTTCTCTCCACTAGTCGACAAAAATAAAAGGTAGTTCTTTTTTTTAAAAAAAGTTGAACCTTAGGATTCTTCACCGTCCCATCCCCGAAACATTGTGGATGAGGTAAATTGCAAAATGTGTTTCAACAGGTCAGAGTACAAGAACTTTCATACTGGTGCCCACAAAGAGTTCAATTACATACCTTGTAAGATACATGAATTGAACCCTTACACTACGTCTGTCAGTTCAGCTGAGATTACCTTATTCCTATCTTTTGCACCACCGAGCTATACCCCGGGAGTAAAGGTAGTTCTTTTTTACTTTTACATTATAGAGTGCTAAATTCTAATCTGTGAGTGAGCTCGTGCACTCGCTGCTCTTGAATCTATTTCTAAAACGTACTCAAAATTATTTTGCTAAGTTTTAACCAGAGGGAAACAATTTTTGCCAAGGTGGAGTTTATAAATTATGAGAAATAAAAATCTCAAAATTTGTTCCTTTATAATTCTATTTAGTACTCACCATTATATAGACATTACTGAGTTGCACCCCTTGGATGACATTTATGAAGACAAAGCTTCGAAAAATTAGCATATTTTGAATTATATGAAGTCAGTAGGTACATTAATCATAAATAAATAATTCACAATAATATTGTTCAAATGATGAAATAAATCAAATACATATTAAAAACAAAAAGATAGTGAATCTGTCAAATATGATTATATAAATTAAATGTATATTATATTAAAAAAACGAAAAGGTAAGATAATGAATGTGTCAAATGTACATTCATCACAATTAAATAGTTGACAAAATAGTTAATGATAATATTGTTCACATGGTTCAAATAATTAATAAATTAAATACATATTAAAAAAAAAGTAATGGATTATTGAAATAATTAAATATATATTGAAAAATGAAAAATAAGTTATTATTAAAACAATTGAATTATAGTAAAGATAAAATCATTCAAAAAATATCCTCACTTGATATTTAATTTAATATAATATAGATATAATCATGAATGTACTCTACTACAATATGTTACCATTCCAATGTTTTATATCACATTAATTGGCATAGATTTCCCACATTATTATTATTTATTTTTTTTATTTTTTTTAAAATGTGTATTGCCCAGTGCTGATTACTTTCTCAAGCTTATGGTAGCTATCTTTCCATCGTGTATTCCCATGAACACTTAAACATGACAAATCATTTGTGGAACGCTCCAAATCTAGTATTTTGTTTTTTTTCCCCTTAAATAAAGATTTGAAGTGTTAACAAAAGCTTTCTCATCTAATTTATGTAAATTTACTACTAGTGTACAATTCTTGGGACTTGATCGATAAATCGACAATGCCAATTCATCAACTTAAAAGGTGAAATTTTCATATATAATTAAATCTTAAAATACTGCAATTTCGATTGTCAAATGTAACGTGTCAAAAATGCTCGAATGCCAAAACTATTAAAATAATGTGCACTTAATTAAACATAAAAAGAATAAAATTTCAATGAACCCTTATTAAAATTTTACTTGGAAACTATAAGCATCCACCCGTTCAATTTTCACACGTCTAGCACGACTCACTTCAATCTGAAATTATTGTAAGAGTGAGTATTTTGAAAATACCCAGTAACAATATATGCAAATTCTTATTTAACAGGATATAAATATAAAATGACATAACATACCAACATTTTTAGATTTAGAGCAAACTGGTTGTGATGTCAAATAACTTAAGGAATTTTTTTAGAATTCATATATCTCGCGTATGATTTACATATTTGATCTAACGGTCCATATATTCTTACGTCAAGTTGATACCAAATAAATCTGAAAATATGAATGTAGAATAATAGTAAAGGAAATTATTTCCATCAGTGTGCGTGTGTAAATTTGCAGGAAGTGAAGTTTGTTTGTTCTTAAAAAGAATCCTGCTATTTGCCTGTTCTCAAAGCCAGTGCCAATTTTGGCCATGGTTTTGAGCGGACGGACCACCTCTAATAGGGGCGTCATTTGTGCCCCCTTTTTTTAGTCCTGATTTTGAGCCCGGGTCAAAAGAATTGTCCTCTTAAAAAACTCTAACTTGGCCATACACATATAATTCTAGAATTATTCTACATGTACATAATCATGTATATTATGAACACCATTATATACCCCATATTGATTTAGGATACACCCTTATGTTGCGAGGCCCACAACAGAGGCACCTTCAATAGGGGGCGTCCGATATCCATTATGGACACCCTTATGTACCCTCCACATACATGTAACATAATCCATAATTCTGACATATATATACGTAATGTCAATCAAACGTCATTTCAGGCTTAATAATTTAATTCCAAATGCATTTGAGGTAAATTAAGAGCTTATGGGATTAATTAAATTAGTTATATTTAATTAATTAAATTATAATATCTCTTTTCAAATTCCAAGTAATCGTACATGAATTCAAATGAAAGTTTCTTTTTATTATTTTATATTTATATTTTTTTATTAACAAAATATAGGATTTAGAATATTTTTCTTTCTATCAAAATAACTTGAATACAAATAGTTTAAAATTATTTCTTCTTGAACTCAATTTATGTTATTTAACACGAGTTACAAAATGAGTATAATATGATATATATTTTATTACCTTCTATAATATTTAAATATTTGACCTCAAGTAAAAGTTATGATAAATTTAATAAAAATATGCATAAGAAAATAAGAGCTTGTCTGTTTCTGCTTCTTCAGGAGATTAAAAGCAGCAATGTTATCGTTGTAGCGGATAGGTGGGTCTCACCCTTCACACAGTTGGTCAACAATAGTATGCTGTAACGGTAAAAAAAAAAAAAAAAAAGAGGATTTTTTTGCCTCAAAAATCAGGCCAGACAAGTTCTAAATCATTTATGTAAATAGGTGTATTAAACTTATCACAAAAACCTTTCGACTTTAGTATGATGACAAGGTTAGATATGAACTACTTCATTTAATTTAGGCCCATACAAAAATAGTAATTAAAATTCAGGATGTTACTTTGATTAATCACTCATTTCACCTTATTTTGCTTTTATTTAAATACTTGTGAGACATAAAATCACAACCATGAATTTCTAAGAATTAGTCACATTCTAATCCAAATTGTTAATTTATATACTAGTTGCGTAGCCCTCCAAGACATAGCTCAATGATGCAAATGACAGGAGTGATGTAGTCTTAACTGAGTTGGTAGCCGCAGTGAAGGTTCGATTCCTGCTTCTTACAAGATATGAAATTTGACTCTTTGTGGGTATCAGTATGACAGTTCTTGTACCATGACCTACTGAGATACATTCCGCGATTTACCTCATTCACAATATTCTAAGGACGGAGTGATAGAAGACTCTCAAGGTTGGAGTTCAACTTTTATTTATTTATTTAATATACTAGTTGCGTAATCTCATAGTCCCTGATGATTAACTGATCATTTTTGTATTTGCCATTCGGGCTTCAATTCATACATCTCACTCAGTTGTGATCCTACGACTTGTCAAATTTCCGTGTTAATTTACCTTATTACCCTTGATTGTGACTGTATCCTTACGGGTTTGATTTGGATAAAAATTAAACTTTTAGTATATTTTAATAAAATTGAAAAAAATGTGTGATTAAAAAGTTGATAAAATTTATGAATCCCATAAAATGTGTGATTAAAAAAGAATTTGAGAAAATTGAATTTGAAGAAAATTTTTGCTACTTGTAAAACATTGGTTGACAACAATGGTTGACAATCACTCACATGAGATTGTTAACCATTATTGTCAATCAATATTATACAAGTAACATGATTGTTTTAAGAAATGAAGATCAAACAAGAATTTTTGATGTAATAAAAGATTTTTTTAAAGAATGTGTCGTGTAGGTAGATCATGATTAAGTTTTTATCACCCAATGCATGCTTGTGTACTGCCACATGGATCAAGAATTGGTCAACTGGTTTTGATCCCTCGATTATTACATTTTATTATGGTGTAAAGATTACACGAAATATTAATTTTAACCTATATTTTTAATCGTATCTTGAAAACATTAACACATGTGATGTTCATTTATTTTCTGAAAAAACATATGGTAGATCATTTTTCTTGAGGCGGATATAGGAGGAGCTCATGCCCATTTGTTTTTTTTTATGGGTAAATTTTTTTTTTTTTTTTTTTACCCAAAGAATTGTTTTTCTATCTATTAGCCTTGTGCAATTTTTATTTTTGTCTTCTCCTAGCTCCGACTCTAATTATTCTCTGAAATTAATTTCAAAAAAATTCAGCATCACTTGAATAGCAAATGCAACATGTTCAGGCCACCTATTTGTTATTAACATACTTCTCCAAGCCTCGAAAGAACCTACCAAAATTTGCTTTAAGAAGTCCAGTGCATGACCCTTAGCTTTAGATATGCTTGAATCTGGGGTGGTTCACCAGAATTTTGCGGATCATAATTTGGTGTTTGGGAGTGAGAAAAATGAATTTTGAGCAAGATTGTCTTAATCTTTGTTCTAGCCGAGAATGTTACTTAAGTGATTATACGTTGCAAATTAATTGAGCACCTTAAGCTTAATGAGAAATTATGAATTTTGATGCTTAATACAGTATCCAATGAAAGGATCTAATGCTGTAATGATAAGCTTTATGAATGGTAACATGTGAACATAAGTGATTTGTGACCATTTCTATTTGATCAGTGACCTGCAAACTTAAACATGTGACTTGTTATCTCTTGGCACAAAGGCATGTGATATTTGATTTGTGATCGGTTAATATTCATCTGCAATATGACATGTGACATGTGAAGTGTAATCTGTAGAGTGTGGCTAGTGATGTGTAAACATGATTCGTGATCAGTTCTATTTGATCTGCAACCTGTGTACATCTATCTGTGATCAATACACAATGACATGTAATCTATCACCACCACCGACACCACCAACAGATATCAACGCAGCATTTGACATAAATTCTTCGAACACGTGACCACCACCACCACCACCACCACAGTCACCACCACAAAAAAAACACTGCAAATTATCACAAAACCATTGCAGCGACGATCTTAAATTCGCAATGGCATTATGAGGTTCGTCGTTGTGAGCGCTGATGACAAAGTGAGAATGAATAGTGGAGAGAGAGAGTAAGAGTGGAGAGGATAGAAAGAGAAGGAAGATAATGAAAAAAATTATGAATTTTGATAGGAATACAGAATCCGATGGGAGGATTCTAATGGTGTAAAGATCACCGAGCAGAGCGTTATGTTACTTATGGTCGCTGCTTGTATCAGGTTATCAGAATTGACAGCTTCAGTTCAGTTTTGATATTTGAGTTTGATGCCTAATTTCATGGCCCAATCATTCTCATTACAAGCATACGCTGTCGTTTAAGTCAAAACACTAGGGGCAAAACAGGAAATTCATCAAAATAAAGAAAAGTGATCCTAGTATGAATCCAAATCCTTTAACCCAATCCTTAAAGACGACCAGGAACTGGTTTTTCTGTCCCTTAGTCTTCAGTCTCCTCCTAAACAGTTTAGGCTAAACTCCGTGGCGTATATCCGAGAAGTTTCGGAAAATACCCAAATACGCAAATCTCCTTGAAAACTTACTTTTCAGATCTTAACTGCGAACCAACTTTTCACTACTATTCAGGTTACGCTCACCTTTATTTATGATGATGTGGCCCTTTTTATTTGAGTGTTTTGATTATTGATCAGTGTTCTGTGCTTAAATGAGGCCTTTTGCTTATTGGGGGTTGTCTTAAAAAAAGTTGGTTGATTTGTTTATGTTGAAGATCTGTTTCGAGTTTCGTTATGTTATGCTGCTTTTATTTGGTTTTGAAAAATTGGATGTTTTGTTTTATTGTTTTTCACTTGTTTTTATCTATGATCGATATAGATTTACTGGATATTAGTTTTTGCTTTTGATAACTATTGTTTTTTTTGTGGAAGTATATATTTCTATAGTTTCTTACACTAAATTTGGTATTCTTTGCCGATAGAGTAGCTCAAGATTTTGTGATTTTTCGGTAGGATTGAGATTATTAATGTGTTCTTTCATATTCACTCGATAAAGAATTCGATTCCGTAATGGAGCTCAAGGGATACTTCCTTATTATATAATATATGTAAAGTTGCTTGTTTGGAATTTTTTTTACTGTTACTGTGGAGTCGTGTTTATGTAGTCAATAGAAGCAGAGATAGCATATTTTGGCTTTGCCTTTAAACGAGTATGCATTTTGTTAAAGGACATTGTATAATAGTTTCTGAACTTGGTCATTGTTTTTGTGTAATCTGAAACATTTAATCATGAGTTGTTACTGCAATTTAATTCCACGGCCTGTAATGCTTGCTTGAGTCAGCTGTATTTTGCTTTTTTCTCTGGTTTAGTTAACAACTCTGTCAATTTATTGGGCCCAGCTTACGTAATGTTATTGACAGCACTTTAATTTATTTACCTTGTATCCATCTTTGATGAGCTACTTATGAGCAACATCTTCAGTAAATTTTTGGTCACGTTTTTATTCTTTTAGCACCTTCAGCTTTGAAATGCATGTTCTAAGGATCTAAAACAATATTAGACTGCGTTAAATATTTTGTTCAATGTGATTGTGATCACTAATCCAACATGAGGTACTTTTGGATCAATGCATTCTGGTTTTCCATCCTCTTGAATTTCGCTTATGACTTCCATTATAACTTTACTTGTTGAGCTGATAATCTGTTGAGAATTGCCCTTGTTAAGCTATATTTTTATTTGTTTCTTTTTGTGGTCATAGCTGGAATGGCATCCGAAGGCTCTCAATTTGATGCTAAACAGTATGATAACAAAATGAATGACTTGTAAGTTCCATTTTATTCATAAGTTTACCGACAATTTTGCTTGAGAACATAGTTAGATTTTGCCATTTCTTAATTTAGGCTTGTTGCATTTTTGTAAGGAGGATTGACTATCACTGGATAGTATTAAAAAAAATAAAGAAGCTAAAAATCCTAACTATCGAGTCTTGCATATCAAACATATATGCCTTTAGGGTCTAAGATCAGGTTTTCTCTGTGCTATTTTCTCCTGGTGAAGTGATAATGAAGTCTTTTTTGATTTTTCTTAATTTATGGGCACAGGCTTGGAACTGATGGGGAGGAATTCTTCACAAGTTATGATGAGGTGCACGAAAGTTTTGATGCTATGGGCTTACAAGAGAATCTTCTAAGGGGCATATATGCTTATGGTAGACTGTCACTATTATTTTTGCAGGGCTGTAGGAGCTTTTTTCTCTGTTCATGATTGCTTCACTTGTTTCTCTTCTAAAGTGATAAAATAATATAATTATTCAATTTCCTGAGGAATCGTCTCTTGAATTCATTTCCTATGCTGTGTCTGGTCCATTTCTCTCACAGTTTTTAATGGCATTCTTCTATCGGTAGCATACTTTATTTATTTTTTGGGGCTTTTTTTTGTTTGGGTGGGGGGGGGGGGGGGGGGGGGGGGGGGGCGAAAACTCATGCTTGGCTGAGCTTAAAATGTTTACTTTTGAGCACATAAGAAAGTTTTAATAAAAAACATTATTTTTATTGGCCAAAGGTGAACCTAAGTTAATTACTTATTTTGACATCAAGTTAGTGTTACTTCCAACTATAGTAATTGTTTTAAAGTAGGAAAAATAGTAAGTCGTCTGAATATGTTAGAAAATTAAAAGTAACTTTACTTGTTTATCTTAGCCAAACATGCTCGGAATAGAAGGATTCAAATTTCCTTGCTTTAAAACTTTTTTTTGCATCATGATAATGAGCTATTGTTTAACTGGTGTACTGATGCATATCTATGTGGGCAACATCTGGCTTCTGCTTCTGGTTAGTCTCGGTTTGTATTTGGCAATATAGGAGTGCTTTACTGCTTTTACTTTTGTTCAAATATGTTCAGGAGTGAAATGAATCAAAATCTTTTCTGTATTAATATGAAGGTTTTGAGAAGCCCTCTGCAATTCAGCAAAGAGGAATTGTTCCCTTTTGCAAGGGACTTGATGTGATTCAACAAGCACAATCTGGAACTGGGAAAACTGCAACATTCTGCTCTGGAATCCTCCAGCAGCTCGATTATGGGTTAGTCGAATGCCAGGCTTTGGTTCTTGCTCCTACTCGTGAACTTGCACAGCAAATTGAGAAGGTCATGCGAGCACTGGGTGACTATCTCGGTGTTAAGGTTCATGCTTGTGTTGGAGGTACCAGTGTACGTGAAGATCAGCGTATTCTTTCTAGTGGGGTCCATGTTGTAGTAGGTACCCCCGGTCGTGTGTTTGACATGTTAAGAAGGCAATCGCTTCGCCCGGACTATATTAAGATGTTTGTGTTGGATGAAGCCGATGAAATGCTTTCAAGAGGTTTTAAGGATCAGGTCTGCTTCTTTTAGTTTTTTATTTTTTATTTTTCCTTTTGTTTTGTTATCTTACTTTGGTTACATATTTTTGTTCATAATCTACTTTGTGGACTTCTTGTTTTCCTTGTTATTGTTATTTGTTTCACCTGCAACGTTCCAAGTTGCAAGTTATTTCTATTGTTGCTCCCCTGCTTTCACTTAATGTTTAACAACCATATAGTTTGAAATTCTCTCTCCTTTGCTTGAACTTGTGTGTGGTACTTATGTTTGGAATCGTTACCAGCCATTTGTCATGGAAATGGATTGCACTGCGTGCACTCTTACTCGACTAGGCTCTGATACTACTTGTTACAGTAAATTGAACAGTGCGTGACAAGTTGCTTGAGCCTTGAAACATAATTTAGCTTCGTTCCTTGGAATGCAATATGGTATCAAATGCGGGGTTTTATTCTTTTCAGATATACGATATTTTCCAGCTGCTGCCACCAAAGATTCAAGTGGGAGTATTCTCGGCCACTATGCCACCAGAGGCTCTTGAAATTACAAGGAAGTTTATGAATAAGCCTGTCAGGATTCTCGTAAAACGTGACGAGCTAACCCTAGAAGGTATTAAGCAATTCTATGTCAATGTTGAAAAGGAAGAATGGAAGCTTGAAACCCTCTGTGATCTTTATGAGACCTTGGCCATCACTCAGAGTGTCATTTTTGTTAATACCCGACGTAAGGTCGACTGGCTTACGGACAAAATGCGCAGCCGAGATCACACTGTTTCTGCCACCCACGGAGACATGGATCAGAACACGAGAGATATCATTATGCGGGAATTCAGATCCGGTTCTTCACGTGTTCTCATAACCACCGACCTCTTGGCCCGTGGTATAGACGTCCAACAAGTATCCCTTGTGATTAATTATGATCTGCCGACTCAACCGGAGAATTACCTTCACCGTATCGGACGTAGTGGGCGGTTTGGAAGAAAGGGTGTTGCTATCAACTTTGTTACAAAAGATGATGATCGTATGCTTTTCGACATACAAAGGTTCTACAATGTTGTAATTGAGGAGCTGCCCGCCAATGTTGCTGATCTCCTGTAAGGTGGTTTTGATTTGCCGAGGTTTAAAATTCCTGTTTCTAGTAATTTGTTGTCTTATTTCTTACTTTAGTTAAACATGCAATGGACTCATGTTTGGGAAATGCAAAGTCCCATCGTTTGCAAAGGGGACTTTTCATTTCTCAATTTGTTTTCTGTTCTACAACTCTTGAAATTTTTGGTTTGTTTTTATATTGTAATCTTGTCCAAATAACTGCAGATTTGGATGTTGTTTGTGTTGCAATATTGTATCTTAAAAGTTGGGTTCTAAATTTTTGATTGTTTGAGTAGGAGATATCAGAAATTGAGGTATGTGATATAAGATAAAATATCTATATACTAACATGTTTGTATACGTTATTTTTTTTCTTGAAAACTAAAGTGTGTATCATTTTGACATTGAAAAAAGGGGGGTGGGGGTGTTACTTTAAAAATGAATTATTTGTTTAATTTTCAATTTTGAACAATAAAAAACTTATTTATTTTACATTGATAATTTCAAGTAAACTTTTCAAACATAGTAGTTGATGTCTTCCTTTCCATTTTCTTCAGGAAAAGTAGGATTGAGCTCCCTAATATTTCTATTACTATAGCTTTGAATTCTCTATCTTTATGAGACTTTGGGTTATCAATCTATTTAAATTTATAAATTTTGGTAGCCATAGTTGAAAATTGTTTATGCCTGCATTAACATTGCACCGACTTTTATTTGACTTAAAATTGGATAGCAAAATCGTCAAACCACTTAATATTTAGCTTTAAGTCATGTTTAGTTGCGATTTGAATGTCCACATTGATGGTTTACATAATGTAAAGATCTAAATTCACATGTTGAAATATGTTAGGGCTTTTGAAAATTAGGGAAAGATCTAAATTCACTATGGGTTGGGGACTTTTGAAAGTTAAAAACCCAAAATCATGCTACCTAAAAAGATGGGGAGCATGTACACAAGGATGGATATGTGTGTGTGTGCGCGTAACTTTGCCTTCTTATATTTCATTTTGGTTTTACACCTAAGACTCGAAAGCCTCAATTCTTAATCTCCTAAAGAGGAGTTTCAAAATATATCTTAGATAAAATACAAAGTTCATATTTCTCCAACTCTCGGAGAATGATTGATTGTTTATACTAGCATTTGCAAATTGCTCATCAATTGACAACATAGCCACTGGCAGGACCCACATGGGTCATGTGACCCCACAAAATTTTTATTTTTTCTTGATTTTTTTTAATCAATGATAAAAATGATAATGCAAGACCTAAAAATTGATATACTAATTAATTAGTTGATATGTAAAAGTTTCTAACACTTTTAGTTGACTAGGGTTGGGCAAAACTCTCTAACCAAACGAACTAAACCAAATCGAGTGATTCTTCTTAAATTAAATACCCGAACGAATATTTGAATCGAGAACTAATGAGTTCAGTTCGATTCTCGATTCTAGATCAAGAATCAAATAACCAAATAAGAACTGAATCTTTCTAATTTTTTTAAAATTTATTTATTTTAAATAACTCAAATTATTTTATTTTTTTCTAAATAAATTTGCTAACTAGTTAATTTAGCTCAAAACCAAAAATAAGATTTTTTCTATTTTTAATTATCAGTCAAAGCCCAACTTAATCAAATTGACCTAAATTTTATTCAAATTCGTTATTCTACCGTTCTCGAAAAATCGAATTAAAACTCGACAGAACCTCTCTTAATTATTGTGAGATCGCTATCTTCCTCTTTATATAATTTTAACAATCAAATTTATGAAGAATTCAATAAAGAGATGCACAAAAGACATATAAGATTGAATTATTTTATTTTGTGAGAGTTAAGATGGAACATGTCATTAGTTGAATTAATGTAACTTTATAAATATTAAAAAAGTTAATTATAGTACAGGCTTGGGAACCGAACAAAATCAAATGGAAACGAACCCAAACTGTTCCATAATTAAATTTGGATCCGAGAGTTCTACTTACTAAATATCGAAAATCGAACCGGATTATGCCCAGTCCTATAGCTGAAAGATGCAAATGCCAAAAATAAGTGGATTTCCGAAGCAATTAACTGATTGATTTGCTAATAATCTTTTAATAATTGTGTAGTGCTTACTTAACTATGATGTATATCCACACACAAATTCTTGATGTCCTTACTTTATTACCAAACCACAAAATTTTAAGCTTATCGAAAGCATGATTTTTTTTTAAAAAAAAAAAAAAAAAAGCATTAATCATGATGTAAGATACTTATCAAGATAGATTAGACTCCGCGAACGAATTAAACACAATTAATATCATTAAAAAGAGAAGGACACATAGAATTTTTGTTATTCATTCTGCTTAGTGTTTCATATGTAGTCATGTTTAAAAGTAAGACAAACTTACTTTAAAGTTATTTATTTTGTCAAACATAACTTAAAGTTACTTAATTATGAACACAGTTAAGGTATGTTGGATATCTTGAAGAGTTATGTTGAACTTGTTGAGCCGTCGCTCGGTGTTTTTGAATCCCTATCATTGATAGCTCAAACTTCACTAGTACCATCAAGTCAGGTAAAATCCTTGCTCTGATACCAATTTAGTATAGAAGTGAAATTGATTTCTTGAAACAAGAAAAAAAAAATTAAAAACTCGTAGAATTTTGTAAAAATAATTGTTTGTATTGACAAATTGGTTGATTGAAAAGTGTACAAAATCTTTATTTATTTGGATAAAATAATCTCATAATCCTAATGACTAAAATAATTAGGATCCTTGAAGGAGTAAAAGAAAAATAAACCCAAATCTAAAAATAAAGAAAAAAAATTATATTCTATATAACAAAGAAAAAAAAAATCATGTTCTAAATAAGAAATAAGAAATATTTATACTACATTCGTATCATATTTGTAATAGGATTTTTCTACATCAGAATCCTACAATTTTTTTCTTTATTTTTTTAGTCAATCTTTAATTGTTTTTGAAAATTGTAATACTATTGTCACCATGCAGTGACAATAAGGCTCAAGCACTTGAATTGGAACCTTGAAAGTTATGATATTTCACATACATTTGTCAAGAATAATCATTAAGCGCTCAATTATGGAGATTTTGATGAAGAATTAATCGGGGACTTATCATTATTCACTTATTTTATATGTTAAACTTATTACATATTTTGATTTATTTCATTAGTACAACACATTCACTTATGTTTATGTTGATCCGATTATTTTTCTTCTTTTTTCTATATTCTTTTTCCCGTTCTACGTCATTTGTTACATTTTTCACAAGTATGACATAGGTTTCAAAAGAAAGAAAGAAAAAAAAAAGATTTATGCCATAATTGTCAAAATAGCAAAAGTAACACACATGACATGTTGCATTGAATTATTGATACAAATAATTGTTATCAAGAGCTGTCCTCCTCTACAATAAGGGAACATACCACCAAATCTTAAGGTTTTTTATTTTTGATTATTAATTTTATTATTATTTTTTAAGTGGACTGAAAATTAGAATTGAATACTTCAAAGTTAAATTGTAAACGTAGTCAATTTTTTTTCCTCGTATATGAAATCTATTAAATTAATTTAGCTATGTGATATTTTCGTTGAAAGTGACAGTGCAATCAAATTTGAGCCCAAAAAAAATGAAATAATCAAATAGAGTGCTTATGAGATAAGCTTATATTGTGCGAGTATCATGTTTTAAGTTGAATTTATCAAGTGACACTATTCATTGAGCGATTTGACGATTAAAGAATTTTATGAAATAGGAGGTGACACTAATTATTGTTACCTCTCGTGCTTGCATACCAAGTTCTGGATCAGAATTAAAAAAGATATTTTATTATGCGTTTTGATTAAGAGGATTCTATATCAATTGCAATATTGCAAAAGAGAAAATTTGTGTTCTTTACAATAATGAAAAGATTGAAAAAATATTGGCATTATCTCTAATTGACTCGTCCAATATTTGGATGATTTTAAAACATCATTAATGCCAACATTTTCAAAATAAAATAATAATAATAAACCACTCATTTCTTGGCAGCTTATCCCCCACTCCTCACAAAATTTCTCCTCTAGCGTTAGTCCCACCTCAAGAAATCCTCAGGTTATTCAAGACTCAAACTTTCTCCACCCGACGCCCAACCCATGGGAAGAGATTACAGATCCAAGTCCTTTAGCGATAACATGAAGCAGATAGAAAAATACTATGGACCTCCTCCTCCTCCTGCTCCTCCCACCACCACCACCAGGCCTAAAGATTTCAGGTCATACAGTGCTTCCTATGCGGCGGCGCCACCACAAATAAAGGACTGGAAAATCAAGAAAGGCAGTGGAAAATCTTGGAGTTTCAATGACCCTGAATTCCAGAGGAAGAAAAGGTTGGCTAGTTACAAAGTTTACTCTGTTGAAGGCAAAGTCAAGGGGTCTGTCAGGAAGAGCTTCAGGTGGCTTAAATATAAGTACACCCAAGTGGTCTATGGATGGTCTTAAACTGGTAAACTCAATCGTTCATATTTCATTAATTGGGATACTTTGGAGCATGTTTCCACGATTAAAAGTACCTTTCTACGTGCTTATTTCAACTCTATACATACAGAAATGTCGAAAAAGCACGCTTTTTTATACATGGATTGACTCTCTCTCTCTCTCTCTCTCTATATATATATATATATATATATATATATATTTTTTTTTTTTTTTTCCCGTGGAAGAGAACTTTGTTGCAAATTGATTGTAATAGCCCCTCTTTTCTTTCTTGGTTCTTTTTTCTTATTGGCTTGTTTAATTGTTTATATGCAATTTTCATGTTTTCTTTGCTACGCAAAATTCTATCCTTCTGTATACTTTCGAGTTTTTCTATAGTGATGTTATGTAATAATGTAATGTAGTTCACTGGGGTTACAATCCTAATCTAGATAACGCTAGATGATAGATTAAATAAAATGATTTAATTTCACCTATAATTTAATGTCTCATTAACAACATATAGATCGGGGTTGTAACCACAGTGAAACTAAATAACATTGCTCTTTTCTATATCGTCTAGAAAGATTACAATCAAACTACAATTGGTTTAAAATGAGTGCGACTAAACTACAATTAGAACGTTCTTATTTCTCTTGGCGTTCAATTTCTCGAGATTAAATCAATTACCATAAATATGATCGGCTAGTATTTGAAAGGCGCAGTGCTAATAATTTTTATGTTTAAACATGTTATGTTATATATTTTTCTACTTATAAATAGCAAAGTATTTTTCAACTCTGCTCAACAAAACAAATTAATTAGTTTGAAACAAACTTATTTACATATAGAAGGGGGGTGTGTGATTAAAATCCACATGTTTGGTTCAATTCTTCTACAATTCAAGTAGACCCAAAAAACAATCGAGACACTTGTATCATGTTTACTATATTCAATTATTTAGTTGTGGATGTTTCTCTTGCAGGTTTGCCACGTAATATCACGTGTGTGATGTTAATTCAATGTTAGTAGTGTTAATTTCTGAGTTCTCGAAATGGAACAGCACATGTTAATTCAATGTTAGTACTCAATTTTTTGAGTTCGGTTACAAGTACAGCACCGTGCACAGCCGCCTCACATGTAGGGGTGGGGCCCGCGATTAAAAAAATCGCGAATCCCACTGGCTCAGTCACGATTGTGCACCGTGCTGTGCAGAAAATGCTGTACAAACAACATTTCTGCAATTTTTTATGGTAGTTTCATTTTTATACCAAAACTCTATTTTCTTTACCAAATTGCTCTAGTAGTCCTTTTCCCTATATAAAGCCCATTTTCAACCAAAATTAAACATTGAATCAGGACTTAAATTAAATTATTACTTTGACTTCTAATTTAACTTATTAATTTGATTCAATCCCAACAATTTTCACATTCACTCGAATTTTATAAATCATGACACGTTATTACTCTCATGCTCGCACCCTTTTTCTGCTCGGTGTTACCGTTCCTTGATCAATGTAGTAGTAATGATCCAAATCAAAGACTCGCTAAATGTGACTCTTGAATTCTGCATCTTTAAACTTCGATCTTTCATTATTTTTACCATTAGCCACAGAATACATCTTGACCACTTCACAATCTTTGACAATGCTACAAAACCCTTGTTTGTGCGACTAGATCATCACATCTCTACTTTTTTGCAACTTTGTAGTCACAGCTCTATCTGAAACCGTCTTTCCAATAAGTCAGTACAAATTACCTAACTTTCTTACCTTTAATTATCGCCAAATTGTTGCCTTCACCAGCAATCAGCAGGATATCAAACAACACTAAGAACAGAAATGAAAACACAGCCACTGCTAGGTATTATTTACTCTACTAATGCAGCTTGTGGAAAAGTTCAACATATTCATATAAACCTTAATGATAAAGATTAAAAGTAAAAGCATCTTCCAGTACTTTTAAGCAACCCTTAGAGATAACTGTAAGTTCTCAAATACACGCTAAGCTTCCATGAAACTAAGCTTGAGCACCCTCACGAAGACCGTCTCGTATCTGTGAAGCAACATCTTTTACCACGCCTGGTCCATGCGGAATAAACACGGCAGAGGATTTTGATGTTGCCCCAATTTCGTTCATGGTGAGAAGCATGTCCATGACATCCTTAGTAGTTGTTCCAGTCACATTCTCCGAGAAGGCCAATACACTGTCCCGCAGCCCATCCACAATTGCCTGGCGTTGTCGAGCGATTCCAAGCCCAGACAAATATTTAGACTCGGCTTCTTCTTCAGCTTTCTTGATCTGTAAACTTTTTCTGCTTCAACCTTTTCATTTGTAGCGAGCCCGAGCCTAGCGGCTGCGGTGACAATTATAACGTTATAATAATATCCCTATTTGAGATATTTAATTGCACTATGTTGGGAGGAGTTCACAATGATTAGCTCAAGAATCAACAAATAAGTGCGAAAATCTACACTAACATGAACACAAGTAATTGAAATAAGATGAACGATAAACTGCAAAGAAGGGACCGTATCTTATTCATTAAACCCTCAGGCCAAACTTCACAATTTGTGCTTCAACCTCAAGAATAAACCACCGTTATGCTTGAATCAACACCCAATAGTAAGAATACAAAGGATGACACCCAGACAGAACCCTTTATATCACAAATGAGACCTCTTTCAAGAATACAACACGGTTCACACAAGAACCAACCCTCAATACAAGTAAATCACTCAAGATTGTACACTATTGAGAGAAAACCAGAAATCAAATGAGAATATTTGATTTCTGCAGAAGAAAGAGAGAACTCGAGAGAACGGCACAGAAGCGAGAGAGAAGAAAATGAGAAGCCAATGTACTTTGCAAACCCTAGGTAGCGTTTTATAAGAGTCACTCAAAGGTCTGCATCCAACGATCGTGGAGCGTGACACTTGGCGACATCTTGGCCCATCAAAGGGTAAGGCAAAACACAGCTTTCCCCTTTTGTATTCAAAATACGACTCTGCACCATTTTATAAAAGCAATCAACTGGTCAACTCAAATAGATCCAGCCATGGGTTATTGCATCATTGTGCCATTTATTCCCTTCATACTCCACCTTGGTACAATGATTGACATTCATCAGTGGTTATTCAACAATCACAGATCTCATAAGCACATATAGCAGCATCCACAGATCAGCAAGGTGCAACATTCAGCAAGGTCAAGCAGTCCAGGAATTTGTTCAAAGGCAGGACTTTGGTACCTACATCAGCAGAGTTGTAATTAGTAGATATCTTTTCAAGTTTCACAACACCTTGTGAAATAATATCTCTAATAAAGTGAAATCTAACATCAACATGCTTAGATCTATTATGCAAAACAGGATTTCTACTTAAATGAATTGCAGATTGGCTATCACAATAAAGAACAATTTCTTTAACAAAACCAAATTCATTAAGTAACCCTTTTAACCAAATTCCTTCTTTGATTGCATCGGTGGCTGCAATGTATTCAGCCTCAGTTGAAGACAAAGCCACAATCTTTTGAAGCTGAGATTTCTAGCTTATACAGGAATTACACAATGTATAATTGTACATTGAAGTGGATTTCCTATTATCCCTATCACCTGCATAATCAGAATCAGTAAATCCTTTCAAAATAACACCTTCAGCTTGTTTTCTAAACTAAATCCCCAAGTTTGAGGTCCCCTTAATGTACCTGAGAAGCCATTTCATGGCTTCCCAATGTGTTTCACCTGGATTTGACATATATCTACTCAAAACACTTATATAATATGCCAAATCTGGTCTTGAACACACCATAAGGTACATAACAGACCCAACTGCATTAGGATAAGACACTTTTGCCATTCTTTCAAACTCTTCTTTTGTTTCAGGCCATAAATCATTTGATAGTTTAAAATGATTAGCCAAGGGGACACTAACACTTCTGGATTCAGCCATAGAAAACTTGCTAAGTAATTTCAAAATATAGGATTTTTGGCTAAGGCTTAGAGTGTCTTCTCTTCTATCTCTCTTAACTTCCATACCTAAAATCTTTCTAACTGGACCTAAGTCCATTTCAAATTCAGATTTTAGTTTGTCTTTAATTTCCTCTATCGCTTTTATATCATGACTTGCTAATAGCATGTCATCCACATAAAGGAGTAAGTATAGCGATTTAGCTCCACCATTTCCTTTGCAATAAAGACAAGTATCGAAGTTACTTCTCTTAAACCCAAGTCTAAGAACAAAATTGTCAAAATTTTTATACCATTGTCTTGGAGCTTGTTTTAAGCCATATAGAGATTTCTTAAGAAGACATACTAAGTCAGCTTTCTTGTTCACGTCAAATCCTCTAGGTTGTTTCATGTAAATGGTTTCATCTAAATCTCCATTTAGAAAAGCAGTTTTTACATCTAATTGGTCTAACTCCCAATTAAATTGTGTGGCCAAAGCGTGAATGACTCTAACTGTAGTAAATTTTACTACATGTGAAAAAATTTCATTGAAATCAACCCCTTCTTTTTGAGTAAAACCTTTTGCTACTAATCGAGCTTTGTATCTTATGTCATTCTCACTTTGTTCACCTCTTTTAATTTTAAAAATCCATTTACAATCCACCACCCTCTTACCCTCAGGTCTCTTTACCAAAAACCATGTTTTATTTTTATTAAGAGACTCCATTTCATCTTGCATAACTGCAAGCCATTGTTTGGAATCTTTGCTACTCAAAGCTTCTTCATAGGATTCAGGTTCTTCCTCAATCATATCATGATAGGACAGCAAGGAAACATCATCTTCAAACCTAGCTGGAGGTCTAATGGTCCTTCTTTCCCTATCCCTAACAAGTTGGTAATCAATTAGGGGTTGTTCAGTCTCTAAATCAACCTCAGGAACCTCAACAGGTTCATTTTCAGCTTCAGGTTCCTCACCATTTTGGGTGGCATTTTGGTCAGAACCATCCCCAGATTGCTCCACCTCAACCTCCCTTTTTCTCATATTTTTAGTCTGATCAGATGTCTCTACAAGGTCTGCAGGTTGCTGTTCAGACTTAAAACAAGGCAGGTCATCTTCATTAAATACCACATTTCTACTTATAATGACCTTATAGCCTATAAACTCTCTAACCCATAGTCTATAGCCTTTAACCCCTTCCCCATAGCCCAAAAACATACTTAAGGGCTCTAGGTTCCAATTTACCTTCAGTTTGATGTGCAAAGGCTGCACATCCAAAAACCCTCAAGTTACTGAAGTCAACAGGTTTTCTTCTCCATTTTTCTTCAGGAGTCTTAAAGTCTATAGCACTAGAAGGGCATCTATTTATCAGATAACTAGCAGTTTTAACTGCTTCACCCCAAAAAATTTTAGGCAGGCCAGAACACAACAACATGCATCTAACTTTATCAATAACAGTTCTATTCATCATTTCAGCCAAACCATTTTGTTATGGGGTGTGTGTGACTGTTCTATGTCTTAACATACCAGATAATTTGCACAATTCATTTAACTCATAATTGCAGAATTCCAAACCATTATCAGTTCTTAAAACTTTAATTTTCTTGTCAGTTTGGTTCTCAATTAACAGTTTTCATTCTTTAAAAACATTAAAAGTGTCAGATTATGATTTTAATAGAAAAGTCCAATTTTTTCTCGAAAAATCATCGATGACAAGCAGATAATATTTAAAACCAGAATGTGTACACACAGTTGCTGGTCTCCACAGATCAGCATGCAAATATTCAAGTATGGAGATAGATTTATGCATTCCAGTTAGGAAAGGTAATCTGTTATGCTTTCCTAAAATGCACTAGTCACAAAAACTCAATTTTTCAATGTTATCTTTACCGAATGCACCCTATTTTTTCAAAATCTAAAGACCTTTATCACTAATATGGCCCAATCTTTTGTGTCATATTTGTGATTTATCATTGGGACTGAGATTATTGCTGAAGTGGACTCCAAAAAAATTTTGGTTTGTAAAATGTAAAGATCATGTCTCTTGGGAGCTTCTACAATCAGCTGAGAGCTCCTCAAGATTTTAATGTATCCCTTATTGATCACAATGTCAAAGTTAAGGTCATCTAAAACCCCTAAGAAAATCAGATTTCTTTGCAAATCAGGAACATATCTTGTCTTTTTAAGAATCAGTTTATTATTTCCTTTTAAGTTCAAAGTGATAGTTCCTACACCTTTGACTTGACATGTCATGTGATTACCCATTAATACCTTACCACCCGTTACATTTTCAAAATCAGTAAACCATTCCTTATTAGGACACATATGGTAGGTGCAACCCGAGTCAAGAATCCACTCTTGACAAGGTGGACAGCTAACAGCCACATAAACTTCATCAATATTAGAATCATTGTAAGTGAAAGCAGCCCCACCATCATCTTTAGACTTATTTTTAGAGTCATAAAGTCTTTTAGGACACTCTTTAATAAAATGACCGTCTTCGAGACAATAGAAACATTTTTTTTCCTTTTGGCTTCATTTTATTTTTGTCATTAAAGTTGCCCTTCTTTTTGTATCCAGGTTTCTTGTTTGAATTAACATTCTTGGGGTTAAACTTGGAATTCATCATCAAATTCATGCCACTAACAGATTCTCTCTTTTCAGATTTCAGTTCTAATTCCTTATTTCTTAAGGCATTAATAATCACCTCAGTGGTTAGAATTTTCCTACCATATTCAATTGCATTTTTAACATCCTTCTATTTATCACCAATTGAATTTAGTAAAACCACATCCAGCTGATCTTTTGAGTTTCTCATCACAGTTGGCAAGGTCACGAGATAATCTATTGAATCTGTCAATGTTAGCATCAAGGTCAAGAAATAGGTCTAGTTTAAAACCAAAAAACTGTTTTAGGAGATACACCTTATTTGGAATAGTTTTGTTCAAATATGTATCCTCTAGTTTTTTCCACAATTCAGCAGCAGTCTTAGTCTTACCAATTTCCCTAATCACATTGTCAGACAAATGCAAGAAAATAGTACTCCATGCAGTTTTATCTTGTTCATTTTTCTTAGTTTCATCTAGATCAGTTGGTCATGTCTCATCAATAGCCTTAGCACATTTTTGTTGAAGTAAAAGAGCCTTCATTTTCTGGCGCCAGAGACTAAAGTCTCATTTACCATTAAAAACTTCCAATTCAAATTTTGAATTAGTCATTTTGAATGAAATGGATGTGTGCAGATCAATCAGACACCAAGTAGTGACTACCAATGCAGTTAGAACAAATATCACCACTCAAGGGACACAGTAGAGTATACCAGTTGCAAGTACAGAGTTCATGCACTATAGAATTATATCACAGTGTACACAATTTTAACCAAAGCAATACAATTACAAATTGTATCAGAAGTAAAATTATATACAGAACTCAATCAAGCTTAAGTAATATTGCAGGAATGATTTTCTAAAATCAAGATTATCAAGAATCTTGACTGTGATTCAAGTAACCCTCAGATTCCAGACAACTCTCAGTTTATGGACAAAGGAATTACAAGGAGTCAAGAATTAGGTTTTCAAAGAAAACACCGCCAAGGCAGAAAACTTAAACAAAGGCAGTAAACCAAACACGGTAGAGACTGGCAAGCGGCGGTGGTGTGGGGGTGAGGTGCAGAGAGAATATGAAGTTTGGAGGGTTATTTGCACTTTTTAAAAGTTTGGATCTATAATTGTAATTTGTTCTATTTAAATAGCGGGGTATATTGGTCATTTTAGGTTAAAAATTTGAGAAAATGACGTTTTACACCAAAAAAATGAAAGGTAGTGATTTTTTCCACAAAAACCTTGAAATATATGGACGTTTTGCGCCAATTACCCTTTATAAATTCTTTACAAATGAAAGCTAAATATATCAGGAGGAACCGTAACCATAAGAATTTTGAACAACAATGACTTTTTTTTCTATAAGATGATTGTAGAGTAAGAAGAATTTGGGAGAAGTAATAATCAACATTTAATTGTTAATCAAAGTCTAGTTACAGTTGAAATCTTAGGTATCCTTTAATATGAAAAATACCTAAATAACCAAACTTCTAACATGGTACAAACTTATTAAAAATAAATAAATAAATCATAGTTAATCAAAAAAATTAAATATAGTGTAAATCAAACTCTATTTTAAAATCCTATGTTTATCCTTGTCAACATTCTGGGCCACAGATTCTCGATGTCAAGCTTAGAAATTGCTCTCAATTTATGAGGGACTTTCTTTCTTCACGAAATTCAACCATTCGAGCTTTCTTCGTGCTCCAAGCTCTCAAACTCGAGATTCTAACACTTTCTGTCCCATAATTAAATGCATAGAGGTGGGATTTGTTATCAATGGCCAATTCAGGATAAACTCTAGCGGTGATGCAAGCCTTTCCTTCACCACCAAAACTCTCTACCATGGAATGGTCAATCTACACAAGCAAAAAGCATAAATGTATCAAATTTGACATTACCAAAAATAATGGTTTTCGCGGGAAATTTGCAGACATGGTCTCTGATTTTTGGGGTCATTAGCATTTGGAGTAACAGTACCTTTTTTTAAACAGACATTCAGCTCTCCAATCTTTAATATTTGTAGCAAAAGAGTTCATTTTCAGTAGTTTCTGTCCAGAGAAAAGACATTAAAAGTAACTTACCAAGGTTCTTAATGAGATTCTCCGACTAGGATCTACATCAAGAAATGCCCCAAAGATTTTTTTGTCAACTTCCCTTTTCAGAGAAGACCTGCATTCAAATATTAGAGAGTTAGCGAGAGAAAGCTCGGATTTAGACACATCACATGTGAACTATTTTTCCATATACGGTTGGCCTCACGCTTATTTATTTAAATTTAGTGTTCAGAGATGTAAGCTCGCCTGCTTTGATCACTGCACATTAGGACAACATACTTGTCATGACCTTTGAATATCCGAAAGAAGATGGCAGTTTGTTCGGTTAAGTCCTTCGAAGCCAAGGCTAACAAACCAAATGGCCCTAGTACCCCTTTTACTGATGAATTCTTTTGTATACAAAGTTGTTGGGGGGATCAACTGATTTTGTATCCATCAACTCGACGCGATCTTCTAAATTTGGCAATTGGAATGAGACTTCTATATCAGCCTGGAAAGAATCAAATCCAATTCTTAAAATTATGATTCTAGTATAAACTGAAAAGACCTTTTTTCGATAGGATTACAAGTCGATAACTAGAGGTATTCAAGAAGTCGATAAGAGTATTTAAGAAGATGATTTGAGCATATACCTGTGAAGCTGTGACTCCTGAAATTTCAAGCACAGATCCACCCTTTATTTCTTTATTATGTAGAGAGACTTCTCTTGCCCGTAGTTTTTCGAGTTCTCTGATTGGCCATTGCACTAACTGCTTCCCTGTTTTGTCTAGCAATACGGTTCTTGGAATTGACTGCCAAACATCCAAGTATCAGGATTCAGGAAGTGCAGTCTAGATTCATATTTTCATCGAACTCTTGCCTTGTGAAATATTCATAAATGGGTGGCCATGAATTATAACACGTTAAGATTTCGAAAGAAATCAAGAAACAATTAAATATTAGACATAGATTACCTGAATTCCAGACCATCCTTTCTTGATATCATCTGACTTACTATCAGCCTCGGTTACCCATCCCCACAATATCCTTCTCTTTTTGTCACTGTCATAAAATGTTTTTGAAGCATAGAACATACCATAGTCATATCTAAGTTGCCTAATACTATCCATGAAATCAACATCAACACTATATCTATCCGTTTTCGAATCATAATTTCCTATTACATAGTAGTCATGATCACTAAAACTCGCCTTTAGGACGTGTTTAGTTTTTCGACCGTTGAAAGATGAGTGGAGCCCAATTCTACGACGACTACTAACCGGATAAAAGTCAGGACACTCCCACATTCCTGTTTTGGTTGACGAATGAAGAGGATTTCGACTCTTAGTCCAGCTAACAAAATCTTTACTTCTATAAAGAATAGCAGCTCCATGGCCACTAATTTGGCTGCCTATAATTACCCGCCATATTTTATCCGATCCCTGCCACGCAGTTGTAGGATCTCTAAACATATCCGGCTTTATGTCATTAACTGAAGTCATCATCGGATTTATGCCATTAACTGGAGCCATCACTGGATTACGATCCAATTTTACCCATTCTGTAAGCAGTGGATCAGACATATTTTTAGGCACTGCCAGATTTTGAACCTGGTGGTTTTCAAAGCTATTTCCAGTGTATAGAATGACAGGTTTTTCGACCCCGGGAAAAATTGTAGCAGAACCAGAAAAACAGCCATTAATGTCATAAGGCTCAGTTGGATTAATAGCATTATCAAGATGCATCCAATCAATAAGATTATATGATACAGAATGTGCCCATGAAATATTTCCCCATACTGCAGCATAGGGATTGTACTGATAGAACAGATGGTAAACTCCCTTATGGTACATTGGCCCTGTGTGACATAAATGTATGTCAATTTAAATCATAACAGTAATATGGACAAATATTATTCATCCGATTAAGTTCAATATAAGGTTTTCTGATATTCATTCTGTATTGGGTGTTTAAAAATATGATTAGAAAGAGCTTAGAAAAGAACATAAACCTTATCTCTAAGAACATAAAACTAGGCTTCAGGATCGAACTCTGGCGCCTGGCGGCATGCTTAACACATGCAAGTTGGACGGGAAGTGGTGTTTCCACTTTCCAGGGGCAATCAACTTTACACCCACCCAAACAGTCTTCTTTTTTATATACGAGGAAAGCGCTGCTTCGTCCACCACTACTCACGCGGGGGCTTCCTTCTAAGGCTTAACGCTCCTCGGACCTTTATTTTGAATTCGATAATTTTCGCAAATCCCAAGTTTGTCTATGAAGAGCGGATCTAATTGTATTAGTGTCTATAATTGATTTCTTTTGTGTAATATTAATCGATAGGGCCTCATTGGTAAGTGCTATAAATTTAGGGCGACGTATTATGAATCTTCTTTCGCCACGGGCGTATTACATCTATTACAATGATATTAAAAACTATCAGAAGGTAGAGAGGGACACTTTACCATTTGGGTCTTGAAGTTCATTGATAAGCAGTCAACAGTATCGGCCACATTGAAGAAACAAGAAAATTAATCTGTATCAGATCCATAAATACATATATAAGTGAAAAAAATAAAAAAATACCCAACAAAGTATACCATTCATCCAGTTTTTGGGAGGTTGAAAATGGTATGCAGTCCTATAAGGCTGAGAAGCTCCAGCTTTATTTCCATGGACGAACAAAATTATGTGCAGCAAAAATATCCAATACATAGATCTCTTCATCTTTAGTTTTACTTCACAAAAGAATGGATTTGATTATTAAGGAAAACTTACACGTAAGGCTCTTATATTTATAGAGAGCAATAAAGCTTACCTTGAACAGAAATTATTTTTCAAAACTTCTTATCTATGACGGGTGCCGTGCTCCCGGGATAAAATCTCGGGTCAAATCAAGGGCACCAATTAGAGCCCTTCTATTGGAGGGGACTGTCTGTTTTGATCCAGTATTTAATTCCGAGATAAGAAGTTTCTTCCCTATAATGGATAAGAAGAAATTACATCTAGGAAGGTATTTAAAAATTCAAAATTAAAATTAGGATATATGGTTTATTTATACAAAAATCAGGTATAATAATAATATTATAAAATATTTTAATATTAAATAATAATATTATAAATTTTAATTAATTCATTTATTTGCTAAACCTAATTCAATCCACCAGCAATCCTCTCTCTCTCTCCCCCCTACCGACCGGCCTATGCCTTCTCTCTCTACAAGTTTCTCTCTGCCTTCTCTCTATCTATCTACACTGACGCTGACGACGATCTCTAAGGATGGCAATTTAACCCGTCCCGTCTCGCCCCGACGGGGACCCGCCCCAAATGGGGCAAAAAAATCCGTCCCGATGGATTGCGCAGGACGGGACGGGACGTCGTGGGTCGCGGGGAGGGGTGGGGCGAGGATGCCCCGCCCCGAACCCGTCCCGTGAAAAAAAATAATAAATAGAATTTTAATAAATTGTTAGTTTTATTTTTAATTTTATAACATATTTCTAATCCAACAATTATATTATACAATTGTCAATTTAAAATTTTACATAACTAACCATTGTTTATATAATTTATAAATTATGAATCATGATAGTTAAATAAATATTCTTTACTTTTGAAAGATTTATACAAATTAATCAAAGCAAGTTAATATATTAATCGAAAAAACTAAAAAAAAAAAAATTAAAATATATGGAATGACTTTTAGGTTTTGGATTAAGGGTTGAACTTTAAATAATAACATAACTCGAATTTTGAAAATATAAAATAATAATAATATAATTAAACGGGGCAACAAATGGAGTAAATTCTCGCCCCATCCCCCCGATCCATCCCGCGCCCCGCCCGTTCTAAGACGGGGCGGGGCGGGGCGAGGTTGGAATGAGACGGGGCGGGACAGGGTGAAGGTGCCCCACCCTGAACTCGCCTCATTGCCATCTCTAGCGATCTCTCCCCCTCTCTACCACCGCCGTCGGCGCACCTTCTCACACGCCTGCCGCCGATTTGCCTATTCTCAGTCTCTCTTCCCTCTCCTCAATAGCGATCGCTGCATCACACCGGTGTCGCAGCGTCGCGACGTGAAGTCACAAATCGATTCGCCCCTGCCGCTGCTGTAGATCGGTGGTGATGCAGGTTCTGGTGTGGTGGGGATGCAGGTTCTAGTGAAGTGTGGTGGGATGGTAGGAGTGGGAGTGGGAGTGGGAGTGGGGGTGGGGGTGGTGCGTTTCTGTGGCGATGTCGATTTCAGATTGGGTCACATATCTGTGTTCTATGTAAATTGGCGACGGGAGTTATGTGGTGGTGCTGGAGTTGTGTGAGTTCCAGCGGTGGAGGTATGTTGTGAGGTGATGGTGGTTTTGTGGTTTGTCACAGATTTGTGACTTGGTTCATCACCTTCAACCGCCAAGCTCCGATGAGATTTCTCTGTAAATTGGTGACAGGAATTGGGTCACATATCCGTGTTCTCTATAAATTGGCGACGGGAATTGGGTCAAATATCTGTGTTCTCTGTAAATTGGCGACGAGAGTTATGTGGTGGTGCTGGAGTTGTGTGAGTTCCGGCGGTGGAGTTAATAATTTGTAATTAATTAATTTGGTAATATGTGACCAATAAATGTATTTGTTACCAAATTATACAAATTTGTGACTTTTATATATTTAATTAATTAATTAAATCATAAATAAAATTTAATAGAAACCTGATTTTTTGAATATTGAAACTTATTACCTTATTACCTTATTATTGAAACTTATTACATGCTAAAAACCTTAATTATGTATTGTTCCCAATGGATAATTGGATAGTTCATAATATGTTAATAAAAAAATATTTGACAATAAATATTTATAATTTAAGGAAGGAGTATTTTCAAAAGTCCCTAATTTTATGGGTGTTAATTGAAAAATGTCCACACTTTTAAATTTAATAACAAATTATCTATTATACCCTTAATAACTTTCATAATAAATTACATTAAAATAATATTCTCGATATTTTATATGTCGTTCTTGACACTTCCTTTGTCTATAATGATATTTCATTTTGAAACTGACAATTCTCTACATTTAAAATGTCGTTCTCGACATTCCGTGCTCTGATAATTAAATTTTATTTTACTATTAAAGTAAGTAAATAATTTTAAAAAAAAATTTATTACTAAAAATTTCTGAATTCATATTTTTATCCGGTATGAATGTGTGTATCCACTTGTGGGGTGAAAATATGAGTAGAAGAGGTTGTTTTATATATACACACTTCAAGTATATGTTAGTTTTGTGTAGGGATGGCGAAAAAATCGACCGATTCGAAACTCTTGGAGCCCCAACCCAAACAAGGTGGGAATTCGTGGCCCTGCAGGTTGGCCGAGTGGGTTCGGGGCAAGAAACCTTGATTTGAGTTGAGTTCGGGAGGGGATGTGTATTGGCTGACCCTTCACTTTCCTCTCGGTTTAGTATTATTTAAAAAGAATGAATAAATTTTAAAGGAAGGGGAAAAAAACATAATATATACGTATAGCTCTTGTTTGATTAAGATTTAAATCGATTTTTTAGCAAATTTTAATAAAAGATGGTGATATGCGTGATTGAAAAATTGTCGAATTTATAAAATATGTGGTGAAAATTAATTGTTGATTTTGATTTTAATAGAAATCTAAATTATAATGGTAATAATATTAAACGGGACTGATGAGTGGCCTACCCCAATCCCGTCCATTCTCATCCTAGTTTTGTGATTAGGTGATAAACAAACTCAGTACAAAAAATGGCCTCATATCGTGTATAAACTACGATGACAAGTCAATATTTCTCCCAGTTAATTAAACAGTCACAAGAATATTTTAGTGTACAAAATGTCCCAATCTTTTCAATCTTAACATTTGCATCTCAACTCAACATATTCTTGCACAAATGGTCATTTTCGTCATATTCCGTTCATGTGTTCCGCTAAATAAACGCCAACCTCCACCCAACACATTTGGTAAAGATAATTTGGACGATCCACTGCAGGGTGAAGGTCGGCGCGTTCACAAATGCTCTTCTTGCGCAAAACACTAACAAGAATTCACAAATTTCTCTCGATTTCGTTGATGAGGTGAGAAACATAGGCCAATATACCTATTTTAACTTGATTGGACAACTCCAAGTAACTCAAAAATCTGAAATATTATTGATTCTACCCATTCTTACAGGGTTTTATCTTTAGTTCGAATGGAATGTGTGATGAAGGTTTTATATTGCATTTACAGGGGACAAAGGATTCAGATTTTACCACAACCAAAAGGAAAAAGCCACTTTGTCCGAATTTTGGTGACACCTCGGTTGACCGACCCTTCCATTGCACGTGAGTCCCACATGAATTAAAAAATGCCGACCCCTCATGTGTGTGTGTTCAGTCATCCCCTATGTTCGTGTAGCTCAATCCCAACCAAAAACAGCAAAGATCAAATATTTTTGTACAAATGACAGTAAAAATTTGTACCGATAACATAATTGCAAAAACTACTGCTTCAATAATATTCCCAGAAACTTTAAACGAGACCTAATTTGTCTAAACAACAGGATTACACGATAAGCAATGTGCTCCAGTATACACAGCATTATAAGAACTTAAACAGCTTGCAAATGGCTTCAATGTACATCAAGGTTCGTACCATATCAGGCTTCCTTGAATCAGGTATTTCCCGGGAAGGCTTCCAGCCGATGGTGCAAGGTACGTGATTTTCTTGCTGCAATATAAGAGTGAAGATTAATAATATTAGCAGCTCAAGTATGAAAATTGTTTCACTAATAGAAGAGTTGAAATTCGAACCTTTCAAAGTCAATGTCAGTGATCCAGATGAACCCGGCAACATTACTGGCAAAGAAAGGGGAAAAGGTTATGAGAGAATTATTCGACAAAGCACTGACTCCACTATTTTGTAATAGACAGGAAAATTATGAAAATAAGGCCTATAATCAAACAGTCAATTAATTTGCTACACAAAAAAGAGCAGTTTGGAATTTGTTGGCATTAAGCAAGCATTTTCCTTTTGGTTTATCTCAGCAACAACAAATACGAACTTGGTGGGTGGTTCCATTCGAAGTATTGATGATGAGCTCAAAGTGGTTCCCAGTAATAAGGGGGCCCATCTCTAACAACTTGAGCTTTTAAACGAGGTGGTTTTACAAAATGGCTAGTGTGTTGTTTTGTCACTAGACTGATAGAAAACAAGCTCATGTTTGCCCATTTAATAAGTAAACTGAGAAACTGGCAATACCTTGAAATAATTTCATCTGGTTCTTTGGCAAATGAGACAGCTAGGACTGAATGTAGCAAGTCTCGGTTAATATTAACAGGCGTCAATCACTTGTAGGGTCTGCAGCCGGCTCTGCACCAATTGGCAGAGCTGAACGTGGGGCCTGTGGTCCTCCGCCTATTCGGTAGATGCATAAGTCACTGAAATTCGCAACATTAGAATGTGGAGAAAGATCATTCGAAAGGCCATAGAAATATTCCTGCAATGAAAACAAAACAAAAGGCACTTCTTTATGTCAAAGGAATAAGAAAACATATGTTTAAAGGTAGCGTACTTCTGTGAAAAGGCAGTACAATCATGGAATTAAGGACATGTTTGGGTGGGGCTTATACGATGCTTTTTCTCTCCATCTCATAAATTACCATATATCCCCATGTGCTACTACTTTGGCCACATGATTTTAATTTTATAAATAAATCTTAATTTTGATTTTCCAAAAGAAATAAACTTGTGCTACTAATATATGAAAATTTGAAAAGAGCATGTATGGCTTAGCTTAAATTTTTTTCTTTGATTTTACTTAGAAGTATATAAGTAAGTTCTAATACAAGTAATGCTTTTATTAATCAAAATTAGTAATACATAAGTTACTTGTTTTGACGATAACAATAACATGCGAACTTAAGAGTTACTTTTAAATAAATCTTCTTTTTTCTCAAAAAAAAAAAAGAAGAAGTTACGGAAAAAGTACCGTAACCACAACATGTCCGAGTCAAACAGTTAAATTTTACTTATTTGTAAGCTTATCCAAACACATGCACTGTCGTGATTCCATGAAATCTACAAGTGTTTGCATTACCCGTATTCTATGGGACCTGGTCTTCTGACGGAATTTTGCATTTCTCGACACAACACCACCAGACTTTTGAAGTTTCACTACATCCACATTAGGCTTATTTTTCAAAACATCTTTTAGCATGCTGCAAAGCTTTTCCTGCACAATGTCCATGCATATAAAAATGGAAAGAAGATCAACATTTTACTTTCTAAGAGGCACCCAGATGCAAATAATTTATGATGAATAGATTTCAATCTCGACTGATATTAGAAGGATGCCCGTGAATCACCCTTAAAATGGGGATATAAGGTGGAAGAAAGCCAAGTTCCTCCGATTTGTAGGAAGGGGAGGGAGAGTTCCACAGTTTCATAACTATCCTTTTAATTTCAGCACAATATTTAAGCCTCCGTTTGGGAAGAATTTATAAACGGTTTAATTTATAAATAAATAGAAATGAATCGTGGATAAGTAGATAGTATTGTAGGTCTATTGAAATCTATGGTTGAAAATGAAGTTTGATCATTTATAAATTTTGGTAAATGGAGGCTAATTAAAAGGTCAAGTTCAAAAAAACTGTACCTTTCTTCATTTCCTCTATAAAGTTTTCCAAGGAAATCAGCTTGTACAAACCAGAAGTAAAAGGAATTTCACTTTTCAAAACTATCAGGCTAGGGTTGGGATTGTAACTCGCCAAGAAAAAATGTGAAAGCAGTAGTAGCTTCTACATCTTTAAATGTTGAGTTCTCTACAAGGGACTGAATCATGGGCTGGATGGAGAACTGTGTATTACAGGATGATACAGAGAGAATTTAGCTATAAGGCTAAGTTAAAATAATCTATGAATTAGCAAAAATAGCAGAAACTTGCATATCAACGGTGAAAGTTATCAGAGATTAAAAGCAAATGGGAAAATTGAACTGCGTGCTTTTGGGGAGAATATATTCACCATAAATGATTTTTCTATGTCATTACACCAAAGCAGTAAAAATGATCTTGGTCCCTCTCTCTTTTTCCCGCTGATGGGGAGGGGGTTGAAATATAAGGGCTTACCCCAGTTACAACAATCTAACATTCTAGGTGTCGTACAAGGTGCATCGTAAGTTTTAAACAGTAAAAGCTCAAAATATATAACAATTCCAACATATCAAACAAAGGAAAAATCCAATATGATGACATTGGTATCATCATATTATTTGATGAACATATAGGATTCCACTTCATATCCAGAACAATACAATACCTGTCCCAGAACAAGAACAACAGTTGCATTAAATGTATCAATTGCATGGAGCAGCAACTGCCAAAAATGAGGATAAAATATTAGAAAACATACTTTACATTTATCAGGGGATGAAATTCATACTTAATTCATCAAAAAAGTTTGCAGTGATAAAAATCAAGAAGTCGAGTACCTCGTAACCAATGCTTTCTATCCATCCCATGGTATTTATTACCATGCCTGCAGCTCGAGATTCAGCATTTCCGGCAAACTGTCTCTCCAAAATTTGAGCAAGCTCCTTCACAAGTACCTTGTAAAGATCAACATTAACACTGAAAACACAAAATTTGAAATAGAGGGAATGAAAATCAGAAATTTTGTGATTATTGACAAGCACAATGAAGTATGCAATAAAAGAGCAAAGGTAAATTTCTTTAATAAAAAACCAATAAAAATTGCTTGTCAATTACCTAGGAGTCGTGTGCCCATGGAAGTAAACTAGAGGCATATCAAGAGGTATTCCTTCCACGGGATCAATGGGCAGTTCAATTGGACTTGCAGCAATGCAACCAGGAATAGTTATAGATCCTTGACCAATGTCTAAATCTACAAAAGTAGGTTTCCATCCCTGTTTGGCTGCCCAACTAAGAAGCATCCTTGCCAAGGTACTCTTTCCAGAATCCGTAGGTCCCACTACAATAACCCGAGGACCCTGGATAAATAGACTTGAATAAATACTTGTTTTACAGACCCAAGTGCACATCAGTTTTAAAGTAAGCATAATATTGAACTTTGCTGAAAAACTTGGGCAGTAAGAATAATTGATCATAAATTCATAATAGAGAGAAATTATAAAAAAAATATACTTTATTAGAATGCAAGGCTGCGGAACATCGTGCTAGATGGCTCTTTACAGCATCACTAAACAAATGCCACTTAAGAGCACTGCTTCTGAGAGCAGTGCCCTCGTTTTGTAGAGGTATTGATAATATGAAAATGCACATCTGGAAATTGTGTTTCAAGCAGAAACAAATGGATTTGGCACGGGGAAGGATCATGTCACATACTCTGATGATACACACAGAGGGGGAGGAATTAGGTGCCCCTAATTTTCTCATGTAATTTTCCCTCATCTTAAAGTACAAAAACAATCAATCAATCAGATAATGGAAACAAATCTCCGGGGTAATATCAAGTAATGACATGGTATGAAAATTCCTGTGATGGGAACAGATTGTTTGGCATTGTTTAAATAATGTCAACTTACTTTTATCCACACATTTCCTTTCCTAGGACCCACAAGTACTACTATTTATTTATCCACTACTCATTTCTATATCTTTATAAACCACTCCCAACAATCTATAAATGTTTGAAATAGGCACCAAAAAGAGCTATTTCTCCCAGTTATATTACCATAAGCTTAGTTGAAAATTTTACAAATCTATATACAAGAAAAAACTAGTTATCCAACTAAGATCAATGTATTTTTCGACGGCTTCATTTAATGGATGAGTTCCTGTGTTAATTAAAAAGATAAGTAAAAGTACAGAGACAAAAGAAAAATTGTAATAGAACTGTCCTAAAAGATGAAATATTGAAAATCGATCAAAATGAGCTCGAAATATCATTCCTTCATCTTTCCAATATGTTTATAGATAAGCTGACAGTACCTGAGAAGCATCTGAATCGCCGGGTGAAGCTTTGGCACGATTTCTTCGAGCATCCAGTACAGCATGAACATTCACATAACTGATCATGGGTGTCTAGAGATCAAGAAAGCAAAAATAATATTCACTACTCAAGAATTCATGTCAGCAGGTAAGGGTGCGTTTGTGATAGAGCTGCAAGAGAGACAAACCGGATAAACCATACCTCATCTGCTGTATAATCAGTTTCAGTTGTACCGTCCACTTCAATTGTGGCACCATACCATGTAAAAACCTGATTCCGATTTCAAATTAGAGCAAACACATTTTAACATTTGCTTATTGAGTGTGTAACAACTTCTAACCCTGCACACCCATAGATTGTCATATATGTTTGGCTAAGCTTAATAAGTTCACTTATAGTTAAGTTTTAGAGTAATAATGTTTTCCTTGTTCAATGTTAAAAATACCCAAGTTACTTATTTTTGAGTGTCAATTAAAAGTAACCTTTCCAAAAAAGTTTAGCAGACTTGACAAAATGTTTGTAGACCAAAAATACATGGGTAGACTTAATAAACAAAGATATCTATATTTATAATTTGGGGATCCTTTCACCTTAACTACACTAAATAAAACACAAATTACAAAAACAAAATACTTATGAATTCAAAGGAAAATGATGAGTATATGTGCATATACAGCGAATTTGAGCCTGGGCGGAAAAGTTAGCCATATCTCTGGAGGTATTTCAGTTCCGTATATCTCGGCCGAGCCGGTGAGGAGACGCAGGCGGAGCGGCGCATCAGGACTGACTTCAACTCTGAATTCGCATTCTTTTTCAAGCTTCACTTGCCTTATTGTTGCCGGGCCACCCGCAGCAGTTGAACCTACGGCTGGGCCTACATAAGACATGGTAAATACTCTTCTTTTGTTGAACAATAATTTTTCGTAAGTGCAGTGAAGATTATAATAAGCAAATCGAGTTTTCTGGGGAGAGAAAGGCTGAATGGTGGGCGAATAGTGGGAAGGGGAAAGGGTGGCTGGACGGTGAGGAAGGGGAAGAGAACGGTGGCGTGGAGTGGAATGGACGGTTTCTATCCTTTTCCAAGGAATCCCAAATCAAAATTAAACCGGTCAGCTCCCGTTTCCGGATTGTCCGGTTCGAGGTTTAGCAGTTGGTTGGCCTGGTTCAATACCGGTTTACAGTCTTGCAGATTTTCTCGACCGATTTTTCATTATGTACCCGATTTTCCCGGATGAGTCGATTGGTAATGTTCAATTTTCATAATATTGTTTAACAATACATAAAATAGAAATTTCTTTAGACAATATTAAATTTCATAAAATAAAAAATAAAAAAGGACGACAGAAAGAAATAAGTTTTGATTAAAACAAACTAAAAAATTTTAAGAAAAAAGATGTAGAAAATGAAAAATGATATGATATGCATTGGATGATCCTATTTATGAAACAATATCAAAGTTGAAAGACTTTTTGATATGATATGTAGTTATATACTGCTAGCTAAGTTATAGAATATAATAAAATTTATAATAGTTCTGAAATTTACTTCAACAAAATAATGCAAATTACATACGATAATATTTCAAAAAGATAAATTTATTAGTCAAAATATAATCAGAACGAGTAGAACAGTAATAATCAAAACGAACGGAATTTGTAACCCTACTTATATATTGGCTACATAGTTTTTTTGTTCTAAAAAAAATTGTGCGTCAAAATCCACATTTTTTTTTTCTCTAAAAGCAAAGTCTTCTGTGATGACAAACACCGGGTCATGACTTCCATCGGCCAAAGTACCATCAGCTATATTAACATTTCCTGTCAAAATGGTCGAATTAAAAAATAAAAAATTGAGTGATAACATTTGAAACAAAATTTCAAGTCGACCAACTGTAAATTTGGTGACATCGGCAACATTTTTAATGGATTATTAAGTAAAAAATATTTATAATATTTGGAAATCCCTAAAATTAAAAAAATCGCAGATTTCTAATGAAATAACTAATTTAACGGTTTGACATAAGGGTTTAGCTAGAACAATCGTGCTAGACGAATCGCTTGGATGACCACCTAGTTGACTGCGCACATACACTTCGGGAGTCGGACATTATTTTATTCACGTGGGATCCCCTCCCAATGTGAGGAGGTGATCATCCATGCGGTTATTGAAAGGGGGCAAAGTGGTTCAATCCTTAGCTGGAATATTAGACTATGCTTCATAGCCTCAGCTTTTGCATTTGTAGCCCTCAATTTAAGCAATATGTTTCGGAAACCAAATGAGGAAAAACAAATCACAAACCATTTGCTTTCTAATTTTCATCCTCCAGAACCATACACGTCGGCGAAAATAGTCTTTTTGCATATATTCGTCGACAACATGGATCCTTTTTTACGATTTTGTTCGACTCACAGTTACACGTACCACCATTCTCTCTAGCAATCAACCAAAACAATCTTGTCGCTCAATTCAATTTTGAATCTTGCAATAAGGTAGAGAAATAGAGAGAGACAAAATTTCCGAGGTCTCCAAGAACAGTATAAACCATATCCAATTGAAAAAGGACACAAATTGAAAACAACACGTTCTCCAAGTCCGAACGGGTCGAGTTTCTTCATTATTTTCTCAGCCATGGGAAGAAAAATTCCTATAGCCGAAAGCCCTTCAAGTAATCATCGTCTTATCTCATTTTCGTTGTTCATAGCATGCATTGCTGCAACAATGGCTGTAATTTCAGTTCTATGTGGTTCTTTATCGCGTAAGAAATCGCCTACCCAATCAGAAGTTGACAATGCAAAAACAAAAAATTCCCAGCTAGACATTTCATCAAACGGAAAATATGCATCTCACAAACCGCCGGCTGAAGTTGAATCTTCAGAGGCGGCGGAAAATCAGGATGAAGAACAGCAACGGCCATTGCCGCCGCCACCAGCCATGCAACACATAAGGGCCGCCTCGTTCCACCACAGATCAAATTCCACCGCGTCATCACATGGAAAGTTATCATCAAGCATAAGCATGAGAGTGCTAGGAAATGCGATTGCATCGCGGATGGAAGAGAAGAAAGAAAAGAAATTAAAGCGTGAAGATTCAGTTTGGAAGAAAACAATAATTTTAGGAGAAAAATGTAGGGTTCCACAAGAAGATGATGACACAATTCTTTATGATGGAAAGGGAAATAGAATCTCAACTTATCATCCAAAAGCTCCATCCACAGCCCTATCAATGTCCAGGCAAAATTCAGGAATTGATTCAGATGCAGTTCGTAAATAAATGTTGGATCGCGCTTAAAAGCAATTTTTATAGCGATTGTAATACGTGGCAAAACTACTTTCTGATACCAAGTTACTTAAAAAAGTTCTTGAGCACTGGTGACCAAGGTATTGAAAGGAAGGAACAAGAAACCGAAATACACTTTGTTTTTCATCATCTTACAAATTGTTGAGAAACATGCTTTAGGAATTTAGTTTTTTAGGTCTGTTTGATACCCATTATTCATCCATAAAAATGAAAAATATGACCGTTATCCATCACATCCAACCACTATTTTTAATTTTACATCTCTTGTGTAGGGTCATAACGACTATATATTTTATTCTCATTTTACAAATAACGTGTATCAAACAGGGCTTTAAATATCAAATGGTACAAAGTTTAGTTTCAATTTCACTTGGTTTAAATTTTCCCCCAGAAAAGAATAGAAGAGGGTTTAGTTTGAATGCTCAGTTGTTCGATGTCAAATCGTAGTGTAATTAGTTTTTAAGCTTCAAGAAGATAAAGTCTAAATATATACGCTTAAATTTTTAAACGAGATAGTTTAATAATATGTTAATTATGTGGACTTAGTTACGTGGAGCAAAATAAGCAGATCTCATGCCAGACAACTGAATATACAAAAACACAAGCGAATATATAGAGAAAAACTCCCATGACTTGGATGAAATGGCCGCCAAATAATACTAAGAGTATTAACGTCGTCTCTTCGTAACAAACATCTAAAAATAACTTAACAGAAACTAGGCGTCAGACCAACTTAAATAAATAAATAAAAAAGAACAATAATTAGTGTTAATAGAACAAAATTTAGCATTTAAGTTTCCAGCTAAGCTCAAAAACTGCTCTTACAGCCTATCCTCGAACTCAGAAAGAGACATCATCCGTGATAAGTGCGTTTTACACACTTATTTACGTCACAAAACATGACTAATTGTGAACGTATGTGTTGAATTATGGTTTAATTCGGTACAATTTGTGTTTGTAGGGCTACATTGATGGATGTAACAAAAAATATGTGAAAACGAGTGAAAAATGACTAAAACGGAAGAAAATCAAAGTTCAGGATCGAGCATGGAGATTAGGGGTGTAAGCGGTCCGATTTTACCTATTTTTGATAGATTTTCAAACCAAATCGTTTACACCGGTTTAAGAAAAACTCAAACCTAAATCAAATTATTTTAAACAATTTGAAAAAAAAAAAAAACTCAAACTTAAACCTAACGGCTTGATCCGATTTTAAACTGTCGATTTCGCCGTATATTTTTTTTGTCTGTCGTCCAATTTTAAATCGCTGATTTCGTCATATATTTTTTGTCTGTCTACTTTTATGCCATTAATTTAGGAATGAGCATTTTTTTCAGAACAGGTGAAATCGTACCTGAACCATTTAGAACCGGTCGATTAGGTTCCAGATCTTCTAAAAAATAATTTAATTTTGAGACAAATTATTAAGAACCAACTGGTTCCGGTCAAGTTTTCGGTTCTAGTATGAGAACCGTCCGATTCTCATAGGATTTTTTTTTTTTTTGTAAAATATATTATTCAATCTCCAATCACTTTTATAAAAAAATAATAAGGTTCCTTTTTTCATTTTAGACCCCAACACTTTCCTTCTTTTTTTTTTTTATTATTTTCTTCTCTCTTCTTATAATTATTTGATTAACTGATTCTCAAACTAAATTAAAATATGGCGTAAATCTATACCTTAATAAATTTATTTACAATATATAATTTCATTTCTAAAATTCGAAATTTTTATTTTGTTTTCATTTTGATTACATTGTTGTTGATTCGATCAAAACTTTTCATCTAGATCTCTACAAATTATAATCAACAGAATCAAAAGTTGCAATAATTTTTTAAAAGATGTCCAATTCAATGTAGGATTTTGATTGAAATTTGTTTAATCAGTGGTGTACTATGTAGTTTATATAAGTTGATGATTGTTTGATAATAGTAATTTATATAGAATATAACGTGGGATCGCTTGATGAATCGTTTCAGACTTTCAGTTTAAAAGTTTATGAAATATATGAGTTTCATTTAAAAATAAATAAATAACCCAACACAAAAGTCTTACAAGTTATAATTTAGAAAATTTCATTTTTTTTATTTTTTTATTTTTATATTTTTTTGTCAGTCCAATTTGGTTTTAAATCGCAATAAAATTTCTTAAAAATAAACCAAACCGTTTTTGACTGGTTTGGTTTGGTTCAAAATCATTTCGTTGACAGGTCTACGTGGCACCAAACCGACGGTTTTCAAAATGCGATTTCGATTTTATTTTTCGATTTGACAATTTTTACTTACAACCCTAATGGAGATGGACTAAGCATGAATTGGTGAAGTCGTGGAATTATTGAAGAAGGAAAAAGAAGAAACAAAGCCAAGATGGGAAGAAATGAAAAGTTGGGGACCAAAATGAAAGAAATGAGAAATTGCCCTTCCAAGCAGTCGCTTGGACTAAACCCAAGCGATCGCCCAAGTCGCCTAGGGAATTCACGAGACAGATTTTTAAAAGCCAAGCGGCCGCTTGGCACATTTTTTGCGCGAGAAATTTAGTTTCCTTATTTGATTCAACATCTTATGGAAATCAATCTTAGACCCCTTTTTAACCCTAATCACGACCAGAAAGAGAGGTGACATATTATTCTACTCCTTGGGACATATTGGAGAGCAAGAAGAAGGCGAAGAACGAGAAGATTACTTCAAGATTCAATATTTACCTCTAGAATTGAAAGGGTGATGTCTTCTTCAATTAGTTTTCTTTCTTTTCTTAGTTTTCTTAGTTTTATCATGCTAGATTAGATTTTAATGTGTCAGGTGAACGATGAATCATGTTGTGATATTTTAATTCCTAATTTTATATTTTTGACGTTAAAACGCATTTTGGATTGATGAATAATTTATATACATTGAATTGAGTTCATGATTATTATGCATATGATTATGTGATTTGTTGTGGTTTATTTCATCCATTCGAAAGAGGAGAAATATATTAGATAGGGTATAAATCATCGTAGGGTTCGATAGGGGATAGAGATATACCGCTATATTTTACGTGAATCTCTAAGTGTTCATAAAATTTCATGCATTTTTGTATATTTACTCTCGTTATAGAGATATAGTCATTGTCGTATATAAAAATATGTTCAAATTTAATCGAAAGGGATTCTTGAATAAAAGAGGAACATTGATTCGTCATAATTCAAACGTGTTGTCAAATTATAGAATTAAGGTTAAAATAGATCGTTACATGGGGATTTGCGAACCTAGTATGCCTTTTATTTGATTATTCTAACACCTTGCATTTAGTTATATCATTTCACGTAGTAAACTGTGCATTTAAGTCGATAATTCATTTATTTTTGCATAAGTAGCTTACTTAGTTTTATTGTAATTTAGTTACAAAAATTCAAAAAACGTATTTTGTTTCGGTTAAGGTCGAATTAAATACGGTCAAACTATTAAATCTCTGTGGGAACGATATTTGGACTTAAAAATTCACTTTATTATTTGAAACGAACCGTATACTTGCGATACTATAAGTCGAACACACTTTCGCGTGTCAATCCGCTCCTTCAAACCCTTCCTCTTATGGATATCAGCAAGATGTGCAGCCTGAGTTCCAGTGGATCAGACGACATCATGTCATGTTGATGCATTTTAATATTAAAATTCAATTACTATATTTTCTTTTAATATGTTTGTAAGTGTTGAGTACTTTAGTGATGCCCAAATAACCTCTAAGCGGTGATGAAAAATCGTGGCCCATTTATTTCATAGGCTTTAAGCCTAAGATTGAAAAGTATACTCAATCCACACCACAATTGTAGTAACCTAATTGTATTGGGTATTTAGAGGAAATTAGCCCATTAGGATTAGGTGCTCAATACCTAATTTGGAGATAGACTTGGTAGTTAGAGATATACATCATCCCTATCCTTTATCTTTATCTTTGGTAACCTACTCTTGTTGAACTCTATCTCGTAGAGATTTTTTTTGGAAAATCTTGGAAATTCATTTTCCCTATTTGACCTACAAATTAGAGTCTTAAAAATTTATCAAACACACCAACAAAAGTGAGAAATACTCCTTGATTTGTGCTTTGAAGCCATTCTCCTTGCCGTTGTGTGCTCTATACCTTAGTTTGTATCATGAACTCTGAAAATCTCTAGTTGGTGTTATCTTTGTAGTGGTGGATTGAGTTTTCTGAGTCTAATCAAAAGGGGATATATTATTTCTTGTTCTTGCTTCCATTTTCATTCACTGTTATTTGTTTCTTTTTATTTGATTCCTTTGACTATTGTTTAATTCCATCAATTACATTGGTGATTTGTTTGCTTGTAGGTAAGAATTAAACTCACAATTGGTATAAGAGCTAGTAAGGAATCAAAAATAGACCAGAAACGCAGCTAGAGCAGAAAACGTGAAGAACATAAATTAATTTTTTGAAAAAACTGAACCTGCAAATCCTGATTTCTCCCAAAGGATTGACCTGCAGAAGAAACTGAGGGCAGATTCAGACTCTGCAGGGGAAGGAGAAGCTCCCTGGACGACACGTATGGTCGGCGACGGTGCGTGGATTTTTCGACAACGGTGCATGCAACAATTTCTGGCTACGATCCCTTCTGACAGAACCTTTATTTTGTCATTTCTAATATTCCTGTGTAGTTAGTTTTTTATTTCAGGTACTGTTGAAAAAATTGGACAAATTTTCCCTTGGTGGATCGTCGGTCGTCGAAACTTCTAATTATTTACTGAATTACTTTAGGCCAAACTTGCGGCCCTAAAGCAGTAAATTTGGACTTCAGAAGTTGTCCACTCTAGTAAATTGGCTTAAACATTTACATTATCGCACTAGCAGATCATCGTGTGGGGTGATCATATAGGTTTGGGGGTTGTCATTGCTTGGTAACCATTGCTTGATGCTAGAAGCTAAGATTGTTGGTCATTCTCTGTTTAATTTCTAAGTGAAATTATTTGTTTATTGTCTTTAGCCTAATTTGTTGAACATTATTACGTTATCTCATATTATTTTAGAATTATGCCCAAGCCTCCTATTCTAGTTTCTTCCCTTGACCTGAGAACATAATTCTCACGAAATCCTGAGGTTCTAAGAATAGTGTATTATTGTGAAATCATATGAATCTCGTTACTCTATGTAATCTGTATGACAGTTTCTAAAGCTATTGATGATTCTTTTTCTAAAAACTTGACTACTGAAGAAAAAGAGAATTTGGACGAATTGACATATAATTCTATTATTTTACACTTGTCTGATACAGTTTTAAGAAAAGTTGGTAAACTAAAAATAACTAAAGAACTTTGGGAAAAATTGGAGGAACTTTATGTGTCTAAGTCTACTCTAAACAAATTTTTTTCTACTTGAAAGCTTTTTTAGTTTCAAAATTGATTCTTCAAAAGATCTTGATGACAGTTTGGATGTTTTCAATAAACTTGTGCAAGACATCATTAACTATTGTGAAAAAGTATATGGTGAATATAAAGCTATCATTTTGTTGAATGCTATTCCCGACACTTATAGAGATGTTAAAAATTCTATTAAATACAGGAGAGATACTTAATGATGTGATCCAGGATGCGTTACGAACTCACAAGGATTTGACGAATTAGCGGGAGAGTCTTAAGCCGGGTTCGGGTCTTAGGGAAGGCAATAAAATTCGCACAATTGCTTGTTCGATGAATGGGGCACAACATATTGAAGACAACATGCCAAAGATCAACTTTCATGTTGGAGTTGAGAGCCGAAACAAGTTGGAAGTCCTTCGAATCAAGGAGTGAAGTTTCTATCGCATCTTGAGATCCATTTTTGACATGGCAAACGATCGAATTGGAAGATTATATCTGAAGCAAAGTCGTAGATCTTTAATTAATCTTTCCAACTCACTTTGAATCACTTCAATCGGATATCAATAGAGAAAGTTATAGTCAAAATACTGAAAGCTGTCCGGGGGACTTCTATGCGGCCGCACCTAAATGCACTATGCGACCGCATAGTGATTTTTCGGGACGAATTTTCTAGTTTTTCGCGAGTTTCCTTATTTTACTAAAACTCTATTTTTATAATATCTTTTAGCATCTTTTGGGCCTAATTTCGTGGTAACTAGGTTATTTTGTATTTCCATATAAATAGGATTTCTTTTTCATTGTAAAAGCTAGACTTGGATTATTTGAGAGATTTTAATACAATTTGTGAGATTTATTCCTCCATGGATCTTGGTGGCTTAAATTTTTAACTTGAACTTATCAAAAGGATATCGCAGTCCTTTTGTGACGTTCCCACTGCACGGTTCTTGTTCTGGGTAATCAATGGGTCGGATTTCTTACGTGTAATCTCGGTTCTTAGTACGGGTTGAACAACAGGTCGGGTTGAAATTTTGCGCGACGTGATTTCTAGATTTCTTGGGTTTGTTTCATCTTGTTCGTGGGTTCCCAAGCATATTCTTGGTCGGGTTCACATCACTTAACACCTAAAATTGTCATAGACACGTTAAGAAGCAAAGATATGGAAATACGGGCCGAGAGAGTCGAGAGAAAAAATGGTGAGGTCCATATGATGAGAGGTAGGTCTCAGTTTAGGATTCGTGATAATCAAAGTGGATATGCATCTAGTAGTAAAAAGAAAAATAGAAGTCTATTTGGGCCAAAAGGTAAAGGCAAAGGTAGGAAATGTTATGGGAGCAGTAAAACTAGACATTTCATTAAAGACTGTTATGTTGAGAAAAACAAATAAAAAGAAAAGGTTCTTGATGAGGCAAATGTTATTACCTCTTCTGATGAATGCTGTGAAGTTTATATATTATTGAACTCTGAACCTACTGAAGTAAATCTGACAATGAAATCACACTTGCATGAATGGATACTTGATTCTAGTATATCATTCTATGTTTCATCACATAAAGCTTGGTTCGAAAAATTGCAAGAATCTGAAAGTGGTCATGCTATTTATGCAATAATGATGCATATAAAATTGTTGGAATTGGTGATATCACGTTAAAATTTGACACTGGTTATGTGCTTAAATTATATGGAGTCAGATATATTCCTGAAATGACTAGGAATCTTATTTCGGTAGGAGCATTAGAAATCGATGATTTTACTGGTAAAATTGGAAACAACATGTTAAAAATGATTAAAAGTTCGCTTGTCACATGTAAAGGTATTAAAAGAAACAGTATTTATGTGACTAATGCTGAAATTGTTAAAAATTCTATTTTCTCTATAAATTTGACCAACACGGATGACACACACAAGTGACACAATAGATTAGCTCACATAAGTATTAAAGGACTTAAACTGCTAAATGATAAAAGGTGTATTTGGAAAAGATTGTGTGTCTAATATGCCTTTCTGTGATCACTGTGTACTTGGCAAATATCATAAGTTATCTTTCTCATCTGGCATGCATAGAAATACTAAATTTTTGGAATATATTCATACAGATTTATGGGGGCCTGCTACTAACCCTTCAATGAGTGGTAATAGATATTTTTTGTCCATAATTGATGATTGCTCTCGTAAAGTATGAGTTTATCTGTTAAATGATAAAACTGAAACCTTTAAGATTTTCAAAATATGGAAATTACAAGTTGAAACTCAAATAGGCAAAAAAGATAAAATATCTAAGAACTAATAATGGCCCAAAATTCTGTAATAAAGATTTTGATGATATGTATGAAAAAGGTGGAATTACTAGACATAGAACTGTTCCTTACACATCTCAACAGAACGGGGTGGCTGAACGTATGACTCGTTCTTTACTTGACAAAGTTAGATGTACGATGTTGAGTTCTGGTATTCCTAAATCTTTTTGGGGTGAAACTGTTATAACTGCATGTTATCTGATTAATATGATACATTCTATTGTATTAAATGGTGATACTCCATATGAAAAATGGTAGGGTAAATGTGCTGACTATACTATGTTGAAAACTTTTGGCTGTGCTGCTTTCTCTCATCAAAATGAGGGAAAACTAGAACCTAGAGCTAGAAAATGTGTTTTCTTAAGATACCCCGAAGGAGTTAAAAGGTATAGGCTTTGGGATAAAAGTAAATATGGAGTTAAGATCATCATAAGTCATGATATTACATTTAATGAGTCTGACATGCCATGTCTAAAATCAGAGAATGACACTTTGAGAGAAAAAAAAACAAGAAAACACTAGTGACGAATCCCGAGAGGATTTAAGACCTTAAAGTGTTCAAACTCCCACCACCTCAATTGAGGTGGAGTATCCAAATCCTGAATTAGAAGATAGTCAGAATGAAAATATTGAGAGAGATGACGTCGTAGAGGAATATCAAGGAGAGCAAAATCCTTTATCTGATTACCAGTTAGCTAGAGACAGAGTTAGGAGAACACATCGGGTGCCTCAAAGGTTAGAATCTGATTTTGAACTTACTTATGCTAGTTATGAAGAACTAGTTAATAGGGAACCAAACACGTTTGAAGAAGCCTTGAGGAGTGAACAATATGAGAATTGGGTGAAAGTGATGAAAGAAAAGATAAATTCTCTCGATAAAAATCAAATATGAGAGTTAGTCCTAAGACCTAAAGACAAGTCTATTGTTGGGTGTAAATGGGTTTTTAGAATTAATGAGGAAATCACCAAATGAGAGGATTTAAGGTTTAAAGTTAGACTTGTGGCCAAAGGTTACACACAAAAGGAAGAGATATATTATAATGAAATCTTTTCTCCAGTTGTTAAGTATACCACAATTAGGACTATTCTTGCATTAGTTGCACACTTTAATTGGGAACTTGAACAATTTAATGTTAAAACTACTTTTCTGCATGGTGAACTTGATAAAAAGATTTTTATGGATCAACCTAGAAGTTTTGAAAATAAACAAAAAGCTAATCATGTGTGTTTTCTTAAACGCTCTCTGTATGGTCTAAAACAATCTCCTAGACAATGGTACAAACGTTTTGATTCGTTTGTTCAAACAATTGATTTTAAAAGGAGTGAATTTGATTATTGCTTATACTATCAAGGTAGTGCTAATAATAAATATGTGTTTTTATTACTATACGTGGATGATATACTTTTGATTGGTCCCAACTTGAAACTGTTAAATGATATAAAAACTACTTTGAGTAATGAATTTGATATGAAAGACCTAGGTAATGCTAAAAGGATCTTAGGTATGAAAATTAAAAGAGATAGGTCAAATTCATTGTTGTTTTTGCATCAGGCTCCATACATTATGAAAATTCTGAAAAAGTTTGGCATGAATGAATGCAAACCTGTTATATTGCCTTTGGACAATCAATTTGTATTATCTAAAGAACAATCACCTGCTAATGAAGAGGAAAATGAATATATGAAAAATATTCCATATTCGAATGTCATTGGTTCTGTGATGTATTTAATGATGTGTACTAGACCTGATTTAGCCTTTACTGTTAGTACACTTAGCAAATATATGTCGAACCCTGGTCCCACACATTGTGAAGCTTTAAAATGACTGTTTAAATATTTGAAATGAACATGCAATGTTAGCTTAATATATAAGTTTAGTACTGAATGAGTAAAATTGAAAGGCTTTACTCGTGCTAATTATGCTGATGATAGAGATAACAGAAAATCTACATCTTCCTATATATTTACTTTGTGTAATTCATGCGTTAGCTGAAAATCACAACTTCAACATGTTGTTGCATTGTTCACTACAGAATCTGAATATATTGCTGCTACTGAAGCCTTTAAAGAATCTATGTGGTTTAAAAGTGTGTTAAATGAACTTGGTGGTCTTGATGATAATGTGACAATATATTATGATAGTCAATCTACTATTCACTTATATAAAAATCCTGTATTTCTTGAACGTACCAAACATATAGATGTTAGATTGTATTTCATTAGAGATATGATTTCTCAAGAACTGGTAAAACTTGAGAAAATCTTTTCAGAGTATAATCCTGTAGACATGAGAGCTAAAGTCCTCCCAATGGTAAAGTTTAGAAATTGCCTTGATCTTCTAAACATCATTACAAACTTGTAAGTCTCTTTCCTTAAGCTGTTTGTTATTTTATCTGACTTGCAGGTTGATTTGGCATCAAGGTGAAGGTTGTTGGGTATTTTAGTGATGGTCAAATAACCCCTAGGCGATGATAAAAAATCGTGGCCCATTTATTACATAGGCTTTAAGCCCAAGATTGAAAAGTATACTCTTTCCGCACCACAATTGTAGTAACCCAATTGTATTAGGTATTTAGAGGAAATCAGCCCATTAAGGCTAGGTGCTCAATACCTAATTTGGAGATAGACTTGGTAGTTAGAGATATACACTATCCCTATCATTTATCTCTATATTTGGAAACCTACTCCTGTTGAACTCTATCTCGTAGAGATTTTCTTGGAAAATCTTTGAAATTCGTTTTCCCTATTTGACATACAAATTAAAGTCCTAAAAATCTATCAAACACACCAACAAAAGTGAGAAAACCGTCCCTGTGCTTTGTGCTTTGAAGCTATTCTCTTTGCCTTTGTGTGCTCTATACCTTATTGTGTATCTTGGACTCCAAAAATCTCTAGTTGGTGTTACCTTTGTGGTGGTTGATTGAGTTTTCCGAGCTTAATCAAAAGGGGATGTATTATTTCTTGTTCTTGCTTCCATTTTCATTCACTGTTATTTGTTTCTTTTTATTTGATTCCTTTGATAATTGTTTAATTCCATCACTTACATTGGTGATTTGTTTGTTTGTAGGTAAGAATTAAACTCACAGTAAGTTTTGGGAGTTAAGAAAATGATGAGGTTGGAGGTTTGGAAAATAAAAAGTGAAAGGGTTCTAGTGTTTATGATACCTCTTTATTTTGGGTGTTCTATTTTTACCTATAAATAGGATCATTCCTTGGTCATTCATCACCACAACAACAATCACGATTCTTTTAGCTTTTCTCCTCACCTTATTGCTCATTTTCCTTGAGAGAGTATTGAGCAAAGAAATATGTTTCTTTTAGTGGAGTTTTGAGATCAACTACTTGTGTAAAATTTGTTTGAGTCAAACGACAAATAGTCGGGCTATTGTATCCTGGAGAGGACAAGTCAAAGATAAGTTATGATGCACCGTGTTTTAGGCTTTGCCAACCGTAGAGGGTTTGAATCTTATTAAAGATAGCGAGATATCAAAGCCTCGCTTTGTCCGATTTCGTTATGTTCCTATTCATTTCGTAACTCTATTTTTTATTATTGAAATTTCACCAAAATTTTTAAGGAGATTCAAACAAATGGAGTTAGCACCTGCCTATTGACAACGTCGAAGATCTCAACAAGCCCTTTCATTTTAAGGGAGCTCATTTTAAGCGGTGGAAGAGCGGAATCTTATTTTGCTTCAGTCTTCTCAAAGTCTCCTACATCCTCACTTAGGAGAATCCAAACAAGGGCTCTACCGATAATATGAACGAAAAGGAACTTCAAGATCACCACGAGAACGTAGAAAAATATAATAAAGATAAGTATAATTGTCGGTGGTATATCTTGAATTGTCTATCATTTTTATGATTATTATAATACTACTTACTCTGCAACGAAAATGTGGAAGCTGGTGCAAAGAAATAATGAAAATGGAGGCTAATATTGTTTGAAATATTTACAAGGAGATCAACCATGCTGAAGCAAGAGGTTTGTGGGTTGAGCTTGTCAGCAATAAAGGACAAGCAATTGGTAAATAAAACTAAATATTCATTATAATTTCTTACATGGTTTTTGTTGTTAAAATTCAAAGTGTGGCAATTGCATCTTCTTTAGTTTATTTGAAAAATAATGCTCCTTATACATTCTATAGATGTCATGAAGTTTGACATTTTTTGCAATCATTTGCCAATTCAAAATGTTGTGTGACGGAAAAGTGTGTTGAATTTAAAAGCTGACCAATCATGTACCGACACGTGGTACAATGTCAAATACAATGTACAAGTAGCATAATTGTTATTTGAATATGAGGCAATAAATATTTTGCTGTCATCTTTCACTTCTTATCTCTTTTCATTCATAAATGATACAGAGATCTTTGTAGCAATATGGGGTTCTAGAATTCCTATTTAACGTACATTGGTGCGATTTTGATAATTTCTACTGCCTCCCCGTTTCTTTTACCATAATTGATTACTTAGTATCATATATTCAAATACACCAGTTGATTATGTCTAAACAACAGTTGATACAAAAGACAGGGTGAAACCAAAGAAAGTGGAAGCAACTATAAATAGAACAAGGCTTTCAAGGACAATCATGAGACAACTGTCTAGGTGACTCGATGACAAGGAAGGTCAATTTTTATAAGCGTCAATTTCTTTTACTTCTCTATAATTAATTGCAACTATTTTAATTGCATGGTATATGATTTTTTTCCCTCTTTTACTTTTATATCTCCAGGTATAAGAGAAGAGAGAAGGGGAAACTTGTTTTTGATTTTGTATTCAGGTTTTCGAGAAAACGGGATGATATTTGACGGGATTTTTTTTTTTTTTTTTTTGAAATCAATATTTGACGGGATTATAATGGCTTATTTTGAGATAATCTTGAATTTTGTTACAATTTCATTCAAATTGAATTTCGTAATGACCTTTTTTTTTTCATGATTTTGGAACTAGGTTTTGAGAAAACTAGATGTCTTTGATGAGATTATAGTGTAGATTGTTAGTGTTAATATTTATCGATATTATGATTTAGTCTTGAATGTTGTTACAATTGCGTCTCAATTTTTGTAATGATTTTTTTTAGTGATTTTGGAACCGGATTTTGAGAAAATTGGATGTTATTTGTAGGGACTATAAAGTAGATTTTTTAGTATTTGTTTTTTTTAGTATTAATGTTTATCAATATTGTGAGAAGTGCAAGGTGCGAGTGAATTTTTTTTTATTTATTTATTTTTTTTTTTACGTATTTGCTGATTTATTGTGCATGTTTTTTTTAGGATTTTTTTCCAATTATTTTCCCAGTCTCTTAGGTTATTCTATATATTAACTCTATTTGTGTTTTTTTTTTTTTTAAATAAATATAAGAAGTTCTTGAGACTTGAAGGATAGTTTACCGTCAAATATAGTTGTTCTTTTATCAATCCTTAACATTCAGCATGTTAATCTTACCTTAAAAATAATACAATCCTTGCATCATGGGTGAAAGACTAGTATTGTTTAAAAAATCAAGTTCTAAAATTTATTTTGAGGAAATAATTGGACTCAGAGAAGGGTAAATTTAGTGTTGGATTGAGTATGTTTGATTCTCATTTTTTTCAAAATACATTTTCTCTCTTATTTATAACCACACATTTTTAATAAAATAAATTTATATATACAAATTCAAATTTTTTTTTTATTTTTTAACCACGTATTATTCATCAATATATTGTTTTTAAATGTATTTTTCTACTGAGTTTTGCTACTTGTACCGTTAGTTTGACACTTTGGTTTACTCGGTCCCACCCATCCTTTCATATGAGAATCGGGTCCCACACATTTATCAACCATGATATGTGTACCCTTTCTTTTACCATCTTTTTTATCCGATCTCACTCGCTCTTCTCACATTGGGGGCTAGTGGGATACATTAGTTGGAAGTGGATCTCGACCCTATGTGAGAGCATCAGTGGGGGTCGGGTAACCCAATGAGTAAGTCAAAAGATACAAATGACTTAATCTCACATTTATTGGACATAGAACCCGACCTTCATGTGAGAGAACGGATGTAACCGAATAAATTAAAGTGTCAAGCTAAAAGCAACAGTAGCTAATTTAATGGGAAGAAACTATAGGAAATGACCTAAATTTGAAACCATAATTCCAAAATGACCTTTGACTTTTCAAAATAAAAGAAACTTCCTAAAATACCCTCAAATATTAAATTACAACCTAGTCCCTATAATACAAAAAGAATATAAAACAAATTATTAAATGAGAAGACCAATAAAAAATAGATTACCATTAAAATATAAAAAATTAAAATTTAGATTAACACTAAAATTTTATATATCCTTAATAAATAATAGATTAACCAAAAGAAAGATAAAAGAATTTTTAAAATATTAAAATATTTTGTAGATTTTGTAGACGGTTTTAGTATCCCCCACTATATTTTGGTATCAGAGCCATAGATCATAATATGATAATAAAAGATTTAGGAAATAGATATATAATTAAAAAAGATAATTTTGGTATAATAATGGAAAAACCTATAATAAAGAAAGAAGCCTTAAAAATTATACTTATGAAATTAAAAGATATACCTTTAGATATTAGAAAGAAAATAATAGAAAAAACAGAAATTAGTATAATAAAAGATCTTATGATATAGGAAACTATTCTATAAACTATAGATCGAGAAGAAATAGCTGCTATAATAGAAAATAATATAAGTAATTATGAGAATTAAAATTAAGAAGATAGATAACTATTATAAATTAGAGGAAGAAAAATGATATAAAATATTTTATGAACCTAATCCTAATAAATCAAAAATATTAACATTTAACATAATTAAAAAATTACCTAAAAAAATAAAAGAAAAAATACTACATAAATTAATTATAGGATCTATAAAAGATAGATACGTATATAAAAATTGGGATGGAGACATTAGCTGAGCTCTTAAGTCATAATATTAAATTATTATTTGAGATCAGTGAATCCCATACCAAGGTTACAAATGAAATGAAAGACAAAATTGATGCTCTTGAAACACAATTAATGTCTAATGATACAAATACAAGGGTTGATGTCTTGGTTCAATCCTATAATACCAAATATGGATACCAACAGGTACCAAGGAGTGATCCACAATACGGAAGCAGTAGTGGACCCAGCACTATCAAAAGAGATACACAAAGTCATAAAAAGTTGACCATAAAATCCAATGATGAACATACAATGGTTATTAGAATCAGAACTGATAAAGATGATGATAACCCTTTATCAGTAAAAGAAGAAGAATATAGATCTTTTGCCAAAATTGTTTATGAATTACAAGAAAATGACTCTTATTTCATATCTTCAGGAGATCATGTTTATCCAAGGTTACTAATTACTAATAATGCAGACCCTTTCATGGTCAAGATGGCAGCAGACTATGAATTTTTAGATCTTATCTACCCCGAAAAAGATCTAAAAGAAATTGAAAGATTTGATGAAATTTTTAAATCTGAAGTATCGAAGTTTGCCAAAGGAAGGTCCATATACATAAAATTTTATTCTATCAGTCCTGAAATTGATGGAATAATATTTTATCCTACTGAACATATTATAACAATCGGATATGTTAGTAGAGACTTTCAGATTGAGGTCGGTCATAATAAAAAGTTATTACCAAAAATCACCAGATCATGGATAAAATTTCGAAGAGTTTTAAGGATGAAAGTCTTATATAATATGGCAAAAAGCTTGTATAACAAAAAATTCAAATGTCTGTGTCAATATGAAGGATGAACTCTTCTCACCAATAATGGAGGAGATAAATCAACAATTTTGAAAGAATATATTGAAAAATTTGACACTCGTCGAATCAATGGACCTATCACAACCATACAAGAGGCATGCAGAGCAAGAGAATGCCCCACTTGCCGACAGAATTAAAGATAAAAAAGATGAAAATGATAAGCACATGGAGGAAAGGTGTCCGAACTGCTACAGGAGAACCTTACCAGCTGTATGTAAGGACAAGACTTGAAGGACAATTATAGAAGGACTGTGTCCCTTATCAAAGAAGATGTAACAAGACAACAAATGATGGAGGGGTCATGAGACTCTTGATGAAAAGCACGAGGCAATAAAATATTGATAGTATGATGTAAGCAATGATGTAATTTATCTTCAGATTTGTGTATTAATAGAGGCCTTTGGGCTAATGAAAAATACAGAGTTGGTTGAGCGCTTAAGCTGTGGTTAGCCAAACAATTTCCCGTCTTCCATTGTAATCATATTTCAGTTTTCAGATATCAATAAAATTCCAAATTATTCCATATTTCCATCGTTTCAGAGATAACATGCGTTTCTAAACACTTCATCCCATAAATTATTGAAAGATTAAAGAAGAAATTCTTTCTTACTTTAACAAAAAGAGAGTTTTCTCCAGTTAAGATTCATAATCTGAATTCAAAGAATTGACACAGTGAAGACAAGAAGCTGGAATGACAATTATCCCATGAATGCAAGATGCTATTGGAGGGAGCTGTTTGTATATCCAGAGCCTGAAGGTTACTCGATTCTAAGAATAAAGACCAGAAATCAAAACTAAGGTAAAACTATTATTTTTTGTTAAAATCAGAAAGATACTTTCTAAAATCTTAAAGAATCGTCGGGATTACTCATATGAATATTTGCATGTTTAAATTATCTAAATGTTTGTATTTAATATTTATTTTATTAGCAGTGTTTTAAGATTTATATAACATGCCAGGATATACAATTGAAGAATTAGATAACTTATTAGAAAAATTATTAGAAAAAATAAATAATATTATCTATCAAATGGAAAGAATAGATCAATCATCATCTGAGGAATATTATATACTTGGGGAAAATTTTGATAGATATATGGAAGATTATGTCAATCTATTAGATCAAAGGATGAATTTATATGCTAGAATTCGAGATAGGAGTAATACAAGACAAAATTGAAAAACTATTCTAAGATAGGGATATATCCTGCAATATACAAAAATTCATTTCATTAAGGGTAATATAGACATTTGACTATTTTTACAAAAAAGAGGTCCTTAGGAAACTATAGGAAATGACCTAAATTTGAAACCATAATTCCAAAATGACCTTTGACTTTTCAAAATAAAAAAAATTCCTAAAATACCCCCAAATATTAAATTACAACATAGTCCCTATAATATAAAAAGAATATAACACAAGTTATTAAATGAGAAGACCAATAAAAAATAGGTTGCCCCTAAAATATAAAAAATTAAAATTTAGATTAGCACTAAGATTTTATATATCCTTAATAAATAATATGTTAACCAAAAGAAAGATAAAAGAATTTTTAAAATATTAAAATATTTTGTAAATTTTGAAGATTTTGTAGACGGTCTTAGTACCCCCTCCCCCCCCCCCACTATATTTTGGTATCAGAGTCATAGATCATAACATGATAATAAAATATTTAGGAAATAGATATATAATTAAAAAAGATAATTTTGGTATTATAATGGAAAAACCTATAATAAAGAAAGAAATCTTAAAAATTATACTTATAAAATTAAAAGATATACCTTTAGATATTAGAAAAAAGATAATAGAAAAAAACAAAAACTAGTATAATAAGAGATCTTATGATATGAAAAATTATTCTGGAAGCTATCGATCGAGAAGAAATAATTGCTATAATAGAAAATAATATAAGTAATTGTGGGAATTAAAATTAAGAAGATAGATAACTATTATAAATTAGAGGAAGAAAAAGGATATAAAATATTTTATGAATCTATTCCTAATAAATCAAAAATATTAACATTAAACATAATTAAAAAATTACCTATTGAAATAAAAGAACAAATATTACATAAATTAATTATAGGATCTATAAAAGATAGATACGTATATGAAATAATTAATAAAGAATTTGAAAATATTTTATATTATAGAAAAATATATGAATCATCATAAGCTATAAATGAGTAACGATAAAGTAGCTAGAAACCTTAATAATATTGTTAAAAATCTAAACAAAATACAAGAAAAAACCTCAAATATATTAGGAACACCAGATGATATAAAGAAACCACAAGAAAAAATGTTAGGGAAACTAAAAATAAAAAAATTAGAATTAAAAGTAAAATATTTTGAAACTGTAAGAGATGAATTACCTAATAATGAAATAGCAATAGAAAATTTTAATAAAATTATCAATGAAAATAAAGATAAAAAGTGTAGATTATCATATTTATTAGAAGTAAAAAGTAGAAAAATATAATGACTTTTTCAGAATCATTTGATGAACTAAAGAAAATAATAAATGAAACAAAATATGAAATCAACAGATAAAAAAGTAGACAAAGATAGAATAAAATGAGAAATGACAAGAATATGAAAGAAACATGTAGAAAGAGAAGGATATTATGAACCTGAAAATATGGATGATAGATTTAAGAAAGAAATATTACCAATAATCTTAGAACAAGAAAAAAATTTGAAAAATATGAAGAAGAAAGAGAAAAAAAATAGATGATGAATGAAAAAAATAGATAATCTAATAGAAAACTTTGACCAATTAAGTATAGAAGAAATAGAAAGTTATGAAATATTAATGAATACTGGTGGAGGACCAACACCAACACCAACACCAGGAAGTACAAGCAACAATCCAAAATTAGAATTTCTTGAATTAGAAGGAGGATATGCACCAATGTCACATAGACCTTATAGGCAGTACTATGATAGAATTATACCACAACATAAAATATAAAAATATAAAAATCAATTTACTCCAAACTTAGACTACAATAAATCAATAAATTATGGAGGAGCAAAACTAGATTTAGATTGTAAAATAGATATTAAGAAAGCCTTGTTACAATGGGCAGATGTAATGATATTATTCTTTTTATATAACTAAGATGATACATGGGAATCTACGGATAGAAGAATTGACTATTTAATAGCATCATTTGAAGGAGATGTAAGAAATTAGTGGGAATGAGTAACTGAAGATACTAAATTATTAATGAGAAAAAATATACAAATAGAAATGCAAAAAATCTCACAAGAGGGGATAAAAAAGTTAGTAGAATATATATCAAATGAATTCCTAGGAGAAAATTGGATAAAAAATCCAGAAGAAGAAATTAGAAGAGAAAAATTAAAAGCAGGATTAGGATTAATAAACATTATGATATGTGTAAAATAAAAGAATATACATGTCAATTTAGAAATTTCTATTCTACCCAATTTTATAGTAACGAAAATCAAGGACCATACTTAGAAATGTATTTTACTAAATTACCAGGAACATGGAATATATATTTTAAGATATAATATGAAAGATATATAAAAGATAATCTTGTACCGGATACATTAGGAAGTAGAATAAAATTCCTATTTGAAAGATTAACAGAAATATGTAAAAATAGACAACTAATGAAAAAGTCTGAAAAATTAACAAGAATCTGTTGTGAAGAAATAGATAGACCTATTAATTGGGGATGTGCACTAGAAAGAAAATATAAAAGAAAGTTCAAACCAAAAAAGTATAAAAAACATAGACAATTCAAAAAGAAATATCAAAAACCAAATAGGAGATATTATAAAAGAAAATATCAACCAAAGAAAAAAGAGTTTAAAAAGGATAAAAAAAAAACAATGTAAATGCTGGAATTGTGGATAAATAAGACATATAAGCCCTTATTGTACTAAAAAGAAAGTTAGAATTTTACAACAAGAATATGAAAAAATAGAAAGTGATTTAGAAGAGATAACAGATATTAATAAATATGAAGGAGAAGAAGTTTACAAATCAGAATCAGAATGAATCACGAAATAGAAGAAGCTGAAACTACAGAAGAAAAATAAGAAATAGAAAATTCTGAAGGATATGGATTAAAAGTAACATTCGATAATACATTTAGAAAAATAGAAAAATTATCATTAGATTTAAAATTAGGATAATGAAAAATATTCGATAAAATATTTAGAAGGGAAAAAATATCTATAAGTGAATATCATAAGATAGAAAAATCAATAGATATAAGAACAGTTTCATGAAGTCATAAATTAGCATTACTAACATAATCCACAGTTGATCAATTAATTGCAAAAATAAAAGGAAAACAAAAAGAAAAGATACAATATGTTTATCTAGCAGGAATACAATTAATGTTCAAATCTATATTTAGAGAATGAATAGATTCACCAATAACAGTAAGCTTATATGATGGAAGAATACTAAATACTAATAATAGTCATTTAGGAACTATAGAAGGAAATTTAGAATACAAAAAACTAATATTTACATGTTATCCAAAATATTGTGTATCAATAAAAGATAAAGATTTTAATGAAGTATTAGGATTACATTTTAAAATACATAGAAATGATATTATGGAAGAAGGAAATCATATTATAACTATAGAATACAGAGCATTATATACATTTACTAATTCAAACTATGGAAACATTTACTCTAAAAAAATCCTATATAGAAATTCACAAAGAATGTAAAGACATATTAAATATTGTAGAACCAAACAAACAACTAAACCAACTACTAGAAATATATGAATTAGAAATATCTAAAACAAAACTAGATGTAACAGAAAAAATAGAAAATAATTTTTAAATAAAATTTAAAGATGAAAAATTAAGAAGAAATAATAGTACATCTATAATACCAAGAAAATCAAGTATAAGTCGAGAAATAATGGTAAAAATAAATATAGGAAGTATGCAAATATATGGAGAATATTTTAATGGAATAGAATATATAAAAGGAAAGAATAATATAATTGATATATGAGCAGCAAACTGTCATATATCAAGAAATAGAGATAGAAGATTAACAAAAAGAAGGGTATAACCTTATAAATATATCAATTTTGATGGAAAAACACATACTAGTGAATTAGAAGTAAAGATACCAATAGTTTTAGATGAGAAAAAAATGATAATACCATGTTATGTAGATAATAGTATGGGAGATCATTACCATATATTATTAGAAATGAGTTTTTTACAAACTTTAAATCATTATAATATTAATAAAGAATGAATCTATATAACACATAATAATAAGACATTATTTTGTCCAAAAGAATGAATAATGTAATAACATTTTCATTAGGAGTAGATGTACAAATTACTATTGTAGAAACTAATGTAACAACATGTGCCTTAATAGATACAGGAAGTGATATAACTATTATTAAGACATTTTTGTTAAAAAATTGAAATAATGATAATACTATAAAAATAACAGGTGTCACAGGAATATCGACACCTATTACTAAAAATAAAGAAAAAATAGAAATTTTACTAAGAAGTAAACAAATAACTATAAACAAGGTATATGTATATGATGTATTAAAATGTGATATATTATTAGGAAATAACTTTGTTAAACAATTCCAATATTATCAACAAAATAACTATATGATTATGTTAAAAATATCATGTGGACATTTACTAAAAATTTCAAGAGAATTTAAATCATACAGATTCAGTCAGCCCAGCGTGGTGAAAAGACAATAAAAATACCAATAAAAACAACTGTTAAAATACAAATAACAGAAAAATCAGAATTAATAGAAGAGCAAAAATAGAATTAACTGAAAATGTAATAATAAGAGTAAAACCAATGATATACACTATACAAGATACTTAATAATTTAGAAAACAAATGGAAGAATTAAAAAACATGAAATTAATTAGAGCTAGCAATGGACCACATAGTAGTAGCATTTATGTTAATGAAACACTCTGAACAGGTACGAGAAAAATCAAGAATGGTAATAAATTATAAAGAATTAAATAAATACACAAAATTTGATGAATATTTTCTACCAAATAAATATGTTTTAATAAACATTGCAAAAGGAAAAGAATATTATTCAAAATTTGATTGTAAGTCAAGATTTTGACAAATAAAGATGGAAGAAGAATCAATACCATATACGACATTTAACACGCCCCAAGGTAAATATGAATGGATAGTTATGCCATTTGGATTAAAAAATGCACTTCAAATATTTCAAAAAAGAATGGATGATATTTTTAGAAAATATAATGATTTCTTAATAGTATATGTTGATGATATACTAATATGTTCAAAAAATAAAAATGATCATAAAAATTATATTATAAAATTCTTAAAATAATGTCAAAAAGAAGGAATAGTTTTATTTGAAAAGAAAGCTATTATAGAAAAATCTAAGATAGAATTTCTTAGATTAATTATAGATAAAAATGGAATAAAATTACAATCTCATATATCTAAAAAGATAGAAAATTTTCCTGATAAATTAGAATCCAAAGAACAAATATAAAATTTTTTAGGATGTTTAAATTATGTAGAAGGATTTATTGAAATTTTTTCAAAAAAGTGACATAAAATACAAATTTTACTTAGAAAAATTAATATTAAAGGATGGAATGAAGAACATATAGAAATTGTTAGATTACTTAAAGAAGAATGTAAAAATTTACCAAAATTAAGATTACCAAATGAGAAAAAAAATTTAATAGTCAATACTGATGCCTCAGATAAATATTGGGCAACAATATTAAAAACAGATTTAAATGAAATATGTCGATATTCAAGTGGAACTTTTAATCAAGCAGAAATAAAATATACTACTCATGAAAAAGAATTATAAGCAATTATTAGAGGAATAAAAAAGTTTTCATTATTTTTATTATCTAAAAAAATTATTGTTGAAACTGACAATTTTCAAGTTGCAGGACTTGTTAAGAATAAATTACCAATGGAAACCCAGTATAGAAGGTTACATAGATGACAATCATATTTGTCATTCTATAATTTTGATATCATTCATATTAAAGGTACAAATAATTATCTTGCTATTTTTTAAGCATGAATATTGAATTTGGAGATGGATAATATTAGAGATGAAATCTGCGGCAGCCATACCAAAGAAGAAGCAGACGATATAAAAATTGGGATGTAGACATTAGCTGAGCTCTTAAGTCATAATATTAAATTATTACTTGAGATTCAGTGAATCCCATACCAAGGTTACAAACGAAATGAAAGATAAAATTGATGTTCTTAAAGCACAATTAATGTCTACTGATACAAATACAAGGGTTGATGTCTTGGCACAATCCTATGATACCAAACATGGATACTAACAGGTACCAAGGAGTGATCCACAATACGGAAGCAGTAGTGGACCCAGCACTATCAAAAGAGATACACAAAGTCCTAAAAAGTTGACCATAAAATCCAATGATGAACATACAATGGTTATTAGAATCAGAACTGATAAAGATGATGATACCCCTTTATCAGTAAAAGAAGAAGAATATAGATCTTTTGTCAAAATTGTTTATGAATTACAAGAAAATGACTCTTATTTCATATCTTCAGGAGATCATGTTTATCCAAGGTTACTAATTACCAATAATGCAGACCCTTTCATGGTCAAGATGGCAGCAGACTATGAATTTTTAGATCTTATCTACCCCAAAAAAGATCTAAAAGAAATTGAAAGATTTGATGAAATTTTTAAATCTGAAGTATCGAAGTTTGCCAAAGGAAGGTCCATATACATAAAATTTTATTCTATCAGTCCTGAAATTGATGGAATAATATTTTATCCTACTGAACATATTATAACAATCGGATATGTTAGTAGAGACTTTCAGATTGAGGTCGGTCATAATAAAAAGTCATTACCAAAAATCACCAGATCATGGATAAAATTCCGAAGAGTTTTAGGGATGAAAGTCTTATATAATATGGCAAAAAGCTTGTATAACAAAAAATTCAAATGTTTGTGTCAATATGAAGGATGAATTCTTCTCACCAATAATGGAGGAGAGAAATCAACAATTTTGAAAGAATATATTGAAAAATTTGACACTCGTTGAATCAATGGACCTATCACAACCATACAAGAGGCATGCAGAGCAAGAGAATGCCCCACTTGCCGACAGAATTAAAGATAAAAAAGATGAAAATGATAAGCACATGGAGGAAAGGTGTCCAAACTGCTACAGGAGAACCTTACCAGCTGTATGTAAGGACAAGACTTGAAGGACAATTATAGAAGAACTGTGTCCCTTATCAAAGACAATGTAACAAGACAACAAAGGATGGAGGGGCCATGAGGCTCTTGATGAAAAACACGAGGCAATAAAATATTGATAGCATGATGTAAGCAATAATATAATTTATCTTCAGATTTGTGTATAAATAGAGGTCTTTGGGCTAATGAAAAATGCAGAGTTGGTTGAGCACTCAAGCTGTGGTTAGCCAAACAATTTCCTGTCTTCCATTGTAATCATATTTCAGTTTTCAGATATCAATAAAATTCCAAATTATTCCATATTTCCATCGTTTCTGAGATAACATGAGTTTCTAAATACTTCATCTCATAGAATCTTGAAAGATTAAAGAAAAAATTCTTTCTTACTTTAATAAAAAGAGAGTTTTCTCTAATTAAGATTCATAATCTGAATTCAAAGAATTGACACAGTGAAGGCAAGAAGCTGGAATGACAATTATCCCATGAAGGCAAGAGGCCATTGGAGGGAGCTGTTTGTAGATCCAGAGCCTGAAGATTACTCGATTCTAAGAATAAAGATCAGAAATCAAAATTAAGGTAAAACTATTATTTTTTGTTAAATTCAGAAAGATACCTTCTAAAATCTTAAAGAATCGTCGGGATTACTCATATGAATATTTGCATGTTTAAATGATCTAAATGTTTGTATTTAATATTTATTTTATTAGCAGTGTTTTAAGATTTATATAACATGCCAGGATATACAATTGAAGAATTAGATAATTTATTAAAAAAAATTATTAGAAAAAATAAATAATATTATCTATCAAATGGAAAGAATAGATCAATCATCATCTGAGGAATATTATATACTTGAGGAAAATTTTGATAGATATATGGAAGATTATGTCAATTTATTAGATCAAATGATGAATTTATATGTTAGAATTCGAGATAGGAGACAGGACAAAATTGAAAAATTATTCTAAGATAAAAATATATCCTGTAATATACAAAAATTCATTTCATTAAAATTAATATAGACATTTGATTATTTTTACAAAAAAGATGTCATTCCTAAAAGAACCCCATTTAATGGGGGCTCAAACAAGCCGTGAATTAGTTTTTGGGTGAAGTTTCCTAGACATTGGTGATCTCTGATTTTCTATTCCCATTTCCCACGTTGTACCGCGTAATGCAGTGTCGTGTCAAAGTCATCAACGCTCCGTGATTCTAGTTTCCGGATTCATAAACAAAGAAAAGCAATAGACTTATCCATCCAAGAAATAGGGAAAAAAGGGCGAACAAATTGAACAATAATCTCCGAGTCCTCCTTTCTCCTCCTCTCAGTTTGAACATTGAAGGAGAGAAACAGGTTCTGGGCCATCTTGGATACCCGCTACTTATATTTTTCATCAGATTTAGATTCCAGATATTGAATTTGATATTCTTGATTTGGCTGTTTTGTGTAGCTGGGTTCATTCATTTTGCAAGATCTAATTCTGGGTTCCTGTTGTCATATCTTGAGGAAAAAAATTGGGTTGAAGAATTTTCTTTGTAGATCCATGGAATTAGGGTTTGAAAATTGAAAGTGTTTTGATTGGTGCGTTTTTTGGTTCAGACAATTGATGTATCTTTTTTTTACTGAAGAAGAGGATTGGCTTGTGAACATAGGGTTTGTTCTCAGGCCATTGGTTTTGCCTATTGAGCAGAGAGTTTTTTCATTTTGCATTCCAAGAGATAGATGGGATGAGGAGTTTTATCAATTACAGGGGGGATAATTAGTTTACCTGGAAAAAAAATAGAAGTTATTTTCTTAATTAATTAAGTTGATTGGATAATTTGAGGATTTCCGATATGGGTTCTTCGCAAGAATCTGCTTTTACGGCAAATGTGAGAGATTTTGCTGATAAATCATCTGCCTGTCAAGAGGATAAGTATATGGATAGTGTGCCTGTTTATGTGAAAGAGTTGATTGCAGGAGGCACAGCTGGTGCATTCGCTAAAACTGCAGTTGCGCCTTTGGAACGGATTAAAATCCTTTTGCAGGTGAATTTTTTCCCCCTACCTTTGAAGATTTTTGTTCATTTTTTGGTGTTGATTGATACAGACTGATTGAAATAATTTGTTCAAGATATTGAGTTATTATTTGTTTAACTAATTGTAATTTAAACAATTATAATGTATTTGGTGTGGATTTTTAAATTGCACTTGATATGTTAAGCAAGAGAATCTCGTTCATTATATTGCACAGTCTCATCCAAATGCAAACATGCCCTTAGTGTATGCAATGTATTCACTTGGATGTTAAGGTTAACTTGTATGTGCAGATAATAATCTAAAAATAATTAATTCTTCAGATGGACTTTGGACACCGATGAGTTGTAATGATGCATAGAAAACAGAGGTTTTGTTTGTTTGTTACTTAATTTTAATGGCGATTACAGCAAAATATTTTTGGATTTGAATTCGCCGGCTTCTTCCTTTGCACATTAGGAGTCAGTTTGGTACACATTATCATTTTTCACTCTTATTTTTCTACTCATTTTCAACCACACATTCTTCAATAAAATAATATTTTCAATCACGTCAGTAACTTTTCTTTCATTTTCAACCACATATTCACCATCCATCACATCAACAAAATACATTTTTTCCTCTAAAATGCACATCAAAAGGTTTAAATTTACTCTTTGTTGTAGTTGATTCTCAGCTTCATATTCAGGTTTCAGTGTCTAAGATGTAATCTCTCTACATGGTCCCATAGCCTTGTACTGCCAAAGCTGAATCAAATGTTCAATATTTTCTTGGCTTTATGAAGTATATTTATGTATCTAATTTTTAAGAATGGAGCCGTAATTGTAATATTCTATACCCGTATTGGTATATTTATTAATTTATCGAGCCTCTTTCGTTGACTTTCGCTGTCATGCATAAGACTTGTTCTTGAAGTTGTTCTGTTTAGGCATTCATAGTATTTTTTCTCTCTTTCTTTTTCTAGACAAGAACCGAAGGTTTTCGTTCCCTTGGAATTTATCCATCTCTAAAGAAGCTACTGAAGCATGATGGTGTTTCAGGATTTTATAAGTAAGTTAACAAGTCAAGCGTTTTCTATTCTTGTTTATTAGATGTTTATGATTATTTATTTAAATTATTCTTTACAATGTTTTCAGAGGAAATGGAGCTAGTGTCCTTCGAATTGTTCCATATGCAGCACTTCATTTTATGACTTATGAACAATATCGGTCTTGGATTTTGAATAACTACTCAACCTTAGGAACTGGACCTGTTGTAGATCTTTTGGCTGGTTCGGCAGCTGGAGGAACTGCTGTTTTATGTACTTATCCGTTAGATTTGGCTCGTACTAAACTTGCTTACCAGGTACTTATTCTCTGCATCATTTGACTTTCTCATTGACAAGGCGAGAAGCATTACTAATTCATTTAAGTAGATACATATTTTCATTAAAATATTCTTTTGCATGCTTCAAACATTTTAATGTGACTTCTGCCTCCCAGACCTTTTATCATTTCAAATAGATGTTTTGTTATAATTTAGTGCCTTCTAAATTTAGTTTTTCTTGCTTTATAGGTTACGGACACCAGAGGGAATTTGCAGAGGGGATCAAGAATCTTGCATGCTCGACCTGAATATAGTGGCATAAAAAATGTGATACAGACCGTCTACAAAGAAGGGGGAGTACGCGGTCTTTATCGGGGCATAGGTACAATGCATGCTGCGTACTATTTTTTACTTACACTGTACTCAATATTTTGCATCTAACAATTAGGTAAATGCCACGTTTATCAATTGACTGATAATTTTAAAAGAGACTTAGCCCTTGTTTGACACACATTATTTGAAAAATTAAAGAGTTTTGAATAGTATTTTTTGGAGAATGTGTGGTTAAAAAGTAAATAAACTTTATTGGTTTGTGTGTAGAATATTTTATTGTGTGAATGTGTTGTAGATAATGATACTGTAGCAAACAATTTAAAATTTTAAAGGGGGCCAAATAGGGGCTTAAATTGTTTGTCAAAATGGATTGATGGTGTCCATGGTGGTGATCTCAATATTAGCTATTATCAAAAGCTTTGTCAAAAGTGAAACTTACAAGCAACTTTTTAGTTCAAAACCTGTTAGATTAAGTTATCTTTTAATAAAAAAATTTACTAATTTAAAGTAATACTTTGCAGTTAACTAACATAAGCTAGTTATTTTCACGTTTGGTCTCTAAACAACCATTTTATCTTAGAAATTATTTATAAATAAAGTAATATATAACTTTTTCAGCTTAGTGAAACATGCTCTTGGTTGTTGTAACATTGGTTAGAAGACCATGAAGTTTGAAATTAGATCTCGCTTTACACAACCACTTGGTCCATTCGATTAAGTGTTTTTTTTTTCCTTTCAAATATGCCAGTGTTCAGAATGAGTGAAAGTCTCTTTTGCAGGTCCAACATTGATCGGTATTCTTCCCTATGCTGGCCTGAAGTTCTACATCTACGAGGAACTGAAGAGGCATGTTCCCGAAGAGCACCAAAAGTCAATTTTGATGCGTCTCTCATGTGGAGCTCTAGCTGGTTTATTTGGGCAGACTTTCACGTATCCATTAGACGTTGTTCGGAGGCAGATGCAGGTATTGCTTTACTTGCATCCGGTTTAGTAATATTTCATTTGATTTGTAAGCTGTGATTGGCATATTCTTTTTTTATAATGCCATCGTTTTGTATTAATCGCTTTTAAGTTTCATCAGGTCGAGAATTTGCAGCCTTCATTACGAGATGGAGCCCGATACAGAAGCACCTTGGAGGGGCTTATGACCATTGTCCAAAATCAAGGTTGGAGACAATTGTTTGCTGGCCTCAGCATTAATTATATCAAGGTATTATCTATGTTTACATCTCTTCCTTTCATTTATTTGTTGTTTCTATTATTAGCTTATAGAAATCTGTTTACTTTTGTTTCCAGATTGTTCCCTCAGTAGCGATTGGCTTCACCGTGTATGATATGATGAAGGCTTGGCTTCGTGTTCCTCCTCGGCAGAAATCAAAAGCAATATCTGCTGCTGCATAAAGACGTGGAGTGGAAGATATGGTGAAGATACAGAATGGGATTTCATACTTAGTTTCCCCCTGTCGTCCAATTCATAAACCAGCAATGATATTCAGAGTTTTGTGCAGTAGGCAAAGATTGGTTATGTTTGTCCTTGATATCAACAAATATATTTTAGCCTCGACTCATACTATTCGTATATTCTCGCCTATTGGAGATCAACTCACGTTTCAAAAGGCTACCTGTATTAAAATGTTCGTTATGTATCACAATTAGATAATAATAATTATCTGATTATTGGAAAAAAAAAAAAAAAATTATCTGGTTTTTGAATTTGAAACTTAATGTGTAGGGTGTAGTGTAATTTTCTCAAAATAATTTTTTTTTTTTATTTATAAAAAATGACATTTAGTTGCAAAGTTGTGTATCCACAGTTCTTAGTTCCTTCTATTAAATCTGACTGAAACCTCACACCTGAATCAAATTGAAAAAATTATAAGTTGAAAATTAAAATAAATTAAAGGTGGATGATCAATATGTAAATATCATTTACGTGACCGCAAGTAAAATTTCTCCAAGTGGATATGATGAATCGTCCCTATCTCCTTAACAAAGAAAATGATCAATTAAAACTCAAACTCAAGTGGCTGAAGTAGATGGTATATTCAATTTTTTTCCCACTTGATCTTTTAGTTTTAGAAGGCATTTGAGTATCATTCATTTTCATTTGCCACAATTTTAATATACTCTTGTAATAGAATTAAGGATATTTTGGTATGGTAGGATCGAACTAGGTCAAGAAAAAAAAACTGAAAATTCGATCAAACTCAACGTAAAAAAAGTCAAACAGGACTCGAGCATCCATCAAAAAGGACTAGAGGAGCACCAAGATTTGGTTCAATCAAGACCAACAAAAATCTGAAAATGAAGGGTCTTTTTTTAAGTGCCTTTTAATTGTTTAGTTCAAACTGATGTTTCATTAGTCCTTCCTCTAAACTTCATCGAAGGTTTCAATAGAGGCCCCGGTTTCCTTTTCCACAATGTCTTGGTTGGATTTTCTTTTCCACATTTGTCTTTTGGCACATCGTTTACCACCAAGACTTTGAATTTTCATAATTCAAAGGGACAACTTTTCTATATAGTGGTCCTAGCCATGCATTTGGTTTGTGTTAAAAGTTGCTGGTTGTATTCAATAGACACAACCTTATATCCCTATACGCCTAATCATTCTATAAATTTATCCCTCGTCCCAACTTAATATTCCTATATAGGAAGAATTCTTCGGGTCCCTTAATCGGTGCACGAGAGAGGTGTGAGGAAGAACTTGTATCGATCTTCTGTTGTAGGCCAAGATATACATCTCACATCAAAGGTGAACCACTATAATAAAACACCCTCTTTTCTTGATATTACTATTGAAAAATATATCGTAATGTGTTATGAATTTTGTTTTGCAGGATTTTGTTAATCTGGAATCAAGAACTTGAAGTTCTTGCTGGTGATAGCAAATGGGGCTTTCTCTTTCATTGCTTACATCAACGTGGAATGAGATTTTGGGCCATCTGTTTTATGATTTAACAGACAATGTAGAAACATTTATTGCCAGATCAATAAGTTTTGGAAGAAAAGATGGAGAACTAATCATGATGAAAACACTAAGCTTCAAGAGAATTGATATGGATAAACCCCCAAAATCTGATAAAGAAAGGCTAAAATCACATGTTCCTTTGAGAAAATTGGTTGTAGACAAGGAGAATGAAACCTCAGATTATTCAAAAGTTGAGAAGTTGAAGCCCGAGATTTCGTTTCCTGTTCAAGAACCCTTCGTGTTTTCTTCTCCGAGACCCGTTAATGAACTGAATTCTGCTGCTACGACGCTTCAGAAAGTTTACAAGAGTTACCGGACGAGAAGGAACCTTGCAGATTGTGCAGTTATTGTTGAAGAGCTCTGGTCTGTACCATAAGAACTTTTTAATGTTGTTACAAAGATTATCTATCCTCTATGTGAATTTCTAAATTCGTTCTATTTTGTAGGTGGAAAACCTTGGATTCTGCAGCTTTGAAACAGAGCTCGATATCGTTCTTCAACAAAGTAGAACATGAAACTGCTGCGTCCCGGTGGGCTCGTGCTAAGACAAGGGCTGCTAAGGTAAGTTGTGGACATAACTTAATGTGCAAATACCGTCATACAGAGAAATTATAGGCTCAATCTTAACCCAAGTGATGTTTGTTTTCTCATAGGTTGGCAAAGGCTTATCCAAGGATGAGAAAGCTCAGAAACTAGCTCTACAACATTGGCTTGAAGCTGTAAGCCTCAACACTTATCCATAAATTTGTTTGATACTATATTACTATGTTCATACCATTCTAACATCCAAAAAGGTTCCACTTACACATAAGACCTGTTGGGTCGGGTGGCCGGGCTAGCACCCTTTGTTGCCTGTGAACGGTGTACCCAAACCGGTTTGCTGTGCTATCCTCCACATAACCGTAACGATCATCTGACAGTTACTCGTCTTTTTCCTACAGATTGACCCTCGTCATCGCTATGGACACAACTTGCACTTCTATTACGACATATGGTCGGAGAGCAGAAGTGTCCAACCATTCTTCTATTGGTAAGATTTTTTCTTATAGAAACACCACATCCACATGACCACATGAAACTGCTTTCTATTTTTGACCTTGTGTTAACTGCCTTACATTTTACCTTGAAGGTTGGATGTTGGTGATGGTAAGGAAGTAAATCTTGAACTTTGTCCCAGAGTCAATCTGCAGCGTCAATGCATTGAATATCTTGGCCCTGTAAGCTTTATTACTTTTATCTCACTAAACTTTTCCTAAATAGTTCTGTCTTAACCATGACTATTGTGTATTTCTGTAGTTTGCTTTTTTAGTTTTTTTATTAGACTATGTGGAGTCTAATCATACTATATACGCAATTTCTATATAGTGGATAAAGTGTGTTTTTATAAATGTTGTGAAGACCGGACTGGATGGGTCAGTTTGACCCGAAAAACCAAGAATCGGGCCGATAACTGGTCTGGTGGTTGTTTTAAAAACTATAAAATACGATAAACCAGGCGGTTAAACAGGGAAACGGACAGTTTCACAGAGTCGATGCCCGGACCGGTTCAACCCTTGACCCTCTCCCATGGTCTTAAAGAATAGAGTATATATCATTGTATGAATTTATTCTAATTTCCAGTCCATTTGATTAATAATTCACATTAGTGAAGCATCTGCCTGTGTGACGATGTTCTTTTTCCAACCTTTTATCTCACAGAATGAGAGAGAAGTATATGAAGTGATTGTAGATGAAGGGAAACTAGCATACAAACAAAGTGGAATTCTCTTGAATACAGCTGAAGGCTCAAAATGGATTTTTGTCCTCAGTACAACAAGAACTCTGTATGTAGCACAGAAGAAGAAAGGTGTTTTTCAGCACTCCAGTTTTCTTTCTGGTGCAGCTACAACAGCTGCTGGTAGATTAGTTGCTCATCATGGTATTCTAGAGGTACTACTCATGGACATCTACGTAAAATTCTTAGATTATTTCATTTTGTTCATCTATATTTTGTGCGCGCTTATCGTTCTTGTTTTTTTCAGGCAATATGGCCATACAGCGGTCACTATCTTCCGACTGAGGATAATTTCAAGGAATTCATCATGTTTCTTGAGGAGAATAATGTCGATTTAACAAATGTTAAGGTATTCCACTAACCCTTCTGGCTATAGTGTGTACTGCAAATAAGAAAATAGCAAAACATATAAAAAATTTGTTGTAATTGAGGCATGTAATGTAAATATTTGATGTTTTTCCACTTTATCCACAGAGGTGTGCAATAGATGATGACAGGACTTCATTTAAGGAAGATGCTATCAAAATTGAGGAACCTCATGAAGGCAATACATCAATCAAGACAGCTAATCTAGAAGCACCCAAACTTGACTTGCCCAAGACTTTAACTTGCAAGTGGACTACTGGAGTTGGGGCCCGCATCGGATGTGTTCGGGACTACCCAATGGAGCTTCAGTCTGAGGCACTAGAAAGGGTAAATTTATCACCTACAGTAAAATCAGGCACCCCGAAGACTTGTTTGCCTGTCCCATCTCCGCGACCAAGCCCAAAGATACGAATGTCACCCCGACTTGCATATATGGGACTTCCTAGCCCAAGGGTGTCTCTCCATTCCAAGTCAAAGTTTAGCTCCTCGTCAAGTGAAGGCACACACATGCCAGTTCTCTTCCAATCAATGTCGACCAAGTCAAGTGCAAAAACACAATAAAATGACCAAGTTAAGTGTGAAAACACAGTAGAACAACGTAACAACTCATTACCACTTTTGCAATTTTTCATATAGCTACTAGGTCTACATTCTTGTTCCTTGATTTGAACACAACTTAACCATGGGGTTAAATGGCTCCTCTTTATGCAAGTTCAATTTTTTTTGCTACCATAAATCAGAAGGAATAAATGGTCAAAATATTGTTTTCAGTTCGTCCCACTTGTGTTACCTTCATTTCTTGATTTGAACACAGCTTAACCATGGTTAAATGGACCCTCTTTATGCATGTTCACATTTTTTTGCTACCATATATAAATCAGAAGGAATAAATGGTCAAAATATTGTTTCCAGTTCGTCCCACTTGTGTTACCTTCATTTTTGTTCAATAAACATCTAGGAAACGAAGAAACATTCTATTTTTGATTAATTACCTAATTGGTCACTGAACTTTACATAGGATCACTCAAAAGTTTTTCCATTAGTCATTGAACTATGCAAAGTGTAATCGTATTACGGAGAAACTTTTGAAATTTAGTGATCCCTTGAAAACCTTACGCAAAGTTCAATGACCAATTAGGTAATTAATCATTCGTTATGCCCTTTTAGTGTTTTTTTTTCTACTCCAACCTCTACAATTATATTCTTTCTAGTATTGCCAACCTTAGAAAAAAAAATAGTCTTTTACCTTGAAAATAGCTGACAATGTTATTTGCTAACCTCTATAAGATCAAAGAAGCAATAAATGACAGTTCTATGAGCTACTTCACCATCAATTGTCTTTTCTATCATGACACACCTGAATAAAAATAAAATATCTATTAAATTCTTAGTTAAAGATGTATATAAATTTCAAAGTTGAATACTATGAAGTGATTAATGCTGAAGGGGATCTCTTTCAAAATAGTTGTATGTATGGACCATTATTGTCTCTTTGATTTTAGATATGTCAGCAAACAACCTTGTAGTTATTCTCGGGATAAAGGCTATTTTTTATTTTATTTTTTTGCTATATTTAACGATGCTGAAGAGAATAAAATTGTTGAATAAAAGAACGGAGAAAAAAAATAGAAAAAACTGAAAAACATAAAGATTGGTAAATTGTCTGATTGATCACTAAACTTTTCATAAGGTTTTCAGGGGATCATCGAACTTTAAAAGTTTCCCCGTTAGTCATTGAACTTTACAAATGTAATCACATTCATCACTGAGAATTTCAAAAATTTCCTTGTTGGTCACGGAACTTAACAAAATATAATTTCATCCACTCCTCAATGATCACTAAATGGGATTTTTTATTTTCAAAAGATAAGGGTAAAATTGTCCAAATGGGCTTGTTCTTCATTGTGGCTTCATTAATTTAAAATTCGTGATCATTGATCAAACATCTTTCAAGAGATTTCTGGATCCCAATTCATTTGTTCAAATCTCAAAATCTGTAATTATGTTCCCAAAATAACATTGGGTAATTCTTGTACTGTTAACTACAATGTTTCTCCCTTCAACTTCAGCTATCGACTTCCTCTACAACTCCTTCGCCACCGCCGCCACTCCGCCACTCAACCTCACCGGCGACGCCCGCCTTACACAAACTGCTGGCTACTACATCTATAATTCTGGGAATTTTACATTTGTTCTTGTTGATATGCGAAATGGACTGAATATTCATGCCTGGGCTGAGTTCAATTGCCCGCGAAATGAGATCAATGTGTTAGAATATACAACTCAGCAATCCAGCTCATCTCCTTTTTACCACCGAAAAATCCTCAACATCCGATCTCAGCCTTTTCCTCCTCCTATAATAAGCCCTCACTATATCATTTGGCCTAATATCTCGTATACCAATCCACTGCGGCATGAACTCCTAATTAAAATTCCAATTTGTACAAATTACATTAGAAGAAGGATTCGGAGACGTGACAAAGAAGATGTGTACCTGTCGGAGACCTCTCGCCGGGCCGAAAGCGAAACCCGAAATTCACTTTTTCAAATTTGGGGGAAAAATTATCGTACAGGGTGCTGCTCTTTGTTTCCCTCTTTTTTTACTTGCGTATTTCCCTCATTTTTCTGAAAAAGTTGCCTTTTTCTCTCTCCCACGTGCTGTTCAATTTTTTCCGTCCCAAACATGCCTTCCACACATGCATTGTTTTGCCTTCCACACATGCAATAATTCAAAACCCTATCATCAGTGTGTCATTGAGCCTGTCCAACAAGATTAATTTTGAGTTCTGAATTCGTCCACTGAGTCCCCATCACCATGTTGTCTTATAGGAAATCCAGCCATCGTGAATTATTGTGTAGCTGAGATGTTTGTAGGATTTTCTGGGTCCAAATGTGAAGCCACAGTGAAGAACAAACCCATTTGGACAATTTTACCCTTACTTTTTGAAAATAAAAATCTCATTTTATTTAATTTAATGACACATTTTAACGGGAAGTGGATGAAATGACGTTTTGCGCAAGAAAATGTAAAGGTAAAGACGTTTTGTACCAAAAAATGAAAGATAAAGACATTTTTCACAAAAACCTTCAAATGTAGAGATGTTTTTCATCAATTACCGTACTAATAACTTCAATAGGCACAAGATTTCATTTAACCTATTTGTAGTACCAAAAAATAATAAGCCCGTTCAAATATTTCAAAGCTTAGAAGAAATGCTTTTATATACAATACACGTTCCATGGCCAAAAACAAATTACATCGTACTTCTCAGACACAAAACCAAAAACTAAAAAACAGTAAAAATGAATATCTAGACTTCATTTTTAAAGGGATGCACAAGATTGGTCCCAGAACATTATGGGGCTCGTCTTCAGATATACAAGATCTGGTAAATCCTCTCCCCAATACTGTGCTTTTCCTACAATATCGTCCACCTCCGCATCAACTTCAGGCCAATCACCTACTAAAACTTCTTCCGTTTCATTACCACTCAAAAGATCTTCACTAAGCAAGACTTCCAGCGTATCCTCGGTAATAGGGTTCGAGCTGCTACCACTGCTAGATTCACAATCCACAACAGTGGAAAACATATCCAAAAGCTTGTCACAGTCTTGGCCAGTGTAGTTTAAAGACGGGCTCATAGCAAGCTTCCTCTTCCGTACTTTTTCAATGCGCCGTTTCTCATTCTTCTGTATATATATGTCCATATACTGCTGGATAAAAGAAGGATTCCTGAAGGCTCTAGCGAGAAAACTCATCATATGTTGTTGCTTCCTCTCCGTGTTGTGCATTTTTTCCTCCATTACCATAATACGATCCCTCAAATTTTGCTGCTGCTGATTAAGCTTTATAATTTCTGTCATCAACACATTCCGGTCCATTCTCAGTCTTTCAAGTTCTTCTTCCACACCAAAGTGCCCTAACTCAACACATGGATCTCCACCTAGTCGCCTCAAGTTCTGCACAACATTTCTCCTCCTCTTGATCGTCTTGAGAAGATGCTTCTGTCCGCCCAAAAAGCCCTCATTTGCAAATTCCCATCGATCCGGATCCACTTTTTTAAAACCCTACAGATTGTAATAATTCTTAATTGTCAGAAAAGCTAGAAGCCTAATCAAAAGTACTTCAAATTATAAACCATAAACCTCAGAACAGAGCAAGCAACCTAGCTTGTCTCTTCCACAGAATAATATGCCAGATCAACACGTAACTGTCAAATTCAAGAACAGAAGCTCATCAAAATAAAAAGAACAAACAAATAAAAATTTACCAGGTCAAAACCTGGTAATGAAAACTGATAAATTTGGAGATATTCCCGCTGGATCTAGGCTTCAGATTCCAAGCTACAAACATAACTTTACAATTCAACAATATGGAAAAAGTTATAACCGTAACCAAAATCTAGCTTCATTTTGTAACATGCAGGAAATAAAATAAAAACCACTTATTGAGAAAATGGGATACGAATTAATTGGAGGAAAAAGAAAGAAAATACACACGCCATGATACAGCACAATGCTTCGTGAAAAAGCTAATATCCAAATATCAAAGTAATTACAGAATAGACCAAGAGCTACTCGAGCACATAAACCCTGAGAAAGAACAATCAATAATCAAAATATACTGAGATGGCCCCAGCTTTAAACGTCAACCTTGTAAAGATTTCACATACCCCGTAACTCATAAGATAGTAGCCATTTTAGAACTTCAACCTTGGAATTATCCAGTGGGTCTATTGAGCTTTAGATGAAATCAATTGCTCGTTTGAACATTTTGAGCTCTAATAACCAGTGTTCTAAAAAGCGTAAAGCGTGGCTAGGCGTCAAGGCCAAATTTCAAGCATTACAAGCCTAGGCGAAGCTTAGACGTAAAAAAGCGTTTTTTGATTTTAAAATTTTAATCATTGTAAAAAACATTCAATAATTCATATAATATATACCAAATGTCTAAAATTATAAAATATTGTAAGTACTTAATAATTCCTACAAAAAAATATAAGTTTCAAAATCATAATTACATAACACAGATAACTTGTAGCTTAAATCGTATTTAACTCTTTATCGGACTCTAATTCAATATCTTCTTCTTCATTTAAAAAAAAAAAAAAAAAAAAGAAATGTACATTTAATAAAGATGAAAAGTATAAAAAAAAATAAAAAATTAAGCGATGAACATTTTCGTTGACCGCTTAATTTCCGTTTAGACTTAAGGCGAAGCGCCTTGGTCATGCCTCGCGCTTAGGCGTACTTTTTAGAACACTGCTAATAACATGTTGAGCTATATAAAGAGAATACATTTTATTCAATTATTTAACTTTAGTATTCAACAAATAACTCATTAAATCAATTTTAAGCTAGCCATTTATGTAGAATAGAAAAAGAGAGATTATTATGGTTTGGAAGAATCCTGATTACATTTGCAGGTAACTAGTTATCCAAATAGACTATTTTAACCAACCCATATATGATAAAAGACTGCAATTATTTACAGAGAGAAAAAAAATCTAGAGTCTAATCGAATATGAATTTTACCAGACACTTTAAGTAAAAACTAAAACTACCCACCAAAAAAAAAAAAAAAAAGATAAAATCTTTGTGGGATTTTAGAATTTATCAAGAACCCTAATCCTATCTCATATATTGCAAATGCAATAGTCTACTAAGATTGCAAAAATCTGAAATTGATCAACCCCATGTAAAATTACAACAATTCAGGCAGTCAAACGTTATAAAAATAAAAAAATAAACAAAATTATGGGTTATTGAAAATACTTACATACGTATTAAGCTGTCGAATGAAGCTGGAAAAATTGCTGTGCTTGAAGTACCTAGGCAGCAGAATAGTGGAAAACTTGTGAAAATCCCAAACAATAAAACTATTTCTTGCCTTACTCCATGAAACCACTGAATCTGTTGAAGGATCCTCCACCATTTCAAAAGTCTTGGCTAGAAATGGAGGCGGCCCAACAGCATACAATCCCTCCATTGGCAGCGGAGCACCACTAGTACTACTGCAGCACTCCTGTTCTAGCTTTACTTTCACGCCATCCATAATAGCTTAAACTTTCTTGAATTAAAGTCAATATTTAGTCTCAATGTAAAGATGCGAGTAAATTCAGTGATAAGTTAACGAATCCCGTTTCACAGACGCTGAAACTGTGGCCCTCGCAAATTACTTGGGGGTGATCGGATAGTTATATATAGATATGGATGTGGCGTGGCGTGGCGTGGCGTGGAAAGTTCTAGGGAGTGAGAGAATCTTGGGAATTTTGTTCGCGTTTGTTATCTAGGACATTGTAGTTGTTTATGGATTAGGTTGGGAAAAAGGATTATTTTTCAATAGAGTAATGATATCATTGGTGTTATAATATAAATTTGAATAATGCTATATGTATATCTTATACTACATCACAATTAATATTCACGTCTACGTGAAAAAAATCTATACAATAATGCGATGAATGAGTTCAAAATTAAGAATGTAGATGTTGCCATGTAGAAGAGTGTGAAGAAAGATATAAAAGAAAGTGTAAATGTAACATGATTTAATAAATTTAGATGATATTAAATGTGATTAATGAAAGATATAATTAAATAAATTACATAATTTTATATTTAATTAAATCTATCTCATATAGATTGTTCACGCAATATGGATGGTTGCTCTTACACCATACCATTGTTTTTTTTAAATGAATAATGTTATCTAACACAGTGATTTAAGTGATTACATTTAATAGGTTCAATTAAATAAATAATTAAATATTGTATTTAAGTAAATCTATAATTTAATGTTATACAATTGACACCTAGACTGATGTTTAACACTAGCATTATTGAATAGCATTACTCTTTCGAAATAGATTTCCACTAAGAGCATGTTTATCAAAGTTCGAATCATATTTAAGTTAATTAAATATTTTTAGTTCTAAAATTCATAACTTATTATCTACACATTTTATAAAATTTACGACTTAATAGATATGACAATTGAACCTCATATTCGAACTCATCGGTGCCCCGGCTGCAAGACTACTTTAGCTAGGATTTGCCGTCCCATTCTAATTGTTAGTTATTTATTTATTTATATTCAATTTAATCCATCTTTTTTATTTTCAAATCCAGACTTAAATAGCAAATTCTTAAAATACCCTAAAATTTAAAGAAAAAGTAAAATGAAATATATATAAACAGAGTGCCCTACGTCACCCCTTCCTTGTCTCCTCCTCGCTCCATCTTAAGTGTGGATCAGGACGTGGATGGGGTGGTAAAATTCTTGCCATCCCAATAATCTTTTTTTTTTTTTTTAAATTTAGATATCAACTGTTCAATTAGGCTTTTTAATTTCGATGTAGTTAAGATATAATTGTGGTTCAGTTTCCTTAGTAAGGTTAATATTTTATTTTTATTTTTTGTGCTGATTAAAATTTTTTAGATTATAAAGTTCTAGTGTTCTAGTCTATACATATATTATAAGTTTATTTGTAACTTATTCTGCAATATCGTAATTTAGCTTCAACATATGCCTTCGGCCTTCCTCTGATGTCCTAACACTGACCATTCCAGCATAGGGTATATTTCGGGCCCCCAAAAACTTAAGCCCACTTATATTCTTTTTGAAGACAGGCTTGGATACTTTTATAATGGGGGAAACTTAAAATAAAAAAGAAAAATTTCATAAGTACGAAAAAAGTTATTACCAGTTTCAAAAGTAAGAAAAAATATTTCAAATTTCAAAAATCAAATATTAATTAAAATTTATTTATGATTTAATTAATTAATTAAATATATTAAGGTCATAAATTTACTATTTAATTAGCCACATAATATTTTTCGATCACGAATCAAGATTTTTTAATGTCACAAATTATTTTACGATCACAATTCAAAAATTTTACAAGTCACAATTTGTTCATTGGTCACAGATTTAAAATTTACACTTCATAATTTATTCATCGGTCACATATTTAAGATTTATACGTCACAATTTTTTATAAGTCACATGTCACGAATATTAAATTTGTTCATCGGTCACATGTTAAAATTTTACACATCACAATTTATTTATAGGTTACAAATCATAAATATTATATGTCACAACTTATTAGACAGTTAAAAATTATTAATTTTTTAAGTCACAGTTTGTTTATCGATCATAGATCAAAAATTTATATGTCACAATTTATTTATTGATCACAAATCACAAATATTATAAGTCACACTTTATTAAACAGTCACAAATTAACAATTTTTTAGGTTACATGTTATTTTTTGGTCACAATTCATCTTTCTCATTGGTCACATGTTGTTTATTGGTCATAGATTAAATCATTTGTGATCAAAACCAACACTTTAACCACCACTCCACCACTGTCGCTAGCCACATTGACGTCTCAACTGCTACCGCCAAAACCACCACCACCATCTCTTGGCAACCCCGTCATCTCAAACATCGCAACTAGTACCACCTTACCACCAACAAACCAGATACAAAATTGCCAACACCCCCACAAAAGCCACCACCGTACTGTCGTCTCGCCATCCCATCACCACCACCACCACAAAAGCCATCATCGGACTACCGTCGTCGCCACCCCACCATCTCCACCATTTCCAACCAACACTCATTCACTGTTAACAAAAAATCATCAAAGTATCAACACCTTATCCTCACCGCCACCGCCACATCCGCTACGACAATATCCACCACCATCAATGCACCCAACACCGCACACCGTTGTCGTCAAATCTACCATCACCTGCACCAACCGCCTGTAGCACCACCATAACAATCCGTCAACACCACTGCACACCACTAGAGCCACCACCGTACTGCCTTTTAATCTGTAACAAAAATAGAAAAAGAATCCAAAAGGTCGGCACCACCACCACTACAAACCACCTCATCACCGTACAACACAACACCACCACAGTAATTGCAAAATCACCACCTGCACTGCACAGTACACCATTGCCCCACCACTACTGCATTGCACCATCATGGCTGCCACGACAACGATCACGAACCACATCAAACCTCCGCCATCGACCACCACAAATCAAAACTTCATAGATCTGTGTGGAGAAATCAAACTAAGAAAAAAAGAATTGATTCGCCCATGCCTTTGCCTTCGCCCCGCCTCACACCAGTACCACCACCCTTTCTCTTCTCATACTCGTTCTGTAGCGTCGACCACTTGTTTAGCGTCGTCCAAAGATAAAATAGCCACATATGACTAGAGATCTATAACGGCTACCACCTGCCTCGATTTGCAGTTGTGCACGCAAGAGGTTCATTATAAGCAAATGTCGTGCCACTGAGCACGATTTTGTGATATTTTTTGAGGTTTACTTCCTCCTTTGCTAAGCAACACACGCTGTGAGCAGTCGAGGGGTTGTGAATTTTCTTCACGTCATGTGAGTGGATGTTTTTTTGAGGTTTTTAAAAAATAATTTATCATCCGACGACGATGACGGGCGCTTGGGGTGTGGTGTCGGCTGGAGCACCTCCTTCACCGGAGTTTGAATGAGTCCATTTGAAGAGAGAGAAAGGAAAAAAGACAAGGGAGATATGCAGAGAGAAGAGGGAAATGAAAATAATTAAGGTTGGATGAAATTTGTATTATAATATTTAATATTTAAATATGAAATGTCTGATTTTTTAATAATGAAATTTAGAATATTGATCTTTAAAAGTAGGGTGTGATATAATTTTCACTTTAAAAAATTCCCTAAAAATATGAGCCTTTTGAAAAATCATATAAAAAATATTTTGAAAGTAAAAAATATTGTATAAAATTAAATGGATGCTTAGATACTTAAAAGGTTCACTTGATCTCGGGTTAATATTTTAAAAATGTGATGAATATATTATCTTGAAATTAAGGCTATGATTTTACAAGAGATCTTTGATAAGTGAAGATATACTTCATCTTATATTTTTATTCATTGATACGAGTGTATTAGTTGACAATTGCAAAAAGTTGCAGCTTACTCTTCAACTGAGGCAGAGTGCATAGCAGTATGTGATACAATAAAAGAAGGAATTTGATTAAGTGGATTGTTAAGAAAAGTTGATTTTATTGATTAAATGGTTAGGTTATATATAAATAATCAAAGTGTAATTCATTTAAGTAAAAATCATGTATATCATGATAGAACGAAATATATTGATATTGAATTTCATTTTATTATTCTAACCGAGTACACTCTTTCCGACCTTGGTGCTAAAGTTCTTCCAATGAATAAATTTAGAATTCGTTTAAATATTTTAAATATAACAAATGTGAAATTCTTAGATGGTATAAGCAAACAATTTATACTGTAAAGTTTCTTTTCAGATTGAAAATTGAATTTTTTTTTTTTTTTTTTTTTAGTTATTTTTGTTTATACAGGTACTACGCAGCAAATAAAATAATGGTGAAAAAGATTCTTAATACTAAAATTGGGTCAATAGTTCAACAAGGTGGAGATTATTGATATATGGCTTAGATGTTGACTGTTTGACTGAGTTGTAATAAAAAAAAAATCTTTTTGCTGTAGTGGCATTTTTTTTATTTTGTTAAATGATTTAATCTTGACCGTACACGTGGCTAAGTGGTGACTATTGCATGGAGGGTTTTTGGACTGTCTCTTTTATATGGGATTAACCCTATTCCGCACACGAATGTGCGCGCATTCTGTATTCTCTATCAAAATTTCTTGGTTCATCTCTTTAAATTTTTTATGAATTTTGTGATTTATATTTAGTGTAGACAGAGAGGATTACTTGCTCTCCCAAGATGAAAAGTTTTGTATAAAGTTTTGGTTAGGCTGGAGAGATTGAAGAAATCTATGATCTTTTCATACATTGTAATAAACAATTATTGATTGGATTTTTAGTATCAAAGCTTTAATTTAATTTGTAGACGTTCAAAGGTGGCTAGCATTTAGAATAGAATAACGTGAGCATCTAGACCTATTAATGGATGAAAATTTTCCTCTAGTTGATTCTTTAATTTTATTCAAGTGTACATTATCATTTTTTATTTTAGAAGACCATACAAGCCTAATCATGCCACTTGATGTCAGGGATTTGATTTTTGGGTAAGTGTAAGTGTAGAAACAGTCTTTTACTCTATATCTTTGGAAGCATAATCTGCGATTTACCTCTTTCACCAAAGTCCAAAGCAAGACAGGTAAGAACGTCAATAATGAAACGTAATAAAAAAAAAAAAAAAAATTTATACAATACTGCTCGAACTTTTATACCACGTAACCCGCGACCTTTTTGTCCTATCCCTAGCAATCACAGTCAACTTGTCTGAAAATTGATATTTTTGTCCTGTATCGCGCGTGGCCACACGTGCGTCATTTTAATTCTTACAAATAGTTTACTACGGGTAACCTTACGTAATATGCAAATTTGTGACGTAACTTACCTCACCCCACCCCGACCTAGCCCAATTCTTGGGGAGTAATTGCATCATTACTCTTCTACTTATGAAAATCAACATGTTCATTTGTAATTTTTCATTATTGTCATACAAGTGACTATAGATGAGAAAAATTGTTCAAGTAACCCACAAAAATATACGTAACTTTAAATTTCAAAAACTAGTCCAATTTTAGAAGTGTAACAGAACTTCATAAACTTAGACATACGAGGATCAATTGACGATTTAACAAAGATTAATGACGATTTTCATTACTTGAAAGGCTATAATCAAACTATTCTATTTAAAAGTTGAAACCCAACTTTTTATTGAAGCAATAAGTTAGATAATTTATGTGCAATAACTTTACTTATATAATCCTTTAATTATTGATTTTGATTTAATTTAAAATTTTGATTTTAATCCTCATCAAATAGGAGCTTAAATTTTATATGACGATTAACAAAAACTTAGATGGTCTTCATAATTGTAGAATAATTATGCAATCATAAAGAAAAGCTGTCCAAAATATTATTTTCTAAATGTTTAAAATCAACTTACCACTAAGGCAATAGATTGGAGACATATATAGCAATTTTTATATCTATATAATGAACCATCTTTCCACATCCCCGTAACAAACCTCCACTGCCACTCACACCCCTTCAATCCCAAGAAAATCTTTACACCGTTGATATATCACTTTTCCGGCGTCGGCGATGCAAGGAGTCCGCCGTAATGCGCTGTTAAATGACGGCGGAGTAAGGTTAGAATTGTCTCCAACTACCACCTCCCCACTAGCTATATCCGTCGCAGAGTCAACAGAGATGCGTATCCAACGGCTGATACGTGAGAATCCAGTGATCATCTTCAGCCGCTCCTCTTGCTACATGTGCCACGTCATGAAACGGCTGCTGTCCACCGTTGGGGTGCACCCCACCGTCATCGAATTGGATGAGGATGAGATCAGTGTGTTCACAGTTCACGGTGTCGCCGGCACCAACCACCACGTTGACGGCGCAGGAGGTGGTGGACCTGGTGGTGTTCCAGCGTTGTATATAGGAGGCACAAGTATTGGTGGGCTGGAGAGTCTGGTGGCACTCCACTTGAGTGGCCACCTAGTGTCCAAGCTTATGGAAGTCGGTGTTTTGAGAAGGAATTAAACTAGGTGAATTATAGATAGCAGCACTGCATCAGATGCCAACATTGCAGTTTTTAGTCCCAGTCCAATGATAAAATGTCACGTGTGCAAAATCTTTCTACATTTAGCAAAGTTCATACTATGGTATTTTAATTTTCTTTATAGTTATTTACTCAAGCGTATTGTTTGATAAGTAGTATTGACTGAGATAGAATGCAAGTGGACACTACTGTCTATCCCGTCCAATACTATAAGATTTTAATTTTTTTTTCTTGTTTTGTATGGATCGATCCTTTTCAATATTGTGTGTCAAAAGTGTATTTCCAATTTTCATTTATAATATAATCATAAACCGTAAAAAGGTGAGAATAATTGGGAGAAGAAAATCTTGATTTCTTCTTGTTAATTGGTACCTTTTTTTAGATCCTTTGTTAACTGGTAAATGATATGGGTTAAGAATTTTTTCTTATTCACATTAATTAATTTGCGTTACATATTCGTTATTCAAACAAGTCTAATAAATAAATAAATTACATGGATCGCTTAACTTTTCATATGAATCATAAATAATAAATATTTCTTATTGTAAATGAAATCATCGTTTAAAATTAATTATTGATTTCGCCTTTTCACTTAATCGGAAAGGGCTAAAGGAGCTACAATTTATTAGATTTTTGAACATTCTTAAATATTTTTCCCATGTTATGTATATAATTAGCTCATGAATCTCCTAGCAATTATTGAGGAATATTCTTAAACTGGTTGGAAAAAATAATCAGGAAACTTTGGGAACAATATTGTCGCCCTTATTTTTTTTTCATGTGGCTCCAACATCTACGACCTTTTTGACCATCAAATAAGAAATATAAATAAAAAATTTGCCTTAGAATATGGCATTTAATGATGCATTGTGATTGGGGTAGGCCAAAATATAGAGAGGGAAAAAAACTAGTTTGAAGAACAATATTGTTTAATCAAAACTCTCCTTTTTTTTTTTTTTTTTCATTTTTTCTTATAACTCATTTTCAACTATACATTAACACAACAAAATATTTTGCACGTAAATCGAAAATTTGTTGCCGCAATCTCCAATTGCATGCATGTGCATCTATAATGGATGAAATTACGAAACTAGCGATCAGTTTTGCCGTGTATCTCAGTTTAACATATTTCAAAGATCAATTTCGTCGGTTAATCTTATTTCCTTTCCGTTCCTTCCATTTTCATCGACCGGGACTACTCGTGAAACAGAAGTACTGAAGATGACAAAAATGTTAGGTCTAACTATTGAAGGCTATATTGTTAAGGAGGTCATAGATCAAGAATCCGTGGCCTAATTTTCTGAAATAGGAATGCTAAACCCACTCCAAGATCTTTCCCTTATTAAGAAAAAAATAGAGATATGACGTATAACTCCACTATCAGAGAAAGATGTCATAATGGCCTTTCTTTTTCCTTTTCATTTGCCTTTTTCTTTTCCACTCACATTCTCTTTTCCTTTGTGTTTGTAAAACAGCTTGCTTTGACGACAGCAAGAACCGCTTCTAATCAAAGTTGTGAAAATCAGTCCAATTATAGAGCCAAAAAAGTTAAAAGGTCGAATCGATAAGTGCAACAATGTCGTTTTTAAGTTCGTGGGATTGGTTAACAACTAGAAAGTTTTGAACTTGAATTAACCGACTTAGGATTATATGAAAAGGGTTTTTCCAATTGGTTCTGTAATATTGCTTCGAAGTTCTAAAACTGCTGCACCCACAGACCAGAATTCAAAAACTGTGTGTGTAATATAAGTTTAATTTTAAATGGAATCAAACATGGAAACCATTTATATGAAAGAAAAGCACAGAATTTTTGGAACCACGCATAGAATATTCTACTAAAAAAACAAAAGAAGGCAGGCACGTTAACACTTTCATAATTCAAAGTGAATGGTTGTATGTATATACTATATATTATGCAGTTTTTAGGAAAGAAAAGGGAATTGATGAGCAGCCTATGTTACCCCCCTTACCTCATCTCTTTGTCTTTGGATCATGTTTGGCAAAGTTTAAAACTCAAAGTTAGCTTAAGTAATTTTTTATCCCCATGCGTAAGTATGAAATATGCCCTGCGTACAGGGAAATTTCATACAGGGGCCTTACATGATCATTTCTGTAGTGGGGGCTCACATATATTAAAAAAAAAAAATTGTGTGCGAACCCTAACTTGTGTGTTGCCTGACAGGAACTTCAAGCATGGCTCGTATAAATATAGTTGCATGTCTTCGTCTGCTCCCAATTCAAGGTTGCAAATATATTCTTTACACCTACTTGATTACCAAAAGTAAGGTTACAAAAGATTGTATAAACATGAACAATGCAAATATGTTGGGAAAATAGATTATTTGTGTGTAAATATTTATCAATTATCATAATCAATTAGGTCCCTTTTGTCTACCATTATTAAGAGAAAATAAGTTTTTGAAAAATGCATTTTTGGAGAATGTGTAATTAAAAAATAGAAAAAAGTTTTGGATTTATGTGTAAGATATTTTATTGTAAAAACATGGGATTGAAAATGAGCTTAAGAGAAAAACAAAAGTTTTAAAATAATGGTTGTCAAATAGGGGCTAAATAACATAAACATAAGAATTTATCAATAACATAAACATAAAATATAAGTAAAGATTTAGAAAGTAAGCCTTAGAAAGTCACGTTAAGGACGTTGTTCTAAAGTCATGTTGTCTTCTATTTGTGCAGGTGCTTTCAACAATACACGATTCCAAGATAAAACACATGTGGCTCACTGTCGATTCTCCTTCTATGAGCAAAACTATAGGGAAATAAAAAACGAGTTGTCAAAATTATATAAATATAGTATAAAATATAGGGGGAACATTTTTGTTGTATCTCAAGTTATCTTTTATCTTGTCACTTAAACAATGAAATTTCACATCCCTTTTATAGTGTAAAAGTTCAACCCCCACCATAATGAAAATTAATTTATTAAAAAGAGGTCACATCTAATATAATGATATTTTAATTTAATTTTAAATCTGAAATTAAAATCAAAACTGAAAATTAAAAGATATTAATTTGAAATTTAAAACTTATAATCTTTTCTATTTAAAAAAAAAAAAAAAAACATACTTAGACACAACGAGCAATTCCTTTCACTTGATAGTTTGGGGGTTAAAGCTTCAAATGGTCATTAAATTTTGCATAACATTTTTTATTTAGCCATTAAACTTTAAAGTTTTTTGAATGGTCATCGAACTTATCAAATCTTTATCACATTCACATTTTTTGAATGGTCATCGAACTTATAAAATCGTTATCCCATTGACCATTAAACTTTAAAAGTTTTTCGAATGATCACCAAATCTATCAATCGTATCTTATTGACCATTAAACTTTAAAAGTTTCTCGAATTATACCATTCATCACTCAATAATTCACCATTAGAAAACTCGACAATTTGCTAACAAGGCAAACGTAAACGCTAACATGATACATTATTATTATTAGTTGATGACAAATTAGCCAAAAGCGTACTTCTACATATCAAAAGTGCATGTAAGAATGCGATTTAATTTTAACCTTTACATGTTTTCTTTTGTTTATATGTATTTTTTAGTATATTTTTCCCTGTTAATCACATCTTTTATAAGTACATTTTTGGTTGATTTGTCATCAACTTACGATAATCATATTTCATATCAACGAGCCCATTGAATTTTGTAATAACAAGTTATTTAGTGATGTATGATATTGTGACTTAATAAGTTCAGTGATTATTCAAAAAAAATTATAAAGTATTATGGCCAACGGAATATCAATTTAATAAGTTCAATGACCATCTGAAATACTTTTAAAGTTTAATGGTTAATGAGATAATAATTTAATAGGTTCAATGATCATTGAAAAACTTTTCAAATTAATGATCAATGAAAAATATTGAACATATGAAGTACTTTGTAATCATTGAGTTTTGCTATTCTTCCAGAGCCACATGGGCCTTGTTACTTCAGGGGGCGCACAATCGCTCCCTATTAACTGTACCTCCGGAGTGACAAGGCCGTAGCAAAACTCATGATCTTTATGGCCTTTCCTTATTTTACTTTCTTTTCTTTTTAAGTCAAAATTTATTTATTTTGAAAGAAATTGTAGTCTTATTGTTAATTTACTTACCAACTTTCAATTTTAATCCATAATAATAAATTGAGTAAATATATTCACACCATAATTTTTGTTAACTATATCACATTTTAATTAAAATGAATATTCTTAAACTTTTCTTATTTTTACCTTTATGTTTTCAACATTTTTCTTTAATTTTTATCACCAACCTCTATTAATTTTCACATTTTGCTAGAGACGATTTTTATCCAAAATGTTTGTGATGAAAGCCAAAAATAAATATTTATCTCTCTTATTTTTAAATAATCCAAATAAGTAACTAATACAAAAGTAAAACAAATTATTTTTCCATCTTTTCAATGCACATGAGTAGAATATTTGGATTAAAATCATAATTAGAGATAAAATATGTTAATTAATTGAAGGTTAAGAATGACAATGCGACTAGAAAAAATTGAGGACATAAAAGCAAAAGTGAGCAAATATTGAAAATCTTTCGTACAATTAAAATGTGGTGCAAATATAAAAAATTGTAGTGCGAATATAATTATCCTAATAAATTATTCACTCATTAAGCTAGGCAAACTTGCTTACCAAAGTTCCAAAAGCATATGTAGATACTTAATTCTGTTCCCCTTCCATCAAAAGGTGAAATTTCAAGCTAAATTTTGATTCTTTATGGGGGCTTCCAATTTTGACTAAATAAATCTTTTTTCTCCCTTAATCAGTACATAATTGGTAAGCGTTTCGTTACCAATTGGGGGTTCCTCTATGTTAGAATGGTACTATAATAGTTATGAAACAAATCTCCGTGCCCTCCTGACGGTACAAGGTGTTGTTTCTGCTACTCTTATGAACAAATGTTACCTGCAAAATGAGGTTGAGATTTTTTTCCCCCATTATACCTCCAACGTGAGAATTAATAGGAAATTTAGGAACGTTCACTCAAGAAGAAATGATAGAATGTGTATTCAAATAGCTAACATTTCAAGACACATGTGTCTCGCTTTAGGAATAATTATAAGTGTCTGAAGCCATGTAATTGCTGGGTGATTATTGTGTCACGTGTGTCTATGTAGCACCTCTCACTAGTCTTCACGTTCTTAGTAAAGGACCTCTACTTATTCAGCGGTTGGTTGTGCACATGATAACCGTTGAATGGTTTCCATCCAACTCAAGGATGTTTTTATGGTTAAGTGTTGTGTTGCCTCGTAATGGTAGAGGGCATAATATTAACGTAGAGAGTCTCATTGTGGTAGACGATCTAGTATAAACATAATATGTCTCATAATGGTAGACGACTTAGTATGAACATAGATTGTCTCATAATACTAGATGACCTAGTATGAACGTAGAAAGTCTCGTAGTTATAGACGGCCTCATAATAGTAGACTGCCTAATAGGAACGTAGACTTATAGTGATAGACGACCTCATAATGATAGACGGCCTAACATGGATGTAGATAGCCTCATAGTAGTAGGCGGTCTAGTATGAACATAGAAGGACTCATAGTGGTAAACGGCCTGGTATGAACGTAGAGAGCCTCATAGTGGTTGACGACCTAGTGTGAACATAGGGTCTAATAGTGGTAGACGACTTAATAATGGTAGACAGCTTAGCATGCACATAGAGAGCCTCATAATAGTAGACGGACTCATAATGGTAGACGGCCTAGTATGAACATAGAGGACCTCATATTGGTAGCAGACTTCATAATCATAGACGGTTTAGCATGCAAGTAGAGGGTCTCGTGGTGGTAGACGGCCTACTTAGAGTGTTTGTTGAGTAATTTTCACCTTATTGGCCATCGAAGATAATTATTGATTTCATCTAATATCATATACATTTTCGAATGACTAGGACGTAGACCAATATTGAGTGATAAGTTATTGCTCAATATTAATTTGATTTTACGATAGTCTACAAGGACCATGTACTCTATACTCTTAGTTGGGGTACGGGTGCATCCACGGGCCTGCTAAGATATAACTAGAGCATGTTTTGATGTAAGAAAAACAATGCAATAAGCAAAACCACTACCATCGATATTTTACTAATTTTACATATTCGAAGTAACACCAATATTTGTCATTTTAATTTGGTAAATCTTTTGCATTCATTGCTTATATATTAAAATGAATTATACTGGACAATATTAAGGAAGAAAAAAAAATTATAATCTGATTTATTATGTTGTCCAATCATATCAATACTGTTTATGAACTTACTTTCAATGTCGGTTTTAGAAATTGTGTTCTCAATGAATGAGGGGCTTTCTTCCTTCACGAGATTCAACTATTCGAGCTTTCTTCATGCTCCAAGCTCTCAAACTCGATATTTTAACAATTTTTGTCCCATAATTAAATGCATAGAGGTGGGATTTGTTATCAATGGCCAATTCAGAATAAACTCTAGCAGTGATGCAAGCCTTTCCTTCACCACCAAAACTCTCGACGATGGAATGGTCAATCTGCACAAGCATAATGCATAAATGAATCAAATTTGACATTACCAAAAATAATGGTTTTCAAGGGAAATTTTGCAGACACAGATTCTGATTTTTGGGGTCATCGTCTCTTGGAGTACCAATACTTTTTTCTGACATTTGGCTCTCAAATCTTTGATATTTTGTAACAAAAAAGTTCATTTTGATTAGTTTATGTCCATTACAAGTAAAACGTTTACTCGAGGCACTTACCAAGGTTCTTAATGAGATTTTCTTAGTAGGATCTACATCAAGAAATGCCCCAAAGATATTTTTGCCAACATCTCTTTTCTGAGAAGACCTGCATGCAAATGTTAGAGCTTAAAAATTTACATGCAAGATTCATTTTTTCATGAAAGACGAGAAACATTACACATCACACGTGTCCTATATTTCCATATATGGTCGATGGCACTTTTATTTATTTAAATTTAAAGCCTCACCTGCTTTGATCACTGCACATTAGGACAACAAACTTGTCATCTCCTTTGAATATCCGAAAGAAGATGGCAGTTTGTTCGGTTTGGTCCTTTGAGGCCAAGACTAACAAACCAAATGGCCCTAGGACCCCTCTTACCGAAGAATTCTTTTGACTACAAAGTTGTTGGGGATCAACTGATTTTGTATTCATCAACTCGATCCGATCTTCTAAATTCGCCAATTCGAATGAAACTTCTATATCAGCCTGTGATAGAAAGTATCAAATCTAGTTCTAAAATCTATCAATTGAATAATAAAGCAGATAACTGCAAAGACTTTTCTGATAGGATAACATGTAACTATAAAGGAAATAATATTAGAGAATCCGGAAAATATTATGACAATCTTTCTATGTCTATAACACGAGGCATTCAAGAAGTCGACAAGAGAATTCAAGACAGAGGACTAGAGCAGATACCTGTGAAGCTGTGACCCCTGCAATTTTAAACACAGTTCCGCCCTTTAATTCTTTGTTCTGTAGAGAGACTCCTTTTTCCCGTAGTTTTTCGAGTTCTTTGATTGGCCATTGTACTAACTGCTTCCCTGTCTTGCCTAGCAATATGGTTCTCGGAATTGACTGCCAAAAAAATTCCAAGGATCAGGAGGTCGTCGAAACATGTCAATCGGCACTATAATCAGTAGTCAGTTTGTTCGAGACATTTAGAACCAATCCCGCTGAACTGTCATAGGATAATTAATTGTCAATATTAATCAATTAACCAATAATTACCTATGTTTTAAACTTTACGATTAAAATTTGAATCCCATTGTTGTAAAATATAAAATAAGTTTTAATCTTTCAATCATTTAATTTTCAGTTTTAACAAAATTAATACCTCTTAATGTTATAGTGTAACTTATGTATAAATTGGACTTATTTCCATGAATGTGGGGGTTGAAATTTTCCCTATAAAAGGGATTAATTTTCATATAACTTAATAGTTGATATATAATTTGAATACACAAAATCCTCCACATACGTTCTATTTATATATTTTTGGCAATTCGATGAGAGACTCGTTCTTTATCTCTCTATAGTCGTGCTCATAGAAGGAGAATCGGCAATGAGCCACATGAATTTTATCTTGGAATCGTTTAGTGCCAAAAATACCCGCACGAAAGGAAGACAACATGACTTTAGGACAGCGTCTTCGATGTAACTCCCAAGGCCTGCATTTCTAACTCTTCTCTTTCTATGTTTATATTATAGTTAAATTATGTTTATGTTATTTAATTGATTATGTTAATAAATAAATATCTACACACAAATCATCCATTTTTCCAACCTCCTAAAGCGTTTGTGTGCTCTAACACTATATTATATGGAGAATAAAGCGTCTTCCGTCAAATAATTTATATATTGTGTAAAATCAAGAAGCAATTAAATTAGCAGAAATGAAGAAAATGTAGGAAGAAAAATATTACCTGAATTCCAGACCATCCTTTGTTGGTGTTATCTGCCTCCTTTACCCATCCCCACAATATCCTTCTCTTTTTATCACTGTCATAAAATGATTTGGAAGCATAGAACAGACCATAATCATATCTAAGTTGCACAATGCTATCCATGAAATCAACATCAGCAGTATAATTATCCATTTTCGAATCATAATTTCCTATTACATAGTAGTCGTGATCACCAAAACTCGCTTTTAGGACGTGTTTAGTATCTCGACCGTTGAAAGATGGGTCGAGCCCATTTTTACCACGACTACTAACAGGATAAAAATCAGGACACTCCCACATTCCTGTTTTGTTCGATGAATGAAGAGGGTACTGACTCCTAGTCCAGCTAACAAAATCTTTACTTCTATAAAGAATAGCAGTTCCATGGCCATTAATTTGGCTTCCTATAATTACACGCCATATTTTATCCGATCCCTGCCACGCAGTTGTAGGATCTCGATACATCTTTGGGTCTATGTCATTAATTGGAGTCATCAGCGGATTACGACCCGATTTTACCCATTCTCTAAGCAAGGGATCAGATACATTTTTAGGCACAGCCAGATTTTGAGCCTGGTGGTTTTCAAGGTTCTCTCCAGTGTATAGAATGATAGGTTTTTGTACTTCAGGAAGAATTGTAGCAGAACCAGACCAGCAGCCACCAATATCATAAGGCTCAGTTGGATTAATAGCATTATCAAGATGCATCCAATCAATAAGATTATATGATACAGAATGTGCCCATGAAATGTTACCCCATACTGCAGCATAGGGATTGTACTGATAGAACAGATGGTAAACTCCCTTATAGTACATTGGACCTGTGTGACACAATAGTGTATCAATTCATACAAAACAATAATATGGAAAAAGAAAAAAAAAATCAAACAAACAAACAAACAAGTTAATATAATATTCTGTATTGGGGGTTAGGATTATGAATCGACCCCGTTTAACTTTGCATTACTATTTAAACAGATAAGAACGTTTTTTTATAATTGTAACACGTGGAGGTTGAGTATTTGGAGCATCTCCAATGGTGGTGTAAAATTGGGTTTAATTGTTATCTTTAAACCACTTTTGCTTCGTCATTTACATCCCGATGGTTCTAAATCCAAATTCTGCTCCAATTAAAATATTTAAATCCACTCTTTGCCTCTTGTGGATGTACGTTTTTTACTGGAAAATGCAATTTTGCATCTCCTTTGCATCTTTCCATAGGAGATATTTCGGCCACTTTGAAGACCTAAATCTCTATTTTACACCATCATTGGAGATGCTATTGCAGCATATATGGCTGTAAGAGTACGTTAAATACTTGTAATCTCCTATATCGGTAGTAGATTCGTCATCTCTGTCCATAACCTAATATATTTGGTAAGGTAATATACAAACTTATATCTTGACCAATGACTAGTACGCTCTAAATCTACAGACCCAAACATGATCTCAGAAATAAGTGTTCTTACATTCTTCATCTTCATTTTCTTCTCCATCGAAAACCATCACAATATTGGGGTTTGCTCTTACTCCTCTCGGTAATTAATATTGAAAAACATTGTACATCGAACTTAGAAAAAGACATAAACCTTGTTTCCGCGACAAGTAATTTCTATGATATAGGAAATATAAGATTAGACGTAGTTCCAAGTCTCTAGCCTTACTCCTAGCTACTATTTTATGGTACGTACGGTTTCCTTGCTTCTTCATATTAGAGCCATATAAACACATTCTTAAGATAGTTTAATGAGATAGATAAGGAGAAAATTAAACAAAGGGGAAATTGAACTATAGATCATGCAAGGACCACATCCCTATGAACAAATATGACATGATTGCAGCAAAAACTAGAACATGAACATACGACAAAACTAAGCTTTATTTTTAATAAATTTATTAACGACTACAAAACTTCTTTAGCATTTATTAACTGATCTTAACAAGATAAGGGGAAAAAACACCATCAGAAGGTAGAGACTAGAGAGACACTTTACCATTTGGATCTTCAAGTTCATTGATAAGCCATCAATATTTCAGACAAATGGAAGAAACAAGAAAATCAATCAGTTTCAGAAATATAAATATACATATTACTGACAAAAAAATACCCAACAAAATATACCATTCATCCAGTTTTTGGGAGGTTGGAAATGGTATGCAGTCCTGTATGGCTGAGAAGCTCCAGCTTTATTTCCAAGGACAAACAAAATAATGTGCAGCAAAAATATCCAATACACAGATCTCTTCATTTTTAATTTTACTTTACAAGGGCATGAATTTGAGGGATACTGGGAACTTACACATAAGACTTATATTTATAGAGAGCAATAGAGCATATCTGAAACAAAAAGTTAATTTTGAAACAAATTCTTGCTTGAAAAGTGTGTATAAAACGTATACGGAAATTAATGGTGGATGGCAGGACCCAAAATTTTTATATCTCTACTTTGAATAATTCTGTTTGTACAGAATTATTTTTCACAGAAATGTTACGGAAATCTCACAATATGTGGGGCCCACCCAATTAAAAAAAAAAAACCCACCCATTCCCAATGTGAGGCGTCTGGCAGGTTGCTGTGAGCCCTGCCCTGGAATCCAAGCATTACTCTTCTACTTTTATCACTAAAAAAATTATTTATATAAGTACTTACTCAATCAAACATGCTCTTACTTTTAATTTTGATCAATCAAAAATTTAATTAATTAAAATATAGCATAAAAATAAAAAATAAAAAATATTTAAAAAATTATTAAATGATTGTCTCTAAGTCTCGGTGCCACTAAATTGTTTCTTAAAAAAAAACTGCAATTTTCATTTATCATACTCTAAATTTATCCCTATTAAAATTTTAAAAAGTACTATATTCATTCCCAATAAATTTCAATGTTACACTTATTAAATTCATTTATTTAAACCCTATATATCCACAAAATTTAACCAAGAACAAATTATTTATAAAAAAAACAAAAGAATATCATTAGTTTCCATTTTTGTATTAAAGATATATGTATATATAGTCTATAAATGATTTATTATAGGCATCAAAGTTGTGTGTTAATGTATCCTACATTTATAGTGTCAAATAGAGTCATTGACATGACTCAAAAATAAAAGAAAATTCTTGAGTAATGTTATTTAGTCACACTGGGTTGCAACTCCATTTTAGATAAAATGTAGAATTAAATAACTTATTTAATTTCACTTATTATTTAATGCAACATTAGAGCCTCTTAGATTGAGGTTGCAACATCGGTGGGATTTCATAGCATTACTCAAAATTCTTACATTTTCAAAGTCTTCTTCATATATTATTATGTATGTACATATTTGTTCTAATGATATCTCTTTCATTATTTGTTTTGACATTAATTGAAGAAAATATTTTATAAATATTAGGATTTTAGTTAAACATAAATTTTAAAAGAATATAAAACGTTCAAAAGCATTTAATGAGGATAAATGTCATAGATTTTATTTGGTTTTATTCTTATCTATTTAAAAAAAAAAAAATTCCTAAGATTACAAATATAATATTAAAAAAAATAAAAATAAAAAGGTATATAAGATGGTAGAAGACGATAGCACCTCCCTGAAAAATTGTCTTAATGAAAAAGAAGATTTATCTTCTATATGAGGAGGGGAATTTTTTTTTTTTTTTTTTTACATCATTATTGATATGTTTTTTTACTCATTGATGAGGTGACGATGAATTAAATAAAAAAATGTCAAAATCTCTTCACTACTTAAACAACGTACTTATGTAATATGGGGTAACGACAAAAAAGAAAGTGGAGGAATATATATTTTTATTTTGTTGGTGAAATTTTGACTCAATCAAATTTTGTCATATCATTTATTAATAAATAAATTTGTAAATTATGATGTACATATAGCACAAACGATGGTGAGGAGATAAGGAGATGTACTAAAGATTAGATTTAGATAAATAAGTTCTTCAATATGCCCTTTCGCCTGACACCATTAATTTTTTATTCACTCAATTTTCATAAATAAGTAGTGTTGAGGTTGGAATCTTTCAACATTTGTTTTGTTCTCTAGGACAGCCTGTCTACCATTGAAATAATTTTCAAAATTTGTCTTGTTCTATAGAATAACTTGTCTTGCTATACGAAAAAGATTTACGTTGACCTCAAACAGAATCTTGCACATCTCCATTTCCATGTAGACGTCACATGCGTATTGAAAGTTGAAACACCACGTTAAGAGACAATGGTTGCTAGTCGAGAGAAGGGTTCGACGACTAATTACACTTCGACGATCAAGTCAATGATCAATCAAAACATAAATTATCATTCTAAACAAATTAAATTATTAAATGATATAATTCTTCGATATTGGAATACTATTTGACAATTTCTTTCCCTTGATATGTGCAACTTGCATCTCGATACTACAAATATACTATGCTAGTATAAATGACATATTTTTGGGGATATAAACTAGGTGCTCTATGGTAACACAAAACAAAGTCCAGTGATTGCTCCAATTAATTATTTAATTTTTATTTCACTATCAAAACAAGTAATTTATGTCTCTTGTATTTTTATTAAAAAATATTCTGCCATTCATTATACTGGTGTGCATACGCATTGATAACCTGAGTACAACTTTTATGTGAGAGGCTGTGTTATGTACACTTTCAATATCTTTAATTTTTGAGATGAGGTATTAAATAAATCAAAATAAAAATAGGATCTATCTATTTTGTTCAACAAATCAGTATCATTCCAAGCAATAAAAATTAATCACGTGAATATTTTTTTGCCCCTGCTTGGTGGTCATACTTAAAAAAATAAAAATAAAAAAAAAAAATAAAATTTGAATAGTGTTTTAGGAGATTGTGTGGTAGAAAATGATCTCGCAGAAAAAATAGTTTGAAAATAATGAAAATAAAAAAGGAGCTTTGTTAATGAATTCTCCATCTCCGAAACTATATGTTAGTGTTGTATTGGCAATTCTGTGAACAAAATGACCAACGTGAACATTTTAGAAATTTAGGGACTAAATTGTAAAGTTTCATAGTTGGTAGGTTAAGTTAGGGTTTGGGGTTTCAAAGATGGAACATGAAGGTTTCACGCCGCATTTTCGCTAGCTTCTCACCAGATGCGCGCTCGAGCGACCAATTGCAGAGACTCGTCGCTCGACCTTCGTCCGCCTATCTCTCGGGCGACAGACCCTTCGCTCGAGCGATCAACAGCCTTCGCTCGAGTGACAATGTTATATGGCCGAATTAATTCTCGACCCGCGAGATTTTTTTCGAGCCTTATTTCCATAATTGTCGAACATATAAATAGATGCACTACATTCTCGAAAACCTAAGGATTGAACCCTATTCATTCAAGAGAACAACATAATTCTCTAAAGAGCAAAACATACTACAAGATTCAATCTGTTCATCTTTTATTGTGTCTCTCATTGTGAAAACATCAAAGCCTTCAATCAGAACACTTGGAGATATTCTTCACTTAGATTCATCAGGAGATTGTGTCGTCAATTTGGCTGACTGCAAGGATCAAGGAAGAAACGAAGAACGAGGAGTTCCTGGTGGATCTACATGAGATAAACCTCAAAAAGAGCTAGGATTGAAGTTTGTGTGCTCAATCCAGGAGAGCTGCTTCAAAACTTCAGACAGGAGATCAGAAAGATTGTGTTGTTGACTTTGCTGGTGGTCTGTAAGTTTATTTAACAGTTTATAATGGGTTTTTGATTGACAAAGTGCCCGGAGTTTTTTTTCACGTTGGGTTTCTCCGTAAACATACCTTGTATTATTTACTGCTTTGATAAAATGTGGTATATTAATATAGGATTAATTGACTTGATTGTTTAATCACCTAAACATAATTAACTTGTAACTTGTTGCTTGTTAATTAAAGTTTTAATTCCGCGTTTACACCTAATCACCCCCTTTAGGTGTAGTTGGATCGAATATCTGATTTTTCACTATAACATTTTGAAACTCTTTAATTAAGGAAATATTTTATCTATAAACCTCACCGACTTTTAACGTCCAAACCATGATATGAAATAAGTCGATAAAGAAAAAATTTTAACGCCCGAACCATAATATGAAATTTTCCCTCTGGATGTCATTCTGTTAATCCAGTGACAAATTTTCGCAAGTTTTAGAACAGTTAACAATATTTCACAAGTTTTAGATATGATTCTTTCTGTCAAATAATAGATGTCCACCCAGTCAACACTACAAATTTTCCTCCATTTTAATTTTGAGTCAATTTTTGCAACAAATAATCCCCTTGTTTGATTCTCATTTTTTTTATCAAAATTTATTCTCTTCAATAAAATAATATTACACGCACATTCAATATTTAATTATTTTTAGCTATACGTTCTTCATCAAAATACTATTCCAAAATACATATTTTCAAAAAATGGGGATCAAACATGCTAGTGTTCCAAATTACGTTATTTGAATTTATATATAGTCGAAATTGTGGTCAAAATTAGGTTTATCACATGCATAATCTAGACGTAGAGTAGTATTTGTTAGGAAATAAAATCGACGTGATTAGTGTTTTGCAGACGTTGAATAATTTAAGTTAGCGTTGTTACTTGACGCAGATAAGCACATAATGCAATTTATATCCACATTTGGGTTTACGTGCGCCATAATAAAATAAAATAAAAATGTAAAAATGTCCAAATACTATTTCCTCAAAGTTAGATAACCAAAAAACGTAGATATAAATTCTTTTGATAGTAAGGTAACTTTCCCCAAAAAAATAATAAAAAAATAAACTATTTTCATTTCTTTATTTTTATTTTATTTAAATATGAGAGTATATTCATTATTTTATAATTTATAATTGAAAAAATGATGAAAATCATGATTTCTGCAATGAAATGTGAAGACAATGATGAAAATTCCAAAAAATAAAAGATATGGATGTTTTGCACAATAATATTGAAATGTAAAAACATGTTGTACTAATTACTCTTTTAGTAATTTATTTAGACTCATTTGTAGTTTTTTAAAAAGTTTGGGAGTAAAATTACAATTTGTTCTTTAATTTTTCTTTAATTTTATTTAAATATGAGGGTATATTTGTCATTTTTATTTTTTATAGAGAAATTGAATGAAAATGATATTTTTCACAATAAAAATGTGAAAATAAGAATGAAAATGTTAAAAAATGAAAGATAATGACGTTTTGCACAATAACATTGATAATAAAGTTTTTGTACTAATTATCCTTTCTTTTGATAGTAAGGTATAGAGGTGGCAATTCGAACCGTTAAAATTGAAAATCATGGTTAATCGAATCGAATGGGGCCAAAAAAATTGAACCGATAGTGTGGTTATGGTTTTGATTTTAATGAACTGATTCGTGGTGGAGCATGTATGATATTTAGCGACGGTGCCCCACCCCAAACCGATTACCCGTTAAAAAATTAATTGGACAATTGAGTTTTCCATTATTTTTCCCCAAAATTAATTGAGCAATTTTGATAATTGAGTTTCCTGAAATTCTGGCACAATGAACATTATTAAGTAAACACTTATAATCCATTAACCTAACTCTATGTCTCTAACCCTACACAGTTACACGTTAAATCTGAAATTTTGAAACAAAAGTTACAAAACACTCATCCACTCAATAGATTTGCTAGTGACCTACTGTACATTAGCTTCCATCATCGGCTCGCTGCTCTTCATCGCCATCGCCACTCGCTATTGAGAAGGTAACGATTGGAAAACAAATTCAATAAAATATCCGACTTTACAGAAGGTTGCTAGAGATTTATTAGTCATTCCAGTATCTATTATGGCATCTGAGTCAGCGTTTAGTACAAGTGGCAGATTTGTGAGTCCACATAGAAATAGGCTTCACCCGAAGACTTTAGAAGTTTCAATGTGTGCTTAGGATTGACTTTGGACTAATATTCATGATAGGATTTATTGTTTTATATTTGTTATTTATACACTTTCTTTTATTGCTAATTTTTTTCTCTATTGTGTGTATAAAATTTTGCTCCTTCATTATACTCCGGAACTTCTGCAAGGTTTAGTGATGATGACATTGATGAATAGGTACATTTTTTTTGTTTAAATTTTCAGTTAAAATCATTCTTGATTAGGTAGTATGGTTGTATTATTACTCTAATTATATTTCTTAATTACCATATAGGAATCAACTTTGAGTCTTGATTCTTGATCTATTCTAGTAAGAGTTGTAGGGAAGAATGAAGATTGACCTATACTAGTAAGAGTCTTGACTTATGTTAATAATATTGTTTGTTAAATTCAAATTTTACATTTGAAAGTAGGGATATTGTTTGCATTTTCATTTGGAATATTGTTTGTTATATTGATATTAAGTAAATTGTGTTTTTGTTTTTGTTTTTTTTTTTTTGACTTTTTTTCATAATTTTTTTCCCATTTTGACTGTTGGAGTTTGGACTTATAAAAAAAAAAAAAAAAATTATTTTCGTGGTTATTAACCGAACCGAGATATAAACCGAGAGGAATCGAACCAACTTATGGGTTTATGGTGCTGTTATGGTTTTGGCCAAATTGACCCCGAATTGAACCGTTGTCATCCCTAATAAGGTAACTTTCCAAAAAAAAAATGGGAGTTATAAAATTACTCAAAAAATCATTTTTTTTAGGTTGGTTCAAGAATAGTTATATAGCATATTTTAAGATGTCTCCTGTTCTAGGAATGTTCACATTCATAAAGAAAATTCCATGAGTTGTCCAAACAAGAAATGTGTAGATAGAGCCCCCCGGGCATAGATCAATTGGTGGAACAATCAGCATAAGGCTTGCTTCTAGCGGCAGGATGAGAGTTCGAATCCTGGTGGGAACCTGCAGTCGGATTTTATTTTATATGGAGCAATCATTTTGGGGACGGCTCTTTGTGCGCAGAAGTGTACAATCGGATGAGTGGAACTTGAGAGTCCTTTGATGCATAACCCGTAATTTACCTCCTCTAAGATTCTAGGAGCTTGTGGGTCCAGAATTTAATCTGACGAAATTGGAACATCTGAGTACAAAAAAAAAGAAAGAAAAAAGAAATGTATAGATAGAATGAGTCATATGACTTGTCTATACAACGACACCTTTCCACGAGTTGTAATGCCTTTTGTGCACAAATGTCCACCCTGCCTTTACTACAAAAATTTTCTCTTGAGAATATTCAACGATAAGTTACTTGATAGTTCAAAAGCGCAAGAATTTTTTTAAAAAATAAAATAAAATAATTAAATTAGTTAAACGTTGATATTGAACTCAGTTTTAATATTTATCCCTTGTTTGGTCGCCATATTTTTAAAATACAATTTTCTCTCTTATTTTTATTATTCAATAAAATAATATTACACGTAAATTCAAAATTTTATTTTATTTTTTAACCACACATTCATCATAAAAAATCTAGAGTGATGCTTGGAGTACGGGGAGTGGGTTCACAGGGGGCGTACAAGCCCCTCACAGTGATGGGGCCCACACAATTTTTTTTAATTTACTGTGGGGCCCACTCCACTGTGAGGGACCTGTACACGCCTCCTGTGAACCACCCCTTTTACATGGGGTTTTACTAAAAAATATAAGGATGGCGGTCAACCATTCCCTCCCTGGTTTCGTTGAGTATTTTTCTCACCTTATCCCGCCCCATATCTGGTTAAAGCAAGGCCGGGTAAATTCAGGTTCAAATCGGGTGAGGCAGGTCACTTGCCTTATTTATCACACCCTTTTATTTTTATTTTTTTCCTACTTTTATGTTTTTATATTAGTGAATATTATTACTTTGTGTTCAAGTTATTAAGAACAGATTATGTTCTCTTTAAAAATGATGATAAATTTTTTATTTTTGTTTGATAAAAAAAACTTAACTTTGAAATTAACTTTAAAAAGGATGGAGACTATATTTCTCGTACCTACTTCATGACTATGATCTCCACCCCGTCGTCGTCCAATTTACTCTATTAGGCAGGTAATTCTCACCCCCATTCAAGGTGGGTTCCCACAGATATGGGGTTGAACGAGATTTTTTGCCATCCCTATCAAAAACACTATCCAGGCGGGAAAAAAAAATGGAGCTCAAATAGACTTTTAGTTGAAAAGTCGTTGAGGGGGATTTAGATTATTTATTTGTTTAATTATATGCTTCATTTAATGACACTTAAAATCAGCTAAACAGATATTGTAACACCAATAATAATAAGTAGCATTCCTCACATGGGCTACTCTCCCATGTGAGTGATTATCAATTATTATTGTCAACCAATATTGTACAAGTAGCATGGTTGAATTTATATCGTATTACAATGGCAGTCAAAGAAAGATCTGATAAACGTCTTATCTTAAGTAATATTTGAGAAGAAAACAATTGGTGTAAATGATAGGTTAGCAGCGTAGTTACTAAAATTCAAACCGTACTAATCGCACATTCTGACTGATAATTCTTAAATCAGACTAGTCCAAATTACATTATTAAAACGTTTTACATTAGACCCTATTGATATTCACGTAAACTAGTCAGATGATTTGTCCAGTATATGCATATCCTAGAAATTGACACTTGGTACTATCACTTTCTTGACAAGTAGTAGAGTTCTATTTAAAAGTTTTAGTTTTTCACGACAAGTAATTGCTATGATAGGAAATATAAGATTACATGTTGTTTTAAGCCTCTAGCCTTACGCCTAGTTACCATTTCACGACATGTACGGTTTCCTTGCTCCTCCATATTTAGAGCACATAAAAACACTTTCTTAAGGTGGTTTAAGGATATAGATGATAAGCAGAAAAATTTAAAAATGGACTAGCCCAGATCCAATATTAAAGAAAAAAGTGAAAATTACAGGCGCCCAACTTTCGAAGATCTCAATTCATTAATCATATGTTATATTTATTAATTGAAAAATCAGACATTTTTAATTATATATATAAAATAAATATTTTTACTAATTATAACAATTCAAAAATCAATTCATCTACCACACAATTTCAATCTCAAACCCTAATTCTCTCTCTCAACATCTCTCTCGTCTCCTTCACTAAGCCGCACACAATCACCATCGGCGAAGGCAATCTACACACAATCACCACAGGAGGCGAGCGCCGCGCATGACGCTATCGATACGACTACACACAACTATCAGCATTCTGGTTCTGGTTCTAGTTCTGGTTCTGGTGATGGCGAGGTGATGACAGTTGTGAATCTGATATGTTTTTAGTCCACTTAGTACACTTTTCTTCCCCAATATAACTAATAATTTCTCACTCATGTGAACAAATCTCTTGTGCCACAACTCTATTGTACCATCATTTTCCATTGCAATAACAATGTCATTGGAGAGCTTTGCTTGCAAAACATACAATGTAGAAACCTTTTTACCTCAAACCACAACTATAGCGCCCCAAGTGAGTTCCACTGACCATTACTATCATCATCAAGTTTTCCTACAGAAATCAAGTTTAAACGAATGTCTGGAATATGCTTCACATATTTCAGAATCAGCCTCAAACTATTACTCATCTCCCAATACACATCTCTAATACCAGCGACTTTAACCAAACCATCATTACACATCTTTAAAGTTTCGAAATCACCAAATCTATATGATGTAAAGAAATCTTTCCGCGATGTAGCATGAATGGAGACACCACTATCAATCACCCAACTAGTCTCATGACTTGCAAAATTGATTATCTCATCATCATAAATAATGAGGAAGTCTGCGGGAGTGGTGGTAGCAACTCTATCATCACCATCTTTGTCATCCTCGTTCTTCGCTTCATTCACTTTCTCATTATTGTTTTCTTTCTTCCATTGCTTGCAATGTTTCTTAATGTGTCCCTTTCCAACAATGATAACACTCAGCATTCGCAAAATTGTTTGATTTGCTTCTATTTCTATCTCTGTTCTTCGGACCTTTACTCTTACTCCTCCCTCTCTTTTCTGTAAAGAAGACCACTGATTGTGGAGAAGATCCCTATGATTTTCTACTCAATTCTTCATTTAACGAGCTACTCTTGGCCAGATCCATTATGTGACACCATCTGGAGTAGAGTTAGATAATGAAGTTCTGAGCATCTCGCACGAGTCCGATAATAAACCAAGTAACCATAACTCCTGAATTTTATTATCAAACTTCATATCCATTACAACCAAATGATTAATAATTCCTTTGAATGTATTTAGATGATCAATTAAAAGAATTCCATCCTGATATCTCAATGCCATCATCGGCTTAATCAGAAACATCTTATTATTTCCAATCTTTCTAGCATATAACTATTCAAGCTTATTCCATAGAGTACGAGCATGTCTCTCCCCACTAACATGGTTCAAAACATTATCATCTACCCACTTCCTAATATATATCCACAAATTTGTCGATGCAACAAACTTCATTCTTCATCTGATTTGTTATTCGATTTTTCAGCCGCAAACACCGGTAGATAGTAATCTTTCACATAAATAAGATCCTCCATTTTTTTTTTCCATATGTGATAATTTAAATCATTCAAGTTAATCATTTTACTCAAATTCGCTTCCATAGTCGAAAACCAAAATCTTAGAATTTGGCTCTGATACCATTTGTCAAAAGAGAGATGCAAACAAATAGACAAACAGCGAAAAAATTCTTCTTCCAATAGAAAATAAGTAAAACCCCTTTTTTGACAATTGTATATGCTTAAGAAAAATAATAATAATAATAATAATAAATTTGCAAGAACACAAGCAATTATTTTATGTGGAAAAACTTTCCAGATGTGAAAATAAAAACCACGGGACCTAGTCCAATCAAAACCTCCACTATCAATCAAACTAAGTCTTCTCTCGTCACAACTAGAGGCTACAAAAGAAATGGATAATCTAGCACTGTTTTGTAGTTTTTGAAGTGAGATTTTTTCTTGCCGTATACAGTAGGAGCATCAACGTAGACTAGAAGCGGATATTCGTGTTCATCCTTAATCCTTTTGTAATTATGTTACCAATTACAATATTTACTTTTTTTCGGTTTTGTATTGGAATTTAAGGAATTTAGATGTAAATGAACTCCATTTGATAATTAAAAATGGATAATTTGTATTTGATGTCTTTGTTATTGTTTGTACATTTTTTTTTTTATATTGGACTGACAAGCAGTGACGGATCCAGGGTATTGAGTCAGTTAGGGTGATTGTTGATCCTTGACGGCTGCAATAGTAAATTTTTTTATTAATATTTAATTAAAAAATATTTAAAAATTTTCAATCAATGTATAAATACACTAAAACGTAAAAGTCATATACATTTAAAAATATAATATAATACAACAGAAAAAATACATTTTCCAATCATATGTGCATGATCAAATTTCAATTTTTTTTTATGAACTTAAGCGAGATAAGATTAAGTTTATACGTAAATCATGATTAAATAGTAAAGACAAGCTCCGAGTTTAGGTGAATGTTATGCAAAATTTTGAAAATAATGATTTTTAGAATTAGAATAATTTTTAATCTCAAAAGAAAAAAATATTTTTTGAACTCTTAAAAGAATAAAATGCAATACTTAGATTGTTCAAATTTGGATTTTATAAAATAAATTGATAAAACCTAACAATAAAAGTATATATATTATGAAGTAATAATTTGAGTCAATAAATTTTCTAAAGAAATTATTTCGAAAATGAGAACTAATAATATATAATTGTTTAGTCATTATTTATTGTATTAAAAAATTAAACAAAAAAGTGGGAGTACATGGAATTGAACCTCATACATCTACCATATGAGCTGCAATCTCTTTTGTTGAAGGTCAGTACAATTATTGGTTAATATACAATTATTATTTAGTTTGTTTAAAAAATAAAAGAGAGAGTTCTGAATCCGCCCTTGCTGACAAATTCAATCCGACGAGCTTGAAATTCTAAAACTAGTAAAAGAATAGGGTATTAGTGGGTTCACCCGAAAACGGACAAAGTCGGAACTCGTTTCCAAGTTTTTTATGTTCTATTTTTTTTTATTACCACCTATTTAATAATTCCAATTACATCCTTTGATTTTTGACTTATTACTTGTTCTTTTTTTAATTAATGACGGTCAATATTTAAAAAATTGATAATTCAAATTAAATCATTTGAAATTTAAACTTTCAAATGAAACAAACTATTTTTGTAGTTCAGCTTGGTATTAAACCACTATTTAATAGTATAAATATTTTAATAAGTGAAAAATAAATGCATTAGTGTGAAATCTCAATATAACACTTAAATTGATTCTTCTAAACATAAGTGTGTTTTTGATTGGCATATTTTTTCATGAAAAATGTTATTTTCCACCTAAATTCCTATTTTTTGGGTGTTTGATTGACAATTTTTTTCAAAAAATATATTTTTCAACTTTTGGTCACGTAACCATATTTTCTTTACAAACAAGGATAATATTTTCTTTAGGGAGATGTTATTTTTATTTTCCAAATAATTACTCTATTTCTCTCTCATATATCCCCTTTCTCTTTTATCTACACACCAATAAAAATGGATGAGAGTAATATTTTCTAAGTTGAAAACTAAATCAATCAGACACATTTAATTAATAATTTCCATAGAAATAAGTTACAAGCAATTCAATTGTCTATAATTTATTTTTTTCCATACAAATTGGATGCTCGCAATCAAACGCTCTCGATACAATAAAACAATATAAGGTTCAACCACAAAATATGAGTTTATAAATTCATTATTTTTTAAATAAATAAAAAATATTATCATAAATTACTATTTTCCTAAAAAGCCAATAGAAACCTCTAACAAGTAAATTGCTAAATAATTAGAAATATAAATTAAATTAATAAATAGTATATTTTTGGTAGACAAACAAAAATAATAATAATAATTGGAGTGAACGGTTCAATTTGAATTTTGACATTTTAACAATTGAAACCTAACAATGTCATTTCCAAACGGTTTTATTCAATTTTGAAATTGTCGAAAACTTAAAACTACTTGAATCCAAGCCAATGATTTTGATACGATTTGATGGATTGACAATTTTTTGTTCACCCTTAATCTCTTGGACTAGCTATGTCGAGTTTACAAAAATATCATAATCATATATACAACAGATTTTAGGTTATGTAATATTATCTTCCTGAAGAGAACCTAGTTTAAAGAAATTCTAAACCGATTCACATTCACAGGAATTTCAAACCTATATCACCACGTTCCGTATTCCTCTCCCCACATCCATATCAGTTAAGATCTTCCCTTAATCCCCCCGAAACCACACTGACTGCTAAATTTTCTCGCACTTCTCTCTCTAAAATTACATCGGCATAAAAAGAGGCGATCTATCCTCTCTATAAAGGCATGAATCTTGCACCCAAATCTGCAAATAGTGCAGCAGAGGGGAGTACTGGTTCATCACATGCTTGTGCTGCATGCAAATACCAACGAAGAAAATGCGCACCCAATTGTTCTTTAGCCCCGTACTTTCCTGCAGACAGACAGAAAGATTTCCTCAATGCACAGAAGCTTTTTGGGGTCAGTAACATCAAGAAAATCCTTCAAAATGTGAAACAAAACGAGAAAGAAGCTGCAATGAGATCGATTATTTTTCAAGCCAATATGAGAGCAATTCATCCTGTTGGAGGGTGCTGTCATGTAATCAAAGAGTTAGAGAGTTATATACATTTTTACAAGGCGGAATTGGATTTTGTTCTTCGTCAAATAGCGATTTGCCGGGCTCAGGCTTTAGAGAATGAGATTCAGAATACGGGTTCTTATCAGAAATTAGGGTTGGATAATCAAGAAGTTGAAGGAGGGGATATTGGAACAACGGGAACTTGGGATGGTCAGCCATTGTTGGTTGAGAAAATGGGATCTTGGTGCATTCAAAGAAAGACAGGTGCAAGTTCAATTTCAATCTAAAGTATCAAATTAAGTATAGTTGAATTATTTTTTGATGATTCTGTTGCCCATTTGGTGTGGTTACAAAAGATTTAGTCAGATTAGATTTTTATCGTAGATTACTTGTATATATTGAGTCAAGAATGAAAAATATATCTAAAGTTTTTTCAGAATAAGTTATATAATTTTAAATTTTCTTGTAGTAGTAGATATACTTAATGTAGAACAAAATATATAAAGGCTCTGATTTTTTTGGTATAAACTTTTTTATAAATTCTTTTTCTTTTGTATTATTCATAGCTATTTCCAGCAGCACTCTTTTTGCAGTGAGAAAATGAATTTAGTAACTACTTTTGGGTTTGGAAGCGATACTGTTATTCTTCCCTTCCTTATTATTCAGTTTTGTCTAGATTGCCCTAGATGATATTTAAATAATATTGAATGATCACAAGTAATAAAATAAATTGTCAAAAAATAAATTTTGTTTTAGAAAAAAATAACAGAGAAGTAAAAAAAATAAATTGTAGGTTCAATTTGCATTAATTAAGCAGTAATTATTAATAATTAGCTCCGTTACATGGTTTGAACTTTGAATCCACTTGTTACATAGCTATACATCAATTGCAGTTTGAAGCAAAATATTTGCAGATTTCAAATTAGTCTATTAATATTTTGCCAACTATGTCATTAACATTAATTTTTTGATCTTTTGCATGTACTAGTTTTTTGCCCGTTAATGTTAACGTGCGGTGCAAAATGAAGAAGTGAAATGAAGCACATGCTAACTCAGTCTTTGAGAAAATTATCGACCAGAGAAAAAGAATGATATAAATAGCTTCACAACTAAATGATAAGCAATACCAACGGATGTAGGGGGGGCTGGGCAGGGCTGTAGCCCAGTCCCCCCCCCCCCCCCCCACACACACAGTCCAGTAAGGCAAAAAACAAAAAAATTTATGTAAAAATTTCTTTTTATGTGTAATTTTTTTTGTTTTCACCTATTAGCCCGGTCAAAAATTTTGTAGTCCGGTCTCCGATTCAATCTTGGATTCGTCCCTAAGCAATACAATTTAAAATGTAGTAATTGGGAGATAAAATCAGTCTGTGCTTCCATAAAATGCAACCAGAACAGAGATAAATTTGTATGATGAAACCTGCAAGAACACATGTTAACTATGATTCAGTAAAAGAATAAGCATATAATGGAGAAATGTGTTCCAATAAATCATAACAGTCAATCAAATTTTTTCTGGGTTTCAGTAATTGCATTCAATACTATTAAAGGAGAAAAAGAGTGCATATGAAGAATGAAAATCACATTTACTTATGTGTATATGGTGCATGTAGATAACATTGCAATTGTGACATGATCTAAGAGGAAGCATCAGACGATAGGCTTATTTCTAGAAATTCACTACACTAGAAACAGCTTTTTGCAACGTGCAAAAAACGTTGCCAAAGAGTTTTTGCAGCGTTCGGGCGCACGTTGCGGATTGTGATGTTGCCATAGAGTGGAACAATTTCGCAACGTTCAAGGGAAACAGCAACGTTCGCTAAACGTTGCGAAAAAGACCTGACAACGACAACGTTCGCTGAATGTTGCGAAAAAGGGCAACGACAACGTTCAGTGAACGTTGCGAAAAACCTTTTTCGCAACGTTCACTAAACGTTGCCGTTGCCCTTTTTCGCAACGTTCAGCGAACGTTGCCAAAACGCCTTTTTTTTTTTTTTGGACAAGACAAATATAAATTGTTATATTACATTTTTTTTTTTGGGACTAAATATATTGAAGTTTAATTTCAAAAAATAAAATAAAAAATACTAACATTCAAATTTTAATGTAAAAATTAACGTACACATAATTGCAAATATATTCATTTAATTCCTTAATTTTTAAAATTCAAATCAAGATAAAATAAAACTAAATTACAAGAATAGTTAGTCCAACTATTGGATACACTCATCTTCCACAAATTGAGTACCCTTCACACGGACAAAGAAAAACAAAATATAACCTATTCTTGTAACCCTTGAGATGGTCGGGCCATTCAAAAGCGCACCCAGACAAGATTGACCTAGAGCTTTAATGGCAGCATAGCAAGTTTCAGAAATTAGACACTTGGTCCATCAAATTATCTTCCTTGTACTCTTCATCACAAAAAGAATTCTTTGTTTCACCATCATGAAAGTTTATTGTGTCCATGGATGTCACATTTTTCTGAATCAATAAAACACAAAATATATTAATTCTTATCATATTCAAACAAAAAAGCAAGATTGAAAATGAATATCTTTGTACTAAACATAAGCAAAAATAATTGATCAAATATAGTCTCTTTCATTTAGTCTAAATATGAATGGTTTCATAATCAAAATAAGTATCTGGTGCAGTGCGTGGCAACTGCCCTCTCTTTTCTGTCCAATTGATTTCTATTTAGTACACAAATTCAGCAAGCTCACTGTTGGTTGTTTCTTCTACTAGGCAAATTCAGCAAGCTCACAAATTCAGTGTCTCAAAGCATCAAAATTGCCAGAACAAAAAAGTTCCGTGCTAACAAATACTCATCTCCTATCTCTCTCAATGTATTTCATTTAACAATTACTCATCTCCTATCTCTCTCAATTATTCTCAGCTGATGACTTAGTATATTTACAAATATGGCATCATATGTACTAATAAATGCAATCTTTGTTTATTACTAAGGAAGGTGCAACTGCCTATTCTTGTATCTTCCTTAATGAAGCATAGAGTCTAGATAAGTCACTGCAGTGTAACATCTAAAATTGGGATAATAAACATAAATTGATCTACAGACTTTTTTGTACAAGGTAAATGGCAATTGGAAAAGCCAGTAACTTACCTCTAATATTGATCTCGACTTTTCCTTGGATAAGGAACTGAAGAATTAGCAGTACAAAAATACAGAGAGGGGCATTAGCAGTACAAAAATCAATAAAAAAGAATATTGGAAGTCAAGTAAAGAGGGGCATTAGCAGTACAAAAGTCAAGTAAAGAAGAATATAATACTAGATTAAGTCAAAAATAAATAGAATACACAAATTATAAATACATAACACAGTGACAAGAGAAACATGTACCAGTAAATTTTAAAAGAATTCCAACTTGATCAGTAGAATTGAGGACATGGCAGTTCATTTCTTTTGTCCTAATTCAGGAGCTGCATCAGCATCTTCACCACCAAAGGCACAGAATGTAATAGATGCAAAATCTCTTTAGTTGGAAACTGTTTTGAAGTGAGTTGAAACGACGTGTTTGTATCTTTTTGCAATGTGAACGCATTTTATCATCAACCATTTTAAATTCATTTCGACTATATTCTTGACAATGTGTTATGATAAATTTAGGGCTGGCTAATCCAATATTGTTCACTTGTGTTATGATCAACTGAAGTCCATCATCTAGGGTGGAATTTAAACTAAAACAAAAGGCTCAAATGACTTTTGCAAGCAACTCAAATACATCATTTATGACAGTTCCTTTAAAAGTAGATAAAAATATTTTGCTACAGGTTCCTATTGAATAAAAACACTCTTATTTATACAATTAAATTCAATCCATGATATGAAAAAAAAAACACAAATATAATCTCTATGTTTAAGGAACAAATTGTACTAACAGAAAAAGGCACAAACTCACTGTAACAAACCAAAAAAAAATGTAAAAATTCTAAAACTCGTAAACAAGCAAAATTTTGGGAAAAAAAAATATTAACACATGCAAACTGGCAAATCGAAATTGTAATTTGCAAACATTTGATAAAATTGCAAAAAAATATAAAAATAAAATATTTACCTATCCTCAAATGCTCCGGCAGACGGCGGTGCAGCTGTGAAGGGAAAGAGCCGAAGAGGGGCAGAAATAGAAGACTGAGATTGGCTCGCACCAGCTTGCCAAAAGAATCTTTTCTTTCGCCTACCCTTAGCTTAGGATTTTTGAGCCCATGAATCCACCTTGTCTAAGATAAGGTATACCTTTATCATCGACCTTCGCCTCTTCACACAATTTCTCACACTCCATTTTGTCAAAAGCAACTGACCTTTCTGTTTAGGAGGAGGAGTAGGAGGAGGAGGAGGCGGCGGTGAGTGAGAAATTGAGAGAGAGAGAGAGAGAGAGAGAGAGATGGAAGATTTAGGAACTAGGGTTGTGTTTTCCTCGTCCAGGCTGGGTTTTGATTAATTTTGTGGTTTTGTGGGTGTTTTCTTAAACTAATGAGGGTCGGGTCGGGTCGGGCAAAGTAACGGCAACACGCGTTTGCACATTACGAAAGGTTGAACTTTTCGCAACGTGCATTATGCGTTGTCAAAGGTTTTCCTTTCGCAACGTGCATTTGCACGTTGCTAAAGTGCCACTTTTGGCAACGCGCATTTGCACGTTGCGAAAAGTTGGACTTTTGGCAACGTGCAATAACCTTTCGCAACGTGCATTGCACGTTGCCAAAAATCCAACCTTTCACAACGTGCATTGCGCGTTGTCAAAAGTGGCATTGACAACTTTCATTAAAAGCACGTTGCCAAATCTCAATTTAATCAACCAATAGCAACATACATTTGTTGAATGTTGCAATTGACCCCTTTTAACAATATGCAATTGATGAATGTTGCATTTTGCATGTTGCAAAATGCCTTTTTTCTTGTAGTGATTGGAATTTACTATGTTTACTGAAATTTTGTTTAAAAATTACCTTAGGTGACAAGTCAGAAGAATGAAAGCCATTTGGTTTGAATAAATCATTTACATCATCAGGCTTTTAACGGCATCGGAACCAGCCACTTCATGTGCAGGAATAACTTTGATCAATGATCGAAGTACTTTCAAGGGAATTTTTCTTCGAAAAATAATTTTGTTTGCAATCCTTCATAACAACGCAGTTGTTCCTATAGATGAGTACATTTCAGAAAGGTAGGATTTTAATAATACTAATATAGAACTTCAGGTCATCAATAAAAATAGAATTATACTACGCTCTTGGATGGATTGTGTCCCAAAAACCAGGAAATTGACAATAAAACTAAAGTTTACAGTATGAAATAATGACTAAAAATATACTTTAGAAGGAAAAAAATAGTTTGTTCATAAAGTGCACAATGAAAGCTCAAGAACCAACAACCTATTACAAATTTTACAAGTTACTATAAATAAATAATCAAAATAAATTTACTACATAAACGTATGAACAAAAACCTGGATAGTTCAATTGGAAGAACTTACCCTAGATAGAGTGCACTGCTGTAAGAACTTACTCAAGATAGAGTGCACCATTGTAGTCGTCAATTACAACCACGAAACAAAAGAGGCTCAAAAATATAAAGTAGTTCTAATATGGCTACCTCACATAATCTCACAAACCACACATGCTCACAAAGATAAAGGAGAAAATTGTTGCCCATCTTTCTTCTCACTACTATACTCTCTCACACCACTAATAGAGCAAACGGAGAACGCCACAGATCTCAAACCATTATGTATGCAAACATATTATACAAAGTAATAAGATCACTTCAATTCATGTAGTTACACAAACAAATAAATTGAAAGTGCAATATATCAACACAACAGAATTAAGCAATCACACACATGCATAAAAGATTACACACAGATGCATATGCGGTAACCATGCTTACTCTCAATAAACCCACAGAGGTCATCATGTGATCCTATAGGCAACATTCACCTCACATCTCTTCTTATCTCTTCTTTTATTATCACTCGTAGGACAATATATTTCACCATATCCAAATTTACTGCAGTTAAAGCACATTTTATTTTTGTATTTTCCTTAGACCTACATTTGTCATCAATACCAAATAATGATCACATTCAAAATAAAGACATAATTCACACAGAATAGTTAAATTAACTTTCCTAAGGTCGCGTGTAATTCTAACAGTGTAGAAAAAATTTGCAACAAATTCACAAAGAATTTAAGGCAAATAATTAACAAGTAATTCTTAGGTGTAGTAACGGGCAATGGTTACTCCTTCACGATAACTTCAAACCTAACGTCACCCCACACGATGACTTTTAATGCAAAAAATAAATTATTTCTTTACACAATAGTTTAAACTGCAATAATAAAAGACAGAAAACACGATACCAAGAGGACCACGTCTGAAAGTCAGTAAATATCGATATATGAGAATTCACCTCTTTAGAATTGTTACTGTTCACCCTAAAGCTTTCAACAACCGCGACAACACAAAATGGAACCTGATCGTCCAAGGGTAAAATCGTTCAACTTTCACTGTATCGCCGAAAACTTAAAATAAACAACACCGTAAGATTCGACACGTCGCCAGCAACATTCTATCTTTTGATGCCATCGCCGAAATCCAACTCACTCACCGTCACGCACCGGTCCCTGAGTCCCACACGCTGTCACCAAAACCCACACGCCGTCCACCCCTAAGCTCTTCCACCTGTTGATCTCGAATCTGCCCTCATATTCACCAGTCTACTTTTGGATTTACCAAAAATTGCAATTGCAGGTCCAGCCAAAAAAATTTCAAAAGTGGACAATTTTTTGTTCGATTTTTCAGTTTCAATTCTAGGTCAATTCCAGTACTTTTTACCTCCAAAAATCACATATTTCTCAACAATACAAGTTCTGATACCATTTGTCATGGAAATCTTTGATTCCAGACTCAAAAAATAATCAAATGAACACTACATATATCAAGGCTCGACCCAAAATCAAACATCTACTTTGGTTGCTTTAAGTTATCTCAAACCCCACAAAAAAGAATGGATGGTGGTGATACTAACAAGAGTAGGAAGACGAAAATGCAACAATGGTGAGAATCTCTCTCTTTTTTCCCCCAAGCATGTTGCTCCCCTCTCTCTCTCTTTTTTCTCTTGCACACACACACACCCCACCAAACAGCTATAGGAGGATGGATAAATAAAATGGATATTAGGTCACCTATTTGGGCATAACTTATTCAATTTAATGGGCCAAAGATATAATAAGGCAAATGGGCTAAGATAATGAACCAACAATAATCCAAGGGAAAAATTCATAACTAAGGTGTATAGTTTACACCAATTCAAAAATAAAGTATATAGTTTAAAAATTCAAAAATCAGGTTTATTTATAATTAATTAATTTTATTTATTTATTAATTAAATATAATATAATAAAATCACAATTATATAATTATTGGTCACAGATTTATAATTAAGGTCACAAATTATTTATTGGTCACATATTATCAAATGAACAAGTCGCGGATTATTTCGAGAAATTTTTTATATGTCACAGTTTATTTCGAGGTGACAAATTGTAGGTCACATTTTATTTGTTGGTCACAATTTTTCAATTAACTTATCACAGCCTATTCATCGATCACAAATTTTCAAATTAATTGGTCACGGATTATTTAATAGTCACATATCAAAAAATGTATTGGTCACACGTTCATAAATTTCCAAACTAGTTGGTCACAGTTTCTTTCATGGTCACAAATTATATAATTTTTAGGTCACAATTAAAGATGTTTAGTCACAAATAACAAAATGGTTGGTCACAAATTAACCAACACCCCCATTCTACCTCCGATACTGATTCACCACCTTGAACCCACACCTACACCACAAACCTAAAACCACCACCTTGAACCCACACCTTCCACCTCCACCTGCTAAAATCAACCCCCTTTCCCAAAACTACCATACCACAGCCACCAATAAATCATCAAGTCGCCGCCGCCACCAACGTCAACACCTACACCACCAACCTAAATCGTCGCCAGAAGCCAGCAACTCACAGCCTGCATCTACTATCGTTGCACCACCACATTTATAATTAACAGTGCACACCGCTACTGGCACCACCATCATCGCCTACACTACTATCGTTGCACCACCACATCTAGACAACCACCAACACCACAACCACCTCAGAGCCTGCACCACCACTATCACGACGTGGCCATCACAGCCTGCACCACCGCCACCACACAACCACCACCATCAACTATACCACTATCTCGAAAATCACAATCTCAAAATCACCATATCACTGGACCTCATCAATCACAGTAGGTTCTAGATCTACAAACACAGCCCTCGAGATGTGTTTTTCATCGATCACAGTAGGCTCCAGATCCACAAATCGCGTCGCGCCTGTCACGTAGTCGTCGGTACTAGGTTAGTGGTGACGGCGTGGGAGAAGAAAGGAAGAGGAAGAGACGGAGAGTGAGAGTGAGAGTCGGTGCTAGGTTGGTGGTGACGGCGTGGGAGGAGAGGGAAGATTTCAGCGAGAGGAGAGCGTAGAGAGATGAAGAAAGTGGAGAGGGAAGAAAAGTGATTTAGGGTTAGGTAGGGTGGGTATAATATTAATTTAATTTTATACCTGATTTTTGACTAAAAAATCTTTACCCCTGTTTTTTGCACTAGGGATTTGAAATACCTGGGTGTATGTAATTTTTTCATAATCCAAAATCACACACTAATCAAATCACCAATCCAACTCCAATTTGGGCCTTTCAAAAGTGTCGGTCGTATTCGAGTTGAGTCAAGTTTATGATGTCGATAAATTATCTATCAACTGTTTTAAATTAAGATCCGAATTTATTGAGTGTCAAAACCCAACGTGTAAGTATAGCTAGTTCTTAAAATTATGAAACTAATCCTTCACGATTCTTATGAGGAGAGATGCATCATAAGAGATGCATTCTTGCGAGTTAAAATCTAATGATATTTCTCTCTGAACGTTTTCTTTCTATAAATTATTCGCTAATTCTCGTTTTCTTTTTTTAATATTGGAGTCATGGTATTTGAAATTATTTTTTAATTTCTTCAACATGGCTTTAATTTATTTCAGAAAACTTCTGGATTGCAACCATATTTTAATAAAATTAAATTTTTAATTAAAATTAAAAAACGGTTTGATTCAATTTTGTACGATTTTTGAAAATCGAAATATAAACCGATCTATTTCGAAAAAATTTGAGGGGAAAAACTACGGGTCCACATGGATCCGAACCAACATATTTGGTTTCACGATTTTTTATTTTGTGCTGCCCTGTATAACAATGTATGGAATGTCAAAAAAGGAAAATTACAATTTTGTCCTTTTTTAAAATATATGTGTATATATAAGTTTTCATACTAGAGAATCAATATGGATAAATAAAAATAAAAAGCTCACAAGGCAATATGTTTGGAAACATTGAATTCAGTTAAAAACGAAAAGGAAAAGGAAAAATTCTGTTGCCGAAATTTAACATTTCTCTCACATCATTTCTCTCACTACTTTCTCACTCCAAAAAGGCAACATCATTTCTCCTATGCCTAAACCATTTCTCTCTCTCTGACAATTTCTTCACCATCTCTCTAGAACAAGAAGCACCATTTTAAATTCAATTCCTCTGACAATAGATCTAACCCAAAAGTCTCGACAACGGCAACAAAAAATCATTGTATCTAAATGGCGACATAAATCTGAGGTGGATTTGAGGTAGAGTTGGATAGGAGGTTGTGAATTTGAGGTAGTGTCCGACCTTGGTGGGTAGTATCGACGACGGTGGAGTTTTACCGGTAACAAATCATTTTGGTATTGTGGATGTGGAGGTGACCGTGATGTTTGTTGATTGCAAGTGTTAGGTGCTGGTGCAACTAATGGTGGTGATGGGTTGAAGATGGAGATGATAAAAAATTCAAGAAGTGGTGTTGCGATGGTAGGTGATCAAGTATGTGTTAATAATGACGTGTAATAAGACATTTGTTAACAGTGAATATTTGTGACGACACATGTTTACATTCAAAGTTCGCGACTATTTATATGTTGACCAAGTTGTGATCAATTTGACCAAATCTAATCAATTCTATCTTAACTGTAACTGTATATGACCAAATTAACAGTGATTTGACCACATACAGTCATCATTTAGACTAACTTAATCAGAGACAGTTACACTAAAGATAAATTTGATCACATTGAATTACAATTAACACAAGTCTAGTTATACATAATAACAGCTTATAACACAGACATGATCACAAACAATATCAACTTACACAGATCTGGTCATAAATAATCACTGTTAAACAGAATATGATCACATACAACATAAACATATGAAGTCAATAAGTCATGGTCATGTTGAGATTTTATGAAATACAAAAAATGTCCAAAAATAATGAAATACACACAATCAATAGCCTCAAGATCTATCTGGATGCATCCATTGAGCATCTTGATATCATAATAGTCAGAAACACCCTTAATTTCATCACCATTATTATTTGAATTATTGTTATTTCCACGAAACTCATCCTTAAATTCCAATCTACTTGAGTTGCTCAATGAAATCACAACAAACGTTATAATTTACTTAGTCGAAATCTGCTCTTGAAGAAACATACTTGTCAAATTATAACAAATTATAATGATGATTTTGGATGTAATGGAGATGTGAATATACCAAATTTGCGGATAAGTGGGAGAAATATTAAGGAAGAAAGTGTTATTCAAAAAGGAATATTTGCTAAGTATTAGAATGTGATAATGATGATTATATTATCCTAATTTAATGTGTATTTTTTCTATATACATAATAATAATTATATTATTATTACTCTATCCATCCCAATTATATAGGCTAAGTTTTATCTTTCTCTTGTCCCAAATATATAAGCATGTTTCCTAATGTAGAATATTTTGTTATCTTCTTTTACCAATATACCCTTATTAAATGTTCCCCACTTAATAAGTCAACTTCTTGAAATCATCCAAATAGAGATATTTCTCACTTCTTGAAAACATAGAACAACTCTCATCAAATTAAATCATTCAAATTATTTTTTGATTCCAACATTAATAATGTACTACTACATATTGAAAATTAAATAGGGCTAAACTATGAAAGATGCATTTTGATATCATCAAGCATTACAAGCATATGCATAATTATACGTTTTTTTTTATTTTTTTATATTATTTTAAACTAATAAATAAATAATGTATTCATTGAATTTTATACACATTCTTCAAATTTTCATAAAATAAAAATAAAACATATTGCTTAAAGTCATGAATACTTCAATTATTTGAGACTTGTACATATTACTCAAAATTTCAACAAAAAAATATTGCTCAAAATCATAAATATTATAATTACTTGGTAATTAATTTTCTATAATTAGATTACACACGAACACATACTTTAAAAAAAATCCTAAATCTTGTCTAACTCTTTGTCTAATTCCAATTTAATTTTTTCTTCTTTATTCAAGTCATCTTCTATATCATCCGATACAAAATCATCTTCATTGAGATCCCTTGTGTTCACCTTGAAAATTTCTATTACCTTTTATAAATAGTTAGATATCGTATCGTTGTTAACTTAAAGACTGGCGAGTTTGATAAATATTTTTTCCTAAAATAAAAAAACTAGAAGAGAAAAAGGTCTTTTAATATTCTGATTAGGTAAGCAATACCCAAATAAAAATGCACCTTTAAATTTCTGCAACTTCATGAAGATCGAAATTATAGGAAAATCGAAAAAGAACGAAGTTCAAAATCGGCCTAGATAGTTTACAACTTTAGAAAACAGAATTTGTTTTGCCTTTTATTTTTAAAAACGTCAAAACCCTACAGATTTTGTATATAATTCATAGGGTGATTTAAGCTAATTTGATATTTATTGGACTCAATTTACTTTTTTTCAAAGTTATAAAAATGGACTGGACTTTACTAGATTAATTTGACACTAATTTTAACACAAATACGTGCGTATTTTGCTATTTAAGCGTGCATATGCAATGTTTTGAATACGACTCGAGCTTATACGCACATATGCGAAGTACATGCGAGAATTTTAGAACATTGGATAAAAACTAGATGTAGTTATTTAAGTAAAAAGTAAGTAATTGGTATGTGAATATTTCACCTGGACTTCAAAACTCTTGATAGTTGATGCAGTTAAGTCTTGTACACAATTCAGTTTTATTTACAAGTAAATGATACTAAGAATTAAGACTTCATTTGATTTTGATAAAAAAAATTAATGACATATGTGATTAAAATATTGATAAATATTGTGAATATCATAAAATATGTGATTGAAAATTAATGAATTTTAAAAATTGAGGGTCAAAACACTACTGTCGCAAACTACTCGTAATTGAAGAGCTTAGCGGAAAGTCATTGACTTTTCTTGAACGAATTTCATGATCTAATGATTTGTTTCCTTGATCTTCTCCATCACATCTAGGGTTGGGGACATATCTCGAACAAAACTCAAATCGAACCGAACCGAGCGGTTCTTCGTAAGTGAAATACCCGAACGGGTATCTAAATCTAGAACCGACGGGTACGGTTCAATTCTCGGTTCTAGACCCAGAATCGAAAAATGGAATAAGAATCGAATTTTTTTTAATTTTTATATATGGGATAAATCAAATTATTTAGTTTTTTAAAAATAAATTAACAAAGATAGAGTTTGCAATGAAGAGACTGAGTTCTATGAGGGCATTGAGACGTGTAATAAAAAATATATTATATTTTTTCTTATTCAATTTTATTAGTTAAACAATTTTTAGTTTATTTATATTTGTTAATTGTAATTTTTCAATCTTTCTTGTAGAGTTTTCTTAGTAACTAGTATGACAAGTAAAGTAATTAATGGTTAAATCAAATAGTTGATAAGTAAGTACTATTGTATTAGCAATACTTTAAAATATCTTATCTTTATGAGTCTAAGACTTCTAATTTATATGGATCACCGATATTTTAGTATTAATAATTTACTATCTATTTTTTGTTATTTGTATATATTGATAAATTAATCTTATTGGACAACTTGTTATTTATATATTATTAAATTGGAATATGTTACATGTCAGACTGTAATATTGTTATAAATATTAAAAAAATTAATTATACTATGGAGTCGAACTCGAACGGTTCCAAAATTATATTTGGAGCCGACGATTCCATTTACTAGCTACCTGAAAATTTTCGATTCGGTTCTCTTCAGAACCGAACCGAACCGAACCGAACCGAACCAAATCGTACCCAGACCTAATCACATCATCTCTAAGTTTGTGGTTAAGTCCCCTTTCCTTTTGAAGACTCTAAATTTAGACATGGATTGTGATTAAGTACAAACTTTACCCTATATGGAAAATTCAATCAACCATACTAAGTCCCTGCCCACTGCTTGGTTTCGTTGAAAATTAGAATTTTCTTATATTTTAATAAAAGTTGATGACATTATTAGGAGGCTGAATTTTCTCATACTGTTTGCTCTAACCTAGAACGTTTGTCCATTTTGGTATAAATTTATTTTATTTATACTTTACTATTGAAATAACAAATTCAAATAAAATATAAAATTCAAATAAATCACTAATATATGACTGGAAATTTAAAATAATATGAATGAAACAACAAGAAAATTCAAACTTAAATACATCCCAAATATATATAAAACCCCCAAAAAAAAAAGTATAGCTCACCTCCTCTCAACCTCATTTTCTCTCAATTCTTGCTCAAAAAAAATTATGAGTACTATATTGACAATAAAAAACAAAATAAGTAGAAGTGATAATTAATTATTAAATTAGCGAAAAATTAAAAGCTCCATTTCAAGATCTTGATTCTCAGATCAACCTTACACTTTGCATTAGAGGTGTTGGCAACTGCTGGATTTTTTCCCTTTGGCACATTCCCATGAATCCTATCACAAATTACTCGGATCCCAATATTTTTCATCTTCAACTTTTCCATTTTCACTTCCAAAATAGTGTCCATTAAAATCTTCATCGGCAGCCTTTTTTTCTTCTTCAGATCTGATTTTATTGAAGTTACAGAATCAACATCAAGAATCTGGGAGGATAATCCGGTTGTGGTGTGAATTATGAAGATGTTGTTTGGTAAACTGGTGAAATTTGTGAAGGACCCAATTGATAAATTCACTTGGTTGGAAAATACTGCGATCGAAATGGGATTGTAGGTGTAGATGATTTTTTTGTTCGGGTTCTTGGAGGAGATGGTGAGGTTGAATTTTGTTGTCAGGTGGGTGGTGTCATCGGCAGCATTGGTGGTGAGGTTGAACTGAGTTATTTTCAGGGAACTGACAGAGAATTCGGGGCGTTGGGGATGGTAGAGAACGTAGAAGGCGGCGCAGCAAATGGCGGCTAGGAGGAAGATTGCGATGAGGAGGAGAATGGACCAGAAGCAGGTGAGGCAGCAGCATCGGCGGCAGGTGAAGCGGCGGCGGTTGTGGCGGTGGAGAGAAGTGGGAGTGGGGCGGTAGGGGTGGCTGTGGAGGTGGGTTTTGGATGCAGGAGGGAATTTGAGCGGTGGATTGGTTGTTGCTACGGCGGGTGTGGAGGGTGGCATTGCCTTTCCCATTTGGCTTGCTTGATGAGTGAACTCTGTCGGTCATTTTGGAGAAGATCTAAGGTTAGATTTCGAACAAAAAAGTATCGTACATATATTATAAATGTGTGTAGAAAACTAGTATCAAGTGTTTTCAAGTGTGTTAACTATGTGTGCTTTTTAGCGTGTGAGAAAAAGAGAGAGAATGGAAGAAGAGGGGTTGAGTATTGTAGACTATAACAACTACAGATGGTTCCACCCCACCGAAGTGTGTAATCTCTCACTTTAGCTTCTTTTTTTTCTTTTCTTTTTTTCAATAAATGTAAATTACATTGATCATAACTCATGTATATATATATCCCCGGACATACCCAGGCACGAGCGGATCTAAGAAATTTTTTTACCATGAGCTAATATGGGAAGAAAAGAAAATTTAGCACAGGTTAATATTAAAAAAAAATTATATTTTTTTATTAGTATTTGGGCTGGAGGGCCAGGCTCTAGCTGGCTAAATCCGCCCCTGTACCCAAGCAAATCAAAATCAAAAGATGAACAATCGACAAAGTTCTATCAACCCAATGTTAGAGACTTAAAATAAACCAAAACATTAGGATACAAAGAGAACATGACTTTGTATACATGTGTTTTAATCCGTCTCACAATACTATCAATACATGGTTTGAGATCCTAAAAAATCATTCTATTCTGCGTCATCCAAATTTGGTAGATCGTGCAAGCAAGTGCTATTCTCTTGACTTTATATTGTCAAAATGTGCCTCGAGCTTCTTTCTTCGTCCACTTCAATACAATAAGTATTGTAGTCATCGACCTCGTCATTTCTAACCAACCTTTGATATGTCCCTAGATGCTTAAAGTCAAAACACATTGAAAAAAATAAGTGCTTCCCTGATTCAAGGTGTAAATGATGGGTTGTTTTCGAACAAATTTGTCTAAAAATATAAGTGGATAATCAAGAGACATGATACATGTCAGTTGTTTAATTATCAAAGTGGAGGAAGTGACGAATTTTGCAACATAATTGAAAGATGAAAGATTATGAGATTTAAACTTTGATAATGTATCTTGGTATGGATCTGATTTATGACCCGGCCACTACACTTTAGTGCATTAGTCAACAAAGTGGGATCTTTCTTCTGGTTGTTGAGGTACTAAGAGAAAACACACTTTTGGTCATTCAAGAAATATGAATCGTATCTTCAATTTTGAAGAGTCGTGATTGTCATGTCTAATAGAAGTTATGGGATGAGTACAGAATAATCTCACAGAATTTTGTACAGAAATTTAAATTTTTTCTCATAATGGGTGGTCTCACATGATTAAAATAATACCAAAAACCTCCCCCCACTCACCTACCCTGTGTGTTATTTGACAAGTACAGGAATTTAAATTACTATACTTGTAGCAACGCTCTTATTCCTCCTTTGCCTTTGGTATGCAATCATTATGCTAGTTGAGTTATATAACTTTTTTTTGACAAATGGCATAGCTTAACCTTGGAAAGAAGCATCAAAAATCATGATTAACAAAGACTTGCGGGTAGCTAAAGGTTTCTTGACATTCTAACTAATTATAATTATGTAAAAGAAGTGAAAAAGTGGGATGCACCGACAACTTATTTTTTGTCCATTGGCTGTTGTAAAGTTATTGGTTAATGAAAACTGAAAAGTAATTAAAGTTGTAATAAGTATCCATTAATTACCATTACTCACTTCTAGTATCTGACAATAACTTAACTGAAAAGTCAATAAACAATGATTAAGCAAGTAATTAATGCTTGATAGTTGATACTAAGCAAGTTAAATAAAAAATAAAAAAAATCAATTAATATAACTTAACTGAAAAGTCAATAAACAATGATTGAGCAAGTAATTAATGCTTGATACTGGGGTCTTCTCATAGGGATCGGTAGAAATGACCTATTCAAGCTCCTTTAGTTTGAACGGTCAAATTGATTCCTTACTCTTCAATTGAGTGGCGCAATTATAATGAGATGTGTTCTTAGCATGGACAAAACACTTTAGAATTATTCTTGTTGTACCTGTTGGATGACCTGCTGCCATACAGAATGAGCTGGCAAGAAAATAATAAAAAATAAATTACCCATTTCATTTGAAAACGGTCCATTTAAATTGCCCATTTCTTTTTTCTCTCATACAGAGAAGCGGGACCGTCTTCCCCAAATTTCCCCCTAAATATTTCCCACTGCAATCGACCATCCTTTGCTCCAACGTGCCATCTTTTTTTTGAGTTAATCGACGAGATGATAGACAAAGGTAATGGGTAGTTTGTAATTATGTCCAAAATGCAATGTGTTAAACCCAACAGAGATGGCTAGTGCAGAAGAACCAGAGTTTCCTACAGCAGGACCAGGTGTTGGTGCTGGGACAGGTGCAGGTGCAAGTTCATTAGGTACTATACTCGTAGTTGGAGCACCCGGAATTGCAATAGAAAATAATGCCATAGGAGAAAGAGCTGCGATGAAATCAATTATGCACTTCTCAGTTAACTTGAAAATTTATCTAACTCAATCTATAGACGCCGGAGTGATGATGGAGTCGCTCGCCTTCGATTCGTCGTCGATCGATGTCTCTTCGCCGGATTCCTTATGGGTTGATTTGGAATTGGGGAGATGAGACGAATGGGAATGAAAAATGGGTGGGCCGGGTCTCCTTAAGCTTTATTTTCCTTTTTCTTTTTTTTTTTCTTTTTTTTCCACCTCATTCTGTCATCCGATTCTGTCGTCCCGTTCTGTACGAATAGCGGGACTGAACACTTTAAGCTACGAGACTCAAGAGGAGCCTTAACACAATATCTCTCCCTAAATGGATCGGATAACAACATTTCTAAGATGACTTCGACAAAAATTGTGATAATCTTGAATTTTTTATGCCGATAAATATTTTATTTTAAAATTTATATGGGCTTTCAAAGGGGAAGGGCTATGGTGAGATACCATTGTAATTGATGGATCTTTGATGAGGAAATCGTAAAATAATCAAATAGATATAGACAGTCATAGATAGGATTTTAGGAGTCCGACACTAAAGAATTCAATAAAACTAAAAAGAACATAAAGAATTACGTGGTTCGACGCCAATGTGGCAACCTACATCCATGGGAAGAAGAGAGAGCTTATATATATTCACTAATGTTTGGAGCTTACAATGAAACATATATAGTAGCATTACATCAAGGTTGTCTTATTAAAGATGAGACAATCATGGAAAGAAAATAACGAATTATGTAAATCTTCCAAATCGTAGTTGCGTCATAGTATTCCCCAATATTAGCAAATCCTTCAAATATCTCTATTTTCCAACACTCCCCCTCAAGTTGGTGCGAAAATATTGATAGAGCCCAATTTGGACAATATCTCATGAAATCTGCCGGTGGACAAGCCTTTGGTGAAAATGTTAGCTAATTGTTCACTACTACGAACGAAGGGAGTGCAAATAACTTTGGCTTGGACTTGTTCTCGTATAAAATGACAATCAATTTCAATGTGTTTTGTCCGTTCATGAAAAACTGGTTTTGAAGCAATATGAATAGCATATTGATTATTACAATACATCCGTATGGGTTGTGAAGAGTCAAATCCCAAATCTCTTAGCAAAGAGCGAAGCCAAATAATTTCACTTGTAGTAGAAATCATTTCCCGATATTCAACTTCAGCACTAGAGCGTGCAACAACATTCTACTTTTCACTTCTCCATGTCACCAAATTTCCTCCAACAAAAGTGCAATACCCTGTTATAGATCGTCTGTCAATAGTATTACCAGCACAATCTGCATCTATGTATGCAGTAATAAGAGAATGACCATTCTTACGCATCCATATACCCCTTCTAGGTGATCCCTTAAGATAGTGCAACATTTGATTAACGACATCCATATGTGCAACTCGTGGAGAGTGCTTAAAATGACTAACCAGGCTGACAGCATAGGAGATATTGGGTTGAGTAATTGTGAGGTAAATCGGTCTACCCACCAGTCTTTGAAATTGACCCACATCAGATAGTAGGTCACTATCAAGTGGTAATTTTAAATTACACTCTATAGGCGTTTAAGCTGGCTTGACACCTAATTTACAAGTATCTTGTAACAATTCCAACACATATTTTCTTTGATTGAGAAATATACCCTTCTTTGAATATGCAATCTCTAGTCCGAGAAAATATTTCAAAATTCCCAAATCCTTAATAGAAAATTGAGCATGAAGAATTTTTTGAGCCTTGATATTTCAACGAGGTCATCACCTAGAATAACTATATCATCGACATAGATCAAAACAATAACAGTACCATTCATACCTCTTTTCACGAACAAGGAATAATCAGCATTACTCATCTTTAAACCATTCTTGAAAAGAACATGAATAAGTTTGGCGTACCATGCACGAGGTGATTATTTAAGACCATATATGAATTTTCTTAATCGCATGCAAGATCACTACGACCCTCCAACGGATGACCTGGAGGTATACTCGTGTAAACTTCTTCCTCAAGATCACCATGTAAAAATGCATTCTTTACATCTAAAACAATTTTCAATTGACGGCTAGAGATAAGAGAACGCGGAATATGTTCATTTTGTCTACTAGAGCAAATGTGTCATTGTAATCTTTAAGTAAAATCTTTAGCAACAAGACGTGCTTTATGTCGTTCAATAGATCCATCACTTCGAAACTTCGTTTTATAAACCCAATGGCATCCAACTGCCTTCTTTCCTAAAGGGAGTTTTACAATTGATCAAGTGTTGTTGTCATCAAGGGCTTGTAACTCTTCTGCATCGCTTGTTTCCAAATAGGACTAGAAATTGCCTGTCCATAATTATTTGATTCTTGAGTTGAAGATAACTAAGTTAGAAACGCTGAATGAGATGCAGAGATATTGGAGTATGACATATGAGCCTATATAGGATGACTTACGGCTTCGTAAGTAACAAACTCCTTTAATTTTTCCAGAGCCTTGGACATTCTATTTGACCTTCTAGGAACATCTTCTGGAGCATCTGGTACAGTAATAACATGTTCTGGTGACAAAGAACATCCAATGTCACTTCTCTTAATAGCGCTATGCTGGAAAATCATATTGTGCATCAAAGATTTGGACATCCTTCTAGTCGTATTTTATCTTTTTTGTTTCCATCTATGTCTTTTGGGACACATGTTTGTGACATTTGTCAATTTTCCAAACAAGTCCGCCTACCATTTAACAATTCGTCGTCTACGAATGGTTTCAACAGATAAAGTCCATGTGAGTAGACACATTCACCAATTTTCTTCCCCAAAATTCAATCCTGAAACACGACACCATTAGGAGAAAAAATAACATTGCAATTTAAAGAGTTAGTTATTTTTCCAACGGAAAGAAATTAAGTTGGAAATGAAGGAATCACAAGTGCATCTGAACTAGGAAGACCGGGAAAAAAGTTAATTTTTTCAGATTCAAAAACAGGAACTGATGTAGCATTAGCAATTGAAACATCATGCTTGGATGATTTTTTTGAGAAATTACTCAAAGATGTTGCATCATTTGCCATATGATCTGTAGCACCAGAATCAATAATCCAAGTATTCAAATGTTTAGATGTACACGAAGAGAAATAAGTTTCAAGGTTACCGAAGACATGAATAGTAGAAGGAGTTGAATCTTTTGGAGTAGAAGTACTAGGATGACCGAGTTGTTGGAGAATTTGGGCCAATTGATTTATTGAAATGGTAGTATTAGCAATAGCGGCACCTTCCCTGTTTTCTCATTTCATTGTGGATGGCTTAAGATGAGGATGAACTTCCCAACAATGATCCTTAGAGTGTCCTAGCCTGTAACAGTGGTCACATTTCGGAGCTTCTTGTCTTTTCCTGTTCTCAAAATTTCTCATTTTTTCATCTCTTTTAATAATAAAAGCAGACGACTCAAGTATATTCTTTAATTCTGAATTCATTGCCTTTTTCGAGTTTCTTCTCGTTGCACAGTTGTACACATACTCAAAAAGGATGGAAGTGTGGAACTCACAAGGACATGACTCCGAAGATTCTCATACTCCGGCCTCAAACTACTCAACAAATAAAAGATCTTATTTTTTTCAGCCCTTTTTAGTAAGATCTTTGCATCGGTTGTATGTGGACAATACATGCACAATTCGTCTCACATCTTCTTAAGATTACCAAGGTGTTCGATGAATGGCTTATCTCCTTGCTCAGCGAAAGCAATTTCCCGTTTCAATTCAAATATTTTAGCGGCATTGTTTTGGTTTCCATAGAGTTCCTCAACAAGTTTCCACAACTCTTCTGTCGAGTTTGAAAAGGTGAAGATTTCAGCAATATGTGCTTCCATTGAATTTAGAAGCCAAGATCGAACCAATTGATCATTCGATATCCACCCTTCATATGTTGGATCTGTAGAATCTAGACAGGAAAGAGTGAAATTGATGAAGCCCAACTTTTTCTTTCCACCAAGAGACAACGTCACGGCTCTCGACCATGGTATGTAATTTATACCATTCAAAGTAATAGTAGATAACTTTCATTCGGGATTAACATCATTCTCCATTGTTGTAGACGGATTAATCACTTTCTCAGTCATTGTAAACTGAAAAAAAAAAAAAAAAAAAATTACAGGCCACCAAACTGAAGCAAAAAACTAAAGCCAAGAACTGAAGCAGAAAAAACGGAACAGAAAATTGAACAACAGACTTTGAAGACGATTTTGACCTACCAAACGTTGTCAAAAATAGCCCGAATGACAGTTAACGAAATACGAATGATACGAATCCAACGGCACTGACCTTGCACAATTTCGAGTTACGATTTGAAAGATACAATCATTTCCGCGGAGGTCACGCAAAGCTGAAAAAAATCTGTTTTCGTGGAGATTGCGAAACGTTTCTGAATTTCTGAGCAGATTATGTTTGAATAGCAATGGACCGGATCAACACATTCGCTCTGATACCATGAAAAATTAAATAAAACTAAAAAGAACACAAAGAATTACGTGGTTCGGCGTCAGTATAGCAACTTACATCCACGGGAGAAGAGAGAGCTTATATATATTCACTTATGTTTGGAGTTTACAATGAAACATATATAGTGGCGTTATATCAAGGTTGTCTTATTAAGGATGAGGCAATCATGGAAATAAAATAACAAATTATGAAAATCTTTCAAATCGTGGTTGTGCCATAATATTCTCCAATATTAGCAAATCCTTCAAATATCTCTTTTCTCCAACAAACACCTATATATGGGCAGTGTCAAGAAATTTGCACAGTTGCTCTAGAAAATGCAAAAGTATTGTATACCTTGTCGGGCCTAGTTTTTTATTTATCGGCTAGTATAGTCTCATGAGTCATGGAGATGATGATGATGATGATGATGAACATGATTTGGTATCTCGAGACGCAAGGTGATGACGACCCATATAAAATGTTTATAGTACATATGTTGTTGGCATTACTCATATCTGAGCTCATGTACACCATAGTGACAATTATTGAGAAATGTGTTAATTCCTGTAATAAAATTCTAAATTAACTTAAGCAAGAAATATAAAATAAATAGGAAAAAAATATTTCATTTTAAAATCCTGGATGAAAGTGGAAACTTGTAACTTTATTGCTTGGAACCCCGTCTCTTCGAAACTAACTTTGCAGATAACATGTGACAATTACAAGAATGACGAGGAAGTTAACAATACCTGACGACATAGACTGCATGAAGGAACTAGCATTGCTACCAGTCTGGGGGTTCAATCCCTCTCTAGTGTTTGAGTACCACCTAAAAAAAAGTGCACTTCTGTCATCTTAAGAGCCTGTTTGAGCTCTATTTTTTTTTTTTTTTTAATCAAAAATGTATTTTTAAATAGTATTTTGATAAATAATGTGTGGTTAAAATATAAGGAAAAATTTTAAATTTTCATATAATATAATTTTATTTTAGAGTGTGTAGTTCAAAATAAGATAGGAACAATGTATATTGAAAATAAGGAGATCAAATAAGAACTAAATAAGAAATTGAGTTTTCTTTCATATTGGAATCTCGAATCTAATTTTTAGTTCAATAATTGCAGCTATAATCCCAAATCTTTTATTTTTTTTACAGACTTTATACATTTCATGGAAATTGTTGTTTGTATAGTCCATGCAGGACTGTAGGTTTACAGCCCTCTCACAACCGGGGGGTCTGCGCCAATTAAAAAAAAAAAAAAGCACACGCCCCCTATTGTGAGGGGTTGTGTGCCTTGTTGTACACAGTGCAGTCCAATCATCATTTGTGTCAACCACATTCCAAAATCCTTCGTTTCATTGCAACGGAATAAAAAATGGATGGATCCATCCATTTGACCGTTAATTAACCAAATAATTGACTTTGACCAAACATAAAAAAGGTAACTTTGCAATTTTAACATAAAATAACTTCAAAATTAATTTATTTTTTTAAAAAGAATTAAAGAACAGTGAACTATTCAAATTTTACAATAATGCTACAGGTACAAGGTTTTTTCTCAAAAGTTTTATAGGATTCCACCGCGCAAACTGATTGACAAAAAAAAAAAAAAATTGTCCGTGAATCAGGTGCTATGGTAGAAACTCCTTGAAAGAATCCTTGTACTTGGGAATTTTTCCTTTTGAAATAATGATTTTTTTGAAAAACATGTGATTAAAAATTATGAAAACTTTTTCGATTAACATGTGAAATTATTGTATAGGAAAGTGATTAAAAATTAATTTTGAAAATATGAGGGCACATTTGGTTTATGTTTCATTTTCAGTTTCTTACTTTGAGTTGTTTTTTTTAAGAGTCTATTTTAAGATTTTAAAAATGTATTTGGTTGATCATTTTGAAAATTATTTCTCAAAATAGGAAATATTTTTTATTTGAAATTCAAAAAAATATTTTATAACATTTTATTCCCTGAAATTTGACTATTCAGTAAAGATAAAACAATTTTATGTTAATATATCATCAAGTAATATATATGTTCTAAAGTTGATGAATCTTGCAATATTTTTTCTCGCTACAAAAGTAAAATTAAATTAAATTCAAAATAAAGGAAATAAAAATAAAAATTAATAACATGGACTGATAATATTTTTATTTGTGTTCTTATATATATATATATTAGAATTTTTATGTAAATAATCATTAAAAGTTTGAACTATTTTTTTTTTTTTATGTTTTTTATGAAATTTATTTTTTTGAATTTTTATAAATATTTTTTTTCAGAATTTTTATTTTTTATCTTTTATTTTTTATTTTTAAATTTAAAATTTTATTGAATGATTATTTTTCATGTTTTAAGTGTTTTCAAAAATTTTAGTGAAAAATCTAAAAATGTTAAAAATGCATTTTGAGTTTTATGTTATAAGTTTAGTCTTGTTTTCAAAATTGTACTTTCAGAAGTACCATACCAAATAGGGGCGGAGCCAGGAAGATATGTTAGGATGAGCTAAAATTTAAATTTTTTCCGTCATAAAAGATGTTCTTTTACCACACGAGATTTAGTTTAAAAGGTTAAACTCGTGAGTCGTGACATGACGCTCATGACAAAGTGGGTCAAAATATTTTTTATGGACAATTGTGACAAAGTTCGAACAAATATATTTTTAACCAATAAAAGTAAATATAGAGTATATTACTTATTTTGATAATAACATTCATTTCATGGTCGAAATAAATAAATTTTTAACTCAAAAGTATAAATAAGTAATATATGAAAAAAAAAAATATTTACTTTTAAGTTTAGTCAAATATGTGGCATCTATTGAAATAAGTCATTTATTTTTACTTTAATCAATAAAAGTTATTTGTTATACAATAAACTAATTTGATTATAAGTGAACACTTTAAATTTGATACTAAATTTGAATGATTGAACATTGGGCTCGGGTTGAGAATGAAGTTAGTTGTGCGAAAATTAATTTTTGGATTGGACTAAATTTTTATTATTTTTTAGAGGAAATTACATGGGGCCGGGTGTTTCAAGTTATCAGTGCAAAAATCAAGTTCAAAGGTTTTTTATGCAAAAATCAGGTGTGAAATTAATAATTAATGAATTATATATTTTCCACAAACCCTAATCCAATTCAAATCATTCATTCGTCTCTCTCTCTCTCTCTCTCTCTCTCTCTCCAACCCACCACCGCCTTCATTCTCTTTCTACAATCAACACCAACGTTTCTTCCGGCAAACTCGAACTCGTCGCCACCCGCCGTCGCCTCCCAGCCCCAGCGATCTCTGTGGCGCGAACTCTTCATCTCTTCTCCCACACTAGTCACCACCGTATGCGACGCAATCTCTCTCTTGTTGTCTTCTCCATCTATCTATCCATTGGTGCCATCTGGTGGCGTTGGTTGTGGTGTGATGTGTGGTGATGTCTGTGGTGGTGTTGTTGGCAGTGACGGTGGTAGGGGCGGTGGCGGTGGTTGTGGCTATGGCGAGTTTGGGGTTTTTCTGGGTTTTGATAGTCTCGATCTGTGGAAATGCGTTCACAAACTGGTGATAAAAATTTGGGATAATTTTTATTGGTTATGTGCAGTTGATGGTGGTGGAGGACTCTATACTGGTGGAGGTGGATAATATACTGGAGGAGGAAGAAGAGAGTATACAGGTGACGAAGGTGGTGAAGGTATTGGTGGATGCGGAGGGAGAAATATACTGAAGGTGGAGGTAGCGAATATACTGTGAGTAGGTGGCTTGTATCCATGAGATGGTGGAGGATGCCTATGAGTGGGTGGCTGGTGGCAGCGAGACAGTGGAAGAGCGAGTGGGGGATGCCTATGAGTGGGTGGCCGATTTGGGTTGTGGCGATTTCGTGGGTTTGGATGTGTTTTGTGTGGTGATGGTGTTGTTTGTGTGCGCGTGAGAAGCAGTAGCTGTTTGGGTGTGGCGATTTCGTGGGTTTGGATGATGTTTTGTGTGGTGGTGATTGTGATGGTGGATCTGGCTGTGGTGGTGGGTCTGTCGATGTGCAGTGGCTCTGGTCATGGTTGTGATGATGTTATGGCGAGTGAGGTACTTTTTGTGACCAAGTATTGGTGGTGAATCGGGGTCGAGATTGGGCTGTAACCATCAAATTTGATAAATTGTGACCATAAAATTAATCTGTGACTAAAAAAAATCTGTGGCCAACAAATTTGAAAACCTGTGACCTATAAAATTTTTAATTTGTGACCTCGACAAATTTGTGACCTATAAAAGTAATCTGTGACCTATAAATTTTTTTATTTGTGACCTCGAAATAATCTGTGACTAATTAATTTGATAATATGATCAGTAAATTAATTGTGACTTTTAATTATGTAAATGTGACCAAAAATTGTACAATTGTGATCTTAAAATAATTAATTAATCAAATGATACCTGATTTTTGCACTTTAAAATCTTGCACCTGAATTCTGAATTTGGGTAAACAAAACCCTTGGTATATGAATTTTTCCATATTTTTTACTTCACCATGAATTTGGAATGGAATCGATTTAAGGGTTAAATTGGTGTGTCAGTGTGTGGGCTAACTTATAAAAATTGGATTAAAAGTTTATCCATTTAAGTTGGGCTAACATGGTTAAATATTGAAAATGGTAGGTAGTGGGCTAATTTAAATTTGGGCAGAGCAAAATTTACACACAAAATTGTCATCTGGGCCGAGGCCCTTGATACCAAACACGTGTTTAGTCTTTTGCAAAATGAAAACAGGTTAAAAACAGCAAACCAACCGCACTGTTGATTTTAGAAAAAAATGGAAGCCAACCATAGACTAAATTAAATTGACTTTGAGAATTATGCTTTACCTTTTCTCTATTGTTGTTATCTTCAAATCTGACAAATTTTGTAGCAAGCATCGTGCTATCTGGACAACATTAAACCCACAAATTAGCCATATGGCTATCACTTGCCTCAAAATTAAACCAGTGTTTGAATAAATTCAAAATACGGGTATAATGTGATCGAAAATGGGGAGAGGGAAAGAGAGAATGGTGTGTACTAGAAGGTATATCGGACACTGTTAGAAAGCATAGTTCAAGAGAATCCACAAAGCCTGTTTACAATCCCTTTCATCCCTGCTTCATCTATGATTTCATATAGATTTTGGTAATATTTAGTTCCTGCAAGAATCTGTTGGCTCAACAAGAGCCTATAGCACAATATATTTATTGAATTGAATAATTACCATTAATTTTTTTTCTTATTGGTAGTGAAAATGGCTACTGGATGGCAGGGGTGATGAGTAATGGTGGTTGTAGAAGGCGATCGCGACGAGATGGGTTGTTTTGGTTTGGTTTAGAGGATTTTTTTTTTATTTAATTTTTAAATTATTTTATGTTAAAATTGTAAAGTTACCATTTTGCCCTCTTATATATTTGATCAAACTCAATTTTTCTAGTTAACTAACGATTAAATGGATGAAATTCGTCCATTTGTTCTTCTGCTACAACAAATGAAAGGTTTGAGATCGAGTCTGACATAAATGAAATATTTGAGTAAAATCTATGAAAGAAAGTGAAAAATTTGAGACTGAAACTACAATTATCTCTTTTTGCTTTGAATAGTTAAGTTCGTCTCTCTCAAATGCACTAAAACTGTGCACTTTCACAACAAAATGGTATAACTTCCACACCATTTTATTTTTCCGATCTAATTGATTTTTAATTTGTTGATTTGATTAATTTTTGTAGGTTGATATTTTATTTAACTTTCAAATGGAAGCGATATTGATTTTTAATTTTTTAATATTTATTGCTTGTGTTCTATATTGATGAAATTATTTCATTTAGAATAATGATATTTGTATATAATGAAGTTATATAATGATTTATATACAGATAAGGTTTTCTATTAAAATGACAAATTTATGAGTTTTCTGTTATAAACGATAAGGTTATGATTTTATATTATAATTATAAATTTTTTTTTTTTTTTTTTTGAGTGACTTATCTTAACTTTTATCTTCTTCTTTTTTAATCATAGGAAATCTATTAAAATTCAGTGAACCGATAAAATCTATAATTATTTTTTATAATTACCAACTCTTGAATTCATATATGTGATTGTGTTTATATTCCATTTATGATATACGATTTTGCTCTGTTGCCCACAGTGGACAACATAAGGTAGACCCACCATCAATGAGTGTGTGCCAAGTGTTCGAAAGTGTCCGACTAGTGGGGTCATGTTTAAAAAAGTCGGACACTTGACAATATCTAAGTGGTAGTGGACAACATAAAATTTACCCACCATGAACAAGAGCAGTTTTGTTATGATATATCTTCTATCTTTTGTCTTGTTGGATCCATGCACCTGTATTCTATTTCATTTATGATATATCTTATACCTTCTGTCTTGTTGCAGTAATGGACTAGTAAAATATCTTCATAACATGCAAATGAAGAACTATTGGACTGCTCATCCCAGTTGGATGCAAGTGTCTTCACCTCTGTTACGAATTACACGAACGAGATAAAAATCTCGAATCCGTTTGATTGAAGTATGGATGTCGATTTCTTGGCACTATTTCATACAAAAAATAAGATTTTGATATGAATAAAGCTACAAATTTGATAGATTCCTTCTAACGATTCACGATGATGGGTGATTTTAGGATTTTTATTTTTTTTAGTAAATAGAAATACTGTTATTGGTGTTTTCTTTTGGCAAGTCAAGCGGATGATTTGGGACGTGTATGGAGTGATTGAGATCAATGAGTATATATATTAATTGATGGGAGAAGTATTTTTTCAGTTATCATTTTTACTATAAAAATTGCAGTATTTTTGGTATAAATAATATCTAAAAGTAAAATATGAATTTAAATAAAATAAAAAAATAATGTACATGGTGAAAATTCCACATTTTTAAATGGATTTATTCAGGCCAGCCTAGGTCAAATGAAGATGGAAAAATGCTGGCTGTACAGGCCCTATTTCACAAGGCCTGTACAGGCCAGACTCATATTTTGGGGTGGGGCCCATTGGGGGTTTTTTTTTTAAACAAAAAAACTCATCCACCCACCCCCCTGTATGTGAGTGTTCTGTACAGGGTCTGTGAAATAGTGCCCTGTACAGCAAGCACTTCTCATGACGATGGGCAGCTTCGAACCATTTATTTTGACATTTCTACCCCTACATATTGATTGAACAAGAAAGTAATTTTGGATTAATAAATTTCTTCTCGTAACTCTTTTATCGATTTGACAATGTTTTTGTTCTGCTAATTTTTTTTGGTAATTATGAAATGCTTGAAAAAAAAATAAATTAAAAGAGCTATATTGTAAAGTAATTTAAGATAAATTCAAGCCTAGCCAAGTGGAACCGGTAGTTTGGTCGCCTATGCATTGGTGCAAGTGGCCACTGACACACGGGAAATTGCATAAAACATTATGGATGATGCTACGTGTACATAATGATGTGTACACGGGTTTACACCCCCTCACATGAAGGGGGTCCACATAGGACAGACACTGATGTGATCCAGGCGTCGAGTCCGATGAAGCCGAGCCCGGACCGAGACCCGTTGTTAAACGAAAGAGGTCCGATGACGCGATCAAGAGCAAAACGGGTAAATCAAGCAATAAGACTACTTGTGCAAGTAACGATGGACAACGTCATGATCTACACACAAAAAGAGACAAGTTTCATGTTGGGGTCGAAGTCGAAAATCAATTGGATCAACAAGATACAAACGACCGAAAAAGAAAGCCAACCGGACTTCTAAGCGACCGCTTAGAAGAAACGGTCAAGTGGTCGCTCAAACCCTTATTGAGATTTCAAGGCAACCAAAACTTTCTTCCAAACGACCGCTTGGAAAACAACGAAGCGATCGCTTAGAACAAATTTGCAGACGAGTTTTTTATTTTTGGCGAGAATTCTAGTTTTCTTAAAATTCTACTCTTATTGATGTTTTACTATGTTTGGGAGATTATGCACGAATTTTATAGGATTTCTAGTATTATTATAAATAATTTATTTTATCATTATTATAGAACATTTTAACAAATTATCAATTAAAGTGAGACTATTTGCTTTCAATCTTGTTATTCTTAGAACACCGCGAACTTATCAAAATCCTCTTGTGACGTTCAACATCGAGTGAAAATCACGGATTTTGTAATCAAGAGGTCTATCAAGCGTCGTTCTTGTTGGTTGCTTTATTCAATATTCTTGGTTGAATCTTTAAACCGAGATTATCTTTGGGTTTTCTTGAGTTTTCAATCTTGTTGCGGGGTTGCGTAGTGTTCGTTACTACGTGATTTTCATCAGACTAGCCCAACAAGTTTAGTATTACAATATAATCATTGAATAATACTACATATGCACCTATATGGGTTTACAATAAAATATGCATGGACCTCTTCCATGTGAGGGGGTGTAACCTCATGTGTACACCTTGCATTATTCAAGAATTATATTGTAATACTAAACTTGTTGGACTCGTCTGTCCTATGCACGTTTGACTACTTATTCTTTAGATTAATTAAAATTAAAGCCAAATTCAACACAATCTATCTCTCTAGTTAAATGAACATACAACACTTGCATGTGAGTGTACATGTGAATTGACCGCGGAACAAATGGTCTAAACCTCAAACACGAGATATTCATGTGCTGAAAATTGATTTGTGTACAAGTATGGCCGATAATATCACGCTCATTCAAATATTTTGGATAAAGGGGGTAACATGTATGAAGTTGATTATTGTGAGATAATAATAATAAAATGAAATGAAAAAGAAAAAATGATGAGTATTCAAACTACTTTTTTTCTTTTTTTACGGGTGGGTTGAAGATCTTAAAATTGGAAGTACTCGATGAGACTAGTTACTTTGGTCCAATTCTGCAAACAAAATAAATATTGATTTTCGAAAGAAAAAATGAGTATTGGTCTCATTCTATGTTCGTAAATCGGGAAGTTCCAAATTTTGGTCCACTATGAATTACAAGTCTCTACAAGGTATTTGACTATACATATCAAGTTTTAGAAAATGTTATTCGGCTTTCAATGCTATACTATCATGAAGAATTTTCAAATTAATAGTTGCATTGTATCGGAAGAAACTACCTAGGTTTAAAGATATATTTTCAAACTTGAGAAACTTGATATTTTCCTTTTAGAAATCAGGTCATAAATAAGTTATTAATTAAATAAGTAACTAAAAATATTTTATTAATTAAATATGTTTAAGATCATAATATCATACAATTTATGATCACAGTTACATATTAATTACAATCACATAACGTCACAATTACAAATCAAAAATTTATCGATCACGACTTATTTATCAATCACAAATTGTCAAATTCATCGATCACGACTTATTTCTTAGTCACAAATCACAAGTTTTATATATCATGACTTATTTCTCGATCACAAATTAGAAATTCTATAAATCACATTAATCACAAATTATCGAATTAATTTGTCACAACTTATTTTTAAGTCGCAAATTATTAAATTAATTGATCACATATTTATTACTCTTCTTCTACCCACCGTCACCCCCACACTTCCCTACCATAATTGGCGTTGCCTCAGATGCATAACACACCACCACCATAACCACCACATTCCCCAATTCACTACCACCACTTGCAATATGCCATCACTGCCACCTACATCGCAACCCAACACCACCACAAAAGCAATTCTACAACCCAGCATCACCACCTGCACCATCGCCCACCGCCACTACCTATACCACAACCCACAACCACCACCACATCCACATCAAATCCAAAATCACCACCTCTTCCACATCACACCACCACCACCTTTACCACACCACATCCACTTCTTCTTTGCATAGATACGACCTATGAAACCATTCACACGTGGAGAAGAAGATCAAGATGAAAAAAATAATAACAAAAAAGGTAGAGAGTCGAAGGGTTATTATCACTAATGCCGTTGCACGTAGCATCAAGCGACGCCATCGTGGCTACTTTGTGCGTAGCAATGATAGGCGCAATTGAGTGGTGGATTTGAAAGTGAAATTAGGTTGTATGAGATGTTGTGGAATAGGGTGGAGTGAGTTATGGGTATGTGGATTAATTTAATTTTATAATATTATTATTAATATTACAAAGTTAAATTATCATATAATTTTTTAATTGAAAAGTTAAAAATCATCTGTAGTGCAATTTCCTCTCATTATGTCCCTTCTATTACAGTCTCATGTGTAGCTCACATAGAGCCCCATAATTTAGATGGGGGTGACTTTGTCAAGGATGGCCCGATTCGTATTTGGGACAACATGGGAAGGTTGAGCCCAAGTACCCTGGCTTTTACTCGTCTCGAAATTCATATAAATAAGAAAAAAATTTGGATTAAATTCACCAATGGTCATTGTACTTAATATTCAGTCTCCTCATGATCACTTAAATTGATTTTGATTTACTATAATCACTGTACTTTATATTTAGTGTTGTTATTTTCATCCAACTTCATATAACGTTTCAATTAAGCCACCCGATTATTACAAGAATAAAAAATACACACACAAAATTCACACATAATTATTACCACAACATAAAAAGTAAATGAGAGTCGAAAACAAAAATTAAAAAAAAAAATACGACATGGTAATCATTACAAAACTTAACAACAAATAAATAAACTATATGAAAGTAGAAACAAAATTTATTTTTCTTGATTTGTGTTTGATATATATTATATATATTCTTTTAATTTGGGTTTGTGGATTTCTTGTAATTTTTTTATTGATTTGAATTTGATTATATTATATAATTTTTTTTTTCTGATTTGGGTTAGTGGATTTTTATTTTTATTTTTTGAGTATGTGAAATGAAAGAGTGCGTGTGTGTGTGTGTGTGTGTGTGTGTGAGAGAGAGAGAGAGAGAGAGAGAGAGAGAGAGAGAGAGAGAGATTAGTTGTAAATTTGTGTGTTAGCCAAAAAAATAAAATAAAAATTGTTTTAACTTTCATATAATTTTTTTTTAAAGTTTTTATAATGATTACCGTGTTGTATTTTTTTTATTTTTGTTTCTGATTCTCATCCTTTTTTGTGGTAATAATTATGTGTGAATGTTTTTAGGATATATGAATTTTTTTTTTTTTTTGTGATGTGATAATAATTGGGTAACTTGACTAAAATGTTATATAAAATTGGGTGGCAATGATGAATCAAAAACATTTTGGCTTGTTCACTCTTTAAATTCTATTGCATTTGAATTTTTATATAAGAATTTGCTACAGTTTATTAGAAGGCTGGTTATATTGACATCAAAAATTTTATTTGTTACACCATATTTTAATTGCAATTAAATTCTTCGGTCTTTGCTCATTGTATCAATTATTTCTTTAACTTCTTTGTCAAATTCATATTTCAACCTTCCATTAATTAGTACGTATCATCATTGATGACGATTCATATCAAAATATTTTGTTTTCATACTTTGAAATGAGGAAAAAATATTTTATTCGTACTTTTTATTTATTTATTTTTTGAAAATATGATGGGAAATGATTTATTTATGCCATTTTAACGGACTTTTGGATATAAACTTGTTATCAAATACAAAATATTTTAATTAATGAAAAGTTTGAGGATAAAATGTCGTGAAAAAAAATATTAGGAACATAAGTATTATAATGGGTAAAGTTAAGAACCTTAAGTACAATTAAAATATGGTACAATAATTAAAAATTGTGGTGTGAATATAATTACCCTATTATAATTCTCATTCTCATACTCTCAAAATATTTGTTATATAGCTACCAAAATATATATCCAATTGCAAGCTTTTTTATTCCTTTATTCTTATTTGATACTTTTAAACACTTTTAAAGATTTAAAATTTTTAGGGATATTTAATATAGATTTTTTAAGACCTTATAAAAGTATTGTGTATCAAATAGAGGATTGATTATCCCCCTCCTATATGGGAACTTCTCATTGTTGCGTTAGATTCAAGTGAATTCTATTTTAAATTTAAATATTTAAAAATCATATAAATTCTAAAAATGTCTACAAAAGTTTGAAAATAAAAGTCTATAGAAGTTCAAGAAAGACTATATATATACCATATATATATATATATATATATATATATATATATATATATAATAAAATGTGAAGATATATAAGAAATATTCAATTTATTATTTTGTCCTTCTATAACATTGTCAACATTTTCATTCAAAAATTATAAATTGCACGTTTAATAAATATAATAGATAAAATAATTATTTAAATACAAATGACAATAAATTGAAAAGAAAAAGATGCTTAAATATGATCGACAAATAGGAGGAAAATAGTCGAAGAAAGGAGAAATTATCATCAACCTTAAAAATCTTACTAATTATTCCTAAGGGTTAATTTTAGAAATGGTCACTGAAGTTACATGAAAATTACAAAATTGTCACTGAAGTTCAAAACTTTCATGAACGGTCACTCAAGTTTCAGGTACTTTCATAAATGGTCACTGAAGTTTAAGGCTTTCACGAACGGTCACTGAAGTTTAGGGGATGTTTCATTATCGGTCACTGAAATTACAAAAAATTTCAAGAACGGTCACTGAAGGGTCATGCATTTTTTCAGTTTTTTGGGCTATTTTTTCGGCCACTTCCGACCACCAAAATCGTCGAATTTTGATACCGTAGAAAAGCCCACAATCTCCTCTTCAATTACCACCCAAAATCTCCCCCAAACTCCAAACGATTCGACTGAAAAATCGACTCAAAAGTCGCCCAAAAAATTAGAAAAATCTGCCCAGATTTTTCAAATTTTTTGGGCGACTTTCCGGCAACTTCCGACCATCAAAATCGCCTGATTTTGATACTGTTGAAAAGCCCACAATGCCCTCTTCAATTACCACCCAAAATCTCCCCCAAAGTCCAAAAGATTCGACCAGAAAATCGCCGCAAAGTCAGTTACACAAAAATGCCGAAAATCTGCCCATATTTTTCATGCTGACTTTGCGACGATTTTTCGGTCGAATCGTTGGAGTTTGGGGGAGATTTTGGGTGGTAATTGAAGATGACATTGTGAGCTTTCCAATGGTATCAAAATTCGGCGATTTTGGTGGTCGGAAGTTGTCAGAAAGTCGCCGCAAAGTCGCCCAAAAATTTTGAAAAATCTGGGCAGATTTTTCCAATTTTTTGGACGACTTTTGCGGCGATTTTTCGGTTGAATCGTTTGGAGTTTGGGGGAGATTTTGCGTAGTAATTGAAGAGGAGATTGTGGGCTTTTCTACGGTATCAAAATTCGACAATTTTGGTGGTCGGAAGTGGCCGAAAAAGTCGCCCAAAAAACTGAAAAAATGCATGACTCTTCAGTGACCATTCCTGAAACTTTTTGTAATTTCAGTGACCGTTAGTGAAACATCCCCTAAACTTCAGTGACCGTTGGTAAAAGTCTTAAACTTCAGTGACCATTTCTGAAAGTACCTGAAACTTGAGTGACCGTTCATGAAAGTTTTGAACTTTAGTGACCATTTTGTAATTTTCATGCAATTTCAGTGACCATTTTTGAAATTAACCCTTATTCCTAATAATTAGGAGTTACTTACTCTTCTCATATTTGTATTCACCCCACTAAATACAAGTATTTCAATTACACATTTTTCACTAAAATCAAAATTTTAAGTATTAATAAAAATTAACATTATGTGTTCTAAAAAATTATTAATATAGTATTGGGATTATTATTATTATTATTACATGTTCATTTTGTATAAGTGTAAAAATTGATGGTAATCCAATTACTTATGAGATATAAATATATAAAGAAAATAAAAAGATTTTTATCTCGATACGTTTGAAGGGAGAGTTTTTATTCCTCAATTTGTATTAACCCCATTGAAAAGAAAAATAACACTTTTATTTTATGATTTTTCACTTTTCTAAATGTGTTTAGATAAAATACTTTTTTTGTTTTTACTTTTTAAGGTAAAAAAGTTTATGTTACGGATAAAATGAGTAATTTTTTATTTTGAAAATCATTTATGTATTTTTAGTTTAATTATAAGTAAACATTTTAAATATAGTCAAATGTACATTTTTTAATTCGATTATTCTCCGTGTCCGTTTATACTACAAAGTTGACCAATACCTCCATAATGGTTGAACATAGGGGTCCAACCAATGTTTAGCTAAACAAAACATTGCATTTTAATTTATTCAACATTTTCACATTATGTACATATATTTCAATAGAGCAAATGTTCACAAATAAAAATTGCGTCAATGATTGTTGCCATAGATATTATTCATTATTATCGACGCATCTTGTCATTGATAGTCGTCGACAATCTTTGACGATGCTTTGGCTATTAATCCTCTACAATGAAGTGGTTGATGTCATCGACCAATGTTTTCTCTTTCTATATGTTCTGATTACATATTGTTTATTTTATATGTTTTATTGCTCTACTTATAATTTAAATATTAGTAAATAAATTAAATTCACGAAATTAAGTATTTTATATTTTATTTAAAATGTCTAACTTGAAGATTGCAATGATAAAACTATTTAAAAATAATAATTTTTTTTAAATTTAGGAGCATTCTAAGAACGTGGAACTTTGGCTGATCGTCTCATTAGCTTAGAAGTTGAGTCGACTCTAGTTACTCGATTTTCTAATCTAACCTGTTGGTATAGATCGATGCGTACAATATTGAGAAATCCAGAAATGGACAAAGAGAAGTGTGGGGGTAGAGTAGGGTAGGGGTTAGAGGTAATGATGCAATTTGAAGAAATGGACAAAAGAGGAGCTGTGAAGAGTGAAGAGATGGTAAGAGCCCATTTTACAATCATTATTGTTTAAAATTGTAATTTTTAGGATAATATGCGATTAAAAAATAGAAAAAAATTCATAATTAAGAGATCAAATATAGTCAATTTTAAAATTAAGAACAAAGATTTCAAATATCATATTTTTATTAAAATTCATTTATGATTTAATTAATTAATTATCTATTTAATTAATTTAATATATTAAAGTCACGAATCTATACAATTTGATCACAATTTGATGATTTAGTTAATTACGTTATTTTTCGTTCACAAATCAAAAATTTTATATGACAAATAATTTTACGACCACAATTCAAAAAATTTATAGGTCCCCAATTTGTTCATCAGTCACAGATCAAAAATTTATAAGTCACAATTTATTTATCGATCACAAATCACAAATATTATAAATCATAACTTATTATACAGTCATAAATTATCAAATTATCGATCATAAATTAACAATTTTTAGGTCACCCGATTTAGTTTGTCACATAATATTTTTCGATCACGAATCAAAATTTTTTAATGTCACAAATTATTTTGGGATCACAATTCATAAAATTTATGGGTCACAATTTGTTCATCGGTCACAGATTAAAAACTTACACGTCACAATTTATCGTAGGTCACAAATTACAAATATTATAGATCGCAACTTATTATACAGTCGCAAATTTTTTAATTTTTTAGGCTACACATTATTTGTTGTCACAATTTATCTTTTTCATTGGTCACATATTGTTTATTGGTCACAGATTAACCAATTCACTGATCACAATCAATCAAATAATATGTGACCACCACTTCAACGCTGCCTCCAACAGCGGCACCACCACCGTCACCGTTAAAACCACCACCACATTGGCCACAAATTAATTAATTTATTGGTCACAACTTTCAATCAACCAATAAAATCGTCACGAACACCCACACCCCATCCCACCACTCCAAAGCATCGCACCACCACCAGCGACGTCACCCACCGCCATCATCGTCGACATCACCAATAGCACCCACTACAACACCAATAGCACCCACGCCCCATCCCACCAATCCAAAGCACCGCATCACCGTCAACAACCACCAGCGATGCCGCCTACTGCCACCATCGTACCACCACTACAACACCAACAGTAATACCACCACCACCACGATGAGCGTCACACGAACAACGACGCTGAGGCACTCAAATCAACCCAAAATCTCTTACCGCCATTCCAGATCCACCCCCACAAAATCACCACACCCCGAAGCCGCCATTACTGAAAATCACACCGAAGATAACAGCGACTGAGGCGCTCACTTTCGCAACAAACAACCTCCACCACCACAACACCCCAACGTCGTCGCTACCACCACCTCCATAGCCAAAATTACAACCACCACCACCCAAATACAACCAAAAATCATATCCAAAATTACCACCACCCCACCACCACCACTACCGTGACTTCAAGTAGCGTCATCACCACAAGCAGATTCACCTCCATTGTCACACCTCATCACCACTACGAGACAACATGAAAATTGTCTCTAAGCAGATCTAATCAGGCTAGATATGACGTCGTTGTTAATGAAAATCACTCCAAGGATGAAAGAAAAAGAAGAGAGAATGGAGAGAGATGTAGAAACAGAAAGAAGTGAGGAAAATAATTAGGGTTTGGTGGATAGAGGTAGGGTGGGTTTGTAAATTAAATTAATTTTATAATATTATTATTAATATTAATTTTTTTAATTATAATCTAATTTTTGAATATATAAACTTTGGATCTGATTTTTGAAATTGCATATTAAAATATATGGATATGTGTAATTTTCACTAAAAAGTATGAAATTTTTTTAATATACGTGTAGAATATTTTATTGGATGAATATATAATTAAAAATGATTTTATAGCGAATTATAAAATAAATTAATACTTGTCAAACATACACAATGTTGTTGTTGGATTTAATAAAGAGGTAGTGATGCAGACTTGTCAAAATACAGAAGTATGGTTGGGTTCTCGTGACACTTTAACTACAAAAATTAAAATTTGTTTATTATGCCCTATTGGTGGAGATTAAAATTAAAATTTTAACAAATTTTGATAAAAATTAATGAAATATGTGATTGAAAAATTATAGATCCTATAAATTTATGAATAAAATTAATTATTAATTTTGACTTAAATTAAAATTTTAATTTTAATTTTTACCAAACATGAGCTATATATAAAAATAATAATTGACCATATTGTGTAAACTTCGAGATATTTTTTAGCCTCTATTTATCTTTCATTAAAAAGAATTATTTTTAGAAAAATGAGTTTTAAAATAGTATTTTTTGAAGAATGTATAATTAAAAAGTATGAAAAATTTTTAGATTTCTGTATAAAATATTTTATTGCGTGAATGTGTGATTAAAAATGAGTTTAAGAAAAGATAGTTTTGATTTAATGAAGTACAAACAATACTTTTTACTTGTTTAGTCCCCATTTTTTGTTAGCAATCTGACACTTGTGTATTCCTTTTATTATGTTAAAATTAAATATATTGATTTCCTCAAAATTGAAAGAGAAGTGGAATTGGGACTATACTTGCAACAAGCCTGCTATGGGCCATTTATTTAGGGACTTTGCTATAGCACCAGGGGGAATGTCGACAGAAACCCCACTTTAGGGAAACCAGTACCAAATGACTATGGTGGGTTCAGTTGGAAAGACCCGATATGCTAGATGTGACCCGCTATTAGCTTATCATTTTGCAGTAAGGTTGCAGCCAATCTTGTTGGTGCGAAATTCGCAAACATCTGAGATAGTTGACAGTTAGTAGTTTAGTAAAAAAAAAAAAAGTATCATCACATAAGAAATAAACTTTAAATTAAATTTTATTAATCCGTTTTCAAATTCCAATATATGTAACATGAAAAAGATTTATTGGCTTATCATTTTGCAGGTAAGGTTGCAGCCAATCTTGTTGGTGCGAAATTCGCAAACGTCTGAGATAGTTGACAGTTAGTAGTTTAGTAAAAAAAAAAGTATCGTCACATAAGAAATAAACTTTAAATTAAATTTTATTAATCCGTTTTCAAATTCCAATATATGTAACATGAAAGAGATTTATTGATTTGTATCCAAATTAATCTACTAACTATCCAAAAAGTGTTTTTTACTTAAATATGTGAATAAATATGTTGAAATTTCGAATTCACTTAATATTATCCTATTTTCAATTCCCGACCTATATAATTGTAGCGACCCGAATTTTCAAAATGCAAATTTTACAACTTAAAGTGTATCGCTACGACAATCCCGTCAAATTTTTAGAATTTATTTTACGTCCGTCGAATTGTCTAGCAAAACATTTAATATAATTCAAAACGATTTTAATCTTAAAAATTCAATATTTATTTATCGAGTCCAATCTTGAACGTTTTAAATTATCAAATTCTTATCGATTTAAATCCAATTTTAATGTCCGATATTTTATTTAAAGTCCAATTTTATTAGTCCAAATTTTATCTTTTAGTCCAATGTACCTAAATCCATTTAGCCCAAAATTATTCTAACCCAAATTCTTGGCCCAGTTACGTCCTAGGTTTCTGTGCCCTACATTCACTATTCATTATCACTGTTCTCTTGACCTCACCAACACCTCCACGGCTTCCTCGGTACCACAGCAACTAGTAAGGATTTACCATCATTTTTCCTTCAATTTTTGCTCAATGATCAATTGAAAGTTTCACACAATCATTACCATCAATCTCAACTCAAAAACTGAATTCGAATCCACCACTTTCACCATGTTTTCACTGCAAGCGGGTTCAACCATCCCTGCCTTCACACACCAATTCAACCACCATCCCACAGTCGAACCACCAACAAGCCACCATCACCTCAAACCGTACCTCCAGCTACCCAAAACGGCAGCCCCTGTTCTGCCCAATTCGACCCCTCCACTTCACCAATTTCACCTAAAATTCAACCACCAATACCAAGAAATAATGAAACCCAACCACTTACCTCAACTCCACACACGTTTTGGCCGGATTTCCGCCGGAAACACCCAAGATCCGAACATTTGGCCTCGATTTTGACCTCGCCCGAACACCAAGAATCGCCCCAATCACCCCCACCCGTCGACGGCACCTCGTGACGGCGGCGTCGCTGACCTTGGCCGTTGAATCGGTCACTTCGCCTCACCTCGCCTCTTCCTCCCGGCTCACTGGTTCATGTCGCGTTAGAGAGAGAGATATAGATAGATATGTATTTATTTGATTTTTTGAAAAATTATTATCTTAGCCCCCAAAGTTTTACAAATTGGTTACTTCAGTCCCTAAGTCTTAGTTACTTTTAAAACCAGCCCACAAATTTCAAAAAGTTCATATTCAGCCTTTAAACTTTTAAATTTCAGTTTTAATACTTTTTCAATTAAGTCCCTAAAAGTTTTAAAGTATTAATTAAGACTCAGTATCCTAAATTATATTAATTTTGTTCTTGCTAGATGAGGTCGCGGGAAAAGTTTAAAGCGGTAACATCACATCCGTTCAATTTCAAGAAAATTTTCAAGACTTCGAGGTGGGGTTTACATTTAAGCAATTGTGGTTATTTGTCCATGTTAATTATTGATGTGTGATTTTAATTGTTATATAATGTTTATACATATGAAAAGGTTGTCAGAGACCGTAAATAGGTCTGGGATAGAAAGTGGGTCCTTGGAGTTGTCCCACAGTGCAAAATTTGCTAAGCGCTTATAACATGTTGTCAGGGACCGCAAATAGGTTCGGGATCAAAATTGGGTCCTTGGGAATGCCCACAGTATATATTTCTACAGTATGTTGTATTGATATTATATTCACCACTTGATTTCATATTTAGACTTAATTTGGACTGATTGCTGTATCTCCATTGAGTATAATGCGTTATACTCATCCCATTATTTTTCTACCCTTTCAGGTTAAGGAGCTCGGCAAGGCAAGGCAAATGAGCGGGGCATCTTGATTAAATAATAGACCTTTTAAATTATAAGTTTTGAAACAAGTATCTTAATAGTTAGTTTCCATTTTAACAATTAAATATCAAATTTTAGTATCTTTGCAAATGTTGGTACTTGCTAATCATATTTGGTATTGACTCTTGAATGTGAGAAAATTTTAAAATGATGTTTCCGCATTTTGTGCTAAGTTGCTATAGTTTTTAAAATATATGCATGCCTTCGCAATGTGGCAACTTTTAAAAATATTTATTTACAGGTTACTTTGACTTAAGTAACGCCTTGAGTTAATAGAGAATTTGGAGCGTTACAATAATTTAGTTTGGTTTATGTATCTTGACCATCGATAATACAATTTTATGTAACCATCTCTTCCAAGATAAGTTAAACATATTCTAAGCACGTTCCGATCGGATTTTTATTCCAAATTCATATACAAATTAACACATTCAAATACATGATTATATAGGTGATTACATAGCCATACACGCCATTTCTAATATTTATTACCCGCATGTTAATCTTACAAAGTTCTAAACTTATTATAAACCTCCTGAAACTATAATAAGTAACTAATTACCTAATTGATTATCAAGTTATTAGATAATTGAACAAAATATACAAATTTAATCAAGAACACAGATTAATTAAACTACTTGGTTCTTCAATTCCTTGATAGGTTTGATACTTTCTCCAAAGTATGGTGAATTGGCCCACCTCTTTGATAGATTTTGTGATGTGAATTGATTTGAGAGGCTAGAGAGAGATACCCCAATGCTTTTTCCTTGTTCTTAATTATTTGAATAGTCTGAAACTAGGTCAAGAATCCATTCAAAATTGATTTTCAAAAGGAGTTTTAACCGTAGAAAAAACTTGTCTGTCAACCACTTTTTATACTATGAGATCGCATGATATAATCCTTTTACTCCCGAGTTTCAAAATTTTGTGCCTTGCTGATGTAGGAGGTTTACCCCATTTGTTAGCCCCTTAAAGGCTGACATTTGCAGTGGCACGGGCACGCTTTGCCCTCATGCTGAAATTGCGCGGACAAGTGTGTTGATGGTACACACTTTGGAACTTCGGAGCAAGGCCAGTGTGGGTTTCAGCTTGTGGGCATTTTGCTTCCGTTTGGCCAGTGTCAAAGTGTTGTGGGTTGGTAGAAATTAGCAAGGCATGGACGGATCCAACTTCTTGCTCAATGTGCTCTAGTCCACAAATTCAGGTGTCCAGAACAAGCACATGTTTGACATGTGTATTGGGCAGTTTTCTTGGTCCATACTAGTGGAAAGAATGGGCAGTTGCTCAGAAATGTCATAGGAGGCAGTTTTCCCGGTAGTTTTGGCCATAATGAATTGCTTTATCCCTTTGGCAGTCAAGGGTGTTAACTGCATACGAGTTTTTGGCTATAAATATATGAAGGATTAGCCTGATGAGACACAAATAATTGTTGTGTTCCTTCAATGTTCCTTGTGTTCTTATATTATTGTGAAGTAATAAAATAAGTTGAGTGATTACCCATAAAAATCTGGGTTCCTACCTTTACATTGCTGTCTTTATTGTTCCTTGTGTGCATTACACAAATTTGTGGGCTGACTAAGTGAAACCTCAATGCCATCATAGGTGAAAGTTTTGGCTAAGTATTTTACCAAACTTCGTCCATGTGATACCATGTATCGCATGGTTATAATTTCTTCATATTTTGGATTCATTCAAATTGGTTTCTAAACTTTTCAACAGTTCAACTGAGTTATTTTACTTGCAATTTTCATCATTTAGCTGCTAATCTTATCCAATTGATCTTTATTATCGTTTCGTGGTTTGATCCAATTACTGAATATTTAAAGTTTGGTCTTTGAACTCTAAAAAAAATAAATCGCAGATTTTTGTTCCTTTTTTTTCAATTTTACTTTCAATAATTGAGTTTTACCTAACAAACAAAATATACAAGAAATTAGGCTATAATTAATCAAAAGTACTCATAAATGTCTACATTTAGATGCCTAAATAAGTGTATAAACTACACTTATCAAACACTCCCAAATTTGAACATTGTTTCTCCGCAAACAAAACTATAACATATCTCAACAAACGAGCATGCAACAACTTTGGTCAGATAACCTGCCATTTATCTCATGATTAGAATCATTGTGTCAACTATATGAATAGCTTCAAAATTACAATACAAAAATCAACTTCAACTTATCCAATGTAAACTGATGTGAGTGTATGAAGAATTATATAAAGTATCATAAATTCACAAGCTGGTTCAATTTTCGACCTCAGTGATCAAATTTATCATTTCTCACTTGTGAGATATACACTCTCAAACTTATTATTTTAACTTTATTTCTAAGGTATAATCAAATATTGAATTTATATATTAATTATCACCCTCTTTAGTTTGTATATATTTCACTAATTGTAAGTCAATATTCTCAACAAATAAAGATTCTCCTATATTTTGATTGTTTTAATCTCTAAAACTCAACTAAACTAATAATCACTTGTCAAAGGTATGATCGTCTCAAACAAGTATTTGGGGTTTAATCATACATATAGTACGTCTTTTGTTCTGTGCACATGTTTTTTCGTATTTGTTGCGCATCTTATATTCAATGCACTAACTTTATCCCCTTTTAAGTTTTCTTGTTAGAATTTTCAATAAATGCTTTCATTAGGACTTTTTGTAGGGTAGGTTTCACTCATGTATCAGAGTAGTTTTTTCCCTTTTTATACAATAATTAGTGCAATACCTATCATTAAACATCTTATTCTCAAGAATTGGCCTCTAACTTAAGATTCTCACATAACCCCTGTTTGTTTGCTATTTTATTTTTCATTTGTAGAAGAATTACAGCCGTTACATGAGAAAAATGTACGCAAAGGTTGGGAAGAGACAGGAGCATTTAATGTTCCTTTGAAGACAAATTACCTTTCTACCATTTTCTCATTTGTTTCATAGTTAAAGAGAGGGGCATTTCAGGGAATTTCAATATTGGTGAGTCAAACATAACGGCTGCTTATGACCCACTGATCAGTACCAACGGGCAAAAAATTACTTAAAATGGGGTGAAAATAGGTACCAAACAGGGGCATAATCTTCACCTTATTGGCCTTAGACAATTCACACAAGAATTTACACACGTGAAGTCCTTACTCATCTCGATAATTTCCTACAATAATTCAATCACCCCCAAACTATACTAAACAAGATCTAAGGATGTATAATATAATGGTTTAAATGATTTTGCGTATAAGTTCCATTATTTCATTATATCAAGTATGAATCAACTCATTCCTTTACAATGAAAATTTTAATTCATGTTTACAAAGAATATTAAATTCCACATGAATTAGTATAAATTGACCTGAACATAGAATATATTTACAATTCGCAAACTGACAAACGGTTCCAAAATATATACATTATAGTAAACAAGGTCATCTAACCCACACAAGCAAACAAACTAAGCAAAAAAATCATTTTGTTTGTTTTTTTTTTTATTCCAAAATTTTCTTTTTTTTCCCCGTATATATTAAAGCAATAAAAACACTACAATCGCATAAAAGTAATAAAAACTCAATATTTTTTTTACAACTAAACTTAAATTAGACATTGCCCTTAATATCTAAAAATATCACCAATTAAGCAAAATGAAAAGGGCAAAGAATGGAATTAGGTACTACCAGGATCTGTGTTTGATAATGAAGGCTGATTTGAAAAAAAATAATTGTCGGAACTAGATGACCCGTTTGACTATGCCCATTCCATTGTTTGTTGATTCGTGTGTTTAGATGTCATGTTCCTAAAAATGAATAAAATTCATTCATTAGTGATATAGTAATATGAAACAATATATTATGCTAAAACATATCACAACCAAAAAGAAAATCTAGTGATAAAGGGAAGAAGGAACATGGGATGACGGCCTCCTGTTACGGTTGCTGGTAATTGTCACAGGCAGGGAATGCATTCTGGTTTTATGGCCGCAGATAGGAACGTCCGACCGTAAATAGGGAAAATGGACTGGGTTGCGACCGTAAACAATATTTTTTTTTTTTTTTTTTTGCTATGTTTGTGATATATGTATAAGGATGAAAATACCTAAACTAACTACTTGTATACAAAAGCAAATAAATTACCCAACTTATTATTTAGAAAGTATAATAAATAAAAAGAAAATTGGGTTATCTCCTAATAAGTGCTTGTTTATATTTTTTAGCTTGACTTTGTTGCTCTTACTATTTATGGTGGCTTGAAAATGAAATTTACAACAATTGCACTTGCAAATGTTTTCTACTTCATTTTTGGCCCTTCAAACTTTAAGTTACCAAAGTGGTCCTTAATTGCTCCAACCAATCCACAAACCTTTTTTTTTTTTTTTGTACCAATGATTTGCATAATCATCCTCCTGTTCATGATCAATTATTTTGTATTCCTTGAGGTAAGCAGGTTGATTAGGTAGAGTCGTAGAGAAATCATGATGAAATTTTGTTGTTTGTCCTTTCACGCTTAAGATGAGCTCACCCTTTTCAAAATTTATCAATGCATGCCCGATTGCTAATAATGATTTTTCCAAAATTACCGACATGTCTTGATTTTTTTCCTATATCAAGGATGAAATCAACTAAAAAGATGAAATTTTCAACTTTGATGAACATATCCTCAACTATTCATTGAGGGTGCGTGATTAATTCGCTTCCTGAATCTTTTAGCTTAGGAAAGAGTTTGTATTGTAGGACTGCTTCAAAAGATCAATGTGTTCTAAGAGCCCCCAATCGATAGATTTGGATTGGTCTTAACTTTCTGTTGAAGCCAGTCAAGGACCAACTTGTTACAGAAGCAAGGAAAATTTATGAGCTTCATATCGATGCTATTCCATCGCCATATATTTATCTACCTTTTGTTATATGCCCTTGTTTTTGCCCCATTTTTGTATGAAAATATGATTTGAAATAGTGATTTTTTTTGGAGAATGTGTAATTTAAAATGAGTTTTGAAAAAATGGGGGCCAAACATAGGCTATGTAGTGTTCCATTTAGCTAACCGTTTTTTCAATTTTATGTGAATGGTACTTTTGCTATATATTGCTTGTTTGGTAGGGTTGGATTGATATGAAGAATTTAATGCTTCATGTTCTGCAATTGTTTAAGAAAAAAAACGTAAAACCTATTCATGTTTGGAGTCGTATTTCTAAGTATATTAAGTACAATGAAATCTACTTTAAGCCGTTGAGTCCTATCACCCTCTTGCATCCACTCATAAATCCCACATTCAGTGCTCCTAGACATATATACAATCTTTTATACTTCCCAACACGACCCTCCAACTGCGTAGTTGTACCAATATTTATATGTTTTAGATGCTCACAATAATCCCACAAAATTTTGTATTGGTCAACGTCAGCGCCACATAATATTTTCATTGCCAATTATTTGGTTAAGTAAACTACCACCTAGTCACGTCTCCCAAATTGCCCCTTTTAACTTTATTATCATATAATTCACTCACCGACATATTAGGCTCAGCCTTCCATGAAGGCAAGTACCTATGGGCTAAGTACGTCGGAGTCAGTCGACTGTTTCGATAGACCAATGCACAATTGTCGTCACCATTGTAAGTCTTCACAACAAAACTGTTTTCATCTTTTTCCTTGCTTGCATACAACAACCATCCACAAAATTTCTCTTTGCATACTGCTCGCAATCTATACCCTTCGTGCTTGATGTACTTGATCTCCCGATTTGATGTTATAGAATGCTCAGTTAAGACCTGTTTCAAAACTGCTTTTATCTCTAAAACTGTACCCTAGTGCACAGAATGAAAAGGTGTGGGATATAAAACACAAAACATATTTCTTTAAGAGGGTTTTACAACATAACAATCTTATGTGGGGGGGGGGACATATTAAATATATAAAGGGGATTAAATATATTAAAAACAAAACTTCAGAAGTGCTCAGGTAAAACCTCCACTATCGTGGATGAAGAAGGAACTGTTCGTACAACATTGGTTAGCAACCGGAAAGAATCTCAACTATCGTGTCTCAAGGTCTTGCACAAAACCTCCTCCTCATTTTGGATGGGTTTTATTAAGGAAAATGATATTCTACCCGCATGGGTAACTGGTAAGTATGTTTTTACACACTTATTTAACACTTTTTGAAACTTTATTATCGATAAATTGAGTTAATTCCTATGCATAATTGTGTATTTTGTACTTTTTTAGGTTAAAACCCTGAATGGAAGTGAAAACGACCGAAAAGAGAAGAAAAAGTACTAAAAGTGAACAAAGTTGTGAAGTTGGGGACTTAAGTGCAAAAATCTAAAAGATGAAGGACTTGAAGTGCAATTATAGAAGGGTTGAAATGTAATAAAAGTCAAAAGAGGACCAAATTGCATTAAATCAAAGTTGAAGGACTGCATTACACTAGACCAGAATGCTGAAGGACCTGAGCTACAAAATCAGTTAAAACATGCGACCGCATGGATTTTAACCATGCGGTCGCATAGAGTTAAATTTTTATGGCGGTTTAATTTTCTTCTCGCGAATTTTTTGGTCAAAGTTTGTATTATTTTTGGCTTATTTTACTGTTGGGTATTTTGTTTGTCTCACAAAATATCCCATAATATCTAAATTATATTAGTATTCTATTCTATTTCTACCTAATATATATACTACATTGGTGCATATTACACACACACTTGCACACACTTCTCTCTCCATTTCTCTCCCTCTCTCTCTCGAAATCTCTCTCTATCTTTGCATTTTAATTTAGTTTTCTTTTATTTTGTGTTTTGTAGGTTAAATTGTTGAAGAAAGTGGTGGATAACAAGAGATTACACAAAGATAACTTGGAGAAATTGTTGAAGAAGTGCAAAATCCATTCTCAAAAGGGTTTTTTTTCTTTATTTTTTGTATTCTTCAACCAAATATCCAATGTTTGTAATGTTTTGTAATAGATAATCTCTTGTTTATTTTGTTAGAATGATGAACTAACTTATTTATGTTGAAATTTATGTATTAGTTTAACTTATTTTCATTAATATCATGTTTTATGTTGTTAAATACATTTGTTATCAAAATATTGGTGTTTTGATTGTCTTGTTTAAACTTGCAATATTTATTTGATATCCATAGATATTGTGGTTAGGTGGATATATAGTTATTGAAAAATAATTGCACATTTTAGACCGAAATAATCAATTCCCTGAGTTTGGTTCCGACTATACGCGTTTAGGTATATAGAAATATATACCTACCCTAGGTGACCCGTTGAGTATTTTCACAGAAATTTAATGCAATTGATTAATTTTGTATCGACATAGAAATATGTGGTATAATTTAATTAATTAGGATTAATATCGCTCGAAAGAAGATATTAATTTAAAATTGGAAAATCGGGTCTAACTGATTATTTTGGTAATTTGTATTAACGCATATTTGGCTTGATATTAATGAAATAATGGTTAAATGAAATCATAAATTCCAACATTCTTTTCAAATCAAATCTTCCACTTTTTAATGTTTTATTTAATCTTTTTAAATTAAAAATCGTATTTTCATAGTTTATCGTTTTTAAATTCAGTTTTTAATTGTGTGAGTCTGTTTCGTAAATTTGAAACAAATATACTCGTAATTGAAAACAACACTCTCTGAGGGATCGACATTGGACTTAAAAGGTCCACTATTACTACTTAATCACGATCCGTGCGCTTGCGGCATACGATTTAAATCCGATCAAGTTTTTGGCGCCGTTGCCGGTGAGTGTTTTTATCAAATTACCTGTTAATTTGTCAATCATTTTTTCGAACTTTACTTGTTATTTTAAATTTTCCCTTTTTAATCCAAAAGTTACTTTGTCTTCGTTTTTGTCGAATTTTTAACTCGGTTATTGTTTATGCATCGTTCGCGAAGCCTCAACCTTCTTGAATTTGATCCCGAAATTGAAGGGACTTTCTTAAAAATGCTTAGAGAACAAAACGAATTGAAAAGACAACAACAAGACATGGAGCGTCAAGAAGGTCATCTGAAACCTTTTCCTAGACCTGACCAAACTCCTCGAAATGGTGTGCCGCCTGGTTTCGATAATCAAGCGGGCAGGGTTCAAAATCCTGTGGTTAATGAAGAAGATATGTTCTTCCGGGATTTTCTGAATCGCCCTGTCGTTGAGAACCAGGCACGTATCATCTACCCCTCATATGGACATCCCAATTTTCAACTATGTCCGGATGTCATTAATCTATTCTCCAATTCTTTATCATTCTATAGTAGAATAGATGAAAACCCCCACGCTCACATTGCGAGATTCATAGAAATTGTGAGCAATTTCACATATGAAGGTGTGAACGATGAGGCAATAAGAATGAGGTTATTCGTGCATACTCTGAAAGATAAGGCAAGAGAGTGGATTGACACTCTACCTTCGAGGAGTATCACGAGTTGGGTGGAGTTGGTACAGAATTTACAACTAAATTCTTCCCACCTGCTCGTGTTGCCAAGTTAAAGCACGACATAACCACTTTTCAACAACTTGACTCTGAGACCTTTCACGAGCATGGGAGAGGTTCAAGGATATGCTGAGGAAGTGCCCAAACAATGGGATTACTTTAGCACAGCAAGTCCAGTACTTCTGGGTTGACTCCTCCTCACCGTTCAAATGTTGACTCATCGTCAAACGGATCAGTCCAAAATAAGAGTATCCGAGAGGCGTATGAGCTATTTGAGGTGATGAGCGAACAGAGTGCTATGTGGCCAGACAGACGTGCTAAAGTGGGAGTAAGTGGAGCCCGAGAGAGTGAAGCATACTCTCTTATGTTATCAAAGATAGACTCTCTAGCACGAAAAGTAGAAGGACTTTCTACTTCACCATCTAGCTCACAGACAGCTCATATGGTTCAAGCCCCACCAGTCTGTGAAATGTGTGGAGCTAATCATTTGAGCTCAAGTTGTCCTTTGATTGCCAGCGGTTCGGGATCGTCCGAGCAACTGGCATATGCACAAAATTTTTAACGCCCCGGGTATAATCCATATGCACAAACTTATAACCCTGGATGGCGTAATCACCCTAACTTCTCTTATGGGAACAACCAGAATGTGTTGAATCCCAAACCACAAGAGAAGAAAGAGGGTTGGGAAGAGGCCATTGCTAAATTGGCAAATCATCAGCTGCAATATCAAGAGCGCAATGATGCCTCACTGAAAAATTTGGAAAGACAGGTGGGCCAACTTGCAAAAATTCTCTCTGAGAGGCCTCAAGGGGCTTTACCCAGTAATACTGAAACCAATCCCAGAGAGAATGCAAATGCCATTACTACCAGGAGTGGGATTCAATTGACCGAACCCACGGTAGTACAGCCAAAGGCTCGAGCTGACAAAGAACCGGTCGTTGAAAATGAGGTGTTGCAAGCACCTCAGAAGGTAGTTGTAGAGGGTAAGGCTAAGGAACAAGAGCCATCAACATCAGAGGCTCCAATTCTAGTCAAAACCTATGTACCTCCTATTCCATTCCCTCAGAGGCTCCAGAAACATAAACTGGACGTGCAATTTAGTAAGTTTTTGGAGGTGTTTAAAAAGTTACACATCAACATTCCGTTTGCAGATGCTTTGGCTCAAATGCCGAGTTATGCAAAGTTCATGAAGGATATTCTTTCCAACAAAAGGAAACTTGAAGATCATGAAACGGTGATGTTGACGGAAGAGTGTAGCACCATTCTCCAGAACAAATTGCCTCCAAAGAGCAAAGATCCAGGAAGCTTTCTATTCCATGCGCTATTGGTAATTTAAGTTTTGGTAAAGCTTTATGTGATCTCGGATCGAGCAGTAATTTAATGCCATTATTGATTTTTCAAAAGTTGAGAATGGGAGAACTAAGGCTACTACGGTATCGCTGCAATTGGCCGATCGGTCAATTAAATATCCTCGAGGTGTTGTTGAGGACGTGCTGGTAAAAATGGATAAGTTCATCTTCTCTGCTGATTTCATTATACTTGATATGGAAGAAGATAATGATATTCCTATCCTTCTGGGACAACCATTTCTTGCAACCGGTCGAGCCTTGATTGATGTGCAGAAGGGTAAACTCATTTTAAGAGTACAAGATGAGCAAGTCACTTTCAACATCTTGAAATCCATAAATTACCCGTCGGAACCCGATGATTGTTTTCGGGTAGATATGATTGATCAAATGGTTTTCGACTCTCTTTATGGACGTTCTGAGGATAATCTTGAAAGATGCCTAGTACGTTCTTCTCAGATAGGAGATGGTGACCCTGATCTTGAGGGTATGGCAAATTGTTTGGAAGCTACACCTTTCCGCACCTTCAAAAGGGCACCATATTTTGAGGAGTTAGAAAATACTTCTTCTACACCACCTCCATCTCATCAAAAAGCCCCTACTCTAGAATTGAAAACACTTCCACCTCATTTGAGGTACGCATATTTAGGTGAATCATCTACACTTCCAGTTATTATCTCCGATTCTTTAACCAAGTTAGAAGTAGAGAAGCTACTTCGAGTCTTGAGAGAACATAAGCAAGCAATTGGATGGACGATAGCTGACATTCGAGGGATTAGTCCTTCATTTTGTATGCACAAAATACTGATGAATAATGACTTTAAGCCATCAGTTGAGCATCAAAGGCGGTTAAACCCGAACATGAAGGAAGTGGTGAGAGCGGAAGTTGTTAAATTACTTGATGCAGACATCATATATCCAACTTCAGACTGTCCATGGGTAAGTCCTGTACAAGTTGTACCTAAGAAATGTGGGATAACGGTAGTGAAAAATGAGAACAATAAGCTCATACCCACTAGACCGGTGACTGGTTGGCGAGTCTGTATTGACTACCGCAAGCTAAACACTGCAACTAGAAATGATCACTTATTGTATTCTTGATGGGTATTCGGGCCACAATCAAATTGCAATAGCCCCGGAAGATCAAGAGAAAACAACATTTACATGTTTGTACGGTACTTTTGCGTACAGAAGAATACCCTTTGGCTTGTGCAATGCACTTGCAACTTTTCAATGGTGTATGATGGCGATTTTCTCCGACATGGTGGAGAAATGCATTGAAATTTTTATGGATGATTTCTCAGTTTTTGGTACCTCATTTGATAGATGCCTTAACAATTTAGGATGGTACTTTAACGCTGTGAAGAGACCAGTTTGGTTCTAAATTGGGAAAAGTGTCATTTCATGGTCCAAGAAAACATAGTTCTTGGCCATTGAATTTCTCTGAAAGGCATAGAGGTAGACAAGGCAAAGATTCAAGTAATTGAAAAATTGTCTCCACCAACGACTGTGAAAGGGATTAGAAGTTTTCTGGGACATGCAGGTTTTTATAGGAGATTTATAAAAGATTTTTCAAAAATAAAAAAACCTCTCTGCTCCTTACTTGAGAAGAATAATATTTTCAATTTCTCTCAAGAATGCCTAAATGCTTTCAATGCGCTTAAAGGGAAACTTATCACAGCTCCAGATTGGAGTCTTCCATTTGAGCTGATGTGCAATGCTAGTGATTATGCTGTTGTAGCAGTTTTAGGGCAGAGGAGAGACAAGGTGCTGCATGTTATCTACTATGCCAGTCGAACTTTGACCGATGCGCAACTAAATTATGCTACTACTGAAAAGGATATGCTAGCAATAGTATTTGCATTTGATAAATTTTGGTCATACCTCATTGGTTCCAAAGTAATTGTCTACACTGATCACTCGGTCATCAAATATTTGTTGGCAAAGAAAGATGCTAAGCCGAGGTTGATCAGATGGGTACTCCTCTTGCAGGAGTTTGACCTCGAGATCAGAGATAAGAAGGGAACTGAAAATGTCGTTGCTGATCATTTATCTCGTCTTGAGCAACCCCAAGACATTGTGAAAGGAGAAATCAATGAAGTGTTCCCTGACGAACAGCTGTTTAAGATCATCCATTTATTGCAAATCAATCATACACCGTGGTATGATGACCATGTGAACTATCTTGTAAGTGGCATCACACCCCCTGATATGTCTTATCAACAAAGGAAGAGGTTCTTCGTTGATGTGAAGCATTACTTCTGGGAAGATCCTTTGTTATTCAAACGGGGTCCGGATCCAATTATCCGAAGATGTGTGCCGGAGGAAGAGATGAAGAAAATACTTGAAAGATGTCATTCTTCTCCGTATAGTGGTCACTTTGGTGCTATGAAAACTGCATCAAAGGTCCTTCAATCTAGTTTTTACTGGCCAACCTTATTTAAGGATGCATACACACTTGTAACTAAGTGTGACAGATGCCAATGGACGGGTAATATTCCAATCGAAATGAAATGCCGTTGAATTCCTTATTAGAGGTGGAAATATTTGATGTTTGGGGTATTGATTTTATGGGGCCATTTTCATCCTCATTTTCAAATCAATACATATTGGTGGCTGTTGACTATGTGTCAAAGTGGGTAGAAGCGGTAGCTTTACCTACTAATGATGCTCAGGTGGTGGTAAACTTTTTAAAGAAAAACATTTTCTTACGTTATGGCACCCCCCGAGCCATCATTAGTGATGGTGGTTAACATTTCTGCAATCGCCTCTTCGACTCACTTTTGACTAAATATGGAGTTACGCACCGTGTAGCCACACCATATCATCCCCAAACAAGTGGCCAAGTTGAAATATCTAACCGAGAGTTAAAGAGAATTCTCGAGTTGACGGTCAATGCATCAAGAAAAGATTGGTCCAAGAAATTGGACGATGCATTATGGGCTTATAGGACTGCTTTTAAAACGCCGATTGGAATGTCTCCATTTCGGCTTCTATTTGGAAAAGCATGTCATTTACCTATTGAACTTGAACATAAGGCCTATTGGGCTATCAAAGCTCTGAATTTTGATGAAAAGTTGGCCGGTGAGAAGAGATTGCTCCAACTGAATGAGCTTGATGAACTCCGTCTTGATGCTTATGAAAGTGCTCGTCTCTACAAAGAAAAGACAAAGAGATGGCACGATCAGAACATTGTCAAGCGTGAGTTCTCGGTTGGGCAACAAGTTCTTCTTTACAATTCTCGACTCCGGTTATTTCCTGGTAAGCTCCGTTCTAGATGGTATGGTCCATATACCATTACAAAAGTTTATCCACATGGAGCGGTCGAGCTTTATTACAAAACGGGGAATTTCAAAGTAAATGGCCATAGATTGAAACCATATTTGGGAAGTGGCTTCGTGAAAGAAAAGTCATTTGTTCATCTTGCCAATCCGGAATAAAGATGCTCTATAGTCGAGCTAAGGACTATAACCAAGTGCTTGTTTGGGGGCAACCCAACTGTTTTAACTTTTATTTTCTTTATTTGCTTTTAAGTATTTGTTATTATTTGTGTTTACTTCTTCTCGTATTATATTGTTATACTAATATAATTATTTTTTGTAGGACATTTTTGTAATCTCCGCCACTAGTTGATTTCTCAGGTCCTGGAAGCAATGAATTGCACACTGGTCTATTGCTAAACGACTCAACTGAATCACAAGTCCAGTACACGCATTCGTTCCACTTCACAAAGGGCTACTCAGGGAAGTTTCTTTATTCTTCTTTACTTTCATTATAATTTACACATTGAGGACAATGTGTGAATTAAGTTTTGGGGTATTAGTCTTGTCGGCTATTGTTATTTGCTTGATGTTTAGCCTTGCCGGCCATTTGCGTTTGTACATATTTCATTTGTTATATTGACATATTAGTTAAGCCTTGCCGGCTTTGAAATACGTGATGTTGAAATTGTTATTGATTCATAAGCTATGCATGATGCCAGATATGCTATTGGTGCCTAAAATTTTTCGAAAATTGCTTATTCTATGTGAGATCTTGAGTTACATTGAGCACATAGTCACGATTGATTATCATTTAGATGTGGAAATAAGTGTTAGATGTGAAAATTTTGAATTGGTAGAACTTAGGTTGTGAGCAGTTTTGAAAAAAATTTATCAACCTATACTCTTTTTCTCTTTCACTTTACCATTTACTGTGAGAAAAATTTGAATCAACTAGTTTGTTATTTTTATTGAAGAAGTAGTAACTGAATATTGTGAACACATAAACTAGTAAGATCTTGAGCTTATGGACTGACATTTATATACAGTCTTATCATTTCTTTCTTGTGTGACATTGTTCCATGATTTTGTTTCTCTAGAACTTGCGTTGATTCTCGTCAAGATTACATTGACACATGTATGCATGAACATGATTAATGCCATCTTTGACTTACCACATTATCCAAATAGCTTACACTGAAGTTAATCTTTCCTTTTGATAACCCTATTGAGCTTATTAGCATTTTCTTTGGTTACCTACATTACAAACTCTCATATACTGAAAAAAAATAGTCTTAACCAGCCTTAGAAACTAGTGGAGTATTGTTAGACATTTGAATGTTGGGTGGCGATAGAAAAGAAGTTTGGGGGTATCAATATTATTGAGGTACTCTGTTTGGTTTATGTTGTTAAAAAAAAAAAAAAAAGATGATGATGATTGGGTTGTAGAAGTGTGTGGAGGAGACCGATTTGTATGTCTATATGTATGATTCCTCCTGATATTCAAAAGAAAAAGGTGATTGTTCTGAAGTGATGATGAGTGAGATGTTATTATTGGGAGTGGTAGGATTGTGTACAGATCCTATCTATGTTAGTTGAATATCTTTTACTCCATAGACTTATTTGAGGCTTCATAGTCACTTATCCAAATATTTCCACACTTTAACCTTAAGCCACATTTCAACCCTAAAAGTCATTATGATTTATGTAATGTATGTGATCTAAGTGGTGACGATTGAGAAAATATGCAAGCTTATGGTAGAACATTTTCATTGGAATGATATTGAGCGAAACAGTACCTGATCTTATACACTTGAGAGAGAGTGTTCATACTACATTATTCTGTGAGAATCTACATGTTCAATTACTTTATCTTCATTTGAAATGCTTGCTATTTGATTTTATTTGAACTTTTCAAAGAAAAGAGTGATTGATATCAACCTGCAAATTTACACTTGGGAAATTAAACGAATTATCTATATTTGAGTGTGAATCTTACGAGTGAGAAAGAATATATTTGACCATTGAGGGTCGAGTTGGTGCTAATTTAAAGATTTTTTCCGTCTTGACAGTCTTTTTTTAGTTTAGATGATGATTGAAAATGATTATGCACACACACAGATCGAACGTTGGATAAGCCTAATCTATTTTCGATAGTATTATTTGAGATGCATGACTGTGAATTGATATACAATTTTGAACTCTTGATAATTTTGGCAAGGTAGCTCATACGTTGATCATTAGTGCATTTGCATGATTATGTTAGAAGTCAATCTTGCTCGAGACGAGCAAGAGCTCAAGTTTGGGGGAGAAAACATGGGTGACCGCATGTGAGTGTGTGGGGCCCATGAGAATAAAATAATATTTTCTCGCATGTGAGTGTGTGATCATCCCTGCAATCACCCATGATATTCCTGTAGTATGACTCTTTTATTAAAGATGAAAATATGAATTGACGTAGTTGTCCTTCCTTATTTGTCAAAATTCGCTTTTTTTCCTGGATTTAACGACAAACCAAACGGATCTTGACGACAAAGGTGTTTTTTGTACAAAATGTTGGAAGCATGGGGGTTTTCTACGATTTTCAATAGGAAATGATATATCGCATATGGAAACGCTTATAGGAGATAGTCAACTATTAATCATTTTTTTAAAATGTATGATTAAAAGTTAGAGAAAACTTGATTTATTATTATTATTATTTAAAGAATGTCTAATTAAAAAGGAATATGCAATATATATATATATTTCAAATAACACTTTCAAATAAAGGCTAATATTATAAAGAAATAAAGTAATGTTATTTAACTTCACTGTTATTTAGAACCAGTTTAAGTTACAACTAGATGGCATTACATGACAAATTCATTTAAATGCAAAATCAAATATTCCTTTTATTGGACCTATCAAGTTTTACCACTTAAAACACCACCTTATGTGACATGTAGATATCATTAAATAATAAAGTTTAAGTAAGCCACTATTTGACAACCATTAATTTGAAAATTATTTTCTTTACATACTCATTTTCAACCAGACATTCACATAATAAAATATTTTGTATGTAAATTTAAAAAAAATTCATACTTTTTGACCACACATTATCTTAAAATTACTATTCAAAACTCCATTTTACCCAAATAATAATTGTCAAACAAGGCTAAATGTAAGTTATGAAATTAATTTAATTGAACATATCATGTGTTGCCACATATGAATAGTATTTTAGCATCAATGGTGCTAAATATGATTACTTTATGATAAAATAAGTAGGAAAAATACTACTCAAACAGGGGAAAAAATAGGTTGATGTGGCAGCTCATGATTGAGTGTTTTTTATGTTTTGTTCTTCCAACTTTCAATGAAAATTTACGCTTGGAAAAAAAATTATGTCACTGAGAGCCCATTTGACACCCATTCCATTCTCATTCTCATTCTCATTTTTTTCTCTTTCTTCATTTTAACCACACATTTTTCAAATAAAATAATATTACACACAAATTTAAAACTTTTCATCATTTTTCCACCACACATTTTTCTATCAATCACTATTCCAAAAATTTCATTCTCATTAAAATCAACATCAAACACACTCTGAGTCTGACCATGTAACATGATTGAATAAGTAGACACCACTTTCAAACATAACGAATTAAACTATAAACGGTCATAATTATTTGTTAGAGTTAAATTCATCAATGACCACTGTACTTTATGCTTAATATCACCTTAGCCACCAAAATTAATTTTGATTTACTGTGGTCACTGTACTTTATACTTAATATCACAATGGCCACCCAAATTGCTTTAATTCACCGTGACCATCCAACTTAGTATAACGTTTCAGTCAAATCACTAGATTATTATCAAAACAAAAAAAATACACATGCATACACTAAAAAAAATTCACGCATAATTACCACCACAACAAAAAAAAAAAAAAAAAAAAAGGGGATGAAAATTATAAACAAAAGTAAAAAAACACACATGGTAGTCATTACAAATGTTTTTTAAAAAAAATTATACGAAATTAGAAAAAAGTTATTTCTGGTTTCTGTTAACACACAAAATATATAACTAATCACACACACACAAAATAAAAATATAAAATCTACTAATCCAAATGAGAAAAAAATTATATAATATAAATCAAACCCAAATTCAGAAAAAAAAAAAAAAAAAAAATAGTGCGTGAAAAGAAAAACAAATAAGTAAAATACCAAAAAAATCCACTAAACAATTATATAAATTAAATTAAACCCAAATCAAGAAAAAAAAAATTGTTTCTGCACTCATATAATTTTTTTTTTTTTTTTAATTTTTTTTTTTTTGTGGTAATAATTATGTATAAATTTTTTGGTGTTTGTATTTTTTTTTTTTTGTGTGATAATAATTGGGTGGCTTGGGTGGCCATGGTGAATATGATTGATTTGAGTAACCATAATGATACTAAATATAAAGTATAATGGTCAATGTAAATCAAAATTAATTTGGTTGATTATGTTGACACTAAGGGTCTGTTTGATTGCAAGGGTGGAAAATTGGTGGAAAAAAAATGAATGATAGGGAATTGAATTGTCTAGAAAACATTTTACAGGGAATTGTAATTAATGGTGTTTGATTGGTATAATTTTTCACCTGGCAAAATTTTCGTTTAACTTTATTTTTTTATACAAATTGTCAATTAAATTGATAAATTTTTTTACCATTGACTTTGGAATGTGTTCCAATTGCTTAAAAAAAATGGTCAAAAAGTTGTAAAACGTTTTCCCACCATTATGGTGAAAAAACGTTTTCTAACTTTTGTGCATCAACCGCTTGTACCTTGAAAAACGTTGGAAAATGTTTTCCTTGAAAAATTAGTGCAATCAAACAGGCGAATAATAAAAAGTAGGAAAACGTTTTCCACCTTCCACGAAAAACGGGTGTCAATCAAACAGGCCCGAAGTGTAAAGTACAATAGTCATTGATGAATTTAACCCTTATTTGTTAAGATATTGAAAATTTACTCACAAAATTACAATCAAAATGAAGTATTTTTCCTATGTTAATACCAATTTATCCATCATCGAAATTCTAATGTTTAATAGACCTCATTTGTTCTTTTCGTTTTATATTATCACCATTATATTGTCACGTCGGAATCTCATGTCACTGCTATCGTTGTTAGTGCACACTGCTAAGCATACAAAATTAGATTTCTCTTGCCTCGAACGATGATGTAACTCATCACCGCTAAGGTGTTTATAAACAGATATATTTTGTTCTTTAGTTTTTCTCGTTTTTCATTAAAGTGTTGCCATGTATAATTCTTGCATCGTTCATATAAATTTCCATTAAACTATAAGATTTGAATTTTTCTTTCACGTTATTGCATTTTTTGTTTTCGTTAAATTTTTTCTTTCATATAATTATGATATTAAAAACCAATTAATTAAGTGTTCGTTTGACATGACTTTTAAAAAGTATTAAAAAAATTTGAGATCCAAAAGTTATTTTTGAACCTATTTCGTTAATTTTATGAAAGTGTTTATTCTAATTAGAAGAACTTTTATAGGAAGTTGGTCAATTATGATATCATTTAAAAGCTCTTTTAAAAATTAATTTTTCTAACAAAAATAAATATTTCTTTCTCAAAAAACCTTATCTGCAAGAAGTAAAAGCAAAAATCTCCGGGGCACATTTTCAAGTGGTAAAATGAAAAGGTGGAGAAATTCAATTTTGTTTGAGGTTGCCGCGTCAAGAGTTCAAATCCTAAAATATGGATTTGACTCTTGAGTAAGTGTAAGTGTAAAAACAGTCTTTCACTTTTTATCCTTGGAGGCATAACCTGCGATTTACCTTTTTTATCAAGGTCTAGAACAAGACAGATTGAAGCGTCAGTAATTGAGCGTAATTAAAAAAAAAAAAAAAGCAAAAATCTCCAAAAAGGTAACCTTTTAAATGAGCCAATTATCGTAATTAGAGGAAACTTTTAGCTAACAAAATTTGATGAAAATCTATTTTTACACATAATTTTTTATATTATTATCCATTAACTTGTAATTGGAGGGAAGCATGTTGCTGTTAATTTATTCACAGTGGAAGTAGCTTGACGAAGAAGAGATAGTCTACCCCAACCCAACCCAACCCATCCCTCCCCTTCAAACCCCAAAATCTCTATTGCGCAGGTTAACTCCCACGTCTCCCAAATTCCTCTCTCTCTCTCTCTCTCTCTCTCTCACCGGCTCGCACGTTAGCACACCATCCGGAAATCAGAAAATTCGTAATTAATTTCGAAAAAAAAAGTCAATTATTTTTGTTTAGATTATAATTGCGTTATTGGGTTTTGGATCGATTGGTTGATCGATCGATGTGGAGTTGAATATGTCGAAAGTGAAACATTTACTGCGGAAACTGCATATCGGGGATAATCAACACAACGATAGACCGCCCGTACTCGATCCGTCCCCTCAAACGACGCCGTCTCAATCGTCGTTGCCATCTTCACCTTCTTCTGACCCGCACCCGATTTTGGCCCAGCCTGCTTCGGATTCACTGGAAAATGAGAATTCTGTTTCTAATTCTAATTCTAATTCTGATAGTAATTTTAATTTCTTCGAGGAGGAGTTTCAAGTTCAATTGGCACTTGCTATTAGTGTGTCGGATCCAGGTCAAAATCATGACCCGGAAACCGCCCAGATCAACGTCGCCAAGCAAATTAGTCTTGGGTGCTCATCGACTCAATCCCTTGCCGAATTTCTCTCGCTTCGTTACTGGGTAATTATTGTTACTGTACTGTTCTCAATTATTTGTTTGTTTGGTGCAAATTTTGTTCTAATTATTGATTAGATGTTATTGCGAGTCGGTCGATTGGGTCTCAATGACATGCATTTCATTTAATTTGACCAGTACAATCATCCCTATTTGTCTGTGTATGTAGGGTTCTGAATTTATATCGGATGGCTGGTTCTGAATTATTAGGGTTAAGTTGGGGAAAACTATCAGGATAGGAATCTTACTGTTCAGATGACATTTTACTTGCCAATTTAGATGCATGTTTGATTTGATTATTTATTTGATTTTGTTGCATTCGTTGGTTAATTGCATATCAGTGACACGCATTTCATTTAATGCGACCATTACTATTATCCCTTTTCGTTCTGCAAGAAAATTGCTGAATTAGTATTTAGTGCCTTGTTTTGATTTCTGGATAACGTAAGTTGGGGGAAAAATTTAAGATGTATGGATGATGTTTTACTTGAAATCTTCTTTTTTGTACAATTTTTGGATGCATGCTTGATATGAACAAGTAGATCAACGTTTGACTACCATTCTGTTTAAAAAAGAATATAAATAAATAAATAAATTACGCAATCAGCATTATGTTTGCACTTTGCAGCATTTCATCACTGGATACTTCTATGCTGAATTTAACATATAGATGGACTGGTGGAGTGAGATAAACCCCCCAAGTATAAAATGCTTTCACACACTGATTGTGACACGTGTTAAATTTCTACTCGACCTATCTTTTTGTTACAGTCGAGATTGCTTTCTTCATCCTAGAAGTCCTTATAAAATTCTTTCAGGTGCATATAGTTTTTTTGTAACTAAAATAAGCATGCGTACAATGTTGATAGACATAGTGAATGGGCCTGATAAATCTGCATTTGTATTGTGAACATGTTGTACATTAAACTTGTTTACTAGCATCTAGATAAATATTTTTTCCTGAAGAAGACTGTGCTAGAAATGTAGTAGTTATAAATATTTACATCTTATTGAGCTTAAAATGGGAATGATACTGACCACTCAACACTAACAATAATTCAACCAAAAATTTCATAAATAAAGTCACATCAATAACCTAAATTACATGGAATGTCTTAAAAAGGAATATACATGAGACTTGAGTCCAAAATCAGCTATACCTTCAGAAAATTAATTTTATACAAGTTTCCTCTCTAGATACAAGTAAAATATTGGGTAATTTGTGGTTGCCTTTCTCAACCTTTACCCCCTTTTGCCCTTCTACCCCCAACCATTGTTTCCTGGCATTCCTATCTCCAACCTTTCATAAAGTAGTGATTGTCGTCCTCACGGATGATTTCCGTCCAAAAACACCGTTAAACTGTTGTAAATTGAAAAATATGCCACAAACATATACAAATAAGTATAAATATCAAAAGAAACACAATTCAGCCTTCTTCTCCCTCAGAATTCCATCGACCATCCCCTGCCCAACCCCATCAACTTTTCCCCTAATCCCACCACTATTGCCCCAAACCCCAATTTCCTCATCCTGAATTCCACAACCTCAGGATTTCATTAAACTAAAGCATAGTCCAAACAACTTTAAAATCATTGAACAAAAAATGAAATAATCATAGTCATAGACTAAATCTAAAATGAAACAAAGAACAAATAAAAGGAAGAAATCCGAAAAAGATGTTAGTTTTCTGGGCTTCTGTTTGTCGCTTAACTGTGAAAATGGAGGATCATATTAGTTGAAGTCTTGAAGATCTGTATATAGGAGTCACTTATCTTCATAAAATATAAAATTTGTTTCTTTACAATCCAATGCAAAAACCAAGCAGAAATTGGATTAAGATTTTTGAGTTTGTAAAATTCAATGTAGCCCCATTTCTCACTACCGTGCTGGGATCTGATTCAGGCTCTGTTTTTCTGACAATGGCCGCTAATCTCTTTGGTTATAGTTGGATGGAGCTTTGCAACGTCGGTGTTAACATTGACTTTCAAAATGTAGTGGGGGTGAGACGGAAACTGAGGAAGACAAAGTTTTCTTTCTTTTTTCTTTTTTTTCTGTTTTTTTTCTTTAATTTGCATTTATATTGCCTTTCCTATCTTATATGTGTCTTAGGGCATCATTGCCATTTTAGAACAGTTTAACAGAGCTTTTAGACAGAAGGATGATGGCAGCTAATTTATTAAAGATTGACAATTGAAATGCCAAGAAACGAGGTTGGGGATAGGACTTCCAAAGGGTGTAGAGGTTGCACATATGGCAGCCACAAATTACCCTAAAATATTACACAAAGATCCTTTTTCTTTAATAAGTGGTTAATATGAACTCAATCTCCTGAGCAGCAAAATCTAATAGAAACAGATGATTCTCACAAAGTAAATTTAGAGAGTGTCACCTGCAATAGCTCATTAAAGAGTTCAATGGAAATTTAGCATAATTTGATCTGAAGCTTTTCTCTGATGTCCGGTTTCTCTGAAAAAATGGGAGCCAAACTCACTGCAATGATCTGACTAGTGATTAGACAATTGCTTCTATTTCATTTGTTTTACCTTATTTATCATATTTCTATCATTGACGAAGTTATCTTCAAGGACGGAGTTCGCGATCGGCACTGGAGGTAAATAATCTTGGGTGTAGATGCTGATTTTAGGGGTATGAGTTATGTCTTCATGTGTAGAAAATGACTTCACCTACGCAACATGTCGAGTGTCCAAACATTGAGTAAGATTCGTTTGTTCCAAACATCCAACTAAATGCTGGTTGCAAGTGGAATAGCACAAGATAGTATTTTTTCGTCTTGACAACATAGTTTCATCTTTTTATTTATTGCTTTTATATTGAATATCTTGTCTAATCAATTGTAGACCGATAACTTGACTGTGTTTCATGTTTTATCCATATAATGGAAGCTTATAATAAATAATCTCATTTTGACTTTAGCTTGTATTAATTGCTTTATTGCACCCTCTTCTCTTGACCATCTCTCACCATAAAAGGAAAAAAAAAACAAAAAGGAAAGGACTGCATATTAAGCGTTGGTCATTTTTTTCTGTGATTTACTTTTTAAGGTGTTAGCTCAACGACTTAAAGAAGATTCTTTTGTTTTTCCTTTGTGCATGCAGAGCTACAATGCCATAAATTATGATGAGAAAGTAATTGACGGGTTCTATGATATTTGTGGAATTGATTCGAATTTGTTTTCCCAAGCAAAAATGCCATCGCTGGTAGATCTTCAATTAATTTCTGTTTTGGATCACGTTGGTTCTGAGGTTGTTTTAGTGAACCGCACACTTGACACAGAACTGCGGGAACTTGAGGAAAAAGTTTACTGCATGTCCATGGAGTGTTTGGCTTTGGAAAGGGGTACAAATTTTTTAGTTCAAAAAATTGCTGACCTTATTGTTGACAGAATGGGAGGTCCTGTTAATGATGCTGAAGAAATGTTTAAAAGGTGGAGAGCAAGGAATTATGAATTGCAAATATTTCTAAATACAATCATCCTTCCTCTTGGGTGTCTTGATGTTGGAGATTCACGCCAGAGAGCTTTGCTGTTTAAGGTTCTGAATGCTTCCCCCTTTCCTTACACTTATCTGTTTAAACTAATGTGGATAAGATATTTGCATGGGTTTAATGACAATTAGGCTATGATTGTGCCCTATTTTTTAGGAAGTAGATTTTGTAATAGTGATTTTATTTGAAGATTGTGTGGTTAAAAAGTTGAAGAAGTTTTGGGTTTACGTGTGAAATTACTTTATTGGGAGAATATGAGGTTGAAAAATGTATTTAGAGAAAAATGAGTTTTTAGATGGCACTTGTTTGATCTCTATTTTTTTTTCAAAATAAATTTTTCCATCTCTTCTTTCCAACCACACATTCTTCAATAAAATAATTTACACGCAAACCCAAAACATTTTCTTATATTTTAACCGCACATTCTCCACCAATCTACTATTCCAAAATATATTCTTAGAAAATAATGTGGCTCAAAAAGGCCCATAATGGGGTTCAAACAAGGGCTTAATCATCTGATTATCCTAGCAATATTTTGTATATAATTAAACAAGTACCTTATTTGTTATGCAACAAATAGGAGAATTGCAGCCAGTCCCTGTCCTTTGGGTCAATTGCACTTGGTTCCTATTTTAGTTTCTTGGCCAACAAGTCCTCGATATTGTATTTTTGTAGAGAGGGACCCATCTGACTTTTTCTATCCAAAACATATATTAAGGCCCTGTTTGATTCCCATTTTAATTCTCATTCTCATTCTTCTACTCATTTTCAACCACACATTCTTCAATAAAATAATATTTTCTATCACATCAATAACTTTTCCTTCTTTTTCAACCACACATTTCCCATCATATCACTATTTCAAAATGCATTTTTCTCAAATAATGCCTATCAAACACACTCTAAATATGTTGAGTAGACAATTATGCTTCATGTTCAAACAGACAAAAAAGAAAATATATAAAGTTTTTTTTTTCATTTTTTATTAAAAACGTGGAAAACAAACTCCCATATCCCCACCACCCATTTCCTGTCATCCAGTCCGCCTCCATTCATCCCCAGGTTGAGATAAAGAAGCTCCTGGTTCAGGAATACTCTGATCTGGATTTCAAGAGGGAAGCTGCATGAGGCTAGTTGAGGAGTTAGAGCAGCCAATGTTGTAATTTAGAGCTGGTTTCTGAATCTACGAGGCAGAGAGTGGGCTTCTGACTCATGCTTGATCAGACATCAGAAAGTTAGGAGAGAGTAGGTTGAAACTGGTAATAAAATTCTAGAAGTAATAATTATGGAAACTGCAGACTTAATCTTGCTGTTTGCAGTTTAAAGATGATTTCACCATCCACTGATAAAAATACTATTCTCCATTTGGTTAAATAAATAAAGAAACACAAAGATGAGTGTCCTAGTTCAGATGTACTAATTAAGAGGGGTTAGAAATCTCTAAAAGATCTACTGATCCTCTCCAAGAATGGAATAAAAGGAATATCTTTAAATCTTAACTCAGATGTCCAGAAATTACTTTTCAAGACTTGAAGTTAAAACTTGAAATTACTGAGAAGTTCAAAAGAGGGCAAAGCTTTTTTTGAATGTGAGACCCAAAGTCCCAGCTGGATGAAGCTGATATTACCATCCTGAAGCTGTTTGATTTCAACGAGATAATGATGGAAAGCATTGAGGACAGCACCTTCCACTATGTCGAATCCTCATTTGATTCACAATCGGGTGAATGTGCTAGAAGAGAATTTTGGGTTGAGAGAGAGAGAGAGAAAGGTTTTCTTTCTTTCTTTAAATCTTCTTTTTCTTTGTAATTTGTTTATATATAAAAAGTCAGATGCTGCAAGACTACATTTTTTGGGACCCGTTCACCTAGAAAATTGGGGGACCCAAGTGGGGATCATACCAAAGAATAGGGTCATACATTTTTCGCTTATTCCTGTCCATTTATACTTTCCTTTCTGTATGACCCGTAGAAGTGAGAGTTCTGATCTTAACCAGAAATTAACTTCCAATTATCTAATGATCTTGATGTTGGATGATAGGTACTTGCTGATAGGATCAACCTTCCATGTAAGCTAGTCAAAGGTAGTTATTACACTGGCACTGATGAAGGAGCTGTGAACTTGATCAGATTGGACAATGGAAGGTAGCATTTGTACACTTGCTTGTATATTAATTTTGTGAATATGCATGTCATTGATCTCTTTATAGACATTGGTTTTTGCATTCTTAGTTTACTGCAATCACTTTATTAGGTAAATAATTTATTATCTTTTTTTTCTTTTTAATAGGTAATCTCTCATTTTATCAATCAAATGATAATACACAAGGTGTGCATAATCAATTTAAACATGATAAAAACACAATAAAGTAGGCAGCCCCTCTATCGGGTTAGTAGTCGCCGCATTAAACCAATTATACACTGTCAGATAAAAATATGATGCTAATGTTTAAAAATATCAGTCAAACGCCAGTATTATTAATCTTATATAGGAAACTTAATTGCTCATCACCTCAAAGGATTTGGTTTTGTTACAATGTATGCTTTGTTTACTGTTGTAAACATGTTAGATGTTACTATTTCAAACTACTGATGTAATTTCAACTCTTCTAACATATTACTGCTCATTCAGGATAGCAGTTTTTCATTGTACTCTGAAATTAGAACATTGAATTATAATATGGGATTGATTCTTCCCCACCCCCACCAAAAACATAAATCTAAAAAGTAAAATGTTAGCTCAAAAACAGGTGCCCCTCAAAGTTCCTCCGTTTTCTTTCTCTTGAAATTACCTGCATCAAATAAGAGGAACAATGCACGATTTGCCCTTTTAATTCCTTCCCTTCTATATAAGCAGCTTAATAAATCTTCAACAGTAGTAGGCATAACTAACAGATCACAAACACGGTCATAACACTGATTCATAATTACCTCGTAACATTTCCTGTGAAAAAACAAATTGTAGTGTTTTTACCACAGCCTTATACCTAATGAGCCTGCTAATAAAATAACTTTTCGTCCTCAAATGTTTGGGAGAGAGAATGATATCCTGATTCCAAGGTGCTGCCTAAGGAAAAAGTAACCTTTTTGGTGCCTTGGATTTCGCATAGCTATTAGGGGGACTGAGGACCAGAGCATGACTTCAAAATGAAATTCCCACAGCTAGCCCCATCCAACAAGTTGACCCAATTATATTTGCAACTATATTCATCTTATTAGTTTATGCTGGTATTCTATTGTTGTTAAGTTGAGTACCATTGATGATGAAAAAAGTATCTTGTATTTGTCATAAAATGTTGCCAGTGAAATCAGTTAGGTATTAGAAATTCAGGAAAGAAAAACACCTTATGATTTGAACTGATTTTTGAATTGATGCAGTGAATACATTGTTGATCTTATGGGTGCACCAGGCACTCTAATCCCTGCCGAGGTGCCCAGTAGTCATCAAAATTTTAGTTTAGATACAAGGAGTATTACACATGCTGTAGGGACCACCAAAAGTTCATGTAAAACATTTGACGAAGGAGCTGGACGTTCACTTACTCCAAATAATGATGAAAGTTTCAAAATAAAAAGTTCAAGTTCAGAATCATCTTCCATTTTCCCCAAGTCAAAGAGAAATGGCAAGGCTATCGCACTATCATTACGCGGAGTTTGTGAAGAGTCAGCAGGTGCTGGACAGAAAGCATCAGCAAGACAGAAATTGCAAGTTGAAGATGTTTCCAAATGTGTAATCGATGCCGCAAGAGATCCAGAATTTGCTGGAAAACTTCATGCTGTTTTGTCAGAGAATTATGTGACATCAAACCCAGATGTGCTTTTGAATATGAACTCCCACAATCATGGAGAGGACAAATTGTTTGCTAAAAATGAATCAGTGAGAGGTGAAAGGGTGATTGATACTTGGCGTCATCCAGAGATGTTCTTGTCCAAAAAAGAGAACGCTCTTGTACCATATTCCGGAGTGCAGATATTTAGCAAGGTTTTATGTGACGGCAGCAAAAACCATACATCTGAAGGGTTGGCAGCACAGCAGCTTAAACCGGATTCGGCTGTCTCTAATCCTGGATATAATGTATCTTCTAATACTCCAGCAGAAGGATTTATGCTTTTCAAAGGTAGAACTGATGAAGTAATCCATGATGATGATATTGCCGTGGGTGCTGGCTGTGCCAATTTGTCTGGCAAGATAGACAAGTCTTCTGTGGAAGTGACTGCAGTAGCCTGCAGTAACCAGTCTAGTACTAGCAAGAATCAGAAAATGAAAAATGACCCTGTCCTGTGTGGTGTTGCCGAAATTTTGTGGGAAGATCTTCAGATTGGTGAACGCATTGGCATAGGTAAGAGTTCATTGGTTTTATTGTCTTGTGTTGAAGGTCTACATCTATTGTTGAGATTAAGAACATGTTTGGGAAGTGTTTATAAATAGATATAAATGAGTGGTGGATAAGTGGGTATTACTTGTAGGTCTCTTGAAATGTGTAGATAAAAAGTGGTAGAGTGTTTATAAACATGAGCTAAACATAGGCTAAAGGAAGGTGTCTATGTGCCTTTCTCCATTGCTTCTCTTTTGTGAGGTTTGAGGTGGGTTGCGGGGAGGGGAAGAGAATAATATAGCCACGTGTATTGTCCTGATTTCTTCCATAAGAATTAAGTGATAATAAATTGTAATGTTTCCACAGTTTAACACATGCACTTGGATCCTTGAATTTATCGTAGTCATTTGATCCTATTTCATATTCTTCATAATTGGTAAATATTTAATAATTATTTTGTTTCCTAGTCAAAAAGAAGAATGTTATGGTGATTTATAAATTTCAACAGAAAGTCCTCCTTTTAGTTGCATTCATTCAATCCCCTCTCTTCCCATTGTCTCAACAAATGGAGTAGAAGATGACACCTTACTTTGCACGTTTTTCATTTTAGTTCATCATTATTTCAACTGAGCTGTCTGGGTGTAACTTCTTACATGCTGCCTTTTTTACCTTTTGTTTTCACCATATTGAAAGGTCTTGAGTTGTCTTCCTGTATTGACATATTTGTTTCCTTTCATATCTTGCAGGTTCATATGGTGAAGTTTATCGGGCAGAATGGAATGGCACAGTAAGTCATGTTTTTGTGCATTCATCTAATCTGTTTATAATTGTATTGAAGTAAAACTTTTCATGTTTTTCTAGGAAAAGATGCATTTTGGTGCGGATGCGGAATTGGAATTCTTGAAACAAGAATAAAGTTAAAAGCTAAAAACTATGTAGGAAATAATTTTATTGTATTGAACTTGATTATTGAAAAAATGAACGAAGCCTTTGTATATATAGGCAAAATTATTCCCTAATTTTACTAATATAAGGAAACTATTGCAAGTAAACTAAAATAAAATTCTAATCAAAAGAATTTAGAAATTCTATTTTAATCAATAAAGAAAAAATCATACTCTAAACAAGAAATAAAAAAGAAGATAAAACTGGAACATATTGCTACTAGAAATCTTATTATAAATATCTAATTGTTATCTTATTTACAATAGGATTGTCCTACATTATTCTCTCCCGCTTGAAAAAATACTCATCTTCGAGTTTGATTGTAGAAAAGAAAGTCAATCAATCGGGAGGAAAATACTCAAAAAAATAAATCTGTCAATACTGATATTAAAGAAATGTCCATTTCTTGATGTGCTCGATAAACGTCATTACATTCTTCAGTTGTATTGTTTGAAGTCAACTTTGTTCCTGTAGCATTGTTCGATTTATCATCCTTCAGTCCGCAAAGGCCACTGGTGTTATTATTAATTCTTCACACTTCTTATCTTCAGCTATAATGTCTATGATGCTTTCTTCAATACAAATGAACCGGTATGGGGACTTAAATTTTAATTGTCCATATTTTTCTAATTCTTATGCAATTCATTTGCTCTGAAATTGTAGAAAAGGTCAAAACAAAATTTTTATTCTCATTTTGACAAGTATCACCTTTGATTCCTTTGTGATTCCCTCTCTTGTTGGACACTTGTGAACTTCAACTTGTTCAACATCGGAATGCGGCTCGATCTTGGGGTCTTTAATTGTAATTTTCCTATAAAAGGGATCAGCAAGTCTCAAATTTTCAATTTGCACAAGCTTTTTTTCTCCATTGTAGTATCATGGACAGTAACATCCTGATTATCTTGAATTACTTTTTTTTTGAACCTCATCATCTGCCTTATAAATCTTTTTCTCTTTGTTAAGACTAGTATGCACAAATTGCTCATCACATGACACCAAAACAATCTTCTTAGCATACCACCAAAACGCATACCTGTTATCTTGACCTATGTAAGTGGCATCTACATTACAATACCATGATTGTCCCCTAAAATACAGGGTAATTGTCCTTCTCTACCATGTTATATATAATTTTATCTTTGTTGTACTTTCCAATAGAAAGTGAAATTTTACATACCTTAATATTTTGAATTTCTTGCCCCGTGTTAACTTGTGAAGTTTGAGAGCAAGATAAATATTTTTCGATCTTCAAATTTAAAGCTTTCACCAATGCTTTGAGTACCAAGTTCTCACTACTCTTCTGGTTTATTATCACATTGCATACTTTGTTGTTGATGATAAATCATGTTCTAAAAATCTTATTGCGCTTCAAACATATCTTCTCGATAGACCTTCGCAAAATTCTTAATTACTTGTTCAAACTTAGTTGGGACTCGAGAAAACTCTCTAGCCACCTGTTGCTGTGTTCTAGGCTTGTTGAAGTAACCAATATTCGTAGCAGTTAAAGTCTGTAAATTCTTGTCAGTTACATCTTCAAAAATATCCATCGTTCGTTCTAAATTCTAGACCAATGTTGGTTTTGCAATCCTCTCATCATCGTCATGAGGATGCATTCGACTACCACCACAAATAGCTATTAGCCAAGGACAAACCTCACTATGATACCAATTTGCGGAAGTGGAATTGAAATTCTTGAAACAAGAATAAAGTTAAAAAGCTAGAAATTATTTGAATGAGAGAAAGAAGTGAGGAATCCTCTTTTCGACTCTGACTCTCTAATGAATAGTTTTATTGTATTGAATTTGATTATTGAAAAATTGTACAAAGTCTTTATGTATAGAGGCAAAATTATTCCCTAATCTAACTAATATAAGGAAAACTAAATAAAATTCTAATCTAAAAGAAATTAAAAATCTTATTCTAATCAACAAAGAAAAGAAATCTTATTCTAATAAAGAAATAAGAATAAAAAGATAAAATATATTACAACTAGACATCTTATTATAAATATCTAACTTTTATCCTATTTATAATTGGATTGTCCTACACATTTGTTGTAAGTGATTTGTTGGTGATATAGGTCTAGCTGCATCTCCAAATTTTAATATAGGTCTTCTTCTACCTTTTAAATGTTATAAATTGATATTCAACGAGCTTCCTTGATTGATACTCTTGATGCACGTGGCAAGTTAATTCGAAGATTATGGGCCAGTAAATTTAAGAACTAAAATGTAGTTCTGTAAACAGGCCATGTGAGCATCTATTCGAGTTCCTATTTAATTAATTCATTTTGACCTCCTTGGATAATATTGGTTTCAAGTAACTGGAATTATTTACTATTTCAAAATGAAAATGGATTTTGAGGGATGGAGGGCAGGAGACTTAGCAGTTTAGTTGCAGTAGAACCTTACATCTCTGTTCTTGTATATTATCATTAAATATGATATTATCATATATCAGGAAGTTGCTGTAAAGAAATTCATGAATCAAGATATCTCTGGTGTTGCACTCGCACAATTTAGATGCGAGGTACGTGCCAATTTTTATCGACATGTATTATATTAACCACAAAATGTTAGGAAGAAGTTAGTATTTTTGTGATGATTTAACTCTTTGCTCCCTGCTGCTTTATGCAGGTTGAGATCATGCTGAGATTGAGGCATCCGAATGTTGTTCTTTTCATGGGAGCTGTAACTCGGCCTCCAAATCTGTCCATATTGACAGAGTTTCTACCAAGGTTTATATCTCAATAAATTAAAGATTACTCTTAGTTTGGATTTCACAGATATGCCACTATTCATGTATTCTAAATTTCATCATATCACCACGACTATAGATCCTTCTCATTTTGCCCCCCTCCCCCCCCTCTTTTATTATTTTAATTTATTCTCTTGGCATGTACATGAGGGGAAAGGCCATGAGTCAGGTCTGTCTATGGTATAAAGACTCAAAGTGCCTAAGAAGTCTTCAAGCCCTTCAGTTTTTCTTATTAAACTATTAAAAGGAAAATCCGTCATTAAATGATGTAATGGTTCTATTTACTCCCCTTCTTCTCTAGCTGTTTCTTATCTGCTTCTTCTCTATATGCAGGGGTAGTTTATTTAAACTGCTGCACCGTCTGAATATTCAAATTGAAGAAAAGAGGCGAATAAAAATGGCGATCGATGTGGTATCAATTGGATAGTTATTTTTCTCCTTTGCTTCTGTTATCACTGTCTCTGCATCTGTTGATATGCCAAATTTTTGCAGGCCAGAGGAATGAATTACTTGCACACTAGTCACCCTATCATCGTGCATCGAGATTTGAAGACTCCCAATCTCCTAGTTGACAAAAACTGGGTGGTTAAGGTTTAATTGATAGAATTTGGTATTGAAATCCTGTAAATTGTGATAACGTGTTTCCCGTATCTCTTACTGACTTATGTACTGTTTTGAAATCCTGTAAATTTCTAGGTCTGTGATTTTGGGATGTCACGTTTGCAGCACAGCACATTTCTGTCTTCCAAGTCAGCAGCTGGAACGGTAATGCTTTTTGGATTTGAATTTTAAATTTCATTAAAAAGAATAAATAAATAATGACAACAGTGAATTATTTACTGATTATATTTTTCAGGCGGAATGGATGGCACCGGAGGTTCTGAGGAATGAACCATCCAATGAGAAGTGAGTCGATCCTATGTGTATTAATTTCTTTGAAGAATGTGAATTCTCTTGAATGTTTCATTTCAAATCTTGCTGATGAGGTTAGCATCTCTGGTTTGCAGATCTGATGTATATAGTTTTGGAGTAATATTGTGGGAATTGGCAACTCTTCGTGTACCATGGATGGAAATGAACTCCATGCAGGTTGTTGGAGCTGTTGGATTTCAGGGTAGGCACCTTGAGATTCTGCCCACTATTGATCCAATGGTCGCAGAGATAATTAGTGACTGTTGGAACCGGTGAGTTCCTAAACTTAAAGCTAAGAGTTGTTTCGCGAAGCTTTTATTAGATTACAAGATATTGGTCCTATAAAATGTGTGGATAAAAGTTGTGGGTCTTACGGAATGTATGGAAGAAAATAGAGTTTGACCAACTTATAGGCAATTATAATCTTTGCCAAGCATGTCCTGATTCTAGACTGTAATGCCTCGTGGTCTTGTAAATGTCTGGTTGAGATGGATATTTAGACACTTGTTGCAAAGTGTTAGCCTCCGTAGGAAAAGAATTTATAAACATTTTAATTTATAAATAGAAAGAATAAGTGATGGAAAAGTGGATAGTAGTTGTGGGTTCATTTGAATGTGTGGTTGAAAATGAAGTTTGACAATTTATAAATCATTTATAAATTATCAAAACGGAGGCTTAGATAGGACTTGCATAGTATTATTTACAAAATGCTAGCTTCTTCTTCTTTTGTCAGAGTATGTACAAAACCTACCTCAAGTATTATTATCTCTTGATGAAGATTAATGACTTCCAGTGTTCTACTGCAGAAATCCACAGGCACGCCCTTCTTTTAAGCAGATTATCAGCCGACTGAGGTGTTTGCAGCGTCTAAATTTGCGGACAGAGACTCGTGCGTCTCAGCAGTAAGTAATGCTGTTGTAACAATAGCTTAGAGGTTGTTTCCGGACTTAAAAGTGCCGGGACTAGGGAGGGTTTAGTTGGAAACCTCCTGTAGACACGAAAAGTAATTTGTAAAAGGTTGTCAGAAAAGGAAGTGTTGGTTCATTCGAAGTGGGGACTCAACACTACCGAGTGGATATCCTCCTCATCGACAATGGCACGAAGTGCAGTCGGGAGGGTAATGATGGAGTACTGTTGGTGGCTGAACACTTCACGGTAACTTATGTATGGAAGACCGAAAAAATGAGAAAAAAATATATATAAATATATAAGCGTTTTCGCAATAGGTTTAGCATTAAAACAGATATACCATCTATTTGTAAGAAGTCTGTTTAATAAGATGAAAAATGCGGAGTTTGGGAATCTGCGGGGAACTTCGAGGGAGCAACTGTAAAAATTTGGTCTCTGTTGGTTGTATTCTCCTTTCGAAGAACTTATTGAAAAATGGAAGGAATATTTGCCCAGAAAGTGTTATTGTACTTTTATATTGTTGGTTTATGATGTTTTATGGCATTGAAATGCAAAGAGAATTAGTGGGAACTTCAAGTCACAAGGACTTTCTGCAGCAGAGCTAATAGAAGCCGACTAGCAGTTACAAAAGCCAGCCGAACTATGAACCAAGAATAGTACAAGACAACAGTTTATTCGTTAATGATTTCTTAGGGGAAATGAATGGCCTCTGCTCTTTCATCCCTCAACATTTGATACGTTTATTTATAATAAGATTTCGCGAAAACTTTTATGCCTTCATTTGATATGTTTTTACTTTTTAATGCGGTGGAGACGTGAACTTTTGCAACCGTGGCCGATTTGTCGGGATGTATGTTTGAACACCATTTTTTTGGGAGAAGAGATTTTGTAATATGATTTTTTTTTGAGAATATATGGTTAAAGGTGAGAAAAAAATTTAGTTTATGTGTGAGATTATTTTATTAGGATTATATTCGATCGAAAATGAGTTTTAAAATAATGTGTCTCAAAGTTCTCGTTCTACAATAATGTTAATCAGTGCTGAATCGACAATCTAAAATACTGTTAAAATAAATTATAAGTGCTACTTGGACTGTAAGGCTGCTCCCAAGTCCCATCTCCCACATGGATGAATCCATGTTTCTTTAAGCTACAGATAAGTCTATCAGAAGAAAACCTTAACAGCAAAATAGACCGAGCCCGCTCAAGAAACCAGCAGAGTATAACTTCTTAAACTCACATAAAGGCAATATCAAGATGATTCCTTCAAGATTAGATGAAAATTAGTGAAATAAAAATTCATTATCGCAATATTTGGGAGAGAGAAAATAAATGATCAGAATGTATCAGAAATCAGCATTCGCAGTCTTCTCTTCCGAGCATTTATCTTCAGTTTATTCTATAGACTTTGCTCTTATCACTACCAGGGCTTCTGCTTCCCAAACAATTTCAGAATCTTCTACGTTCTTCACAAATACTTCTACTTTATGCTCCATATTTCGGAGCTTTCCAGAGCTTAAATGCTACTTCATGTAGAAACCTATCGGCTGGTATAGTAAGAATTCCACCATTCTGAAAGAAAAGAGAGCTTGAGATATTTGTTCATTGATTTTTTTGTTTCCACACATGCTTGGATGAGGAACTTTTCTCTTATTTTTAAGAAAAAACAAAGTTATTTTAAGAGTAACTCTTACCTTACTGTCTAAATAAGCTATTTCAAATTTCGATCAATAAAAACACAACCATCTTAAAACTTTACAAGTAACCTTTTTAAGCTTGGGAAAACATGTTTTTAGGAGATGGTTATTTCAATGAAGCAGGTAAACCAATTTTCCGCAATTTTGAAAATGTGAGAAATCCATTGTCATGACAGTGATTTCCATACTTTCAAGATGTTCTATTACCATTGTGAAACGAAAAGGTGCTGCGCAAATCAAATAACATTTTGAATAAATAAAAAAAAAAAACTATCTGAAAGAGCCAAGTAATGCCATTGGTGTAAAATCTAAAAGAATTTCAACATGTTTTACCTCATTAAAATCCCTAAATGAGAAAACCTTGACCATATCCTTGCGAGTAACAGCATTCTGCCACTGAGCAACTAACATTGGGCAGTGGAGCCTGCAATCAAATGCATTAGATAGAGCACGTGTGGGAAAAATTAGATCACAACTTCGAAAATTTTACTTACCTAACATCTGCCCGTGGCTTCCCTCCTTTCATCGTGTAACTTTGACGAGGAAAAAGCTGTGGAACTCCAACGTTATACTTCTGGTTAGCATCAGAAACCGAAAATTTTGAATTGTCATCCTCCAGTGCAGGCCCATAGCTCATTATGACAGACATGTGCAACTGAGAACCAATGTCAGTTCCAGGTTGTGCTATGTGCATTAACTCGCCAACCAAACCATTGATGAGTTCTATGTCTTTAAGATACATCACCTTTTCATCAGCTCTGACATGAACAAAGATCAAGTCAAATTGGGAGGTATCTAGCATTTTCCCTTGCTGAAATCCAAGCAATTTCAACAGTTCAGAAGCTAGAAGAAGCAGATCAGCCACAGTATGCTCATTGTCGGTTAAACCGTCCCATTGCAGCATGGTGATGCCAAGTTTGCCTCCAAAAGATTTCAAACTCGCATTGTTAGTGATTATAGCAGCTTTCATTCCCATAAACCTGAAATCAAAATTAAGAAAACCCATATTAATTTGTTCTACTTATGATCGTTACAGGCCAAAATTGAAAAGCAAAAGATCTCACCTTTCTGATATAGTAGGCACTGCACGCTTCTCTAGAGGTTTATCTTCAATAACCTCGCTCACACTCTGAAGAACAAACAAGGAACCTCAGACTCTGCGTCTTCATTTTAATGGCTATTATCTTGATAAGCAAAATTTATAATACATATAATAATAAGTAGAATCGATGAATCTCACCATATTGTCGTATTCGATAGCATCTAGTAGTTCTGCAAACTCCCTTGCTATTCTTGAGTCCTCTGTTTCTGCAATCTAATCTCCAAGTAAATTTGATGCAGTATAAATGAATAGGATAATTATATTAAGAATGACTATGCATGAAATCCTAAGGGATGCCGAGGAGAATGAACTTATTATATTTAGGAAATACATGCATAAAGATGCGCTCAAAACATAAGAGTTGAATTATTGTTGGTGATCTCTCATACAGTTACCAACACCTACAACCGGGTGGCCCATAGCACTTTTCCCACGCCACAATCTCCAATAATACCAAAGTTCCTTATTTATAGAGGCAGCATGGTGCGGAATGGTTTTGCAATGGTCAAAGGCCATGAACATATCTAATGTCCGGATTGCAGCTAGTAATGACAGAAACAACTATGGTACTATTAACTGAGGCTCTTAGATACGCAGAGAAGGAGATGGTGTTGCTTCCACCTGCTCAACAAAGATTTCCCTTTTTCTTTTCCTTTTTATGACTTACTCTAGTGTACGCGTTTGATAAATAAAGCAACGTCGATATCTCTAACTTGGCAGACAACATAATAGAATCTAGGCCCCTATTTGGTAGCCATTTTTCCTAAAATGCATTTTTCTCTCTCTTCTTTTCAACCACGCATTCTTCAATAAAATAATATTACACGCAAATCCAAAAAAATTTCTTAGCCCCCGTTTGGTTCCCATTTTTTCATCATAAAAATGAAAAATATAACCGTTATCCATCACATCCAGCCACCATATTTGATTTTACATCTCTTGTGTGGGACCATAACGGCTATATTTTTCATTCTCATTTTACAAAAAATGTGTATCAAACGGGGCCTTAATTTTTAACCATACATTCTCCATCAATCAACTATTCAAAAATGGCTACCAAACAGGGCTAGATTAGACTGTCCAAAATGAGTTCCCAGAATGATTGATGTAAACAAACTCAACTTGGAAACTTTCAATTAATCCAGCTTTTGACACCAGTTTAGTTTATCTTTAGATAAAATTGGCTCAACATACTCAGTAACAGACTTAATTTTGAGCACTTCCAACAGTTCTCCATCACATAGTTCAGTGAACACGAATGATAAATGCCTTGTTAATTTAGGGAAAGAAAAAAGGTAGCAAGAACCATGACAGTAGAATCATTTTTGCCTTTCAGTATTAAATGATAAGCTTTCCTCTAATCAATAAATTAGGCATTTAACAGTCACGTATTTCGCTTCAATTTCTTCAAAAAGTTATGGAGGCAAGGCAACTGCATTTATTCTATAAAAAGTACTAAAATACTCTTTAAAATAGCAAATTCTAAACATTCACATCTATAATTTAACAAACATATACATAAATAGGGAATCAAATTTTACCGGAAGAAGGGGCATCAGGGAGGGACAAGAAGCCACAAGAGGCCCGAGAAGCGAAAGAATGGAGATGGTCAAGGCTCGGGTTTACGAATCGGGCCAACCCGTCTCCGTACAATACCAGTGATCTGCTTGGCTTGTCTGCCATTTTTCCACCTGAGAATATAGACAAAAATTAGAAAGACTCAGAAATAGTGTCCAAGAGAATATATAGCAACTCTGCGATAGCGACATAGCGTACAAACTACAAAATGTTTGGTAAGCGTGCCACCCTTTTGACGGCTCAAAAAGAATGGCAATTGTCTGCCTACAAATTCATAGTATCTTTCTCGCAAAGATAAAAAGCCATTGTTTGAGCCCAAATTGGAAAGAGAATATATTTTAAAATAATAGATTGATAGATAATCTATGATTAAAAATTATTAAAAAAATTTGAATATACATGTAATATTATTTTATTAAAAATATATAATTAAAAATAAATTTTTAGAGAAATAGGGTTCAAACAAGGGCAAACTCTCTCTCTCTCTCTTTCTCTCTCTCTCTCTTCCCTCACAAAAAAAAAAAGTATTATTAATATAGGGAAAATTTTAGTAGCGGTCCCTAATCGTTCATTTTTTTTATTTTTTTTTTGCAGAATTTACCTTGACGTTCAATTTATGCCAATGAAGATTTCTAATCTTTCAAATATATGCAACAGAGATCCAAATGGACAGTTTGACCGTTAGTTGACCAAAAAAATTAATTTTGATTAATTTTGACCAAATAAAAATGATAAAATGGTAACTTGATAATTATCATATTAAATAAATGAACCAAAAAAAAAATTAGGAAAAAAAAAATAAAATAAAACCAAAAAAATTAAGAAAAGAAATAAAAAGGGTTGTCTTTTTCACCCCCACCCCACACCGTTCCACCCTATTTCTCCCTGAAATCAGCCACTAGTACTGCCACCTATTGTAGATGCCACTACCAGAAGAATAATCACACACCACTGTTAGTTATTCCCCTATTTGAGCCCCTATCTCCATCCATTTTTTTTCGTTTTTAGTATAATGGCCCCACACCTGCAGCGTAATATTGGAAAAGTCAACAAAGACGGAAATAATTTATTATTTGTGATATGTTTCTTGTCATTTTTGCCCTTATATGTTAATCAAAATTTACGAGAAATATTGGAGGATAAATATGTAAATTTACAAATCAATAATGAGGGCAAAAAATGCATAAAGTTCTAACGGCTGGACTTGTGTCAGAAAATTCAGTCCATTTTCCCTCCCATTAATGAGTTCACTGTTGCAAAAAGGAAAGAAATGAGAAAAAAAAATGGGAAAATACAGGGGCTCAAACAGGGGCTATATCTCCTTCTCATACCCATCGCCAAAAACCAATCATATACCCATCACCCTTATATTGAATCATTTTTTATTGGCTGTTGTAAAATTATATTACAAAATCGAACAAATTTCTTCAAAACCTCAAGATCTTTCACCAATTGTTTATTGCTCAGAGCTACAATGAGCAATAATAAAAGCCTAGCGTCGGCTGAGACTAAGAACTTGTCGTCTTCTTTCATTTCCTTAGCGAATAAAATCAGCCTCAAAATTAGAACGACGTTTTTCTATGATTTCCAGCCTCAAAATTTTAACAATCAACAGATCAATTTACAAAATGTTGAGGTGGGATTTTTGGTTTGGGGTGTAGGTTTGATGGTTATGGTTTGTACAACTCTTGCACAATGGTAGGGTGGGGTTTTTGGTGTAGGTTTTGATGGTTGTGGTGACAGTTGATTTTAGGTGGCTGTGGCAAATCAACGAGGGTGGTGTTGACGTTGCTGGTTGTTGTGGGGATGGGGCAAGAGTGGGAGTGTGGTGTTTGGAGGAGATAACAATTTTTTTCCTATTTTTTGGTTCATTTATTTAATATCATAAGTATCAAGTTACTATTTTATCCTTTTAAATTGATCAAAATTGGTCTAAATTTACTTTTCCAGGTCAAGTAAAGTTCAAATTGATGGAAATCGTCCATTTGGACCTTAGCTGCATATTTTTGAAATGTCAGGGTTGAAGGTTCAGGTAAAGTATGCAAAAAAATAAAATGTTAGGAATTGTTGTTGCAATTTTCCCTTAAATATATTTATACCACAATTTTTAATAACTAGACTACATTTTACTTTTATGAAAGGTTCATAACATTTACATATTATTACATTTATGTCTCAAACTTTTTTCATCACATTCTTATTCTCAAATTAACATAAATTATTTTTTATTATGGCTTCATTCCAATTTTATTTTTAAAATTAGAGTAAAACAACTTATTTGCCTATTATATATTTTAAATAAGAAAAATAAATAATAATGCAAAATGGGATTAAATACTTTACACTCATTTTAAAACATCTTAACAATATTTTTGAACCAAAATCATAATTAATAATAAGATTTTCTGATCAATGAAATATTAAAAATAAGAATGTGACGAAGAAAAAAGTAAAGGATATAAGTGTGATGATTAATAAAGATTAATAACCTTTTATTTTCATTAAAATATGGTGTATTAATAACAAAATATGTTGTGAATATAATCACCCTTAATATAATTGAAAATATAAGTTTTATATATATTTATTTAATATATTCTTACATTATTTTAAGGGTCTATTTGATAGGGTGAAATTCCTTGGAAAATAGTTTTCCCACTTTGTATTGTTTGATTGAGTTTTTATTTTAGGGAAATTGTTTTCCTTTGAAGTGGCTCACGCACCACTTTTCCTTTGAATTAAGGAATTGACTTTCCCGCCTTTTAGGAGGGAAAGTGATTTTTAAGTTTTTTTTTTTTTTTTTTTTTTTTTGGAACACATTCTAGATTCAACAGTAAAAAAAATTATCCATTTAATTGACAATTTGCATGAAAAACAAAGTCAAACGAATAAAAAAAATCAAAATTTTTTATATATAGATTTTTTTTTTTTTACTTTTTTGGCAATCCAAACAAATTTCATCCCCAATTATAAAAAAATTTATCTCAAAAATTAATAATTTGCATGAAAAGCAAAGTCAAACCGTTTAAGTGAAAATTATGTCAATCAAATATAATTAATTTCAACAGAAATGCTACAGTGACAGGGGTCGGTGCCAAGGATTGATGACCGACCCTTCACATAGGAAAAGGACCCACAATTTTGGAAATATTTTATTCACGCGGGTCCCAACGCACAGTGAGGGGTTGATCACCGACCCTGTCACCAATCCCTGGTCATCCGTCTTTTTCCTTATTACAATTTTCTCTAAAACAAATTCTAGACAATTCAATTCCCTACAATTCATTTTATTTTCACTCAAATTTCATCTTTACAATCAAACGGACCCTAAATAAAATTAGTTCATATTTATTAATAACAAGACACATTAAGGAAAGTGTATTTAATTGTGACTTTTTGAGATTTAAAAAGTTTAGGATTATTCAATATAGACTTTTTAAAACTCTCTAAAAGTATTGGTGTATTCGATTAAAACTTTTATATATACATTTAAAAAGTCTCTAAAATTTATGGTGTATTCAATTGAAACTTTTATAAATTTTTAAAAAGTCTCTAAAAGTCACAATATATTCAATTAAAACTTTTTAGAAATCTCTATAAATTTTGGGGTATTCAAATTTTAATAACTTCTGAAAATTTTTATAAAAGTCTCTGGAGTACTAACTTTTAAGCAGAAAGTACTCATATAGAATCTCAAAATTTGTCTCTCATTAATCACAAGATTTTGGGAGACTTTTACAAAAAAAAAAGATGTGTAATTAATTTTTTTTTATTTTATTGATTCTCTCTCTCTCTCTCTTATCGTTTATTTCTATTTTCTATGAAAAATTTAAATTAGATTCTTATAAGTTTTTTTTTCATTTTTTTTTTGTGAAAAAATCTTTTTTTTATTCAAAAAATTTATATGACAATTTTATAATTAAATTTAAATATATTGATTTATATTTTAAAAAATATATATTTATATTAATAATATTGAATATTAAATTTATTTTATCATATATATGCATAATTTTGATTATTATTTATTTAATTAAGGTATTAATTTTTATTCTTTTTAAAATAATTTTTAATTATATGAGGAGGGGAAGTAGAAAGAAAATTGTCGGAATTATAATCTCATATGTGAAAAATTCATATTATTGCACTAGATCCACGTGAATTCTATTTCAAATGAAAGTTTTTAAAAAAATCTTTTGAATTTTACAAGAGTTTATAAAAATTTTAAAATGAAAATTTATAGAAATTTACGAAAGACGTCCACTAATTCCAGAGCTGGACCTGAGGAGAGGCTCAAGAGGCCTCCGTCTCATGCCCAATTTTGTAGGGGGCCCAAAATCCCCTTTTTCGATTTTTTTAATTTTTATTATGAAAACCCATTTAACCTTTTTCGATTTGCTTACTTATTGTTGTAAATGACAACTTTATGTCTGTTAGTTACATTTTGACTACTTTTTTTACATGTTTTTATTTTGTACACCTGCTCACATTTGTAATGCTTGCTATGATTTATGGGTTCAAAGTTTAGTACATTAAATCTCTTATAAAAGAAAAAAAAATTAATTGTTTGCTATGATTTATGGGTCCAAAATTTAAAATTTACATCGAGCCCCGCAAAACACAGGTCCAACCCTGACTAATTCTATGCAAATCTATAAAAAAATCTACGAAATCCACAGAAATCATCACTAAAAAAGAAAGTCCATCAAAATCTCCAAAAATCACAATTTAATACACCTGCCTAAATAGAGACATGTTGATCAACTAAGAAATTAATTATATTCTCAACAAGGAAAATGATTTATAATTTAGGGCTGATAAAAAAAGGGAGCTACTATTTACGTCAATAAAAATTTACCGCTCGTGAGTATATGATGATGGAAAACACTCAGAGTCAGTGGGCAAAGGCATTGAAAGCTGCTTCAAAGAATTTCAAGAAGAAGAAAAAGAAGAGAGATCCCAGTCCCACTACCAACTCAATTTTCTCCTAGATTTTGACAGAATTTTCCAAGGTCCCAACTTTAAAAGGACGTTCACAAAATTCCGTGAACAGTTATCATTATATTTTCAATGTATTATTATTAAGATGAACGCAAAAATCGCAAAACGGGGCTCTACCATCTCATTTGCACCACCAGAAACCATATATCAATAAATATATAAAAGGATTGAATAAATTTTGATGGGTTAGAAAATGGCGTGAATGTTTAAATAACTAAATTTAATAAGGACAATATTCGAATATAATTTATATTCGAATATATATATATATATATATATATATATATATATATTTACTTATTTTAAATTTTTTTTAGAATTTAAATAAGGATAGATATATAACTTATGTGGATGTAAATAATGACTCTCAAAAGAAAAACAAGTTTACATTTACGAGATGGGGAAGTATTATCATTTCATGACATGCATCTTTCGATTATCGTATGACATTACTCTATATCTTTATTTTTTTTTCTAGAAAATTTTAATTAAAAAAATTTGTAATCACAATGGTTTATTAATTACAACGCGACCTACGTCTAGTATTGAACCTACTTTTTAGATTAGTACGACTTACAATAATCAATCGTATTCTGTGCATGACAAAATATTATATCACTTCCTTCATATGATATTTTAACGATCACATAGGATTTCATAGTAGTAGTGAACGTGATTCGATTTGAATAATTTTTTAGCTGTTTTCAAATTAACATATTTTAAATTGTTTTTTTAAAAAAAATATTCAAATCAAACCAAAATAAACAACTTTATTTTCCAAACAAAATGCCATTTTTGTGGATATTTCAAACAAGTAAAAAATTAAAGTAAAAATTAGGACCCTCACCTTTTTTGTTATAATTAGATTTGAACTCTTATTATTGTTAGATCCTTGTTTGGTAGGGATTAAAATTAAAATTTAATTTAAATTGAAGTCAATAATTAATTTAAGCTACACAATTTATGAGACTCACAAAATTTCAATATATTTAATCAATTTTTATTAAAATTACTAAAAATTTGATTTGGTTAGATTATCTTGTCTATTTACATTTCACTATAAGGTTTAAATTGTTTTTTCTTATTAATAATTAATTAAATAGTTTTATATGGGGAATACCTAATTTTTATGGATCAAATAGAATCTTTCCTTATCTACTAGTCTTTCATACTAATTTATAAAATTAACAAATTTAGCTATATTTCATATAGATTATTCAAAATTCATTCTCAATTAAAACATTTTCATAAAATAATTATGCTCACGGATTTGTAATTTTTTCTACTTTTAATCACACATTATATAAAAAAAAAAAAAAAAATCCCTTTTCTTAAAATCTATTCTAAAAAAATTACATCAAACAGATAGCCTCTTAAAAAAAAAAAATCACCAAATTTAGCCCGATATAAAATATTTAAAACTCATTTTCAATCAAATATTTTTTTAATAAAATGATATTGGACATAGGTTTATATATATATATATATATATATATATATATATATATATATATATTGCTTTTACTCACACGTTGTCAAAAAATTTATTTTTATAAAACCTACTCTAAAGAAATTTAGTTCAAATAAACAAACTCTTAAAAAATCACCAAATGTAGAAAAATTTAATATGAAAATGTATGGTTGAAAATGAGTTTGAAAAAAAAATTATTTTAGTGTAAATATATTCACACCACAATTTTTATTTCCTACACTACATTTTAATTGCACTTAAGGTTCTTACTTTTTGCTCATATAACACTTATATCCCTAACAATTTTTCATATCGTTCTTATCTTCAAACTTTCCATTAGTTTACACATTTTGTCATTGTTTGAGCCCCATTTCGAGAAAAAAATATATTATTGAATAGTAATTTTTTTCGGAGAATATTTTGTTAAAAAATAAGAAATTTTTTCTATTTACGTATAAAATTATGTTATTGGAGAATGTGGTTGAGAATAAATTTTGTAAAAATAATTTTTTTGGAAATATGGGGCTTAAACAAGGACTTTGTATTTGGTAACAGTTTTAAGTCTGAAAGTCCGTTGAAAATGATGTAAAATAACTTATTTTCCCATCATATTTTGAAAATAAATAAATAAAAAGTGTGAAACAATATTTTTTTCCCTCATTTAAAAGCATGAAAATAAAATATTTTTGATATAAATCATTATCAACAACGAGACGTACTAATTAATTGAAAATTAAAGATAAGAAGGAATTCAAAGAAAAAAATTGTTAAAATGAACAAAGATTAAGGAGTCTAACTTCAATTATAATATGATATATTTTAACTGAAAATCGTGGTTGCAATTTTACATCCTGTTTGTCTTCTTAAAAACAAAATTCTATAATTCTCACTTATTTTCAAATACAAATTTACGTATTAAGATATTTTATACGTAAAATCAATATTATTCTTTCAAAAATCACTTTTTAAAACTTAGTTTTTAAAAAATTAATGGCCATCAATCTGGGATTAGTGGCTGTCAACGTGGGCTAATTAGGGTGACAGAATTGAAGTAATCTAATTTGAAACAAAATTGGATAAATTCATTTGTACAAAACTATTCACTAATAGAATTTTTACAAATACTCACATGAATGTGGATCTCACCTGATTGAAATATTATTAAAAAATGACTCCACATTTTTGTTTCTTCTTTGTAAATGTTCTGTACATGTAAATCTAGCATGATTCGACAAAATTAGATTACAAGGATCCAATTGACAGTATTATACGTGTGTGTTATAATCACGTGAGGTCACTTCCAACAGCTCTGACTGCACTCTTAACTTTCTCTCTCTACAATTTTTCGCTCTGCTTTCTATCACTAGCAAGTGGCGCATTCTGACAGCGACAACCGACATACACGCGCACCGCAGGGTCTTAACGTGCGCCGGGGCTGTGTACCGTGCGCCGGCGCCAATGACTAGATCGTCATCGATACGACTCTCAGGTGCTGTCATTTTACTCCTCATAGCTTCGCTGTCGTTCGCCGCCGTATCAGCGGATTCGCAGCTGCTCGACGGAGGTGACGCCAATGCCACATCTGGCAGCAACCAGACTCTGCCGAAGGAGGACACGTTTGCTGACATGATTGATCGTGCTCTAGAGAAAGAGTTCCCCGATAATGAGAATCAGAACGAAGGTTTTTTTCCCCCTCCATAGATCTCAATTCTCAGCTAAATTTTAGTCTTAACTATTATTGATGCCGAATTCCTTAAAAGAATGCTTTCGAGGTCTTAAATACTCGACCCTTAAATACCTTTGATAACTATTAGACAACATTATATCGTAGTTGTAGGATAATTAGCGTCTGTATTGTGCTCTGTTGGGGTTTGCATGAAGGACTCGAGTTACACAATGTTACAGTATGATTTGAATTGCTTTGGTGGTTTAGAAATCAATAGGTATGATTTGAATTGCTTTGGTGGTTTATAAATCAGTAGTCCTTTAGTTTGACTAGACAGTAGTCAATGCATACTTTATGGCTATTGTAAGATTTCAATTTCAAGATAGGATTTTGATATGTTTTCCACATGATTTTAAGTTAGATGAGTTTCTCCAAGAAGGAACTAGATAATGCAGATTCCTGAAGTTGATTGGGTGGTTCAGGAGGTTGGTTGTTCCACTTTCGTCTAAGAGTGGATGTGTTTTTAGATAGATTGAAGTTAGAGAAATTTCTCTAAGAAGGGCCAAGATAATGTGGATTCATAAGTTTATTGGGTTTAGCATTCAGGAGATTGGTTGTTGGCCGGTCTTCTTGTTCTTTTATTATAGTCTAACTTATATGTTTTTGCGTGTATATGGAGAAAAGGCTAGATAGAGAATAGGTCTCAGTTGGACAGACTTGTGTGTTTTTGCATCATTTGTCAAGCAATCATATTTGGAGCTTTTGTTGTACCTACGTTTTGACTCAACCCTGATTTCAACTTGATGGCCTGTGCTGAAATTTCTGTGTCATTCAACCCTTTCATGGGGTTGAGTTGACAGAATCAGGGTTTCCTTCCACCAGCAAAAAAAATTTACAACTAAGTTTACCCTAAAAGCAAGTTAAGGAAGGAAGATAATGTGGGTCCGCAGATGGCCTTTTTCTTTTTCACTATGAAGATTGCCTAGCACAGTACGAGCATTTTCAAGACACCTTCAACAGACACACTATGCGCGAAATGAACGGTAACAAATGAAAATTGAGGAAGAACTTTTTAATTTAAGGTATACACGCGTTTACAACTTATAAAAGAGAATGCATTTTCTACAAAATTAAGAGAACCTTTTCTATTTCATCCTTTTAGAAGAAGGCCTTTTAAAAAATTCCTTGTTATATATTTGAGTCTTAATATTTTCATTATTTAACACACTTTTTCTATGCTTTACATGGAGAGAATGGTTGTGTTATCAAGGGATTTTTCCTAAGTTATGTATCTGCCTGAACTGGCAGCAAATGATGCAGGTGGCTTCAACAACAGCGTGACAGAGAAGCAGGTTTGTGATGATGCACCTTTTTGACTTTAACGTCACCATTTCTTCCCTTTATTTCGGTGAAACTATTTCAGTCTTTATAGTAAGTTTTGGAACTGGTGACATTTGCCAAGGCTGGTATTGTTTGTTATAATAACTGGACCATTGCCATTATTCAAATCCTCTAGCAAAATGTACAGGAACTCCGAAAATGAAAGTGAAATCTGTTTCTATCTATTGAAAATTTTGAATTGAACTCCTATTAGGAATGAGGTGACTTATGAAGAATATGTATGTCCGGTGCTTATTGTGTAATTGCAACAGTGAGGTGTTGGCAATAGAGGATTTATGTGAAAATATTTTACAATATTAATGGATAAGATATTTGAGCTGAGTTTGTCGGTCCTTTTTCTTTATTAGAGGAGCTTGACTTGCACAGTGGTCTTGTTACATTTAGCTGCCTTATGTCTTTCCTCCATCAGGCAGTTTTGGAGACTGTAGCTAGAGTCAAGACGAAGAAAAATGAGACAAAAGATGAAAAGTAAGTATTTTATTATTTCAATCGAGAATTTTGTTACTGTCATATTCACTTTTAATTAATTTCCTGTTTCCTGATATTTATAAAATTGACTCTTTTTGCAATTGTTTCCAGATCATTTAAGCTTCATCATGTTTTCATTCTGGATAATGACAATGGAGCTGAAGAAACTCCTACACTTATAGATAGAAAGGTAAAAAATGAAATTGATTGTCATTTGTGCTTTTGCACATGTCAAATTTCCTCCCCTGATCCTTAATACTATAAAAGACAAGATTAAAAAGATCAATCAGTAGTAGTTATGCAATTGAAATATAAACATAATGTTGTGAGTGAATAATGAATGACTCTTGTGATATATGGTCAGGACAACGTCTTTATTATATCAAATTTCAAATCTAAATATCCAGTGCTGCAGTTAGACTTGAGGTAAAGTTGAGTTTGATTGGTGCCTTTACTTATTTTTCCATGCTGGTTTGCCTAACATTGTAACTTTGTAGACTTATATCAGATCTGGTTGTTGTCATTGTGTCTGCAACTTGTGGTGGAATTGCTTTTGCTTGTGCTGGACAACCGGTTTGTTCACAATCCTTGACTGACCATATTTAATTGTTCTTGTGCAATTTTTTCTAGCCATTGGATCTCTAATTTTCTAATTTCAGGTTATTACTGGATACCTGTTAGCGGGATCTATTGTTGGACCTGGTGGTTTCAATGTAGTCAGTGAAATGGTGCAAGTATGTAGCTTTATTTAGAAAATTACATCTCAGTGCTACTTGCTTCTGGATGTCTCTGCATGATGGTTGGTTTCTAGGGCATTGCAGTTTATTGTGAAGGATGTAAACAGCCACATGCTCTGATTTGAAGTTCAAATATATCTATGACACTGTTTTCATAATTTTTATTACTTATTACAGATCATACACTTACCTCCTGCCCAATTGTATGTTGTGGTTTAATTTCACATGCATATATGCTTTGGAATAAAGTATATGGGACTTTTCTGCTCTTTTCCATCTATTATCCTTTATGTGTATTATACAAGGGTGTTCGAGACCGTTTGTTTCTAAACAATTTGTCAAAACAAAAGAGGTACTAATAAAATTTAGGTGGCTTGGTTTAGAAAGATATCAATGAAGTTGGAAAATCTCAAAAATGGAAGAGGCATCATCTGGGGCAAAGGGGCTAACTAACACTTAAATAATTATATCCTTGAATGATTTTTATCTATTTTATCATCTAAAGCAACACCGACTCTTTGATTTTTAAGATGAGCAATTAAGATTAATAGCATAATGCAACATGCACTTTAACTTTTAAGGAATACTCGAAACATAAGATCCAACTGATTGGCTTTTTTATTTTTTTGAACATAGTTCCATTGTCCATTTACTTGTAATTTCTTTGTGTAATTAATTCAACCAAGATCAATTCAATTTTTTTCTGCTTATGTGAGATTACTCGTCACTTCATCTTTATGCACCTTGTGCATTTAGGTCGAGACAGTGGCTCAGTTTGGTGTAGTTTTCCTTCTTTTTGCTCTGGGATTGGAGTTCTCCACAACAAAGGTTGATCATTGCTCTTCTTCGTACTTTTTTCTATGGTTCCCCTATCTCCCCGTTGCATAAAATTGAAGTCACGGTCTTTTTTATAAACTATGACGAACTGTTTCATAATTACAGCTTCGAGTTGTTCGAGCAGTTGCAGTTCTTGGAGGCTTACTCCAAATTCTCCTATTTATGTGCCTGTGCGGAATTATAGCCTCGGTGCGTATGACATTGGACAATACATTGTAATTGTGTTGTGGTGCTGTATATTTCACGTTCAAAAAATTTGAGAAGTCCAACTTCGTTTAGAATTAAGCTACCTGTGGGGATTATGTAGATTTTAGCCATGATAGCAACTGATTTGGTGTTTTGAGTTGAATGAGCATATAAGTTCAATTGCAAAGGTGAAAGGCCACCAACAGAGATGAGCCATAAAACCTCCAACATTTATATCTCTAAATTGTATATATCTCATGGGTTCTTAGGTTAACTTTTATTCCCCTCTTCTCTAAGATTGCTAGATTATCGTAAACTTCCTAGTTTATGTATTGTTAGTTAGACTAGATGTTTTGATCCTTGCAAGCGGGTTTGCTATGGGTGTGACTTGAATGTGCACAGTATAATTCTCGATATTCAGCAACTACAATATGATTGGTGGTATACACTTCACTAGCAAAGTCCATGCACCTGCAAGCTCGATCTACTAGTGCAAACTGGACATCTGAAATGCATGTGCAATTTCTTTAAATGCTACATTTTTAGCATCAAATTTCAATATGGTTTTCTACATGATTGTGAGACGAGCTTTCTCAAACCGTTTACTAGCAGATAAAGGTGGTTAAATTCTATGTTTCTGAAGTTCGTTGTAGTGCAGTCAGTTTGTTGGGTAACATCAAATTTATCTTTGTATCATCTCCTCCCCTTCCAATTACAGTAGATAATTAGGAGAAAGTTGAGCAATAAGAACCAAGTTGAGCAAGCGGAGCAACTGAGCCAAGCTGTGTCACGAGCTCTGCTTGAGACAAGCCTCGTGTTGACTCATTCTTCAGCTTGACCCTCAAGACATCCCCCAATGGGCTCATGAGCTTTTAAATTTTTTAGTCATGGCAGTGAGTTGTGTATTTAATTTTTCGGTGGTATATAAATAATTATTTTTATAAGAATAATTGGCTTATCAAAGTCGTCAATTTATTTATTTTTGCAAAGCTACAATAAGAAGTACGTAGCTCGAAGTCAAGCTTCATATACTTAACCTTCAGGTCAGCTCCTCCGTCAAGATATTGCAGTTGATTGAACCAATGTCGTATATACATCTTCCTCTAGCTTGAACATTCTCAAAGTTCGACTCTTTGTTGCAGCTCTATTGAGTTTCACGCCAAAGGATAGGTCTGTGTATCTGCTCCTCCTAGAGTTGCTAAGGTGGACTCTCTGAAGGAAACCCTTTATTAGTAAGGTTAAGGATAAATCACAAAACTGAAACAACTATAAGATCAAAGTTTGAACTGAAATTAGGATCTACTTTCCAGTTTTACCATGTACCCGTTATTTAAGTTATCGAAAGAAATATTTGCCTCTAATCAGTAATGTATTCCTTAATGTTAACATATATGTGATTTATTATTGCTCTGGGGATTCATGCTTTGCCCAATCTTATAATGCAACACCACTAGTGAAGTTAGATATCGAAGTCTCGCCTCGCTTTAGCTTTGTCATTGATAGTGACCTAGTTCAATCCTTGCTGTCTCTGTGCTACAAAGTTAAGTATGTAATTTCTCTTCATTATTAAGCAGTTATGTGGAGGTAGAGCTTCAGAGGGCGTGTTTATTGGTGCCTTTCTCTCAATGTCATCTACAGCAGTGGTAAGCTCTCTGGGCGGTTTCTCTTTTAGTTTAATGTGCTTTTACCACAGAAGTAATGCAAAGTTTTCTCCAATGCTCAAAATTTCCTGCTTATAGGTATATAAATTTTTGATGGAGAAGAACTCTACCAATGCCCTTCACGGTCAAGTTACCATAGGCACTCTCATTTTGCAGGTTTCTTGATTATCTGATCCATCCCATATATCTTGCACTTTCATTACTAAATTCTTCTGGAAATACATCTATTACTCGGTTTTGAATAATGGACTTACATCTTCCGTCATATAAATCATGTTTCTCTATATTTTAAATTGCAATTTAAGGCTAAATCCCCATTTTTAGGACTGTGCTGTGGGGTTACTGTTTGCTCTGCTTCCAGTCCTGGGTGGAACCTCTGGTGTTCTGCAGGGAGCAATATCGATGACTAAATCGTAAGTTCATAATTGCTACAATGGGTTGGGTATATATCGATCTATTTCACAAGTAATATGAAACCGTGGAAGGTTTTTTACCAAAAATTGTTGTGTCAGTTTCTTTCTTCATTTCTTAAAGTCTGGATCTCCTGGAAAGGGGAAAGCAGGAATCTTTAGTCGTTTGAATTTTAAAAGGAGATTTAGAAAGGATTAGTTGTCTGAGAAATTGAGTTAAGCTGTCAAAAGGAGTTCAATATATTCATTTTGGCTGTTTTCTATATTTGGTCATGTAAGGATGAGGTGTACGGAGTGGCACAGATACACGTATATGTTCCTTGAGTTACAAGTATTCATTTTTCTTTTTATTTCCTTCCTCACTCCCTCCCTCCTCAATCCACTTGTTCCCTCAAGAATGAAAGGAGTTACAGTTTCCCTTTACAAGCATTAATTATCGTGCCTGTTAAACAGCATTCTAATTCATCTATCAGCCAGGTTGGTGGTGTTGATTGCTTTTTTGGCTGTTTTATCAATATTGTCGCGGACCTGTGTACCTTGGTTCCTAAAACTTATGATTAGCTTGTCATCACAGGTGTGAATTTCTCTTGTTCTAAAGATATTGTCATTTAAATGATATGCTGCATATCTTTGAACAAGTATGTGCATGCCTCTTATGTTTCAGATTTACTTTATCCGTGACAAATTATTTTCCCTCTGCAGACCAATGAGCTTTATCAGTTGGCTTCGGTGGCATTTTGCCTACTTGTAGCTTGGGTTTGTCTTCTGTCGATTGTTTAAATGTCTTTAGTGTTGCTTCAATGTTAACATTTGTATGCTATAAATTATTGATGTGTATTATATTTTGTGTTAAGAGATAAAATTTCACATCGAATAATAAGGGTTTGGGCTACTCTTTTTAATAAGGTTGACATTTAGGATGAAATCCTAAACCTTTACATGGTATCAGAGCTCATTAAGCTCCAACGAACAATTCGATTTGATTAAGACTCAAAAATTGAGCACACGGATTTCAAGGTTAGTCCGCTCAAACGAGCCACACCTTGCGAGATAAAATCCCACGTCGAATAAAGATAAAAATATATATATATCAATTTATAAGGGTTTGGGTTACTTCTGTTAATAAGGTTGACATTTTAAGATGAAACCCTAAACCTTTACGTTTTGTATTGTATCTTCACTGTTGCTTTCTATTTGTCTTTCGTGTTTGGTCAAACACTGTTGAGACCTAAGTAGAATTTTGAACATAAAGAGTAGTTAATATTTTGCCTATGGGTTCAAATTTGTGTTGCAACGTTGAAACTCCAACCGCTGAATCTTTACCTTTAGAACACAGTTTTCCATCGCAAAAGAACATTCTCTTGAATGCCTAATGAAACCATTATATAGTCAGAAGCACATTGGTCCTATTATTCCTGGATAAGTGTTAACAATTCCTTGACTGAACTTTTTATGCCTGAGAGTTCAATTATTTCGTGACTGGTTGCATTTTATCAATGTCTCTGTTGATGTGGATGGTCCTTGAGAATTGATTGGTCTAGCTATCTCATTCTTTGCTTAATTCCAGTGTAGTGACAAGCTTGGTCTTAGTTTAGAATTGGGTTCATTTGCTGCTGGAGTGATGATATCGACTACGGATCTTGCTCAACATACTCTTGAACAAGTAAGGTCATTTTTAATGCTACTCCTATAATCAGAAACATGTGGAAATATATTATTTCATAATTTTAAATTTCTTATCTTCCTGCTTGCACAGAACATTTTAATGTGTTGGAAATAAATTTATTGCAAGTATAATGTGTATTTACATCTAATTTATTCACCTTCACTTAATATATCATCGCGAGAGTTCTATATTTCAGTCTGTCTACATCTCTTGACAAAAGATGTTTTATGCCCCTTAAAAATAATGAAAATCCCTGTTTTCATTCGACGTCTGATTTAAATTTTGTTACCGGTGCAGGTTGAACCAATTCGCAACATGTTTGCTGCTCTTTTCCTGGCTAGCATTGGGATGTTGATCCATGTTCATTTTCTATGGAATCATGTTGATATCTTACTTGCATCAGTTATATTAGTGGTTATTGTTAAAACCATTGTAATTTCCACAGTTGTCAAGGGATTTGGCTACAACAACAAAACTTCATTACTCGTAAGATTCTACGACATTGTTTAACTATACTTTTATGCTTTATCTTTACACATATATTCCATTGACTAGGGAAGTCATTGTCCTTGAGCCATGTAGGTTGGGATGTCATTAGCACAAATCGGGGAATTTGCATTTGTATTGCTGAGTCGTGCTTCGAATCTTCATCTTGTTGAGGTAAATGCTGCTAGTGGAGTTTCCTAAAACTCCCTCACCTGATTCTTGCCCCCGACCTGGATCGCCATATTTTTTTATGTGGGCTTATTTGCTCGGCAAACTTTCTAACCAGTACTATAGCGGTTTGTTTCACTTTTTGAGTGATTGATTTAAATGAATATGAACCCTTTTCAGGGTAAAGTGTACTTGCTACTTCTTGGGACAACTGCTCTTAGTCTGGTATGAAATCATTTCCAGTCGAGCTTCTTGTACAAATTCTGCACATGTGAACTATGTTATGTGCCTCGATGTTTCAACGTTCAGACTTATTGCTAACATTATGATGGCAGTGTTGTCATACATGTCTGTAACTGTGTAGCACCCCTTTTTTACCTCTCCCCCCCCCCCCCCCAAAAAAAAAAAACAAAAAAACAAAAAACCCCTCCAGTTCACTCTGTGCACCTCAGCATCTGGACATTGATTTTGATCTCAAAGTGTTTGTGAGGGAAAGGTTTGATATTATGCCTTCAATTTCTGATTCCTTTTCTTGCCATTTTTATATTAGGTCTACTGGTTTTGATATTGTTTTCTTATATGATAAATCAATTACCTCATGTTGATAGATTTAGATAGAAGACATACTACAGTTAGTCATTTGTGTAAATTTCAGAGGACCATTCATCTCTCTCGAAAATCTATGCTGAGCAAGATAGATAAATAGCTTGCATATTTCAAAGGACCCATCATCTCTTTCCCTCCTCTCTCTCTCTCTCTCTCTACCCGTATGCACCCACGCGGCCACGTGCATGTGCGAGAACTAATTAATACTTTCCTATACCATACTTTTTGCCGGTGCTCTTTAGTATTTTATTATGTGTGGCAGGTGACTACTCCGTTGCTTTTCAAGTTAATTCCTGCAGTTGTGCACCTTGGTGTTCTATTACGGTGGTTCCCACCAGATAGTCAAAGTGAGGTAATTACTTGTTGAATAGTGTTCAGTTTTCCGTTGGGCTGGAATCAGATCATTTCCAATTTCCCTTGCTTATTTTTTGAACTGCTTATTGAACAATGTTTTGATTGTTTTAACTTTAGCTGGGATTTAAAGGAGACAATCTCCGGTCGGACAGTGCTAAGCAGAGGATTGCTTTGATAGCCAAGGATCTTGATTCATGAAGGATGAAGTTTGAAATAAAGATAGGATTCCAAATTTGTTCCTGCTGATGTCTGAAAGGTCGAAAGGGTTCAGATGTTCACCATTAATCTAATATACAAGTACTTCACGTGCGATTTCATGTATTTTTCTGTAATCGAAAAGTCGAGGTTATCTAACTGCTAGAGCTACTAACAATTTGAAGCATCACATCTGATCAATGTAAATCATGATACTGACTTGATGGTTTGATTTTTATATTCTTTTCCTCTAATGTAAAAAGTTTTTTTCTGGCTAATATTCTAAACTAAAGCGTGTTGTGATTCTTTTCCCCCACCATTTTTGTTTGTATTTTCACGGTTCAAGATTCCAGTGTGTATCGATTTACATCTTTCTAGTGAACAAAATGCTCCGTATTAAGGCTTATATTTGAAGATCACACGCACTTGGAGCATTTCTCACGTCTTACACATTGCTCCCTTCCCGTCTCATAAAGATAAGACTTATTTCTTTTCTCACACAGATTAAGAAAATTTAGTTAATATAGTTGAAATAATAAATTTTACTATCATTTTTTTCCTAATATAATTCTACATTAATGTACTCAATATTCAAGGTAATTAAATTATATTCGTGATAATAAAACACATTAAATAACTGCATATTAAAAAACTAATATATTAACTATACTCTCAAATAAGAAATAAAACTATAATTTGGGACAAACGAAAAAGGAAAATATGACTATCTTTGTGAGATGGAAGAAGTATTTGCTAATTAGTTGGCTGTGCCACTATGATTTGGTGGTGACTTAATTTAACCACGATTTTTTTTTTCAAACACAAATATGATGACAAATTATGTACTTCATTACAAAGGGATCCCAAATGAAGGCCATTGGTTGACACTTGATATATTTAAACAATAATTTAGTAAAATGATTTCATTGAATTAATTAATGACTAGTTGTCTATAATTAAAAGTATACGTCATACATATAAAAATTCTTGAGAGAAGGAAACCCCAAAAAATATATAACCCATAAAACAAATTATTTGGACCTCGAGAAAATAAAATTATAAGTGGGTCCAGTTGTATTTTTTTGACTTGTAACAAATCTTGCCGTTTACAACGTTGAAAAAAAAACAACCTCAGTCCAGGAAACTTTTGTTTCACACTGTCCTTTTACCGTTCTAGGGTTTATTTGAAATTGACTTATGGCCCATTTCACTTAGTTAGGAAAATGAATGCTTTGATTTATTAAAATTCATGTAACAAAATTTGACAAAGTTTTTTGAGTTTTGCTACAAGTACACTTTTTTGACATTAAATTTGACACTCTACTCATAATTAAATGGTAAAGCTCACAATTAAAATAATGATAGACCTCATCCATTGTGAGTACAATGTCAAAAAAAAGTGTCAAAAAAAAATGTACTTAAAGAATAATTCAAGTTTTTTATCCACCCACCGTAATTACCTTTTTTTAATCCAAACTTGAGATAGACTATGACAACTGACAAGCATATACCAAGTTGCATAAGATTTGCTTGTTGGTTAACTTGTCAACTTAATAGAAGAAATTAACAAACTATAGCTTAAAAATTGGCTCATGCAAATTTTATTTCGTTGAAATTAAAATTTTACTTCTTTGTGATGGATTTAAGATGAATTAACGACCATTCTTGCAATATTAATTGAAGATAATTTGAAGATACAAAATTTTGCAAATGAGAAGTCAACACAAACCTTTAGGGTCCGTTTGATTGCAAGGGTGAAATTTGGGTGGAAAAAAAATAAATTGCAGAGAATTGAATTGCCTAAAATTTGTTTTAGGGGAATTGTAATTAATGGTGTTTGATTGGTATAATTTTTCACCTAATCCGTTTGGTTTTATTTTTCATGCAAATTGTTACTTTTTGGGATAATTTTTTTACAATCTGTATTAAAATTTGTTTGGATTTCCAAAACTTAAAAAAAAAAAAAATTAAAAAAAAAAATTCTAATTTTTTTTGTCTTCGTTTGATTTCGTTTTTCATACAAATTGTTAATTAAATAAATAATTTTTTTTACCATTGGGATATAATTTTTTTCCCATTGCCAAAAAAAAAATTAAAAAAAAATAGAAAAGACTTTCCCACCAAAAAGGTAGAAAATCATTTTCACCCAAAAGCTGGAACACTCACGTGGGGGAGGAAGGGGAGGAATTTTTTTTCCAATCAACTTTTGTGCAATCAAATACTAATTTCTGCAAGGAATTGAAATACATATTTTTTTTCCTACCATTTTCCAGGCTATCAAACATAGCCTTATAGAAATCCAATGCAAATTTTTGGGCATCTGCATTATAGTTTTGATTGGATAATTTGTTTTAATTGCACTTAGTTTTTGACACTATATATTTCTTCATATACATCACACACATCAAATATTTTTTGTAGGGAATTAATATATATATTTTACTTACCCATTAATAGAAAGTTTGGTTATATCACCCCTATTTGATGTGAATTAAAATCAATTTTTTTTTATTTTTTTTTTGTATACTTTGATAAAGGTTCATAAAATGTGTCATTGAGAAGTCGTGAGTTTCATAAAATATGTAATGAAAAATAATTGTTCACTTTAACTAAAAATTATAATAGAATTTTAATCTGCACCAAATAATGCATCATATGTTCGAGTTGAGATCTGTTATCTAAAATTGAATGTCAAATTTGCGGTCCATCAATGATAAATTGACACATTATTGAACACCTGTTTTTAAGCACAAGTGGTAGTGAGCAAAAAGTTGAACATGTTAATTTATGTATCAATTAATTATTTGATGGACAACAAGTTAGATAGCCTATTTTGGACAGTAGACCTCAACTCCATATGTTCTAACTTCTACTTTGATTTTAGATTGAGGAAAAGTGTTTCTAATAATTAATTAAGGGTTTGATTTGCTATGAATTGTATGGTCCATTCTTTTAAATAAATGGATTCTTCATTATTGGATAAAGTGGAAAAGAGGGCATGACCAATGCTGTCGTGGAATATCGTGATTACTTTTGAATATCACATTTGTAAGTAGAGTAATACTATCTATTATTAGTAGAAATTGATATCAATTTAGGCGGTAGTGAGTCCATTCATTGTCCAATGCATCACAATTCTATCAAACAATAAATTCAAGATTACGTTACCTCCTAAATCGGTTATGATCTCTATTAATGATGAATAACATTACTCTTGCAAACGAGTCATACCCTTCTACATTTCACATGATAGGCAGGCTTATAACTCTTTTACTCAGTATACTTTATTCCTATTCTTCCTAATCTAAACCTCCCCTTTTAACTTTTAATGTGCTGTCTTTACTTAAAATGGAAACTAGATCTATTACAAAAGTCAAGGTGGATTACGGTCTTGTCATTAATCAAACAATAGTAAAAGCATTTAAAACCAATATAATTGGATTCATACGGAATAACTTTCTAAATATAGTTGTAATGTGCCATTTAGAATCTTTCTTGATTTGCAAAGAATCCCAAGACAAGCTTATAGTGCTATAAATAGAATTTGGTTAGTTTATTATAAGTGAAAACTCAAAGGACATCTCTGTCAAAATAAGAAAAAGGCAATACTTATTGAATAAACAAAATTCTCCACTTCAAGAATATCTATGACAATAGGCAACCCCATCCGTCCATGTGAACAAACTCACTCCTCCACTCCAAAGAAAACACTACAATGGCTCCCTTACCCATTCCCATCCCCATCCCTATCCCCAATCCCTTCAAGAAACCCCTTTTAATATTGAACAATGTTATTAATGGATAATGATAATCATTGATGTACATGACAGTAGAATTCTAGATGAATTTCATCTAATTTATATAGTAATAGGAAGAGTGCCACATTTTACAATAAAGAAAGTTATATTTCAATTTTATTGAACAATGTGACGGTGACACCACTACAACATAAAATAGAGATTATCAATCGTTTAGATAAATATCATAATTTTATAATAACCCCACCCCCCTCCCCAAAGAAAACCCTTATAATTGCCCCCTAACGTACCCCCATCCCAATAAACAAACGGACTTTGTTATTTGTATCTTCTTATTTACACTTTGATTTACTCGGTCTTACCCGTCCTCTCACATGGAGGTCGGGCCCCACGCATTTATTAGACGTGGGATCCAACCTCCATGTGGGAGGACGGGTGGAGTTGGGTAAACAAGATGGTACAAATAGCTTAATTTTAAACAAACTCCCTCCACCCTCCAAGAAAACCCTCATTAAGACTCCTCGGATTGAAGCTCTACATATATTCTGCCTAGCTCTTTTCTCCTGCATCTTCTTGTATATATACCATTCCCATTCTCTCCAGTACTAAAAAATTTCTCAGATTTTGCAGATGGACAGTAATCCAGTTCCTCATGGCCTAACACAAGAAGAATTCGCAGTGCTAAAGCCCATCATCCGCGCCTACCACACCTTCGATCAATTGCCAAAGACATGTACATCCCTCATATTGCAACGCATTGATGCACCGGCAGCACAAGTCTGGCCATTCTTGCGCCGTTTCGACTACCCGCAGAAGTACAAACACTTCATCAAGAGCTGCAACATAGTCGCCGGCGATGGTGGCATTGGCAGCATAAGGGAAGTAACCATCGTGTCGGGGCTGCCAGCGTCGACCAGCACCGAAAGGCTAGAGATTTTGGATGAAGAAAAATATATTTTGAGCTTTAGGGTTGTTGGAGGAGAGCATAGATTAAATAATTATCAATCTGTTACGTCTGTTAATGAATTTATTGACAGAGAAAACAAGGTTTACACCATCGTTTTGGAGTCTTATATAGTTGATATTCCAGAGGGAAATACAGAAGAGGATACCAAAATGTTTACTGATACAGTTGTAAAGCTGAATCTTCAAAAACTCGGAGTCGTGGCTATGGCGGCTTTGCATGGAGCAAAATGAATTATTAAGTCAACTATCAGTTGGAGGATTGTGCTGGTAAGGTACTATAATGGTTGTACAAATTATTGAAGGTGGTTGCGTCTTGAATTTTTATTTGAATTATTTTGTTTAGTTGTTAACTTGTTATTTGAAGATAAAATTCTGTATAAGTAAATTAAATATCGATCTCTAACATTTTAAGCATTTAAACGAGCTAGTTTAAAACGAACAAATGTACTGAATGAAATTCTCGTTGCAACTCATTCGTTAAATTTTACGCGTGCAAGGCATTTAAGGGGGAAAATATAAAATTAATTGAAGAGAAATGTAAAATGAATAGATGTTCAGTTTGTATATTTCCTTTGTTTGGTGGATTATAAGTATTTATTTTTTGTGGTTTGAATTGAATGTGAATTCAGTTTAGGTTTGGTGTTATGCTTACCCTTTTCTTTCAATAAATGACTGGATAAGAATTTTGACTTTTGGTTATGGATATCGTACTCTGGAACGTGCTTCTAAATTTCAACGTCTTGATGAAAATCAAACAAAATCTATCAAGGCATGACAATTTTTTTTATTTTTTTATTTTTCGTGTTCCACATGGCTCACAAGACTAACAATGTTCAATCAACCACATATATGAGTAACAATTGTTGTATGTTAAAGCTGAGAACAGGGCTGGTGGGGACGTCAATAATGTAGCGTAATTCAAACAATTGTTGTATGTTAACCTCTCATGGGTGATCGAGTTGGTGTAGTAGGTGAGCACGAAAGCCTTTGTTCATCAATTCGATTTCCCCTATCAACATTTTTTCAGTCGAACCTGTCGCACCGAACTTGCCTAATGTGATTAATCTAACTGACGTAATTTGCAGGTTATTGCGTCATCTCTAGGGTTTACCCAGTAAGCACCCAAATGATAACGACTGTGAGTTCCCCTGTCATAAAAAATTAAAAAAAAACAAAAAAAAAACAATTGTTGTATGTTACCAAAAATGCACGGTGCATTAAAAATTTGAGAAAACTGAGGCTGGAATCAAATTCAGCATTGTTGAAAATCTAGGGTGCCGGTCTAACCTAGTCAAGAACCGAATTGTACAAGGCCAAACATGTTAGGTAATTGTTGAACCGTTCGGTTAACTTGAGCAGAAATCTAATGACATGGTGAGGGGATTTCTGAACATGGGCGCGTGAGGGGCGACTGGCAGCATGTGTTCGCACGCGGCATAGGTGGACTCGAAGCACGTGTATAGGGATGATAATTTAACTCGTCCTATCCCTAATAGGACCCAAAAAATTGGTCCCGACGGATTGACAGGACGGAACGGGGTGTAAGGGGTCGCTCCCCTCTGTGGCGGGACGGGACGGCGTGAGGATGCCCCGCCCCGAACCCGCCACGTGAAAAAAAAAATTAAAAATAGAATTTTAATAAATGGTTAATTTTAAAATATTGTTGAATGTATTTACAATTTTATAATATATTTCTAATCCAACAATTATATTATACAGTTGTCAATTTAAAATTTTACATAACTAACAATTGTTTATATTATTTATAAATTCGACCATTCAATCTTTTTATTATAATTAAATTATATAATTTGAAGTTACGAATTATGATAATTAAATAAATATTTTTTACTTATGAAATATTTATACCAATTAATCAAAGTATATTAATATCTTGATCGAAAAAATTAGAAAAACAAATTTAAAATATATAGAATAACCTTTAGATTTTGGGTTAAGGGTTGAACTTTAAAATTTAAATAATAACATAACTCAAATTTTTTTAAAAAAAAAAAAATTAAACGGGGCAACAAACGGGGGCAAATTCTTGCCCCGTCCCCACCTCGCACCCCGTCTAAGACGGGATGGGACGAAGTTGGAGGGAGGTGGATTTCGCCACCAAACAAATTACACTGGACAGTGATATCGAGACCAAGAACCTTTTTAAGCTAGACAAAAAAATTAAATATAAATAACAAAACGAAATGGTCAAGGTCGTTCGATGGAGAACGAAAGCGAAGATTGTTTAAGCTAAAGGCAATAAGCTCCGATTCCAAGTCAAAATATCATAGACCGTCTAACTATTAAAATGTAGAAGACCTTGTTTGCATGGTTCCATTGAGCTCTAAAATGAAAGATTATGTAATAACCGCACAATTAACTACGAAAGAAAATAATTATGTACAATCAACTTTAGAAAATAATTAAGGCCATGTTTGATACGTTTAATTTTCTATGGAACTAGAAAAATATTTTCCTTGTTCCTACTTTTGGCTGTTTGATTAGTCAAATTTGTCATGAAAAATGTTTGCCACCAACTTCTAATGTACAATTCCTTGAAGCACAAAGTAGAAAAATATTTTCTTATGATTTTGGTGAGAAAAAATATTTTTCTACCTTGTTGGGTATTTTTTATTTTTATTTTTACTTTTTGGCAATGAAAACATATTCTAAATCCAATGATAAAATTTTTATCCATTTAATTGACAATTTGCATGAAAAACGAAGCCAAATGAATATAAAAAATTTATGAAAATATTTTTTTTAATTTTTAATTTTACTTTTTGGCAATCCAAACAAATTTTAATAGAGATTGTAAAAAAATTTATCCTCAAAAGTAACTATTTGCATGAAAAATAAAGTCAAACGGATTAGGTGGAAAATTATACCAATCAAACACCATTAATTACAATTCTCTCTCAAACCAATTCTAGGCAAATCACTTCCCTACCAAATTTTGTAGGAATTAATTCTCGAGAAATCTTTGATTCGGGCACAGAAATCAACCAAACGAACACCAATCTATCGAGACTCGACCTAACAATTCTCTACATAATAGTTGTCCTTCTCTTCCCAATGGTTGCTCTCTTTTCCCACTTCGGTTGCTCTCTATTTAGTACCCACAAAGGACACTAGATGGTGACTACAATGGAGAAGAAACAAGATGACAACAATGGTGGAATCTCTCCCAATTCCCCCAAGTCGCCTGCCCCATTTCTCACATTCTCTCTTCCATTTAGCACACCCAAAATGGCTAGATTTCTACCATACAAATAGGTTAGGTTTATGTCACTCATTTAGGCCAAGACTCACTCATAGTGGACCAAATTAATGGGCTAACGATAACAAAATCCATCCATTAACTAAACTACCAACTCAACTAAACTTAGGCAACCATTGTGTATTAATTGTTTTCGAGTCAAACCGTCACTATTGGCGTCGATAAAATATTCAACATCGATTTTTCATCATCGTTCGAATTATTGGGTATCAAAAAATCCAATAAATTTATTTGTCATTCATTTTCCATATTTCTATCAAACGGATTCTAATAGGCAAAAACAAAACCCACCTTTTTGCAATAATGAAATGAGAATGTAATAATTTTTTCCTTCTTGTATCGGGTACTACAACCTCTATAATTGGACGACTACCCATAACAATTTCTTTCATAATCATTTTAGTTCTTAATTGACATTGAGTAAGAAATTGTTTTTTCGACCATATGGTCACGTAACATTCCATTTCTCAAACATTATTTATGTTTTTTTCCAATACCCAGATAGAGTCGGATAGAGCTTCTTTTACTCGACCATATATCCTTTATTATTTCTATCTTGTCCAACTTGAATACCGTTGAGTGGATTCAACTCATTCCTATTTCCTAGGTCCATTTTTCAAAATTTTTTTTTAATTACGTCTCATTACTTGCATTCCTGTCTGTCCTACCCTGAACCTTGATGAAGGAGGTAAATCGCAAGTTATGCCTCCAAGAGTACAGGATGAAAGGCTGCTTGTACACTTGCACTTACCCAAAAGCCAAATTCTTATTTCAAGATTCGAACTCTTGACGCGACACTCTCAAGCAAAGTTGGATTTCTCCACCTTCCCCTTTTACCACTTGGAGATATGCACTGAGAGCAATTTTAAAATCTTTAGTTCTACTAGACCATGCTCAAATAAATAATAATAACACTAAATTTGAAGCGTATGTGATTTCTGGTACATAATAATTTTAAAAGATAGAAAAAAAAAAACAGTTATCTATCGTTGTCAAGTAAGTGACATTTACTCTTCTTTTTCTTTTATTTATCTTGCAAACCAAGCATTAAATTACAGATGATTCATTGTTAAGTTAAAAAAAAATTAAGAGATTCAAATTTTTTTTCACGTATTAGACTAGAAATCGAACTAGATTTTATTTGTAATTGTAAAACAAATATAGGAGGTTATAAGCATCGTTAGACGCTCAATTTATAGAATATTTTCATGTAGTTAAAAACTTATGATAAAATTAAATTAGTTAGGTTATAAAGTTTCACAAATTTGTTCGTGGAAATGTAGGAAGTAATATCTTATTTACTCTATAAATAGAGCTAAAAACAACAACAAAATTACTTCCAAAATAAAATAAAAAATAGTGGTCACATTAAAATAGGAAAAAGATAAAGGCCTAGGCACCCTGCCAATAGGGAGGACACGTCCTCCTATGTTTACCCTATGGATTGACCCCGTTTCCAGAGCATGACTGTTAAAAATATAAAAAAGTACACGTCATACATTAACAAATGAACCCTTTTTGGGGTCATTAATAGGGTTGAGCATATCTCCTGAATCGAATCGAACAATTTTTCATAAGTTAAATACTCGAACGGGTATTTGAATCGAGAACCAATGAGTTCGGTTCAGATCTCGGTTCTAGATCAAGAATCGAATCTTTTTTAAATTTTTATATATGACATAAATCAAATTATTTTAATTTTTTCTAAATAAATTAGCAAATTAACTAATTAGATGATTAATACTCAATTTCTCAAATTCATGCCTAATTAGTCCAGCTCAACCCATTTTTTTTCTTGTAGAGTTTCTTAATACTAGTTACTAGTTAGTATGGTAAGTCAAACAATTGACGATTAAATCAAATAGTTGGTAAGCATTAACAATACTTTAAAATATTTTATCTCTGTAACTTCTAATTTATATTTCATTTTTTTTATATAGACTTCGAAGTTTGAAACAAATAAGTTATTGATATGGATCACTGATATTTTAATATTGTATCTACTTTTTGATATTTGTATACATTGGTAAATTAATTTTATTGGATAACTTGTTATTTATATATTATTAAATTGTATAATGTTAATTTGTGAAAGTTAAGATTGAACGTGTCAGACTGTCAGTAGTTGTATTTATGTAGTGTTGTTATAAATGTTAAAAAATTTAATTATAGTACGGAACCAAATCGAACCGAATCGAATGGAATCGAACCGAATCGAATGGAATCGAACCCGAACGGTTCCATATTTATATTTGGACCCAACGATTTCATTTACTAAATTTTTTTTGTTCGATTCAGTTCTCTTTAGAACTGAACATCGAACTGGACCGTGCACAAGCCTAGTCATTAATGTCAATGTTGCATTGAACCCTTCTACACGTATAGGAGCTTGTTTCACAGGCCTCTGCCAGACAACACACATTTGTGGGGCTCATGCAATTTTTTTAAAAATTTTTTACATATAGGGGCCCTCAGCTACAATGAATGTGCTGTAACCATTCTGTACGCAGGACATTTACCTTTGCATTAAGGTGGTCTCCAATAGTTGCGAGTCCCTCTACTATTGTTTTCACAAACATATTTAGCGATAAGCCCATAACTTTAATTTGGCTATTTGGGTATGGCTGAGCCCAATTGTCATTTTTGCATAATGGATCACTAAGGCCCGTTTATGGCCGTGTTTGATTCTCATTTTTAGAGAAAAATACATTTTCGAATAATTGATTGATGAAGAATATGTGGTTAAAAATTTAAAATTTTTTTGAATTTGCGTGTAATATTATTTTGTTGAAAAATGTGTAGTTGAAAAAAAAAATGAATTTTGAGAAAAATAGAAATCAAACAGGGGCTATAATTCACATGGTGGATGGATAGATTCTTTACTGTCTCATTCTCTAAAAAAATATTTTTTCCTAAAATCATTTTCAATCAAATATTTTTTCAATCACCATTACCATTACTACATTGTCCAACTCCACCGGTTGGATTTTCTCCACCTCAAGTAGTTTCAAGCCCCCGAAGGACCCCAAAACCTACCCATCACTAAAGGAACCTACATATATTGAGAAAATAACAATTATCATTAAGCAAGGAAAATGATTTGTGGTAAAAGATACACTTGTACCAAAAAAAAAAAACATGTACTTAAATTCTTTTTATTTGATTTTGAGCACGATTTTGATCGGTAAAAAAATCAAATGAATTCAAGTAGAGTATGTGACGAACATGCTACCGCCGCATAAATTTGTTTTGTGTTTTTCATCACAAGTGTGCTATATATATTATTTAATTCTTAATTTACTATTTCTAACTTTTAAATGATGAAAAAAAAAAGAATAATTTATAATGAATTATCTAACCGTGCTAATTTTATCTAAATGCACACGAAATTTAGGTTATAAAGTATGGACGTGGATGTTAAGACTTATAAATTTATATATAGTGATCACCTTTAGTTCTCAGATTAAGATTCATTACTTATTGTAATATTCTTACGAATTCTTCTCAATTAATTAATTTATCACTCTCGAATTCTTATTTAACCAAGTCAATTCATCATATTTCTATATTATTTCAAACATGCCTTAATTATAAAGATTCAATTTCTAAGAATTTATATAACGATCATGATAACCATAAAAAAGTATCTCTACTATTTTATCCAAATTATCGATTTTCACTATGTGGTCTATATTATAACTTACCTATTGATTAATTATATCTTATACCATAACATCAACACGAGAAATTAAATTACTAGAATCTTGAAAAATGAAATAAATGGTCACACACGTATATTATATTATTTGTCCTAACTAATGATTTAACTACTTATACTAATGAAAGAAATAAAGGAATAGAGTTCATAAATAGGTTTTGAAAACTTGATTATTTTGGTCCTCATTTCTCCATTTTGTACAATTTCAATCCATTTACAACCAAATTTATCAAATTCGAATTTTCTCTTAAATTAATTATAAAATAAACAAAATCAAGGCCCTGTTTGGTAATTTATTTTCCTCCATGAAAAATAAAAAATATGATCGTTGTCTATCATATTTAGCCACCATTTTTTACTTTCATATTTTGTGTGGGATCCATAATGACTATATTTTTCATTCTCGTTCTACAAAAAATGAAAATCAAACGCGACCCAAGTATACAATCACTATAAACAATTTCAAAATTCCACTTTGCGTGGATCAAGTAAGTGTAAAATCATACTTATCTTAGTCTCTGTAAACATGATAATACTATATGTTAACCTACTTTATTACTTGTTCACGATATTACACTTGTGATTTAATCATGAAACATGTGTTTAGTCTCTATTTGGTGTATATTAAAATCTAATTTTTAGTAGATTTTGATAAAAAAATAAAAAAATATATAATTAAAAGTTATGAATTCAATAAAATATGTAATTAAATTTAATTATTGATTTTGAATATAGAATTTTAAGTTTACTATTCTTCAATATTATTTGGTACAGTGGAGTGCACACTCGAAATTGCATGACCTCAAGTGCACTAAAACCAAAAGACGTAGATAGGTGTTGTAATTGCATGAATAAATCCTGTCAAAGATCTCCCAATGGACCCAATCAGATCTTCTTCAAAACCCCTCCAATTTTGCTTGCATCATCATCATTGTTCCTCACTCACTCTCTCTCTCTCTCTCTCTCTCCCTCCAATGACTGGAAGTACACTGCTGGTGCAACAGTGCCCCCCTCCCCCCTTGTACTTGCCATAACCCTTTAGTTGTTAGATTCAGGTAACAAAAGTACGTTGTTTTCTTACTCTCCTTACGCTCCTTCTCATCAAAATTGTATTTGCTTTGCCAGCGGACATATTCAAGTTGGCAAATAATGGACATTGTGGAGTTTGTAATCTCAACATGAATAGTTCGATTTCTGGTTAGAGCAACTAAGTGATGTAATAATTATTTATTGATTAAAGTAGTTTGGTGATGTAATAATCATGAAGGAGACTTCTTTGGAGTAAGAAGTATAAAAAGTGCACGAATCTTGGTCAATTTGAACATAACTCGCGATTTACTTCCATCAATTATTGAGGGATCGATGACTGATGATCCAGAATATAGTCTAGCGTAAGTTGAAAAATTTGGGTATAAAAAAAAAAATTATATTTACTTTTCTCAGTATGGTTAAAAAGTAAAGTCTCTTTTTTTTCTCTGAAAAATGGTGCAGAGAGGACCTGCCATGCACAGGAGTTTGAACAGAGAGAATCCAGATTATTTTGGCTGTGATGATGAAGCAGATAGCAAGAGATATATGAGGTTGAACCGTACTCTACCACCCCGTCTCTAAAATATAGCGGACGAGATAAATCGTAAAATGTGTCTCTATAAATCAAGATACAAGAATGATGTCTAAAAAAATTCAATTTCAAATCTTGTAAGAGATAAGAATCTAACTCTTATATTGCAACTATATCACTTTTGTTCGTTACACTATTGAACTATGTATTGGAATTGATATATATATGAATAAAGCTACTTGTACACAATCCCCCACACAATCTCTTACACCCCCCTCACATGGAGGGGGGCCCACACATAATAAAATATTTGTGGGCCCTCCTCCATGTGAGGGGGGTGTAAGGCATTGTGTAAGGGGGTGTGTGTACATGTAGCATTGTTGTATATATATATAGAGAGAGAGAGAAAGAGAGGAGGGTCAGAGGGATGGGCCCTTTGAAGGCTGCAAGAGAAATGAGTGGAACTGCTGCACCAAAGAGTAACGTATGATGGTTTTCTCACTCCTCTTACTCTATTAAAATCTATCTGCATCTCTACGTCCTTTGTTTTAACTCGTGTGGCTCTATATGTCTATCTTTTATTAATGGGGCCATTTCATTCATCCTCTGAAGTCTCTAGCTGCCCATTATGTTGGCTTTTTAACCCACTCTTGTTTTATTATTGCTTTTAGTGGGGTGGTGTTATTAATGCATTAAATTTATGACCTCTGAGTTAAAAATCCTCTGGTTAATGCATCTCTCATTAAAAGAAGAGTCTTAAGAAATCATGATTCTTGATGGGTATTTGAGGCTCTGAATTCTCAGTTTCTTGGTTTTTGGAATTCTTGAATCAAATCCCACTTTTCTTTTTTTCTTCATTCAAGTAAAACATCGCACTTATATTATAACTAATGAAGGCACGTGCGATGCACGTACATGCGTTATTCTCCTTATGTATATTAGTGTTGAGACTGTATATGTATACTACAATAAATAGATGGAAATAAAGTCATGAATGACATGTAAATGAAGAATAAATATTATATTCTTAATATCATTTTTAAGTACTCACGCTTATTATTTCATTGATGGTGTGAGAAACGATCAATTGTAGCAAATGTTGTGACGCTTTAAAGTAGGTCGTTTCAAACTAATATTTCGAGAATTTTGATAACAATCTAACTTTAAACATTCAAACGAAGTTGAAATATTATATTATTAATATCAAACGAAATCTAAATGATATATAAGATTTATCGATTCGACAAACGTACAATCATTTAGAAATTTTTAAAGTTAGCTTGTTATCGAAATTCTCAAAATATTAGTTTGAAACGACCTACTTTGATAGCCGTAACATTTGTCACGATTGGCCATTTCGCACACATTTGTGAAATGATAGCCATGAATACTTCAAAATAATATTAAAAATGTAATATTTCGATTTCGTTTGATATTTCTTAATGAGCCCGAAAATGAAGAAAAAACATAAATTTTATTAAAAAGATAAGTTATACGTCTTTTTGAACACGCACGTTTGACGTTCGTTTAACTATTTTTTATATTCATTTATATCATTCGATATATCTATAATATAATTCTCGAAATGAATTTCGAGATAGTATAGAAGATTTATCGATTCGACCAGCGTACAATTGTCTAGGAATTTTTAAAGTTAACTTGTTATCGAAATTCTCGAAATATTAGTTCTACTTTGACGCACCGTAACATTTGCAACAATTGACCGTTTCGCACACCATCAACATCGTGAAATAATAGACCGTGAGTACTTCAAAATAATATTAAGAATGTAATATTTCGACTTCGTTTGATGTTCCGTAATGAGCTTGACAATGAAGACAAAAATATAAGTAATATATTCAAAAAAATGAGTTATACGTCTTTTTTAACACACGTGTTTGACGTCCGTTTAACTATTTTCGATATTCATTTAGATTATTCGATATATCTGCGATATAGTTCTCGAAATGAGTTTCAAGATAATATAGAAAATTTATGGATTCGGCTAGCGTAGAATCATTGAACAATTTGTAAAGTTAGTTTGTTATCAAAATTTTCGAAATATTAGTTTGGAACGGCGTACTTTGACGTAACGTAACTTTCGCTACGATTGACCGTCTCACAAACCATCAACGTCGTGAAATAATAGACCGTGAGTACTTAAAAATAATATTAAGAATGTAATATTTCGACTTCATTTGATGTTCCGTAATGAGCTTGACAATGAAAACAAAAATATAAGTAATATATTCAAAAAGACGAGTTATACGTTTTTTTTAACACACGCGTTTGACGTCCGTTTAACTATTTTCGATATTCATTTACATCATTCAATATATCTGCGATATACTTCTCGAAATGAGTTTCAAGAGGATATAGAAGATTTATGGATTCGGCTAGCGTAGAATAGTCGAAGAATTTGTAAAGTTAGTTTGTTAACGAAAATTTTCGAAATATTAGTTTGGAACAGCGTACTTTGACGTAATGTAACTTTCGCTACAATTGGCCGTTTCACACACCATCAACGTCGTAAAATATTAGGCCGTGAGTTCTTCAAAATGATATTAAGAATGCAATATTTCGACTTCGTTTGATATCCCGAATTAAGGCGCAAATAAAGGCGAAAACGAAGAAGAAAAAAAAAAATTGAAAAGGATTGCATGTCTCGCATAGTGCAAGACATGCAGTGCAAGTCTCGCACTGTGCGAGACGTGCACTTGCGCTGTTTTTTTTTTTTTGTTTGTTTTTTTTACAACACTCATATTCTTTTTTTTTTTTTTTTTTTTTTTTTTTACAAAAATATCTAATTATTTTTTTTAAGTGTATAGAGCAAAAAAAAAAATTAAATAACTTTTTTTTTTTTTAAAGTAATATATAGCAAAAAAATCCAAAAAAAACAAAAAAAACCACACCTAAAAAACGACGTCGTTTTTAACCAAAATTTTCTACGGTAAAAACTCTCTCATATAGGGATAGGGGATTTTCTACAGTAAATTTATAGGGGATCTACAGTAAATTTATAGGGGATCTATAGTAAATTTTTTGGTAGTTTCTACAGTAAATTCTCTTCTCACTCTTTTAATATATAGGGGATTTTATTGGGTTCTTGTTTGTGGGCGAACTTACTTATTGTTACTTATAAGTAAGTTTTTTAAGCTTAGACAAACATCCTCTGAGAGATAAGTTGGTCTGGTACAGGTTAGTGCATGAGGCTTATTTCTGGTTAGCCTTTTCACTGTCTTGTATTCTTCTTTATCTTTATGACAAAAGGAAAAAAAAGTAGCATTCTTTAACGTTGTTTGTTGGGTTTTGATTTGTACACTGTTTAGGGAGAAAGGGAAAGCAATTATTTTCTCCTGAAGTCATTGCTTATAGGAGGATTGAGCTTTTTGGCATGTCATTGGCAACCATCAATTGTTTTTTGAAAGAACTGTCCTTTTGAATGTTACATTTTCTAAACAAGGCTTCAAGGGACAGCTACATTTGTCCCCACGGTGCATTACGAGGTTGGTTATTATCGTTCTTTTATGGCATGTTTAATAGGGAGAAATGGATACTAGACAGTATTTGTTCATTATATTGTCTACTTCTTCTCATTTGCTGGAGTTTGATATGTTCATTGGTAATATTTACCCCCCAAAATACACAGAAAAGTAGGTTATTATCATTCCTCTATGCCATTTATGGTAGGGATGACTGGGTAATATAGGATAGTAGTAAGAAAAGAAGATCTGTTACAGCTTCATGCTTCCATTAGGACAGTGGAGTCAATATATTTTCTTTCATCGTTAACTTCTTGAATTCAAAACTCGTGTAAATCTAGATAGAGAAATAATTTACTCCGGTAACCACATTCAATGGAAAATAGGTACGGATTAATTGAAAAGAACACCATTTTCCTTGTAGAATATGGCTTCATTCACATCCGTTTCAGGGCTTTGAGATTTTAAACTTGGTTGCACTCCTCCGTTTGAAAGATTCTTGGAAATAAGAATGCCTTGACGCTGAGATTCTGCCTGGATATACAAGTTCTGTACCCCCACACTACAGTATGAATTAAGGGTTTGGTATCTATGGGGTTCACCTATCTGAGTAATTTGTAAGCAATAAAAGTAGTGATTTTGCTATTGTTGTATGTGCCTCCGTTTTTCAATGTTTCAGATTCAATTTTGTTATTTAGATTTCTACATCTAGCTGTTATTTCTTGCAATGTAATTTTCCATTTGCTGTATTTTACTTCTCTGCAGTTTCTTTTAGATCATGTACGGCTTGACATGCTACGAACCGATCTACATTGAAGATTATAAATTGGGAAAACCTTATCTTCAAATATAAATGTCATGATTCAGAAGCTTGAATTGCACAGTTTCTTGATTACAATGTCTTTGATTTTTGACAGAAGGTGGCGCTCTCAATATGTCAGCACATTTAACTGGATAACATTCTGCTGTTTCAGACCGAAACTCATTTTAGACGGCCTTAACTTTTCGGGTTTACTCTTATTCAAATGACGAGCCAAAATCAGGCCATGTCTGGATTTTCCATTCCTTTAGTTCTGCAAGGAGAAGCTATGAATGGTTATGCTCCTGGTGCTGATGAATTTCGGAACTTGCAAACTGGGAAAGACGCCATTAGAGATTTCTCAACTGGCGCATCATATTCTGTCAATGGCAATCCAATTCTTGATCAATTTGGAATTCCCCTTCCGGGTTCGTCCATTACTACCCTTCCAGCTTCAAGATGTAATACTATGGAGAAACCCGACAACTTTTCAACTTCTGGTCCTTTTGAGTATCCCTTGGAATGCCCAAGAAACATTGTCCCAAGTTATTACACTAACATGATGAATTCTTCATGTGGAACCATGAATTATGTATGCAATGATTTACCTTTTGATGCACGCAGTAGATGGGACTTCAGCAAACCCCTAACTTCTCCAGAACTTGTTGGGACGGTCATACCCCGTCCAACAGGAAATTCCACTTTGAATGGGTGGATGTTACCAGAACGTGGCAGCTTGATTACTAATATCGCAGGCTCATCCCTATTTAGTAACGAGCTGTCCCTTAGTCTTGCTACATCTCGACCTTCTGTTATAAACAGGACATCTGTTCAAGAACCATGTTTGGAGATGAGCTCTTCTGGCACAACCAGCTATTCTTTGCATCAAAGGCACATTGGCTCAGAACAAACATCTTGCAACAGTAATAACGTTTCATTGAGCTTTAATACTTCTAAGCCAGTCGAAATTTCACATTTGGTATTGGGATCAAGTTATTTCCATGTGATGCAAGAAATACTTGCTGAAATTGCTCGCTTTGCACTTGAAAATTTTGATCAAATGAGCTATTCAACTACTGGGATTGAGGATGGGAAAGATATTTCTTTTTCTTTAGCAGGAAGAGGCTATTCCGCTTTAACTCCTTCTGGTTATCCTGATGGGGACTGTCAAATCATGGATCGAGGAAATCACATTTTGCAAGACCGAGAAGTTGAAACAAAGAAAAAGCATCTTCTGGCTTTGTTGCAAGTGGTATGTTACTCTGTGCTGTACTTATAATTTCTAAGCTTCAAGATTAGTTTAGCTTTATACTGAACAATGAAGCTGCATCTGATTCGTAATAATCTGGCAAAGCAGCTATGAGCATGTTTTGCTTAGCTTAAAAAAGTAAAAATAAGTTATTTTGAAAGGAATTTATGGACAATGTCAAAATAAGAAATTTATTTCGAACTTGTTTACTTATAAGCGAACTTATTAAACTTAGTCAAACGTGCTCTATATTTTTTATTTTGTCACCTCTAGGGTGTATTAAAATCTTTTTATTTTGTCACATCTAGGATGTCTTAACATCCTGCTTAGGACCCATTGCTGAAATGACGAACTACTTTCATCCAGATTTAATTGTTATTTTTTTTAAACACTTTCCTTCCACTTTGAGCTCAATCATTTGCGATCTTGAAATCAGGTTGATGACCGCTTCAACCAATGCTTAGACGAGATCCATACAGTTGTATCTGCATTTCATGCTGTAACTGAGTTCGATCCTAATATACATGCTCGATTTGCTCTTCCATCAATCTCTTTCATGTATAAAAACCTTCGGGAGAGAATTAGCTGCCACATTCTTGCAATGGGAGCAAATTTTAGTGGGGGGAGGGAAAAAGAAGAGAAGTCATTCGAGGCATCCTTCATTGATAAACAGTGGGCTCTTCAGCAGCTAAGAAAGAGAGATCATCCGTTATGGAGGCCCCAGCGAGGGTTGCCCGAAAGATCTGTCTCCGTCTTGAGGGCGTGGATGTTTCAGAATTTTCTTCACCCGTGAGCTCTAATACCACATTCTTTTAAATGTTTGTGCATAGAAACTTCGAAATATATAGTCCATATTTGATCCTACAATGAACGGAATTTCAGTTTTTTTTTCGTTTCTGATTATTATTTAGCGCTATCTAATTCATCCTGCCAAGCATGTCATAAATGTATTAATGGCATATCATTGGTGTTTTTCTTCTCGAGTTCTGTCTTTGATTCATATAATACTCGTTTCCTTATGTTTCTGGAGAACTTGATGTTTGGAAAACATCAGTGAATTCAGGATGTTATCTTAATATCCACAAACTAGCCTTTCGAGGTTATAGCCTCATTACTTTCCTCCCATCTATCCTTTTGGTTGGGACCTACTCTCTAACGTCGTCTTTTTGCCTAAAATGCACATGCAAAGACATTGAGTTTGATCAGAAGGACGTGTATATGTATTTTATACCAATAAAAAGGAAGCTCATGTGTTCTATACAACTTGGTTAATAGGAAAACTAATTTTCTGATTACATCGTTTATTAGCTACCTGGATTCGTTTAAACTAGAAATCTTGTGGATTTCAGGTACCCCAAGGACTCAGAGAAGCATTTGCTCGCTTTAAAAAGTGGATTGACAAGAGGCCAGGTACGAAGAATGCCTATAAAACAAGATATACGTGTTTGTGGTGAAAAACAAGTTCCGTCTCCACTCTTGGTGTTTAATGCACGATGTCACTTTGAATTACTATAGAATTTCGGTTACACTGGAAATACTTGACATTTGTGTTATTGTCAAATTTCTTGTTTGTTGTCGGTGTTTTGCTAAGGTTACATTTACTGCTTTCTAAACGCATGACAGAAGTTTCACATTGGCTGCACCTATCAGGAAAAAGACTTGAGCAGATTTAATACTTAGATTGATGCAATAGGAACATCTTTTCTTATTCTTTTATGTATTTGCTTGAATGATTTTTCTTTTCTTTGCGTATAAATTGTCTCAGACGAGTGGTATACGGTCCTCAAGAGTACCCTATTTTTATAAATATCTCATTTCACGAGTGCTGTTATGATCAGGTGTCCAATTGGTTTATAAATGCTCGTGTTCGTCTCTGGAAGCCAATGATAGAGGAAATGTACGCGGAGATGAACAGAAGAAAAGGTCGCCGGAACAATGAAGGAACTGACAGCAACTATAGAAATCATATGATCTTCGAGAATACAAGGTTTACAATGAATTGACATGGTAAAGAAAGAGGATTTGGTAAAGAAGAGGATTATTCTGTAATACATGATGGTAGTAGTTTAATTGCAGAATCTAGTTAAGTTACATCTGTAAATCCATTCAGTGTAACTGAATTTCAGCTATATAATTATAAATATTATGTAATCTTTAGAGCATGTTTTCGCTATACCTAATTGCTAATTCCCAAATATGCCTGGATGATTCATTTTTCTTATTTTGAAGTAAAACATTTCTTTCTTTTCGAAAATCTCTCTTTAGTTTTTCTATGAAAATGTATTCTAAAATTTACTTTTACATATAAAAGTAAACTTGTTCTGATAATTTTTTCTTATTTCTAAGGGTCTGTATGATTGCAAAATGAAATTTGGATGGAAAGAAAACGAATTATGGGGAATTGAATTGTCTAGAACTTGTTTTATTTGAAATTGTCGATTAATTTTGTTTGATTGGTATAATTTTTCATTTGAATTTTTTGGTATTTATTTTACTTTGTTTTTTATGAAAATTGTTCATTGAAGGGATAAAATTTGTTATAACTGGGGATAGAATTTGTTCCATTATCAAAAAATAAAAAAATCTGGAATTGCAAGAAAAGCAAGAAGGGGCCAAAAAGGTGAAATTTCAATTGTCAAGAAAATATTGTCATCAAACACTACAAAAAGTAGAAAATAACATTTTTCATGAAAAATATATCCTTATCAAATGGCCCTAAGTGGAAAAGTAGGGGGCGTTTATTTTGCTGTTTTCGGGTTGTTTACTGTTTTCGATTTTTCAAAACATTGAAAACGCGTTCTCTTTCCCATTTTTGAAAACGAGTTTTTGAAAATTTTGTGAAGAAAATAGGAAACAACATTTTTACGTTTTGACCGTTTTTCACAAATCTGTCAAAACTCAAAAAATAGAAATTGAGAAATAATTTTTTAAAACGACAAAAAAATAAGTTTTCAACAATTTTAAAATGAACATCCAAAATATAAAACATAAAATTGAAATACGAAGAGAACGCTTTTTTTTTATTTTGTATTGAAACTCTGTCGAGGTTTTGAGCCTAGACTGCTAGTAGTCAGCATGGACAAAAAATAACAACCTTCTGATTTTTTTAGGTCAGCCCCCACCTATGGCAGGGCGCCAGCTCGGCGCCCCTGTATACAGGGGCTGTAAATATGGCTTTTTCCATTTTTTAAACCCTTTTCCGTATTTCACTAAAAAATATGAATGAAAAGTTTGCATTTTTCATTGGCTCACCTGATAGCCTATTTGTACCCCTCTGCCATCAAAGGGTCAACCAGTGGGGCCATGTGTCCAAGACCCCCAACCACAATAAGGGGCACCACATGGTTCCCTTGGCTGGCCAGGGCCTATGCACCCTGACCATGTAACATCTCTCATATTGTGTACTATCAGTTTAGGTGACACTGAGGGTTTGTCTAAACTTGTTCAATAAACTAATTGCATCGTTAATTTATTGGTGATATTTAGATGGACCATCATTGTCGCCTAAATTGATTTTCAATATCATATGTGCTAGATAACATTGTTGGAAAATAATAGTCTGATTGTGACTTCCAATTATTGAGCACTAGAGAGACGGATTTGAGAAATTGTTGATCATTTCTTTGTTACAGCCAGACATGTCATATCAATTTGATGAATAATCTCCCTCTACCAATTTCAACATCAGAAATGCTATTTGTACAGCAGCTGTGCATAGCACCGTGCACAGCTGTGACCGAGCTGGTGGAATTTGCGATTTTTTAAATCACGGGCCCTACCCCTGCATGTGAGGAAGTTGTGCACGGTGCTGTACTTGTAGCTGTAGCTCTGCTCTTTCAACAAATTGCAAAAATCGGTGCTTTTTGTCCATTATCGTTGTTCAACTTTTCTTTTTTATCAAAAAGATCTTATATGTTAACAATTCTGTAAATGAGACAATAAGATTTAAAATCTTTATGTGTTCTGATACCATGTTAATTACATCATCTCATCTCTCTTTCTGACACGTCCTCATTAGTAGGTAGGCCAATTTTTGTAAATAAAGGCACAAGAAGTTGCGGTTTCTTAGTATATATTGCCTCTCGATTGATCCCAACTTTTTACTGTCCTCCTCCCGTGGCCCTTCTTCCCTTTATTTTAAAAATATAAAGACTTTAAAATGTAATTTAGACTCCAAAATATCGAAATATTAAAAAGAAAGTTTATAATATAGTTGAAATAGATACGGGTCCTAACTTAGAAAAATTGGAAAGTAGAGTTAAAGCATTAGAAAAAGAAAAATCTATAGATACTATGTAAAATCTAGATAATTTAATATATAAACTAGAAAATTTAAATTTAGGGAAGGTCAAAGAATCTAGTAGATTTAAGAAAACTAAGTGAATTTATACGTAATGGACAAAGGAAAACAAATTGTAGCTAGTAGTAGTAGATTAGTTGGTAATCCTTTACTGAGGACATTAAGCAGAAAAATGGAATTCGAAACAAGAATAGAATCTCTAATAAATATAGAATGACGGATAGAGACTTTTAGACAAGTAAATTAAAATTAGTAAAAGTTTTGGACATATATAAAAGGGGAAATATGTTTAGCAAATCTTAAAATATTTACATTATGGTAAAAGATATGTTTCTTGTATACATGAAAATCAATTTATATTTTTAGATTTAATAGAAAATGAATCTTATAAAAAATTGTTAATAAAAATGACACATTTATGATTAATAATAGCAGGAGTAAAAGGACTTCATAGAGAAAATTTAGAAGACAAAATATTAGTAGGTTTATATGATAGCAGATTCACAGATGTAGAACAAGAGTTATTAGGAAGTATAGAATTAGATATGAATAATAAAGGCGGAATAGTATACTTTACACCAGATTATCTAGTTAAAATAAAATGTTTTATAAAGATATTAAAATAAGAATATAAAGTAAATGATATCAAATGAAAAGAGATGAAGACAATTTATTAATTTGCACAGAATTCATAGGAAGGTCCGTTTGATAGAAAGATGAAATTTGAGTGGAAAGAAAATGAATTACAGGGAATTGAATTATTTAGAATTTGTTTTACTGAGAATTGTAATTAAAGGTGATTGATTGGTATAATTTTTCATCTAAAAAATATAATACTTTTGGTGTCTGTTTGACTTTATTTTTCATGAAAATTGTCAATTAAAGGAATAAAATTTCTTACAATTGAGGACAAAATTTGTTTAGATTCGTTTGACTTTATTTTACATGAAATGTCAATTAAATGGATATTTTTTTTTTTTACACTTCATCTTAGAATTTGTTTATATTGCTAAAAAAAAAAAAGAAAAAAAAAGAAGTGAAATTTCAATTCCCACCGAAGTGGTGGAAAAAAGAATTCCTTAAAATCAAGAAAAATTTCAAAAGTTGGAAAACGTTTTCCATGGAAAATTTGGCCAATCAAACAAGCCAAAAGTGAAAGTTAGAATTCGAATTATAACTTTGAAGGAAAATAATGTGTTATCAAACGGAGTTTTAGTGAAAATAGTACTATCAATTATAAATTAGAAAATAATCAAATAATTACATTATTATGACAAAAAGGTATAAAAGCAATCACGGCAAAGAAAATTCTCTTCAGAAACAAATTCGCGATTAGATTGAAATTTAGGATTTTTTTTAGAAATACCGATATTAGTAACAAAGATAATATCTTGTACAAAAATAGTAATTGAACTCTAAGCATTAGATTTGAAAATTATAACAGAACAGACATAATGAAGAAGAAAATGAAGGAGAATGTGGATATACTTTGAAATAGAAGACTATGAAAGTGACAATGAAATTAATGCGTTAGATGAAGACAGTGAAGAAGACTAAAGTGAAGATGATGAAAAAGAATTCGGATATATAACATATGGAATATTATAGAAATCTTAGAAAAATTAGAGAAATATAAATTAGAATGTTAGTAGAAAAAGATCACACAAATATAGAAACGAAGATGGAAAAAGCCAACAAGAGCACTAAATTAGAAACAGACCAATAATTTGGAAAACGATAAAAACCCATGAATGCAGAATATGATATAGAAGGTAAGTACAATTTCCCCCCTAAAAGTTTAGGAAAATACACTCAGAAGAATAATTTAGTTTACCATTAACAAGCGATAGATGATTAATCTTACAATTAAATAATTGCAAACATTAAGACAAACCTAGTACTATAACTAAATAAGAAAATTATGTAATTAGAGCGTATAATAGTGTACCTATACAGATTATTGTAGAAGAAATATGGACTTATTTAGAAACATGTTTATGAAAGACAGCATTAGACATATACGTTACAACAAAAAGACTAAAACCAGAATAAATTAGATTAAGAATGGCCATGTGAGATAATCTTAGAAATTTTACAAGTTTTATTAGAGAATTATACGATCTAATCCTAGTAGAGACAACACTTACATACAAAATAAAGCCCTAGAAGACTTTCAAAAATTAAGTATTAGTAATATAAAGTATATACAACCATTTTTATTACATTCTGAAAGATTGACAAGTACATCATGTTTAACATTAGATATACCTATATTTGAAAGGTTATAGAGAAAGATACCACCACCTTGGAATGATAAGATTAGAAAAGATTTAGAGTCAAAACCAACAAGAGATGTAACTATTGGCACTACTATAAATTTTATAACTGATAAACTAAAAGAATATTGTATAGAAGAAGTAGCTAGAAAGCAAATAAAGAAATTAAATTATTCTTTTTATTCAGATTTATATACACCACAGATCTATGATTATAGAAGAAGAAAGAAAATTTGTATAAAAATATAAAAATATAAAAGGCAATATCAAGATAGAAAGTACAGTATTAAACCAAGTAGGACATATTATAAAAACCAAAAACCCAATTATAATAGATATGTTAACAAGCCATGTAATAAAAAAGATTGTAAATGTTATATTTGTAGAGACCCTAGACACTGTGATAATTATAAATGCCCCCAACAAAAATAAAAGTAGAGAAAATATAGTTAAATATATTGTAGTTCGGTTTACAGTATTTGTACAAGCGAAGAATTAGAAAATATAGAAATAATTAGTAGTTTTGAAGATAGCTACAGTAGTTTAGAAGAACTAGATTTTTCAATTTTCGATACAAAAATGATGAATATAGAACAAGAATGTATCCATGAATCAATTAGAGGACAATGATCAATGATGGATAAATGCAAAATATGTAAAATATAATATTCAAGACAAAAATAGAAACCAATGTAAAAATTGCATAGAAATCCAATGTAATAATTATTTAGGAATCAAAGAAGAAATTAATAACAAAACTTTAGATTACAATGAAAATATAGAAAGATTAGAAGATGGGATAATAAATACAAATAATAGAATAGATAAAATATATGAAACATTAGGAGAGATACACATATGATTAGAATATGAAATAAGAGGTAGTCAAATGGATGGTGGTAAAATGGGATTTGAAGAAATGTTTTTTTATGACTGTAAAATTAAATTTCAAGAAAAACGGTATAGTTTAACAACTACATTAATTAGAGAAATAATAAAAGATGAAATTGTTGTACGTATAAAATTCTTACTAAGTAGAAATGAAAATTTAACAATTACTCCTGCTGTTATAATTTTTGAAGAATACACTTCTATTATTAATAATATAGAATCATCAAAGTTGCGAGTAAAGTCTCATGTACCCCTATATTCACAAGAACCGGAAAGTTCAGAATTTGACGAAAATTTAGATAATTTAGAATGCTTAAAGAATTTAACTTTAGAAATTTCAAAGACTGATTTTATACCAAGAAATAATGAATTAATAATTTTCAAAAGACATCATCTAAGGTAGATAGAATAGATAAGATTCTAGAATTAGCCAAAAAAAATTCAAATAATATATAAGAGAAGACCCTATAAAACATTGGGACAAAAATAAAATAGAAGCTAAACTAAAAATCATAAACGAAAATATAAAAATTAGAACAACATAAATCAAACATACAAATCAAGACATAGAAAATTTTAATATACAGATTAAAAAGTTATTAGATTTAAAAGTAATAAAATCATCTAGTAGTCAACATAGATAAACAACTTTTATGGTTAGAAATCATAGTGAAATTAAAAGAGGAAAAACAAGAATAATTATAAATTACAAAAGACTAAATGATAATATTATAGAAAATGGATATAAGATACTAGATAAAGACATGTTAATAAATAAAATACAAAATAGTAAAATATTTTCAAAATTTGACTGTAAATCTAATTTTTGACAAATAAAAATGACGAAAGATTCTATTCAATGGACAACTTTTACTACATCACTAGGATATTTTGAGTGGTTAATCATGTCTTTTATGTTAAAAAATGTGCCCTCTATTTTTCAAAGAAAGATGGATAATATTTTTTTCTTTTCTATTTATTTGGGTATATATATAAACAATATTTTAGTACATGGTAAAAATCACAAAGAACATATGAAGCATTTAGAGACAGTTTTAAATAAGTTCATAGAAAACGGTTTAATTATAAGTAAAAAGAAAATAGAAATAAATAAACAAAAAATTGAGTTTTTAGGAATAATTCCAGGAGAAGGAAAAATCAAATTGCAACTACATATAGTACAGACAATTTTAATTTTCAGATAAAATTGAAGAAACTAAGAAATTACAAGCCTTTTTAGGAATTTTGAATATGTTAGACATTTTATTAAAAACATAGGAAAGAAAGTAGGACCATATATATTCCTTTGTAATTTAATGATTCCTTTCTCTTTCATTTCTTTTCAAGCTATCAAACACAAGGTAAAGATTTGTTCATCAATCAACTCATCGGGATCCTCTGTTGCATTTGATATAACTTGGCTGTGAAAGAAACAACTAAAACTTTAGCATAACTCTGGCTTATTCTTCTTGGACAATCCCCTGTCCAAACAGGGCCTGGTGTCTGCTTCAAGTAGCAGGGCTCCATAACTCTTTTGTCTAATTTTCAGTACACACTGGGTAGTACATATATTTCTCATTCGAACCGAGCTTGATGTACACTCCGATACACAGCTCGATTCACAGCCCCCTCACAACATGGGGTGGGGCCCGAGCTTAAAATAACATTAAATCAACTCGGGCCCCACCTCATGTAAGAGGGCTGTGTACCAAGGGGTAAGAATAAAACTGTACAATCAGCTTTATTCTTCTCATTATATATAAGACAAGGTATTCAACTTGCCATTGTTTATTCTTAAGAAGGTTCTATCAAGTCATTATCAAAATGGCAAGAGAAAAAGCATTATCGTAAAGGGAATCCAGATGCCCCTACCACATGTATGTTAGCTAATTGAAAAACACAAAATTTTAGGGTTTGTAATTGGCACTACTAACTAATCCATTACCTTATCAGATAACTGGAATCCATCGGAAAAGAACAAAGAACATCTTTTTTAGTGGAAAGAAGCAAAGTGAAAATTCAACACAACAGTGAGAAAAACTTCTCCTACCATTTATTATTCTTGCCTGCTTTATTGTTATAAACAATTATTATTCAAATATTGTACAGATCACTCTCTAATTCTAAACTTATGCTTACAGATAAGAAAAAAAAAATTCCCTTTTGTCCTGTATGTCTTTCATTTCTTTTTGTTATCTACAACCGTCTTATAACTTTCTCGCCCTACGACGTTCTTCTAATGACACGTGTACATGAGATTACATAAACTTGCTTACCATCTTCACTTAGACTTCTGCAGGAATTCTAGTTTTGATTGGTTTCAGCTTCAATCCCATGCTTTCTGGCGAGAAAAGCTCGGGCGAGATGCTAGTTGGACTCAGGGGGCTTCTTGGGCTGACATTGTATAGAGATGGCCTGTAGAAACCGTAACCCATGAGGAAATATTCCAATGGTATTAACATGGCATCCGGTTGTTCTTCTGTGACCATCGAACCACATGATTGAACCTGAATAACCAGAGATGGTACATCTATGTAAAGCACATTTTCTGCCAAAGTAAACAAGATAGTGATGAAAAGTTCAGCATACCTCAACTAAGGCACTGAATCTTCTATCTAGCTTCGAAGTCATATGGAGAGCCTCAAAGTGGAAAGGAGAGTTTTCTCCAACAAATATCAAGGATCGACACTGTAGTCTCCTCAAGCCCTCACTAATATCCTGTCTCCTGTGAAACAACAGATAGCATTAAATCTTTGTAGCTAGTTTAGCATGCAGTATTTGACAGCAGCATACAAGATTAAGAAAGAAAAAGAAGCTAACCTAAAATTTAGCAATTTGTATTGTATAGTGTTGTCTAATTTGTTGCACAAAATATGCATTTGTATTATAGGTAATAGTTAGCCGTGAGCAGCTTATGAACAAAGATGCATCACGTATTAGGAAAAAGTATCCTAGTCCTATTTTTAACAGAATCTTTTTACATTTTTGGAGGCAACCGCAAATTACACTTCTAAAAGATCAATATGTTCATCTCAAAAATGCCTGCAAAGTATTGCCATTTATAATAAAAGCATTCTGGAGAAAGAATATACCCATTAATCGCTTCAAGAAACCGCAACACATTTGGGCTCTGTCTCTCTGCCAGCAACTGCATTCAAAGAAATTTCAGTAAAATCCAGATACTAACCCAACTCTTGCCATCCATCTAGTATAAGAAAAATAAGAAAATGACAAAAGAAGGCACCGACTCTTCTGCATGCTTGAACAACATCCGATTCGGGTACATCTGTGCTGCCACGGACTTCCTGTTGCATCGTAAGAAATGTGATCACACCATTGACTGTATACAACGGTTTGAATGGAAAAACAAAAAGTAGGCCAAAAGAACACCTTGCTAAAGTATCGCATCAGCAAAAGCTCCTTCACCAAACCGCACATGCCACAAATATATAGTAAATTTGACATGACCTGCAATGGGTTTACCACAACACCGTAAAAAAATTCTTTCATCTTCTCCACCAAAGACGTACGAACAATTAATTACCCAGTCTACACGAGAGTGGAGAAAAAAGTTGAGAAAATTAACCTTATTACATAACCATTCTGTCCAAGATGGTGCTTTGCATAGCGGGGAAACAAGAATCAAACCAATAACACGACGTGCATATTTTATCTGTGTTAAAGTGGTATATAACTTCAGCAAAAATTGACGTGAACTATCAAGATAGATTATTCAGCTGGTGGAACTTAAGGAAACTTACAGCAAATAGTGTAAGAATATAAGCTCCAGCTGTTACCCCCATGCACATCACAGCGCCAAGTCTAAAGGAAAACAGAAAAAAAAAAAAAAAATTAGCATGCTTTTTGCCCTCCACGGAAATTGTCAAAGATTCATTGAATGTTAAAGAATATGAAGGCAAAAATTTATCTGAAGAAACAAAGGGTTAAAAACTAATATTTAAAAAGGCATTTAAGAAGTAATAACACTGAAATTACCCAAAATAGTCAAGAATCTCAGCAATCTGATCTGTTAAATCATCAACAGATACAATAGGTTCATCCGGGCTGATTACAGCAGCTTCTAACTGCAATACTCTTGACAGAAGTTTCAGATAAGAAACAACGTGAATAGAAGCATTCCCCAAACAAATAGACCATGTAAAAATACTTTTTTCCCCAAACAACATCAGTAATCAAGCAATTGGTGTACGGACCTCATGTCCAGGAGGATTGAGATGGTAAATACAGAAGTTGTGGATAAGCAGAGAAAATGCTTCTGGACAAAAAAAGAGTCCTTGGAAACAAGACACATCTGTTCAGTGATGCAGATAAATGAGGAGTTAGTTGTCAACACCATTCTAAAAAATGCTACTGAATTGGAAAAAGATGCATAGGAGCGGGGGAAGCAAAACTCATGACATGCATAAGATGTGTTACCACTTACTACAAAAATGTAAGTTGAAATATCAATATAATAATTAAGTAATACTTCTCTATCCTCAGTCTCGAGCATATGGCTTGTCTTTTCGAGCTTGAAAATATGCAATTTCAACAAAGAAAATTTCTCTAAAAAATTTAAACCGAAATTTAACAAATTAACCAAAAAAATCTGCAAAATAACTTCCATTCTTCCAATGTTTGCCAAAACAATAAGCCCAGTGAAAAAGGAGAGCTAAATCAAGATTACAAGTAACACAGTCTAGAGATGTAACATGATTAGTAAAAGTTTAACACTCTACTTCATTACAAATTAAGTTCGGCTACTTACAATTTAAAGCTAGATCAGGATATGTGATTAAAGCAGGCTTATCCAGGTCTCCAAAGACAGTAACAGAGACATAACCGTGGCTAGTCTTAACAATATGTTCCTGTAAACCAATCGGCAAAACCATAATTAGCCAAAGCCTTGTAACAAATATGACAAAAACAACCAACAAAGCCAGATCTTCAACTAGCTATTTCAATTTGATACAAATTTCTGGTGTCAAATGCTTTAACAAGGAATATTTTTTCATGAAAGCTAACGCTAAGTATCTCCAGTTTCATAACAGGATTCCCATGTGCAGTGGTCCCTTGTGAAGAATTCTAGCTAGTTTATTAGCACACTTTTCGAGAGGATTAAAAGGGCAACTTTTTTTGACTTCATTGCATTCACTTAGAATCAGGGCACATGTGAATAAGCAGAACAAAAGAAGAAGGAATCTAATTAACTCTTCATGACTTCAATTATCTGAATAAATTGCAAATCAATTATAATCTAGAAAATTTTAAACTAATTACTCAAAAACTGAATAAGTTTTAACTGTCAACGACTTTACACAACATATTATTCATAATTTTCAAAAACTTCCACAATCAAACTCAGCCATCACACATTCGAAGACCCGCATAATGCGGCCGACACTGGAAGCCAAGAACGCGCAAGAGCCAAGTCGGAGACATATTGCTATCAACATCTTTATATATTCATTAAAGAGTCACATTAAGGAAGAGTAACAAATTTAGGGGAAAATGTCATTTTTGCATAATCCAACTATGATCGAAGCTGTATAATGAACTGATTTCCTCGAACCCGAAAAAGAAAAAACATTTACTAAAATCAATAAAACCTCTCGATAAATTCCTAAAAAAATTATTTTTCACCTAGTCTATCTGCAGAAATTATACAATTGAAGTTCACAAAATCACTTTGCACGCAAATATAAGCACACATACGCATAAAAAAACACACACACAGTGCAGATATATATTGCGTGCATATATATATGTATAATGTGAGTACATATGACCTTTCCGGGAAGAAAAATGGACTCCATATCGACGGAAACAGAGTCGCTGGAGTCCCCCATTGGTCGGTACCCCCTCTCTTTCAACTTTCTCTCACTAAAAACTCTCTCTCAAAAATTCGAGACGCATTGGATTCGGCATCCACAACTTATATACAAATCCAGTCTCTCTCTCTCTCTCTCTCTCTCCCTTACACATTGGCCAATATATATTTTATATTTTTGTACGTATCCAAATGTTTAGTAAATTGAGTTGACTCACAACGTTCACTGAGTCACCGACGCTTTCCTTAACCCGAGACACGATTGAAGTTTTAACTATAGTTAGAAGCCGACAGAATTTCTTTCAATAACTCAAATGCCCTTGTAACTTCGTTTTATTACTGATCTAGTCCTGTCATTTTTCCTTTCTTTCTTTATTTGAAAAGCACATTTTGACCTGCTTATTGTCTTGTTTTGTTAATATATATTATATATATAAATATTTTAGCCTCGATTTGACAAATTTATAAATAATCAAATTTTATTTTTAACCACACATTTCATTCAATTTACGAGTATTATCTGCTTATCCACTATTTATTCATATTTATTTATAAAATTAAATCATAATCGAGTAAAATGTTATTTAGATGTGTTTGATGATGATTAAAAAATTAATTGTGTTTTTTTGTTAAAAAAAAAAAAATTAGCTTAAAGTACTTGTTTGGTGCATGAATTATCCATCATTCAAAAGAGAATGAATGTGTATATTATGCGTCTCCTACTTTAATTATGTAAACATTGTTCAATTCAATATATAAAACATATCGCACATGTTAACAAGTATAAACGGAGTTTTATTTGGATGAGGTTGATAAATGAAGGTTGTTTGATACATGTATACGGTGTTTTGGAAACCTAGGAAAAAGGGAAATTGTATTGTTGGTCTCAAATTTGTTGTCCAAGTTTTAAGTTAGTCCTCAACTTGTAAAAAAAGCAAGTTAATCCCCATCATTTCAATATAGTTGTAAACCAATCCCTGGAGCCAAAGTTCTAAAAAAGAGTCATGAGTGAGAAGCTCGTTCTTGCAACCTAACCGCACTTTACAATTTTTTGTACGCCCAGACTTCCCCTAGGCCCGTATAGGTTCGTGAAGTCTTAAAACTTGGATCATACTGTTTAGTCATGTTTTACGCTTTTTATACTATATATAGCCCTAACATTACTAATGTTCAAAACTATTCAGGCAAAACTCCACCCTTTATAAAGTTGGTTAAGTAAATGTTACATCACAATTTAGTCGAGTTCTAAAAAAGTCATAATGTTCCAAAAGGAGGAGGTCACGGAGAAATTCTTTTATATTCTTTCGTGAAAAACTTCGTTAGTGATAGATTGAGAACCAGTGATGCAATTTACCACTAGAAAATGTTACCCTTCATTTGATTCTTCCCAACCCTCGTGTAATAGAAAATTAAGAATCAAAGGGGAAGAATGTTCTGAAAAAGAAAATAAGAAAGGGGGTAGGTACTGTAGGTTAATATTTGACTTAACAAAGGTACAACCTTGCATTTTATGGTGGGGATCCACTCCCTTTGTGGCATTGCATAAACAGGTTTGACCTTGGTCCTGGTGGTGTTATCAATGGTACCATACAGTTAGCAAATATCAATTTCATGCAATCTCTATAACAGTCTAGATTTTGACTTCATGTGATTGGATCTGTTTTTTGCTCAAACTTGTATAATACAATTAATTTGGCTGTGAGGATAATGTTTTTTGAGAAATTATTGACAATTCTAAGTCGTTCGAGATTCAATTAGTTTACAAGTTAATCTCGAGTTAAACTCGAATGTGTATTAAGTTAGAAAAGGAAAGTTTTGCACTATTGATCATCAACTTATTGTCCTTATAGTAAGTTGATTTTCAATGTTGCGCATATAATCCTTAACAACGGAAATTGTTCACGTGATTCTCATGAAAACACGTGTTAAAATTTCAATTTCATGTTCGAAAGTAAAATCTAGATGCATAAAATTAGATATGCAATGATCGTGTAACAATTTAATGAGATTTGAATTGTTCATATTATTTGAGAGTCGTCGTTTAGCAGTTTCCCGGCAAGAATTTATCTTGCTCATTTTTTTTAGGTTATGGACAAACTCACTATCGAGACAATACGTTGGAGACCAATGCTGCATTTACTCTAAAAATGTTCAAATTCTACTTCATGTCATATAAGTTGATTTATTAAATTTTTGATAAGGTAAATTAAGTAACTATTCGAGAATATTTAAATCCATCAAAAGTTAGTGTTGCAAAATTTTATGCTATTACTCAATAATGTATAAATTGAAATGAACAAGAAATGCATATTATTTCATTTAACACGCTGGTATTAATATTTAGAAATTTTTGAAACATGTGATTCAAAAGTTGTGGGATCCATGAAAGATATGATTAATAGTGATTGTTTGACCTTAATTTAAATTAAAATCAGATTTTAACTTAAACCAAACAGACGAAGCAAGAATCTACAATTTCGTGGTACAGGTAAAGATATGCCTGGTTGATTTGAGTCATTGGATTCACTATCCCACTCCCACCTACACCTCGGGGTGGTGTTGAAAGCTTATTATAATTTAGTGTTACTGTTACTTAATGCACTTTAAATATTAATTATAAGGATTATTCTAAACGTCCAGGCCATGCGTAGCAAAACCCAAATTATAATAAAGAAAAATTCCCTAGTTTTTTTGTACCTAGAATAATAGTTCTTGTTTCGTTTAAAAATATGAATTAGGGTTCGGTTATTGTTTAGTTGCTTAATAAATAAATTGAACGTTGAAGTTCTTCAATTATTTTGACACGATTGCAATTTTTTAAATTGAATTAACTCGTTTGTTGTTCCACAAATATTGATTGAAACGTACTGATTTAATCATTTTTACATATTGGGTTAAATCAACAAAGGTTAATCGATCGTATTATACTGAAATTAATGAGTACATCGTATTTGTTTTCGTCTCTTTTCTAAATCAAGTGGAGGTGGGGTGAGGTGGCGAGGGTGGGATCAACTTCTTTTTCACGTCACCATCTCAATGAATGACATGATGTTCTAGCACAAGAATTGCAAGTTTTTTTGGTAAGAAGTTGCTACCAATTAAAAAAAGGGGCAAATTTCAGACACAATCCATGAAATACTCTTTTTGACAGAATTTATGAAGTAACCTCAACTCCTTTGTCATGTCGAGGATCACAAAAAGAGTTGGGAAACAATTTGAGCATGATAGAAATAAATTATAATTAAATGACGTGTCAATTTATGTTGAAAGCTTGAATCGAGTTTGACACGTGTTGTTAGTTTGTTTTCTATTTTATTTGAAAAAAATTATTCGAGAAATTTTTATATTAAAAATATGCAACTTTATACATCAGGATTTACATAATAACAGATAAATTTTATCCACTTCAATATTTATCATTTAAAGTGATTTAGATAAAATTAATTCTCATATTCGTCTATCGGTAAATTCAAATAACTTTGGATAATCATCGAGTGCAAATGATGTCAGTCATTTATAATGAAGTTTCATATCAGTCATTGAACTTTATTTATTTAAAAATAAGTGGTGGATAATGAGTAGTGTTTGTGAGACCCTTAGAATGTGTTAATAAAAAGTAACTCGAGTGTTTACAAACGTGAGTCGAACAAAAGCTAAAGTTACCAAGTTGAAAAGAAGAGGAAAAAAAAACTTTAATAATCATTTTAAAACAAAATAAAGTTGGATGGTTAATATGAAATTTTATTATGAGTGACATGCATCCTTTTTAACCCAACTCTATGTATTTGTCTTGATTTCTTTGTTGCATGTACGTATTCTGCATATTGAAATTTGTTGGATAAGTTGTACTACCTCATGAATTTGTTGTACTTTCATGGTTCTGGATTTTGGAATCATTTTGACTGAAATTAAGTAGCCAATGTCCATCAAATAAGTTACAATGTCCCCTCATTAACCTGCCAACCTAATTACTTAATTTCTTGAAATAAGTTGATTTAATACATTCATAAACCATGCTACTTGTACAATATTTTTTGACAATATTGATTGACAATCACTCACATGGGGGCCCACAATGAATAAAAAAATCGTGAACCCTCTTTCATGTGAGATGATTGTCAACCAATATTGTCAAAGAGTGTTGTACAAGTAGCAAAATTTTACATTCATTGGTCTAGCCTTCTGCTTTCGATGTCATTATTTTGTGGCATTGACAAACATTTTATTTTCTTAATGCTAATTTACAACTAGTTGATACCATGCAAACTATTAATAAACGTTAATGAAATGTTTGGTCGAAAATTTGATAAAAGTCGTATCTTCTATAAAATGTGTGATTAAAATTTAAGTTTAACTAATTAAAATTTTAAAAAAAAAAATTAGCAATAAATTTTATTCTTAATAAATTTATTATTCACTGTATCAGTTCTTATTTGATAAGAGACAAGGAAATTCAGTGCAAGCTATATCATTACTTGTAACTACGCCTTTTGTCATTTAGAATTCTTTAAATTCAATCTAATTTTTTCCGATAACTAAATTGAACTTGTTAACCGTTAAGGGATTGTTTGATTAAAAAAAATTATAAAAGCTTTATCAAATATTATTAAAACACGATACAATATATAGTTGTAAAGTTATAAATCACATAAAATGTGTTATTATAATTAATTGTTGACTTTAATTTTGACTCAATTTTTATCAATTTTTTAAGTTATTCCAATCGAGTACATAGTTATATGTAGAAAAAAATTGCCACCCATGTAAAGTTACACACATTTGGTCAATATGTGATTAGGAAATATGAAAGAAAAATTAAATTTACAAGTAAATTTTTTTTATTGAAATAATCCGTGTTTGAAAATAAGTTGAAAAAAATGAGTTTTAAAGAATATAATTCAAAACAGGGGCTAAGTCTTTTTCTCCCATATTACCCTCCGACACCCAGGTCAAATAAGCGGCTGTGTGCCAAAAGGCCGTTGAGTTTGAATAAACTGCCAGTATAATCTATCAGTCCTACTAACAAGTAACAACTGTAGAAATTAACACTGTAGCAACTCTAGCAACATCCAAGTACATTTTACACATTCTCTGAAGATTTTTTTTTTTCATATTGTTCAATGCATTTAACCTCCTTGGTACAATGACATATTATGTGTATTACATATTACGGCAAAAGCCAAGAATCTCAGTTGCAATTTCATGGGAATTGTTCATCCTAACACTTCCATATCATCATCAGACGCTAAGTTCTTAGCCTCATTTCCACAATACATTCTATCATCACTCGGAAAGGGCAAAAGTTTCTCCGGAAAAGAACTTCCAAGAAAATTGTACTTCACATGCTTCACTCTTGATTCTCGTATGTCATTTAATCCATCTTTCCGTTTTCTACACCCATCAATCCTTGGGTTCCTCGTGCAGACAGAAGCTGGTAATCCTTCGTTCGACAAACCATCCCTTTTTTTATCCTTATTGCATACATTTTCAGGGTATACTAACATATTCTGCCTCAGGTTCTTTTCATCGGGCTTGATTTCAGGGAACTCACCCTCCATTCTTGTGCTGCATATTACTGCTTTGGCATGGAGTGTTGATGTGCTATGATCAAATACTTTAAACCCTTGATCTTCAAGGACTAAAAGCCACTCTGTAAATGAGTTAACGCGCAATTAGCTATCTTTTATGACAAAGTTAAAACAAATAATTAATATATAGCACGATCCACCGGTAAGAGTAAGAAAGTAGTGAACCAAGAAACTTCTGCATTTCAAAAATGAAGTCATCATTTATTGCAAGGGAGCTAGTCGTAGCATTTACAGCATGTTTGGACATGTTATACTTATTCCTCATAAGTAAAAAAATAAATGTTGCTTATTTTGACATTAAATAAAGGATTACTTCCAATCACGAAAAAAATTATTTATGTACAAACTCGTTAATTTAATCTTTCAAGCTTATCCAAGCATTCCCTAAGAGTCCAGAGAAGCTCATGGAAAGAGTAAAAAGAAGTAATCCCACAGTAGTAACTCACTGATAAGAGCTTTTGGAGTGCTTGGTCTACTGTTTTCCTCCTGCATTCCAGCTTGGACTGTTATCCATTTGATTAGCTCAGTCACTAACCAAGATCCGGAGAAAGCATTTACATAAGAAATGGCCCTGGGTTGATCACATGTTGCCCTGCAGTTGATAAATTTCACACATTAATAAATAAACATACTATAATTTTATGTTTGAATCCTGGACCGCAGTACTTTCACCATACCTCGCCAAACATATGGCATTGTCTGCAACTAATGACCATACCAGAGCCAAATTTCTTGAGTAGCCATCTACTGACTGAATACAGTTATGTGGCTGCAGATGCGAATGGTCAATCAATATCACTGCATCATACAGTGCTTTTTGTAGAAAAATTGCTTCCTCAGAACTCTGCACTAATATAGAATCATTCACAGGGAACAAGAAGCTTTCATGTTAGCACCTCACTGCATAAGCACTTCTTAGAGCAGCAAACATAAGATGCAGAAGTCCATGACAAGAATTGATTCGAACACAAAGTATGACTATGCTAAAGCCTTTTAACAACTCTCAGCATTTGATGGAAATAAATTTTCAGCCTAAAGAATTTCAGTGTGAAAAGTCTATATAGTTCGATAAGCATACTGACCAGTAGGGTGGAAAGAGGTAAACTTGGTTCAAGTAGCATGTTGAGAAGCATTTCTGGCAAGAAGCGCCACTAAATCAGGAGTGCATATGAAGATATGAAAAATAAACACAAATGATACAGAAAATTGCCATTTAAACGTGAATAAGCACAAATTAACACTGCTCTTCCACGCTTTATCATATAAGAAAAAGTGTATCGAACTACCCAGATGAATGAGATCTAATAGAAGCAAACATGAATAATGCATGCCAAGACACAATTGACCAAAATCATGAAACAACAAAAATTGAAATTGAAGAAAAAGAGCGTAAATATATCCATGCCAACTAAAAGCAAGAGATTCAAGTTTGTGGCACAAGATTAATCAATCATAAAGGTGATCACCAGTCTTTACTAGAAGTAAAGATTCTGAAAACTCCTAATGGTCTGAATAGACAAATATTGAACATCCCTATGCGAGTCCATTTAAATCCTTGAGAAATTTTCAAGGCACAACCTCAATAAAAATATTTCATTTGTAGCACCCAGCCAAGCACCCTGTGCTGACATCAACTCCCTTCCTTGACTCTTTGGTCAGGATAACCTCAAGAAAATTGATAAAAAAAAAAAAAATCTGAGAATATTTGAACTACTCTAAGGTACTTAGACAGGAAGTGACAGATTGAATTTTTCAACCATTTGTTATAACCCTAGATTGCTTCCTGAGACTGATCGAGTTGGCAGCAGGTGCACTTTTGTTTTTTTCTAAAAAAGGGTCGGGCCGGGCTAAATTAAATGAACAGTGGCTCAATTTGGTAATGTGCGGACAATTTGAAGGTCGGAGAGCAGTTTTTAATTGCGTGGACAGCTAAGAAAAAAGTTCAGTAATTCGAAGACCAAATAAGAAGAGAAATTATGTTGTGACATAGTGTCTACCATAGCAAAATATTTGGAAGAAATAGACGGGTATTACTGAGGACACCACATCTACATGCCTCTTATGAAAGAAAATTAATTAAGCAGAACACTAGATTAGAAGAAATGAAGAATCTCACAAAAAAGTCAAGTATCCTAGTATAAATCACTGCGAATAAAAGATTTTAGAACTAATGAGGCAAGTATAGAGTTCCTTGCTCTCGTTGTAACTGAGGGACGTTGTATTTATTCCCTAGAGTTAACTACTGACATGTGTTCCTCAATATTGATCCACCAATTTACGAGATGTAACTTCTTCAAGGTATTTTCTCTTCATTTTCCTTTGTCAGGACTGCTTGTATGAGTTGATATGCTCACGTACAAACCAACAAGGTTAAATTACTTATATCAGAGGCCTATTCAATAAATGTGTTGTCAGCGATTCATTACACAGTGTTAACATGTCCCTTTAGTCTTTCTCTAGTACGAGTGCACAAATTGAAAAGCGGTCAGGCTTTACATAAATGTTTCCATTGGAACCATTCTTAATAGGGAGAAACTACTGGCTGTATCTTTTTCGTTCCTTCTGTCAATTGATAGTGTCCGACTTCGCATACCCCAGCGTATAAAACCACTGCATCTTATGATTAGTTCAGAGTAGTATTTAAGATATGACATGCAATGTAATTTGGAAGAATTTGAAGAATGTAGTTGCACAAAAAAGCCTTTTGGTTATTGAAATTACTCATATCCTACTTTTAAACACTGTGGAAGACAAGCTTCATAGATCATATTATAAAAAATGCCAAGAAAAATTTGATTCTAATTTAGTGATAAAACAAATTTACAAGGAAAATACGAGAAACCTCACCTAAAAAGTACAAATTCTGAAACCCCTTGATAGTCTGAACTGCCAGATTTTGTATATCTTTCAGCAACTCCTCTCTACTCCCACTCGAACCAAATTTCAGACATAACCTCAGCAAAAACACTTCACACAAGACAATCCCAGCTAATTCCCCAATCCCACACCTCGCATTCATCTGATTCCAAACACTATCACTCAAAAGGGGGAAAAAAATCCTCAAATCTTCCCTATAAGTACAACTTCCCCCACCTCGGTCAACAGTCCAAACCCTAACCAAATCCTCAAAACACAGCACTGATTTATCAATCTCAACAATTCCATTTGCATAATCATCGATCCCACAGTATACCATAATATAGCTAACCATTTTCTCTACCAAATCTCCAACCTCCCTTCTCAAACTAAACCCATGTTTCGAAAAATCATACAAAAATTATACAGCTCATATACAACAGGTGCAAGCAGCGCAATCTTTTTCGATGAGCTACTCAAGTTAGAACACGAAATTAGTAAATTCAACAAGTCACTAGCTACAAGAATTCGAGTGGAAGGATCATTTTTGGGGCCCAATTTCGAAGAATGGAAAGTCACCGCGGAGTAAAACCAGGTGATTTCGAGTGGTGGGTCAAGCATGGTTTGAATTGACCTGAAGAAAATCGACTCAAAAGCCGAAAAATCGGAGCCTCCATTTTCGTAAAGGGTCAAGAAATGTTTGATTGAGTCTTTCAACATGGGTTCATGGTTTAGTAACTGGGGATTCATGGTGGGTTTTAGAATTAACAGATGAATTTGGAAGAATTCGAAAATGGGGTTGGGGGTTAACAGTATGATTAAACCCTAGCAACGTGGAGTAGGTGGGCGGGGTAGTAAAGAGAGGGAACATTTTGGGGCTTTTCTTAACGGACCAATTTTTGAATTTGCGTCGTCGAAACTTGAAATCGTGAATAACGAAGCGGATTTTTATTTTATTTTTCTTTTTAAATTTTTCAGAAAAGGAATATAAATTAAAGAATTCTTATTATTGATTTTCATATTTCGAGATTTCTTTTTTCACCTTTTTTTGCAAGGGAATTAAAGAGCATTACTACCATATGGAATGATTTCAGTGTAAATAATTTTATTGACATTCGCTAATCGCTAATCATAATATTCAGCCTAATTACAATTATTTTCATGACACGAGATATTACTATTGATTGAAATGATTTTTTTTCCAAATAACTAATGATGTATTTAATTGTAAAGATAGGAATTACATGGAAAAAAAAATAAAATTTATGTAATTCAATTGTCTAAAACATATTTGCATGAAAATTAAGTCAATCAAATACATATTTGAAAAGTGGGAAAATAATTTATTTTAATTATATATTTTAGGGGATCCACAATTTTTCAACCACACATTTTATCAAATTTTATTCAAATATTTTGAGAAAAATATAATTACGTGACCAGCTTTTAAAAATATTTCCATAAAAAAAAATGTCAATTAAATACCCCAAAATTATGAACTTGAGGGGAAAAAATATATTTTTCATGAAAAATAGAGTTATCAAACACACCCGAAGAATAATACTTACTAATGGAAATCAAGTTGCTATCATTGTAACGTTGAATTAGTTTTTGTTTAATAGAGGAAATTGTAGTTGGAATTATTTTTACTACTTGAAGTTGAATAATGTTACCATTCACAAACGTTAGAAAAATGTCCTAAATACCCTTGACATGACTAGCATGTACAAAGTGACATGATTCGGGGGCATAACTCCTGCTAAAAATTACTTAAATGAACAAGAATTGTCATTTCTCTATCTCAAATTAAATTGTGAAAAGGTTGATCTAACTAAAATTCTCTCTTCGTGGTCCCAGTCATAGTTATCAACGATGTCCCTCAAACGATTGTACGTCTCGCTATCGTCCATATGCATTGAGGAAGGTATATTTAGGGTTTTAAGGCTATTGCTCCACAAGTTTGTTGCACTATGTTTTTAATATGTAACTTACATCTCATAACCATAATTCCATGTGATTATCAAGTTATCAACATTTGAATCTATGAACTCCATTAATTTAATTTATAAAAATAATAATTTAATTAAATAATTGATATATCAAAAATAAAATACATCTGAAATAATTGTGAAACTAACCTCAGTGCTCTTCTAGTGGCGCAAGACGCTTATACAACTCCGATGGTCAAGTTTTTCCTGCAAAGTGAGGGACGGGGCTTTTTTCTCGTTGTACCTCCGGCGTGAGAGTTAGTGTACAAATTTTCAATATAAATTTCGGGAGAGCATATGAAAACAAGTATCGAAATAACCAAAGTTTTTTCAAGATCAGACCTGACCCGTCTTAAGGATATTTATAAGCAGTTGGAGTCATGTAACCGTCGGACGATTATGATGCCACGTAACGTTGCGCTTCCACTACCCCCATATTTTGAGTGGAGGGCTACTATCCTTTCAACAATTTGTTGTCTCCCGTGATAACTGTTGGATGACCCCCACTTAACTTGATGATTTTTTGTGACTAAGTGTTGTAAGCGCCTCACAGTGATAGAAGGCTATTCATGAGCGTAGAGGCCTCCCAGTGGTCGATGGTGCTTTGTGAGCATAGAGGAGCCCCGTAGTGATCGACGGCCTCCCATGAGCATAGAAACTCCATAGCCCTGTGAGGGTGTAGAGGGCGAGTTTTGTACCACCCAATATCCGCATCAATCAAATGAGAGTATTTACATCCTAAAGTCAATTAAACCCGAGGCATAATAAAATTAGATAAGACAACAACACTTGTAGACCTCCTTCAAATCAGACCATGAACAAGTTTGCCTCATGTTTTCGACCACAAGATAAGAGTCATGCAAACTCCATTTAATCATACCACATGAGTTTTAAAAAAATATATAAAACTTGATCTCACTAAAAATATTCATGGTTGGCTTACTAATTTAACAATCATCAACTATATACTCTTCTTAAACCATAAACACTCAGTTTAGCTTCTTCTTCTTTTTTTTTTAATACATTTTGAGGGATTCTGAAGTGTTATTTATTTATCTATCGCTCATTTATATCTATTATAATTTAAATCGTTTATGATTACTTCCCATAAAAGATCCACGAGAGTTTGTTAAAAAAAAAAAAAAAATAGCCTCTATTTTAGCCCCATTTTTACCAAAATTCATTTTTTCAATATTTATTTTTAGGAAAATGCTATTTGTACACTTTCTAGTGTACCAAATGCATTACACCCTTCTCACATAGAGGAGGGCCCACGAATATTTTATTGTGTGTGGACCCCTCTTCATGTGAGAGGTATGTAATGCATTGTGTAATGTATTATGTACGTGTAGCACTTCCGTTATTTTTAACATACGAATACTCATAAAATAATTTTACACATAATTAAAAAAAAAAATCATACTTTTTAATCCTATATTCTCAAAAAAAAATTACTATTACAAAATTCATTTTTCTTAAAAAAAAAAAAAAAAAAAGGACTGTTGGGGTGGGGTGGGGGGCTCAAACAAGGGCTTAAGTTTAAAGTATTAAACCCCAGTCTGATAATTATTATTTCCAAACCTTTTTTTCTATATAATCATTTTCAATCAATATTCAAAACTCTATTTTCCACAAATAATGATTGTCAAATGGGCTAATCTAATAAAGAATCAACAAGTTAATTATGTTGGGTTTAGTGAACTTTCACCCTAATTGCAATCGATCACTTGAGTTCAACTTGAAGCAATCAAGCTACTAAACTTTAAGTTAGAAGCAACCTGGCCACTTTGTTCTGGTTCTGTTGATACTCATATCGGAATTAGCTGGCATGTCCGTAAAAAAATAACGAAAAACTTAACTGTCCATCCCACAGTTAGCAAATTAGTAACACTGGAGGCCACTGAACTTTCACCCTGGTTGCAAGAAGGTTACTAAACTTTCTTCTTAGTTGCATTATTGAACTTCAAGTTGGTGCGATCAAGTTATAAGTAGTATAATCGCCTTAAGATTTATAATACACTTATATTTTTTTCACATACACCTTTTTAAACCTTTGTTAATATATCTTACAAGAAAAACACATATTTGGCAACACTATTTCACTTATTTTCAAGCACGATCAAATAAACTTTGGTTCATGCATATTATATTTAAAGAACGAATAAGTTAATTAATATGTATTGGGTTAAGCAGGAAACATTTTTTTTTGTCCAGCAGGAAACAAAGTACGAAAATGAAACCACAAAATTACACAACATTTTACCATTCACCTTTTGCAATTCTTTTTAAAGTTTAAAATAAGTAGACAGCATATATAGAATCATAACGAATTGAGGTCCTCTTTGAGACCTATTTTCAGGGAAAATAAGGTTTGCAATATTGGTTTTTTTTTTTTTTTTTTTTTAAGAGCGTGTGGTTTTAAAAAGAGAGGTTATTTTAGGGTTTATGTGTAAAAAAAATTTATGAGAAATGTACGGTGAAAAATGAGTTTTAGAAAAAATGAATTTTCAGAAAAATAAAGCTCAAAAACATCGGCTTAGATTTGTTTTAGTCTGACTCGATTCCATCACAACACGTGCTTCGGTTAATTTAAAAAATCACCTAACACTAGAATAGTGTAACCTGGGGCTTATTTTTGTAACCCACGAATTGTTTTTCAAATTTTCTTTCAATTTTACTCTATAAAATAATTATTTTCAACTAACCTTTTTAAAAAAAAAAAAATAACTTGAAAATAAAAATACAGTAATAAAAAAATTATTTATAAGCAGAGAAAATTAATTTATAATTAAAAAATTACATATAAGATAAAAATTCACTTTTGTTTAAAATATTACTTATAAAGTCAAAAAAGGTACCGATAAATATAAGATTTTACTTACAAATAGTAGTAAACACATGCGTTGCACTTCTTATATACGAAATGAATTGTATATGTAATGTTTTTAAGGTAAGGTAATTGATAATGTTAAATGAAAAATTAAAATTGTTAAAAAGAATATATATGAATAAAAGTTTCTATGAAATTATTTATATAATGTGAAAATGTTGAATAAATTAAAATATAATGTTCTATTTATTTATTTATTTGCTTGTGTTGACATTGGTTGGTTTCCTATTTTCAACAATTACAGCTGGTATCGACCAGCTTTGTGATACGCACGAACAAGAAAAATAATCGGATAAAAAGATGTTCGTCTAATTAAGTTTAAAATGTTTACTTATAACTAAACTAAATGTACATAAATAATTTTCAAAATAGAAAATTACTCATTTTGTTTGTGACATAATTTTTTTTTTTATCTAAAAAAGTAAAAACAAAAAAGTATCATCTAAATACATTTAGAAACAAAAATGATAATGATCATCATGCTAGTTCATAGTATTTATTTTAAATTAAAAACCAAAGTTACATTCAAAATAGATATAAAAAAGAAAAAATTTAAAACAAAAGTTTTCTTTTTATTTTGAATGGGATTAATACAAACGAAGCAATAGAAAATTTCCCCTTAAATGTATCGAGATAAAAGTCTTTTTTTTTTTTTAATATATTTATATCTAATAAGTAATTGGATTACCATCATTTTTTATGTTTATACAAAAATGAACATGTAAGAATACACAACACTATATTAATATTGTTTTAGAACACATATAATATTAATTTTGGGGCATTTGACAAAGAATTATGACAAATAATCTGTGCTCTTGAATCTTAGAAAATCTAATGGTCTTCACCTATATATTGAAATCGTTCAAAAATTTAATCTCCCTATCCAAACATACCCTACTTACTTTTAAAATTCACCAATTAATAGCTTTTTTTCCAAAAAAAAAAAAAAATCACCAGATTCTTCTCACTGAATCGTCTCTCACCGGCTTCACCGTTCCTCTCTAATCCCCATTTTCTTCACCAGCATCTTTTTTTTTTCAACCATCGGCACCAACATCTTTTTTTCAATCATCGATTATTGGTATCTCAAGCCTCTACATAAAATCCATAATTTTATTCAAGAATCGGGTTTGTGATATTGGCATCAGTGGAGAAATGGGTTTATTCAATTTGATGATTCATGCTACTTGCCTCAAGTTCAATTTCTCCTCATAAATTATAATTCCTTAATCTTCTCCAAATTTCACCCTTCACTACATATATATCCTGACTTTTCGTTATTTTCTCAAAAAAATCTGCTATTCTTATTCTATGTAATCAGATTGATATTTCCTCAAATTTTTGCTTCTTTGCACAATTTACAATTCCTCAATCATGAGAATTAGTGGGGATTTGCATGCAATTTCTCTATAATTATTGAAATAATTATAACAAGAAACTAGAATCAGTGACGAAACTAAATGCATAACTAGAAGAATTAGGTATGGACTTTCGTTTCGGTTGAAAAAATCATTCAATAATCTGCAAAATGCCCCTAATTTATTTTTTAATTAAAGTTGATTAAAAAATAGAGTATACATTGTTGAATTGAGCCAAACATTTTCTCCATTATTTTTTTTTTCATTTATTCCTAATTTCCTAAACCTAAATTCTCAAATCACAAATAAAAAATCATGAATGATAAATTATAATTCATAATTCATAACTCATACAATATAAATTATTTATCATAAATCACAAATTCACAAATCACAATTCTGATTTCTTTGTCAATTAAATTAACTCACAAAACATGAATCATAAATTCATAACTCATAAATAAATCCCAAAAAATCGAATTATGTGATTATATGAACTGATTGTGTGTGAATGCAGATGACCAATGCCTAGTAGAGATGGCAAAAAAATTCATCAAACTCGATACCCTGCGGGGCCCCACCGCAAATGAGACTGACATTACCCGCTTAATCAGGTATTTGGGGCGGGTTAGGGAACGTCGACCCGAGACGGGGGACGGTCCTCGCCCCACCCCGGAAAAATTTAAAATTTTAACTTTTATTTTAAAATTTTATTATTTAATTTACTATGTGACTGTTTCAGTATATAATCCACCCAATTTCCCAACTCGGCCCAAACCCACAACTAAACCTTTAATCCAACCAATGCTCACTTGTCAAGTTTTCCATGCCACTTTCCACCTGTCATGCCACCATTGAAAATCTAGAGGATTAAACAAATATATTGGCCTTCTAATTTCTATGATCGTTGGACTGATAGGTTGTCAACTGATATCAAAATTTTCTCTACTTTTCTCTCTCTCAAGAACATCATTTCAATCTACAATCTAAACTAATTATAAAAATTACTTATTCCTTGAATTTTCGTCTTATGTTCTTAGTCATTTATTTGTATTTAAAGATCTATTAAACTTTTTTAGTAAACATTGTATTAATATTTATTTAATTATCACATCTATCTGATTATTTCGTTTCTTTTTTCCTCTATAATTTCTTTTTTTGTTCTTCTTCACATTCGACAAAGAAGAGAATATCGTTTTTTCTGAAACTTTGAACTCCGCAAAAAGAGTTTTTGTTTTTTCAAACACCCTTATTATATTATTAGTAATTGGTAATAAACGGGACAAGGATCCCTCCCCGTCCCCGTCCCCGTCCCCGTCCCTGCCCTAAACGGGTAACGGGACGGGTATGGAGCGAGGAATTACGCAATAGGTCGGGGGCGGGTAAAGGTCACCCCGTCCTTCGATCCGTCCTGTTGTCATCCCTAGTGCCCAATGGTCATAGAACACATAACAAAAGCTATATAAAAATAGCAAAAAGAAAAATAGTGAACGATCGGAAAAAAATGCACTCTGAGAAGTCGTACACAACAACAGTCAACATTCAATAGCCACATGAGGTCCGACCTCGTCGCTAACGGCTCACTCGTCGTCGTCACAGATCGCAACGTGCATATTGCTTCCGCACGTCAATCACCTCTGCTAGTCCATAGTCCACTGCCTTCAACTGGTTTCAATTTTAGACTAATTTCATTTGGTTTTGGTGAATTTGCAATTGCAACTTGCAAGGAATGGAAATATATCAATCCAGTTTAGCCGTGCCTTATTTTATTTCAAAAAAAGGCCCAAAAAAATGGGAAAAAAAAAATAATTTAGGCCAAAACTCATCCAAATCTACAGGCAATACTATGCATCATCTTCTCCACTCTTTAGACTTCTTCCTCCCTTTATTCCCAGTGGACGATTGCTCTACTAAAAGTTTCGGAGGAGTCAGCATGGGCGATCGCACCATCTATTGGCTCCGCCCCTGATTATGTAAAGGTAAAAGTGGTATTCAAATTTTTTTCTCTAATCCTCACTTTTGATATATTGTAGATATATAATAAGTTACTTAAAAATTTTAAAAAAAGTCACTTATGTGTTAAAAAATATTTATAAGTATAAAATTAACTTATAATTATAATATTTTTAACAGTAAAAATTACTTACAACTTAAAATTTTGGGACTAGATAAATAATTCACTTTTTAAGTTAGAAATTAACTTATAGATAAAAATAATTTATAAATAAAATATCAATTATGAGTAAAAAATTCCAAACAATAAATTATATTTAAAAATTTCACCAATGAGCATATATTCAATTTTATTCTTTTAAAAAATTTACAAAACTTCTAGATAGTAAACTCTCAATCTTTAGTTGAACTGTTTAAAAAAATCATTACCACAAATCACTTTAATTCAATACTTTTAAAAAGCCCCCATAATGGGTAAGTTCTTTTACAAATCTCGATCATTTTGGGTGACACCATTTACGAAATGTTGGAAAAATCATGTTTGTTAGTTTCTTTTTTTGAGCAATAATTTTGAGTAATTTAAAAATCACCCAAATCGATCGTGTAATTTCGGGTGTATGTGTATTTTGTTCGTTCCCCCAGTATTCTATTTCAATTTTACTTTTTATAAAATAATTATTTCATATCCACATATTTTGCTGACAACTAACTTGTAAATATTAATATAATAACTTAAAAATACTAAAAGGCATAACTGAAAAAATAATTTATAAATAAAAAAAAAATTATTAAATAAAAATTCACCTTTGTGTTAAAATTGCTCAGATAAAATGATCTTAAGAAGATAAAAAATTCACTTATAAAATATAAAAAATTAATTATAAGTTAAAAGTATGTGTAAAAAGTATTTAAAAGTGAAAAATTACTTATAATTTAAAATTTAACTATAAGTAAACATTTCACTTTTTAAGTTATTAAATAACTTACGTGTAAAAAATTATTTATATACATAATAATTTACATATGCATGATTTGTGATGAGATATAATTGTGTCAAATTTTATTCAACCAAATAAATAAAAAAACCTTCTCAACTTTTTTTGACGTACGTAAATTATTATATAATTTTATCATGTACAAGTAACATTTTTTAATATAACTTAAAAAAAGAGGTTTCCCAAAATAAAATAAAATAGCAATAGTAAATAATCAAAGCAATAAATTTGATAAATTTCCAGAAGGACAAATATCTAGGATTATGCTATGTATACACAATCGCGTAAGCTATGTAAGGGAGAGGGGGTGCAGGGTAGCATAGGGTAGGGTGGCGTGGGGTGGTAAGCTTATGGGGTACACCAGATAGCTTTATCCAAATATCTAACGCGTTGGTCAGCCATATAAACCGTTTGCCCACAGGCCACAGCTCAATTATTCCGCACTCTCTTCTCTCTAGGGTTTCGCAATCCTTAACTCTCCCTCCCTCTATATATATTATCCGGAAGTTGCCCATCCGAGCTACAGCAATGGCTGATGAGGTGCAGTACGCATCGGGGGGCGGTGAATCTAACAAGCGCAAGTACGAGGACAACCAGCCGCTGCCTGTGCCGCGGAGGCCGACCGGGTTCTCGTCGACGCCGGAGGTCGCCGTCCCGCTTCCGTCGTACAACACCGTGCCGCCTCCAATGAACGAGATTGAGCTGGCCAAGCAGAAGGCACAGGAGATTGCAGCCAGGCTCCTCAACAACGCGGATGCCACCAAGAGGGCTAGAGTCGAGAATGGATCTAGTAGCGGAGGCTATGATTCCAATGATGGGGGCACAGGCTTCTCCTCTTCTCCGTTCCCGCCCTCTGGTACGATTTCTTCAGCTTTCTTTATATCTTTTCCTCAATGTGTGTTGTGTTACATCTAGCTCTATCATTCTGTTTATACCATAAAAATTTGCGCGTGTATCAGAACATAGGAAGTCACCTGTGTATTTAAACTTTGTAGAATAATGTGTTTGTGAGTATCCACGTCCCTATATTTGGTATTTTGGAAATATTTGTTAATTTAACTTGCTTTCTCTTTATCTGTACTTGCATGCTTGCCGGTATACTTGTCTTTTTGCTTATCTGTGTAAATGGAAATTTAATTGTTAAATCGACTTTGTATCTTTCTCTTCATGCTAATATTTGGCTAGTCTGGGTATATATAAACTCATATATATGTTAACAAATATTATCTCTACCCACAAATGTTAATGCATATGCGGGTGGTGGATTACTTAGCTGTAGTAAGTTGTCCACTTTTATATTGGGTGTGAGTAAGCATTCAGTTATTTGTAGTTTGGTAAGTATGGACGGACAGTGGCAGGATGACGAAACTTGTTTGGACGGCAATCTTAGTAAGTAGTTACATGAAAAAACAAACTATAATATGGACATATACTTTGACAAAGATGTTAGACGGAAATTTTACAAAAAAAAAAAATGAGGGATAAGCAATTGTTCATGCATATACGGATGGTGGATTAAATAGCTTTAGTAAGTTGTCCACCTTTATGTTGGGTGTGCGAGCTTGTGTAGCTTGGTAAGTATGGATGGACAGTGGCAGAGCGGCAAAATTTGGTTTGGAGGGGCACTAGCAATTTTTTGGGGGCAAAATATGTGCAATCTTAATAAGTAGTCAGTAGTCACATAGCCAAACAAACTAAATATTGACATTTTGTACTTTGAGGCTGAAGTTAGATTGAAATTTTGTAATAAAAAATGTGGGATAAGCTAGTAGTTTTCTTTTTCGTATTAGTATCTTTCTTGTGTTTACATGTTTTAGATAACACCAGTACAAGTTAGAGGTTTAGTAGAGAATCTATTTGGTTTTATTTATTTATTTTGAAGATCATTACGAAGCTATGCACAAACAAAAGACAACAAATTGAATAAAATATAAAAATTATAAGGAAAAAGAAATTGAAAATGCAAGTCAAGAGGAGAAGCTTGAAAAGAGAGCTCAAAATAGAATTAAAAATATTGGGGACCTACAAACTAATAAATGAGTACGGCGCCATGACTTGGAAAGAAAGCGCAAAATAGAAATAGAAAAAAATGGGTGCCCACATGCTAACAAACTAGTCTGGCCATGTCGTGGATTTGTTTGTTGCCTCTAATGCAATCTCTGTCTTAATTATTATTTTTTATTTGAAAATTTAAAATTTCCAAAATTTAGCAGGGGCCACTGTCTCCCTGTCGACGTGTGGTTGTCACTGTGGATTGAATTTAAGGACTAATTGGGATAGTTCCTGTTTCCCAACTTTAGGTTCATCATACTTCTTGTATGCCCAATCTGAAACTTATACGTATGATTGTGTTATGTAACTTCCGTTTCATTTTTGTTTGAATTCAATTGAAAATACCTGTGACTGCACTGTACACTATAAGATGACATGTCCATTAGCTGTTTGAATTTTTTTTAAATGCTGTGTAGGTCAAAAGCCTATGGGTTTTGGTCTTGGAGGTCCACAACAAGGTGCATCATATGGTTACCCAGGTCCAACCAAAAAGATTGAGATACCAAATGGTAGAGTTGGTGTCATAATTGGCAAAGGTGGGGAGACTATTAAGTATCTTCAACTTCAGTCTGGGGCAAAGATTCAGGTCACTAGAGACATGGATTCAGACCCTAATTCTTCTACTAGAGGAGTCGAACTCACGGGTACACCTGATCAAATAGTCAAGGCTGAGCAGTTGATTAAAGATGTTCTTGCTGAGGTAACAATTAGAGTAAATGAACCAATTATAATCTCTACACATACATTTGACCAAAGAAGACCCCCTTTCTTCAAAAATACTTGGCTCAGAAAGTTTCTCTTTTAGCCTATGTTTGGTACCCATTTTTCCAATAACTAATTTTCAATCACACATTCTTGTAAAATAATTTTACACGTAAATCGAAAAATTTCCCTTTTTTTCTCTAACTACAGTCTTCAAAAAATAAAATAAAAAAAAATCACTACTACAAAATGCATTTCCCTAAAATATGGAACTCAAACAGGGGCTTAATTAAAATATGATTTGTTAAGATAAACTTCATCCAGGTGCAATGTAATGTGTTCTTTGTGCTGATAATTTGTTTATCATTGAGACAGGCTGAAGCAGGTGGTTCTGGCACCGTTTCCCAGCGGTTTACTGGACAGCCATTTGGAGCAGAACAGTTTGTAATGAAAGTTCCTAACAACAAGGTGAATTGTGGTTGAAGTTGATCGTCATATCATATGTGGTTCGTATTAGTATTCTTTTAATCTGAATGAATTGTCAGGTGGGGCTTGTTATTGGTAAAGGAGGTGAAACCATTAAAAATATGCAAGCAAGTTCAGGAGCTCGTATCCAGGTTGGTGTCACAAATATATGTCCATAATTTATAATATACTGCAGACATTTTAATTGATTTTTACGGTTTCAAAAAACATTTCTGATGATAGAAATTTCTTTCTGAAACATTGCAGGTGATACCTTTACATTTGCCGCCTGGGGATATGTCGTTGGAGAGGACTGTGCAAATTGACGGAAGCAGTGAACAGATAGAGGTTGCAAAACAGTTGGTCAATGAAGTCATCAGTGAGGTATGTCCTGCGCTTGCGTTCTAGTACACGTTGACTGCTCCGATGCATAATCTAACCTGAGAAGGGACAGGCACATATGTTTTCCTCTTTAGTCAAGTCGAAGGGCTATAAAATATTTTTGCTACTCTGTGATTTCAATCTAGGAGACAAGCATAGTCTTGGGATCTGTTAAGGATCCTCCATAATGTATATTGATTCTGTTTTTGTCACGAGAATTGCTATCATTTTTGTATTTGATGTTTATAGATTTTTTTGCTTTTAATGTGTATTTGCCATGGGCAACCATGTTTTTTTTGTTATGCATTTATGGTTTTATTTGTCTCAACTAGTCTGTCTCCAATTAGGTATTATTTTATCTGATAAATTTTCCCTGAATTTCATGTTGCTGCATCTTTCATAAGATCCTTTCCTTCTTGAATGTTGATCTAGTAATATTTGCCAATGGATATGCAAATTGTGTGTCGTCTGCTTTTCTTTCCCATATATCCCCAAAGGTTTGCAGATATATTTTGTTATTGCTGTGAGACAAACGGATTGGTTATTGAGGACTAAGATCCCTTCTCAAAGTGGTCCTACTATAAAGGAACAAGCCTTTTGCCATTCTTGTCTGTCGGAAGGGAGAATTCTTTAATATCTGGTTTGAACCCTCTCTCCTTCTAGTTTCAATATCGGACCTTGGGTATCATATTTCTTGCACTGCAATACAATTACCTGTATCCATCTGTATCTGCTGGATATTTGGCTTGTTCCATACACGTATTATCTGCAGATAGGTTACTATCATATTATTTTTGAGAAGAATGTTTATTACGAGGGCCAAGGGTTGATCTTTGAGATGTTGCCTTAATTATTTTATTGGATATTGGCCATTGGTTTTGTGTGAGACAGGTCGCGTGAGCCTTCTACCCCGAGGTAATTGAGTTGGTACAAATGCTTATTATTATGTTGAGGATATATTTTAAATTTAGTATTTTAGCCATTCTTAGCTGGATGCTCGGTGATTAGTCTTCAGGATTACGGCCTATTCTTATATGGATTGTGCTGATTTTCTTTGTAACCAAATTACTGATATTGTTACTGGGAACTATTGTAGGGGTTTGTAGGTAATGTGCCTGTGCTGACATCAACGTGGAATCGTTGATGTTGGTGTTCCCTCAGCACTTTTCGGTATGGTCTAAAACTCATTTCACAATCAGTATCCAGTGCTTTGGAGGAGTTACTTCACATTGATGGAATATAGAAGAATAAACCTTCAAAACTTGTAATCAAGATCAAGATCAAGATCAGAGTATCTTATAGTATCTAACTTTAGGTTGATGTATATTTTACTTGTAAATTTTTCACGGCTGGTAAAATTATAGATGTCTTAGATTATCTCTATATTTTTTGTGCTCTCTAGACCGTATCATATTGGGTAGTTGCACATTTCATGATTTAACATGGTGTCTTCCCAATGCTTTTTGATTACTGACAATTTTTTGTTTAGCTTCCACTCTTTGTTTCATATTTTCATTATTGAAGAGTCCTTTCCTTTTCACCTAGTAGATTTGGTTTATATTCCTGTTTTTGTTTTATTGCATGACGTTTGATATTTTCTTGTCCATTGAAGGTTGACTGCATGATATTTTAGAAGCCAGGAATTTATGTTTATATAGGTTGAGTGAAATCATTCTTTGTTAAGACACTTGAGTTTATGATGCTAAATTGAGTTAGGTTTTTTTTAGTCTATGACACCATGACACTATCCAAGATGTACTTGCTGATTCTGCCGTTGGTAACATAAAAAATGGTTTGATTACATTTATTTGTTGATATCTAGTATGTCTTTTGCCCATGTTTCCTTGTATGCAAATGGGTGTATAGGGAGCCAATGGGGCTTCTGCAGGAGTGAATCAATAGTACCACTCAATCAATCAGAACGGTATGTAATCGTCTAATCTTGGCCTAAAGTAATGTGCTACGTAGATTGTGCTCAAGTTGATAGCATGAGAAGTACTCTTAATTTCCTGTATATATTTCTACACATTTTACATGGATGTCTATATTGTTCATATATTTATGCTTCTATTTCTTATGCTGTTTTCCCATATGTGTGGGATCAGTTCTTGGTTCATTTAAGTCAACAATTTTGTGCAGAATCGCCTTAGAACTCCAGCAATGACCGGTGGTTATGCTCAGCAAGGTTATCAAAATCGACCTCCTACAAGTTGGGCACAACCCGGTGCACAAATGCAGCAACAACCTGGTTTTGGCTATGTTCAACCTGGTGCATACCCAGGTCCATCACAACCCCAGTATAAACACAAATCAACCACATTATCCTGGTTATCCTCCTCAACCCACCTCAGGTGGATATGCTACTAGCTGGGACCAAACAACTGCTCCACCAAATCAGCAAGCTGCTCAAGGAGGCGGCTATGATTACTATAGTCAGCAGCCACCTGCTTACGGTCAAGGACAAGGCTACTCCCAAGATAGCTATGGTGGATATAATTCTATGGCACCTCAATCTAGCTATGGTCAGCCCCAGCCAAATCCCGTTCCGGGCTATGATCAGCTGCAACAAGGTTACAATTCTACCTATGGTAATGTCTCAAACCCGACATCCGATGGCCAGACCTCTGCCTATGGAACCACGGGCGATGCCACTGAAGCACCTACATCTGGCCAGTCTGGTTATGGGGTCCCCCCGACTTCACAGGGTGCTTATGGAACCCAACCTCCGCCTGGTGGACCACCTCAAGGTCAAAAACTTCCTAGTCAGCCAGCTTATGGGCAGCCACAGCAATCACCAAGTGCCCAAGGAGGGTATTCTCAACCTCAGGTGCAGCCCGGCTATGCTCAGTCTCAGCCTCAGCCTCAGCCTCCACCCACTCAGCCGGGTTATCCCCAATCAGATTCCAGTAGCCAGCGACCATCATCGGGCTATCCAACATCTCAGCCAGGGTACGGTCCCCCACCTTATGGAGCACCTCCCACTCAACCGTGGTATGGTCAACAGCAGCCACCACTGCATAACACAGCTTATGGTGGTGGTTATTCCCAACCTCCAGTTTACTCAGCTGAAGGTTCTGCAGCTGGTGGCGGTCGTGGAACTTATGATGCAGCTCCAGCGTCTCAAACTGTCCAGCCTAGTGGATCTGCTAAAGCCTCACCACCCAATTGATGTGTCGTGTCGTTGATACCTGGGTATATGCCGTGATCTCAGAAATGGTAAGCATATGGTTTAGATAAGGTCTACTTAAGTATTGTAGAATCAGAGTGAACTGAAATTTTCTATTTTGTTTGTGTTATTTTAATATGGGATCCAAGTATATTTTCGTTTTGTACTACCATTATCCTTGGCTATCATTTTTCATCGTGTTACTATTGTTGGGATATAATTGCTTTAGATTATGTTTCATTAAAATCGTATATGTTGTTGGTCCTCACACAATTTTTGGGCAAGAACTAATCCCGAGCACGAATGTCCAATTTCCACTAGGTGCTTATGAGTTCCTTCCATCACTTCCTAATCAACCTTGTAGAACACTTTGCCAAGTTGGCGGAGAAACATAATCTAAGACTCGCAATGCGCAATTAATTTTTGTACACTTGTTGAGAGTCATCTACCGTGGCAAAAATAAATTTAGATCCTAAAGATGCGTTTTTTTTAAAGTAAAGATGTTTTTTATTTTAAAGAGTTAAAACTTTGAAATTAGGTTTTAATAGATTGTTTATTTTAAAATTTTAAAACACCACCTACTTGTAACTTATAAAGATTGCACTTGCTGTACACAAAAAGGTACACAACATCCTCACAATAGGGGAGAGGGGGTTGTTGTGCCTTTTTTTTTGTAAAAAAAAATATTTTTATTGGCTCCATCCCTCCCGATGTGAGAGGGCCGTACATGTACATGTATATTTATCCATTTTATAATGATTGTATTTAATAAAATTGTAAGTTTTTTTGAATCATACCATGGACATCTAATCTACATATATATAAATTAATTGAAAATTGAGGGGAAAATAATAAATAATAATTGGAAAGAATAATAATATAAATAAAAAGCAAAAAATAAAGAGTTTGTTAGATTGTGTAAATACTCTTTAAATTTAAAGATCATAATAGAACCTCTATTATGACAAATATGCTTTTCGAAAACAAAGAATTTCTTGAAAATGTTCTAAAGATTTCGGTGTACAAGGTCTAAGACACGACTTGGTCCTATTAAAGGATTGACCCGTCGATATTGGATGACATTAATAATTGTCTATGATGACCGACAAAGTGAGGCGTTCCACGTCTATGCTGGCCCATCAACCTCCCATGAGTGCTTTACACCTATGCTGGACCGTCGACCCCCTCATGGGTGTTCTATGCCTATATTGGGCCGTCGACCACTATGAAACTTTCTACCATTGCATGACCGTCCCAACTGTTGGCCATAAAATTATCAATGAATTAGATGGAGATTGCTTAACGTTTGGTCAAGACACGACCAACCATCAGACTGTTGGAGGTTTCTAACTCAAAATGTGTGGGGAGTGCAGAAGGCTACGTGGGACACGTGGTACTATAACCGTCCAGCGGTTACCTAGTTTCAATCATTTATAATATTTTTAAAGCGAAACAATATCTCTCTCAAATTTTGACTATCAAAACACTCACTATGCATTTTCCTCCTAAGTCTGCATTTTCCTCACTATCAAAACACTCACATACAAATTCTCACGCTCGAAGGTACAATGGGGAAGGAAGCTCCAACCTCATTTTGCAAGTAACATTTGCTTATCGAAGTAGTAGAACCACTTTGCACAACCAGGATGAAACATATATTTGTTTCTTAATCATTTTACCCGTGATGGTTCACGGACCGAGTTGAGATCAACTAGTTAAAATGTGCCTAAGCCTGGGACGGACTCGTTGCTCAAAACTGACAAGACTTCTAAAGAAGGCTGATGCGTATGGACATGATGTCCATCAGCCTTTCAAAATTCAAATTAAATCCTTTTTGCAATAATTAACATGGGACCTATGGTTAATCGCCAAGCTCGATCATTTAAATTGAATCGCATGGGTTTTTCAGCCACTGACCCGTGGACCGGCCCACTCGAGTTATGGGCTGTTATCAAGATATCTTGGACGGCTATGTAAGGCCTGTCTAGTTTGACACCACTAGTCCGAACCTAACAACTGGTCCATTTAAAAAGATTCAATTTAATTAGGAATTTTAGTTAAAATCCTAAACTATAAAGGAAACCTCGCAGTCTAGCACATTTTCTTTTCCCGTGTGGGAAGGAAAAGAAAACAAAATGGAGTCCCATTAGGACTTTTATTTGATGCCTCAATACTATATTTATGGGATATATTATGAAGAAAATTGGGGTGTACTAGAAGCCAAACAACTAGAAGAATAGAGAAAATCGAGAAATTCGCACATTTCAGCCAGTCTGCACAGTTGTTGATCAAATATCGATATTTTTACGATCTCTGGTTTGATCTTCATGAAATTTTGATATTTCAGAACTAATTTTTCTTCAAATCAAACGGTCAAGATCAAGATCCAACGGTTAATTTTGGAGAAATCTTTGTCTAAATGATAGAAAATTTTGGTGAGATCTTTCATTTATTGGTTTTGAGTAGTATTACAAAAATAGTTATTTCTTGACATGGTTGCGATTGGATATTTGTTATTGTTGCTCATGAGATGGGGGCATGTTTATTGATTCCTATGCTTATAGAAAGGGGCAAAGTTAGGGAGGACCAAAAAAAATTTATACTGAAATCAGTGAAATGAAAACCTGATACATGAAGGAAAAAAAATCATTAGAAATAATTTTTACCTTAGCAATTTTTTTATTTTTTTACTGTAACGATCCAAAATTTAAAATTTAAATTGCTACCAAAATTATTTATTTCAATAGTATAAGCACGTGAAATTAACGAGCACAAATTAATTAAAGAAAAGAAACTCATAACCAAATAAAATATATTCCAAATAAATACTATAACCATGCACATCACACTTATTAAATAATATAATAAAATGTAAATTTCACTAATATAGCTTAACATGGATAAATTTTATAACCCAATAAATCATGTCCACAATTTCTAAATAAAAATTCTCATGAAATAAACTAAGATAATGTTCAAATTAAAAATGTCTTGTTACATCAGATTTTTTATTGAGTCTCATAAATCCCGGCACCATGACTGCACCTCATCGTCCGCCAATCAACGATTCTTTGTAACCTGTGAGGAATATGAGAAAATGACGAGTACATGTGAATACTCAGTAGAACACGAAAATAATGGTGCAATTTCGAATAAAAATATTTAATTCATGCGTACCGTCATTATATCTTTAAAGACCGATAAGAGCTTTAATATATATATATATATATATATATATATATCATATCTTTGGTATTGAATGACCATATCATATCGTATCTTTAACTTTTATGAGTATAGTAATTCAACAACACACAAAAAAATAATTTAAACGGGATAAAAATAACTGCACATTGTATCCTACCTCGTCAGATCAAATAATTTTTTGGAGAAACGAAACCAAAATCACGTTCCAACCTTATTTTCAGTCTGCTGCCATGTTTATAAATTTCTTATTATATGGTGAAAGAAATTTGACTTTTTTATAAATAAAAAAATTGGTTACATAAATGGATAAATACAAGACAAGTGTACTATAGAAAGTGGAAGTCTAATTGAAAACTTGTAAAACTGCATCTCATAAGAAAATTTCAATTTTAGTTGTTTAAAAATCATTACTTTACTAAATATACAAATATCTAATTAAACATATACCAATTCTATATACTCTGATATTCCAAATCATTCTAAAACCTCAATTCAACTCTTTATAGAAATCGCCCAAGTTTTTTCCTGTCTTAATTGAAGAAAATTCATAACTTGGAGCGGAGCATGAAACTTCAATTTTAGAGCTTGTTTGAGTCCCATTTTTTTTGTTCAAAATGTATTCTGGAATAACATTTTGATGGAAAATGTGTGGTTGAAAAATGAGAAATTTTTTTGGATTTGCGAGTAATATTATTTTATTGAAGTGTGGTTAAAAAAAAAAGAAAAATGTATTTTAAAAATAATGGAAACCAAACAAGGGCTTAATGAAACCAAAATCATTGTTTAACTAACTCGTGTATGCGACCAAATATGTAAGCCACTTATTGAAGTTCATAATACATAAATTTCAGTAATATCTTCAAATGTTCCTCGTAATTCGTCAATGAATATCTTCAAATGTTCCTCGTAATTCGTCAATGAATACGATCAAGATACTCATGAAAGACTAGGTTTATCAGGTTGATGATTCGTCAAATTGAATGCCATTAATAGAAATTTATGAAATCCATAACGAGTTCGAAAGATTGTCTTCATGACACAACTGGCCTTAATCCTCAACTAATGAATATCTAAATCTCGGGTTCAAAATTGAAAATCGAATAAGACTATTGGTGAGGGAGTTTACTCTCATGGTCAATATTATTTATCGAAGAATTTGGACAAAGGTATGCCATACTGAAAGTCTAGTGGAGAGACAAATGCTAAGGACAACCTTAGTGAGTCCTATTGAGTCTATTTTCTCTATTATGGTTGAGTTTAATATTTGTCAAGCTGGTCAATTCACCAAGGAAACTCGTTTACCTTTTATTAGCTCATCGATTTGATTAATTCTGATTTATGGGTCCTTTATCTTGTGATCCGTATGATGTACGTAAATATTTTCTTCTATTTATTGATAATGGATCGATAAACTACTTAAGAGTCTTAGATGCATTTGTTAAAATATAAAAGTGAGGTAACAAGTTCTTGAGATTTTCGTACCAGGCTGATTAACCAGTTCAATGCACGGTTAAAAAATTTCACGTGACAACGGGAATTATCTTTGTAGTCATGGAATTATATCATACTAGGCCTCTTATGCATGAGATGAATGTTTTGCAAAAACCTTGGGTCTCATGTAGCGTTGATTGCAACATATTTGACTATCTTAAGGTTCAGTTGTACATCGAAAAAACAAGAAGCTTGCCCATATTGCTACAGAAAAATATATTCCTGAAATCCATGTAACCCTCCCATAACATCACTAGAACAAGGAAATAGTTCATTAAGCAGTCCAAAAAACTGTCAATAAGGAAAGCATTTAAAATACCTATCTACACTAGAAACTAATTTCATTAAAAACAACAGTCACAGTCGAATGGGCATAGACGGGTACCTCCAGCATCTGGCTTTCCAATGCCCAACTCCTCTTCTGTAAAAATTGTTAGCCCATCTCCGGTCTTCTTCCTGGGCCGAGAACGAGTTTCAGCAAACAAATTTTCTTCCGGTATTCTATTCTTGCTCTTCTTCATCTTCACCTCGTTACGTGGTTCTGCTTTTGCAGCTGAATCTTTCACTAGTTTCTTGATCTTGGCCGTTTCCTTTTCAGGTTTCTTCCTCTTCTTCCCAGCAAATATTTCATCAATCTCGCTATTCATTTTCTTGAACTTCTGTTCTACATGATCTTTGGGTGCTGGTTTAGCCTTCTTAGTTGAACTGGTTTTAGTCATTTTAATTTGTACAGTTTTGTATCTGCAACCTAGAAATCTTAATATTTAATTCACAACGAACAATTTTTAAATGGAGAACACAGCACTTTACTTAAAAAGGAGAGATCAAAGCAAGTATACCATTGCATAAAGATAAGATAATGGAATTGCAAATGGGCGTGATTACAGAACATTATGTTTAGAATCAACCCAGTTGCTTTGACCTAATGTTAACAGTCTTAATTGCATTGAAGATTTAACACAATCATATTTTTCAACATCTTTCAAATCTTATTTACTCTTTACTGAAATAGCAAATCCCATCTACCTGGCTCTAATACGCTTTTAGCGACTAAAGAATTAATAAGTAATCACAACAATATAATTTTAAACACGCTAGAATTAGAAAAATATATTAAATTACTACAACTAAATAAGCAATAACCAACATAGTGCCAAAAGGGAAGGACTTCTCGCCTTTTTAAGCAGAAATAAAAAACAATCAAGGTCTTGTCAAGAGGCACTTTATGTATTACTACATGATCAAATGGCAATGACCGCCCATCTTGCTAAGAAAGAATATGATGAGGGCCTTATCCGAAAGAAACAGCCTCATCTGTTGCTACTAAGTAATAAATTATGACCAATGTTTGCCAAAAGGAAAATGACCATACATCATGCTAATAGAAAAGCAACAATGTAACCTCAGGGGCCAGCAGGCTGCACGAGCTTATTATTGCCTTTAAGGAACTAAGAAACCATCTGCTTTGAACTAGGGCATGGTAAAATAGGTCAAGAAATTCTTGTCCCCAATATTAGCCTCTTCAGACGAGGCATAAATACTTTGCCCCAAAAAAAGCAACCTATTTGGACAAGACATACTCGATGGCAAAGCAACCTCTAGGAAAAGCACTTGCCATTCTACTTCAGTCGGTTCGGACCTCCACTTAGTTTCACCCAAGCTTCATCCCGGATGTTGAAAAGATTTTTCTTTATCCATGGGAATGGGTCAATTCAACGATGTAATAAAATATCACAGTGTGATAAAAAAGAATCAATTCAAAGATAACTTCTTTTTCCTGGTCAAGTGATCCTCTAGGGAAATATGTTGGTCTAGCAGAAACCTTGTTTTTACAAGTAAAAAAAGGAGTAAGCCCTTTTGAGCTAAGCCTAAATATTTTTAGCCCATGAAATGGCAGCCCCTTAAATTTGGCAAACTAAAATAAACCCTAGCAAGGACTCCCTATCGTACTCCCCATTCACTTCTTCCACCGAATTTACTTGTGTGAGGTTGAATGAAGTAAAGGGCCAAGATACTTTTATTAATAGGACAAAATGACTTACACTCTTCAAAGAAATGCTTATTAAGTTACCATGAAGTGGAAGGGAACAAAATTTTTTCCCCCATGTGCAAAAACTCTATAGCACAACGAACTCAGGGGGCATGTATTACGGATATAATCTTTCAGACATATAAATCACAACTATGGTCCCGGCTAAACTCAATTAAGTGTATGCCCCCAAAAAATGTCAGAACTGATCCTAGTAAGAGCAGCTAGAAAAGGAATCCAGACAGACTAAGGAAAGATTCAGTCTCTTATTGAAACCTTCTACCAACTAATTTAGTGTGGTGCAGTAGTCCCGTGAAGGTAAGACTACTAAATATGGGTCTATGATCACTACAAATACAACACTTCATTGAACTTAAAAGGTACATAATTCTCAATTTATTTACTCTTTTGTATGATTAGCACATTACGAAATTAAGCATATGAGTGTTGTCAGCCGTGCTCGGGTATTCGCCCCCACCTCAGCCGTGCTTGGCTATTCGCCCCCACCTCAGCCGTGCTTGGCTATTCGCCCCCACCTTTGTTAAAGGCTTTATATGTCGAGTTGTCCAAGGAGTGAACTGGCTTCTGAGTCTGACAAAAATGATTAAACCTATATATTAACATTTTGTATCACCCCATTGTCCGAAGAAAACTCCTACAGTACATGAATACCTACGAGCATAAGTTAAAATAGAAACTAAATGCTGTGCTTGTTAAAGTACTCCAGCAACTAAGAAACTGCTTGTGTGTAATTCGAGCATGTTTGGCTAAGCCTACATGTTTATAAGTAAATTTACTCGTAAGTGAACTTTTTATACTTATTCATGCTCTAATTCTCATTAAAATAGCGCAAAATTCTTTTATGTCCGGCAAAAATAAAAAAAAAAAAAAAAAGAATTTGCACTAGAATGATTAACAAACAAAGAAATCAAATTCTTTGGTTTCATTTTGAACCACGTAGAAGTAGAAAACACAAAAAGAGTTAACTTTAAAAACCTATATCCTTCAAATTGTTTGCCTCACTTGGTATAAATTTAGAAGGAAATGCTAAAAATTTAATTAAAGAGAGTAAAGACTTACGTTTTCTCCGAATTTGTTAGAAGAAGGAAATTGTTGATTACATAAATAGAGTGTATAATGGATCCGGAAGAAGGCGAAAACCTAGTTGAGGGCAGGCGGCGCGTGGATGATAATTTGGGGAAAATAGTTCCGAACGGCGCAACAAAGATCCAAATATAAGCCTCGATTTTGAAAAGAATTCATAAACGATTTATTTTATAGTAGGAGCAACATTTTATTTTGGGAAATTTTCAGTTTAGGTCCCAATCCTTTCAATATAGTGTAGATTACACCTAATCTTTAAATTGTATCAAATAGCCCTAAAGCTGTCAAAACTATGTGGCGAAAGAACTTCTGTTCGATTTTCATCCAAAAATTCACTAGTTGATCAAAAGTTAATGTTTAATCATAAAGGCAAAATAGTCTTTTAACCATTACTTAATTAAAAATGATGATTTACATCAAATGTTTTAAACTTTTCAAAAATATGTAGCGCGGTCCCAAATCTTTAATAAATATGAGCAAGAAGGATTTATAATGATTTTCATCCAAAATTCTGTTAATTGATAAAATATATATATATATATATATAAAGGGGAGTGTTGTGGTGGGCATCTTTTGCATTTTGGTAGTTGTTCTCTTTTATTTTTGTATTCCTTCTCATACTAGACTCTTGACTTGCTAGGTGCCATTCTCTTTTCTATAGAGAATAGCTCGCCTTGATAGATAGGGGCATGACTTGTTTGGCTATTTTTTTCCTAACTGCTTGCTTTAATTCATGTGTTCCTATTCATTGATCTCATCCAAATATGATGTTTACCATTCTATTTTGAACCGCTACCTCTCGCCCCTTATCTTCTTATCTAATTTAAGTGCAGAGAAGAAAGCGGTAGGTTAGTAGTGTAAGTTTAAGGTCGAGGAAGATTCGCGAAAAGGACTATTCCTAATATATATTTATATATACGCGTGTGTGTATGCATCTCTCCCCTAATCCATCCAATCTAAATGTGGAATGGGTAGGAATGAAAAAAAATTCGCTAGGCACAGACCAACAGCTCCTATCACGAAGAGTGCAGAATTCCTCGCCCATCGATTGGCAGGGTAGATTTGGGACGACAAATATTGCCTCGACTCGGGTTCAGGCCCTCCAGGATAGGTATAACTCGGCTTGCTCCGTTCAATATTATTTATTGACATCAGACTGGGACACTAATAAAAAATCATAAACCAACTTACTAAACGAGCAATAAACTAAAAGACTGATTTTGTAAATTCTTATTTTTCTTTTAAAGATGGCACTCTTTTCGATGAATTAACTTATTTTTCCCTTTTTGCTCTATTTCTCACTTCACTCCCATCGAAAGCAACGAGTAAATTTGGTCGTTGGTAAATAGCAACCACCAAATTTTGACGTTTTTACCTTCATACATGAGAAATGAAAACAAAAACAATGTACTCAAAATCTTTCTTCAGCCCCCCCCCCACCAACCAAAAAAAAAAAAAATGAAAAAGAAAAAGAAGAGATTGTATAGAATGTTATTCAGCAGTTTAATGAATAATTAAGCTTATTCATCTTTTGGATCCTCTACCGCAAGTAAATCATCATACGAAACTGGCATCCGTATTCGATCAAGAACAGGCGCACGTTTCCATGGATCGCTCAACTGATCAAGCTGGTTGTGCGTAGTAGATTCAAGTTCCAGTCCGTCTGAAAAATTGATTGCAAGTTGATCTGTTGAGTTATGAGAAGAAGCTTCTTTACTTTCTGTTGATTCTCGTTTTCTGTAGACTTGCTGCCTAAATTGCTTCTGCAAAATAAGTATGTAGAATACCAATGTTATTAACTGTTTGCATATAAAATACTGCGTAACTTATCACTTGCAAACTAATCCTTTACAGGAATGTGATACGATCATACAAACCAAAAGAAATGCAGTTTCTACACATAATGGCAAATTTAGAAATTTTCTTTCTTTTTTTTTGTTATATTCTCTTGATTATTCTTACATTTTTCAGTTCCTAAGCAACAGCTTCTAAAATATTTCCAGGAGAGGAATTGTGAAACATCAAATCCCCAGAAATCTATCATTGACAACTGAAATTCTATATGCATCTATACATTTCATAACCGTTAAGAGTGTACATAAAGTGAATTAAAATGCCTATACCGCCTAAGGTTTTGACATACACCAAATCAACTATTTCGATGTACTTTAATAATTATAAATGACTTTTTCTAGAAAGTAAATTAAGACTTGCTTTCTAGAAAGAATTGGTTTTATCAGTAAAAAAAAAGGTAACTTTAAAAATCATGTTTGACAAGATAACTTAAAAAGGGCTTGATTTATTTTTAAGCACAACCCAATATTTGATGAAAATCAACATAAGTTAATAAATGACAAAACAATAGCAGAATGAAGATCTGTATAACATATTAATAACCTTCCAGAATGCAAAACTTGCCTCTGAATAAAACACCCAATCTCTTTCATTTTTCTCTTTCTTTTGAACTATACTTTTAAGAATTACTGTAAAAATAAAATAAATAACCCCCTTTTTTTTACTAAAAGTAGAATAAAGTCAAACATGTTTAGAGAGAAAAAAGTTAAAACTTTCCTTAAGCTTAAACATGCTCTTTACATTCGCGCATGACTCTTATATACACCATTTTTGCCTAAGGAACTGAAAAAAATTGAAGGATCAAAAGCAACTAAATTGATCCAGGCAGAGAATTCAAACACACCTCAAATTCTTTTCCCTTTCTCATTATCTCTTTGTAAGCATTGGGATCACGCATTTTGATGATACTCCATAATATGCCACCACCACTTCGAAATCGTCTGCCATCAGCAGTCTTCTGACCACCACAGGCCTGAATTGCGTCTACCTACAAGTTTATTTCTCATTAATTACATGTCAAAGGAAACGATCATAAAGTGCAGTTGGTCGAGTAGTGATGACAATCTCATTCTCGGAAAGCAAGACAAGGAATTACCCAAAATTTGGCAAATTTATTTTGAAATCATGTATCATAAACTTGCAAAATATGAATTCACATAAACATCTAAACTCCAAACTTAATACATTATTTCTTAGTACCACTTGCAGAGATAGTCAAAATAAAAGAGCTCGTGAATCGAGCATTTTGCCTCCCTTAGCAGATGGAGCAAGTAATTATATCTAATTTATCATGTGATTGATCAAATAATTGGATTAATGAGATACACAAATCAATTTATCTCAATAGCTTTCTGATGGTTTAAATCTGCAAGGCCACCTCTAATTTTCCAATTTTAAGTCAGACTCAAAATGTGCTTACTATCTAACCGCAAGCTTCTATCTCACAGAAACACTCAAATAAAATCTCTCCGGTTTTTGAATTCAACTAGGTGATTAACAGGTATCTTGACTTTTGTCTTCTTCTTTTTTTTTTTTTTTTTATTTTTTCTCTCAGTATAGTTCCTCTTTCTTATTTAGCACGGTGACTCTTACAATCTGGGAATGATACAATTCTTTTGAGTCATGTGAAATTCTATAAAGCATACCATGTGATAGAAGTTGGAAAACCACTTGAATCAACCTATACAATAGGAAACTACGAATTGATTCAGCCTGAAGCTATCTCAGATGAAATGTTCGCAGATTAAATGGCTTCAGCAAGATGTATCTGTAGCGCAAAGAAACAACATTGATCATCAGAACTAAGAAAGGCAGCAGATCCTTAAATAGATTCATACATGGACGTGCAGAATCTCTCACCTTTAATTGGAATTTTCACATGAATATTTCTTGATCTTACCACAAAAAAGGATGATAGATTTTACTTCTTCCGATATCAAGCAGCATTAGAGGAGATATACAAGCTTCAAGGAGGGGGAACCCACACGATAACCTCAGTCCACTTAGAAAATACCAGACTCTAGAAGATGATTGTGCAAACATGAGGTATACACTGATTGATCTTAATAAAAACTAATAAAATACTTTAAATGATGAAAGCATTGTCATTCTTTCCAATAATCCTAACTTGGACAAAACTTTCAGGGTCTAAAACAGCACTGGTCCAGATCAAGTTGACTAGAAACCTTATTCCAAATGAAGATCAACAGTCATCAATGCCAAGGAAGGTTCAACAATACCGCACTACACAACAACACGCAGAAAGAGGAAAGGAAATAGTACCTCTTTGACAAGATCACTCAAAGCAGATACCCCGAGACAACCAACGGCTGTCCACACAAGATAAGATTTTCTCTCCCTTAAGCGCTTGCAGACATCTGAAACAAACCTACATAAGAACACAGATAGGAATAGTCACCAGCCATGAACATAATACCCCAGGTGAGAAGCAATAATCAGTTTGGAGATACTTTATACTCCGTATTTAGAAGAGCCAAAAAAAGGCGAAGAGTTCATAACTGTACATGATTTCAATATTCCTAATAAAGATACATCATTTTATACAACAAATTGGCAGGATACATTTGCCTTCAATTACAAAGAAAATATGCTTCCATTTCAATGTTAATTTCACAAAAAAAAAAAAAAATAGTGAAACCCTTCCATCAAGATCCAATCACATAAATGATATTTCCAGGTTCTCAGATGATTATTCTCCAATATGCATGATAAAGAAGCCAAAAATCTTAGATATTCCGAGAGGTTAGCTATCTAAAAGACAAAGTTAGTCAGGGACCACTATATTGAGACACAATAAATGAGACCCTCATAACATTATGCATGAAGTGGTAATAAAAATTAAGACATGTGACCCAATTTTTATTTCTTTAAAGATATCCTGAGGAAAACAGATAACCTGTCAATGTCGTTAACATTTGGGCCAGAATTGCATCGCCTTCGCTTGTTCTTCTTTTTCTTCTTCTGATTTCTTGGATTCGTATTATGAGATTCCTGGTTAATTTTATCAATGTCAGTAACACAGCTATCTCCTAATTCAGCCTCTGTAGTCTGTTCGATCAACTCTCCTTCTTCAACATCATGCATCTCAACATCTCGGGCATCATCAATACTCTCCTCTTCAAAAATTGTGTCCAGTATACTATCTCCTCCCTTCATCAGATAAGCAACCTGCATTATGTTTCAAGATGATGTCATATAAAATTGTGCATCGATATATGGAGAAAATATACATGCATTTGAAAACATACAGAATGGCAATCCACTATGTAATGCAATAAAATAACTAAAGAAGGCTAAAAACAAAATGCATTGATGAAAAAATTATATACATTACTTAATGCAGTAAAGGAAATTGCAATATCAAGAAAATTACCTCCCAACCAACATAAAGGCAGAAGGCAATAGTAAACTTTATGTTGTCCAGAGGGGTAAGGAATGGGATTATGAACTATCCAAGTGAAAAATAAAAATTGGGGAGCAATTTTTTGTCCTTTCCACATGTCCATAGAATCCATACAAATTGAGCATGCATGCATGTATATGGCTCCAATTTACTTATCAGTGAATTAAACAACATTAATAAAAAAATCCATAACTATACATAACATATGTAAAACAAATCTAACTGAAACGTTTTTTTCTGTAATAGAATTTTATCCACCTACTCGACAAACTACTAAAAACAGTTTCCAGAATATAAATCTGGAAACTATTGTAGCCGTGCAAAGTAGTACACGATAACAATTTGGAAAATCGTCCACAACCACAAGTACACTAACTTTAAACCAAAATAACCTAATTTCTGTAAATCAAAACCAAACCACCATCCATCCTACTCCTACTCCAATGATCCAAGACTTAATACGATTATAACTGTATAGTGTATACTGATGATATAAAATTATCTAGTTTTGGAGGCAGACATAAAATACTGAGGCAGTAAAAGAAATAAAAACAATATGATTCACCTCAAATGCTAAGGCTGCCGGCTGGACCTGGCGGCAGAAAGAAATAGGCGATGCCGGTAGGGGGCTGGAGGCTGGCGGCAGCTGCCGCGAGAGAGGAACGGGATTGCGTGTGGTGTAGAATTGAAGTCTGGTTGCTCTAGGGGCGGGGCGGGGCGGGGCGGGGCGGTGGGGACCCTAGGTTGGGGTTCAACCTTTTTTAGAATTGAAAGTCTGGTTAATACTCTTAGCTGTTTCGGGGCAAAATGAAGAGATGAAAGAGTGTGAATTGGGTTCAATTTGGGCTTGCCTTTGGCGTGGGGCTAAACACATAAAAGAGAGGAAAAAGCCCGGAGTAAAGGGAATTCTGAATTCATACAGATGTGGACGCGGCGGAATCTCATTCGCCCTTTTTTTTTCTTTATTTTTTTTGGTTCCTAACTTTCAATGATTTCTGTCAAATTTTTTTGTCCTTAGGCTCCATTTAATAAGTAAAAAATTTTCCAGAAAGACTTTCACTTTTACATTGTTTGATAGCGTTTTTTTTCTTCATGGAATTGGTTTCTACCCAATTCTAAGGTACAATCGCTTGAAGCGTGATTTCGTGAAATTCAATTCCTTGTTATATGGTGAGAATTGATTTCTACCTTTTTTTTTTTTTTTTTTTTTAGCAATAGAAATAAATTCTAAAATAAAGTGTAAAAAAATTTATCCATTTAATTGACAAATTTCATGCAAAACAAAGTCAAACGTAAAAATAAAAAATAAAATTTTATTTATTTATTTTTTTTTTGGCAATTTAAACATATTTTGTCCCCAATGGTAAAAAAATTTATCCATTTAATTGACAATTTGTATGAAAAATAAAGTTAAACGTATTATAATAGAAAAGTGAAAAATTATACCAATCAAACACCTTTAATTCAATTCCTGGTAAAACAATTCCAAGCAATTCAATTCCATTCCACCCATTTTTCAACCTTGCATCAAACGGATTCTTATAGCAGAGTTGTAAAAGAGAATTATGGTTTTTATTTTTCAACAAATCGAAAAATTTAGGTCATTTTACATTTTTTTTTTTTTTTTTTGTGAACATTACACTTCAAAGAAAATTTCTCATATACTATGAGATTTGTGAAGACTTCAGAGCTTAAAAAAAGAACGTCTTTTTTCTTTCAATTCATTTCTTAGGATTTCGGCCATAATTTTGCCTATGATTTTCAGAATCGCGCTCATGACCCCAATTCGGAAAGGTCTTTTTGTCGCACACGTTGTGGCCACTAAGTTTCGCTGGGTGCAAGTCATTTTCGAGGTCAAACTCCGATGTTTTCCCTTCCAAATCGTTAATTTAAGTTATTATCTTATTTTTACGGCTAGATTTCGTTTATTCCAAAATTACATATTTTATTTTGATATGATTATTGAGTTTTTGCTATTTTTGATTGATAACATTCTGATAATATATTGTATGCCTTTGAATTTTTTGCTTAGCTATACTTGTACATCTACCAATTAATATTTTGTTATTTTTTATTGATAACATTCTGATAATATATTGTACGTGTTCGAATTTTTTGCTTAACTATATACATGTACATCTACCAATTAGTAATTTTCAATTAGCTATATCTGTGAACACTGTAGAATGCTCGGTTACTATTGCATCTACAGTAGATCCTTATTGCCCTTTTTATAAGAAGTTAGAGTTAGATTAGATATGAACATATATATAATTTTATCTATTTAAAAAACTTTTAGAACTACGGGTTGTTATATTCACACAATTTTTATATTTTTTTATAAATAAACCATATTTAAATTATATTAAATATCATTAATCCTTATTCATTCTCACACTTATATCCTTTACTTTTTTCTTCATCACATATTCTTATTTTTAACATTTGATTAATCAGAAAATCTTGTCCTTAATCATTATTTTTGTTCAAAAATATTGTTAGCGTGCTTTAAAATGAGAGACTAATGATTACCTTTTATTAACATATAACTTACGAAAATTATTTATTTATAATAATCCAATTGTATTCCATTTAACTCACTAATTAATGACATATACGTTAACACAGTTGAAGTGGATTTAGGAAAACAACTGGAAGTTATAAATTAACAACTATGAAATAATTATTCATTTAAGGGGTTGATTACTAACTAATAATCACACGTAGGCAAAACAGCAAATTATAAAGGCATGTAAGTTACATAAATATATTTGTAAAACTTGGCTTTGAAGAATTAAAAATAGTTAATTATAACATTGAGCAAATTAAAAATGATTGTGATAAAAACATGACTTTCAATTTATAGATACCTAACTAAGTTAATAAGAAATTTGGAAAATTTTATTAAATGGAGATTAATTTTACAACTACAATGAGGATTTGACGAAATTCTCGAATCGAGTACATCAGTTCAATTCTTCATCAATTGGAACAAATAATTAAACCTCATTTTGTGGCTGAAACTCTAAAAATGATTAATAGAAGTGTATGAATATTCAATTATTAAAATATTTTAATAATTTGTATAAATTGTTTACAATCAGGTCAGTGTAAATTTGAATTTTTAATTGTTTTATTAACTTGATATAATAATAATATTATTAATAAGTACAAGTTTGTAAAATATTGGAAGATGTTTTTTAGTATTTCGATTGCCTTTTTTTAATAGGAGGTTAGATCAAAATGGAAAAAAAAAATAAAAAAAAATCAGCTGAGCATGCACAAAGTATAGGCAAAACCATAAAATATTAAAAGATTTTAATTCATAATTTTAATTGTATAAATTGTTTACAATCAATTTCATGTTTCTGTGACTTACCGGATATTTAAGCCAAAATACCGTATTTCAGTGACTTTGAATGAAATACAGTAAGTGTCAAAGAAAATCGGTAAGTTACTTAAACCAAAATCCGGTAAGTGCAAAGAATATTCAGTAAGCACCACAAAATACGGTAATTTCTGTCCAAAATCGGTAACTTCAATTTATTGAAATTCGGTAAGTGTAAAATGAATCCGTTAAACTCAAAATCTTCGCTCCTCTTTGAATAAAAAATTCCAACATTTTTGGCTATTTATTAAGTCAATTTTTAAAATTTGGTCAAGATATGAAAAGATAATAATAATTAAAAAAAACACGCGCACAAAAAGCATGTTAAAAAAAGCAAAAAAAATTTAGAACTCTCTATATCACGGAGAGTTGTTACTCCCTGTGGTCTGGAGAGATTTTTTTTAATCTTTTTGTTTTCATTTCTTGCAGTCAAGTTCTCAGAGTATTTGCTCGTCAGGTCCTTCAACTTTCATCTTCTACATTTTAGTCGTCATAATTTGACTTTTTCATCAATTTCATCATTAAAAATTGCAATCCTAGGTCTTTAAACTTTTAGCACTTCTGCACTTCGGTCCCCAAAGTCATATTTTTGTGCAATTTTGGTCGCTTCTTAGTATTTCGACCATAACTTTGGCTACGATTTTTAGAATCGGGCTCATGACCCCAATTCAAAAAGGTCTTTTCGTCGCGCACGTTGTGGCCGCCAAACTTCGCTGGGCACGAGTCATTTTCGGGGCCAAAATTCGATATTTCCCTTTTCAAATCATCGATTTAAATTTTTTTTCTTTTTACGCAAGATTTCGTTTATTCCATAATTTCTTATTTTCTTTAATTTAATGTAAATCATTAAAGGATAATTGTTCTTATTTAATTATTATTAATTGAAGATATTTGATGAATTTTCTGGTTCATACCGTATTTCGTGATAATTTGTCAGTATATGGTAAGTGGAAAGTCAATATACGGTAAGTTCAGGTTCTTACCGTATTTCAGTGTATGTATCTCATATACGGTAAGTGACATTTGCTCTTTTATCTACGTGTGATTATTATAGGCTTCGGCAAAATCCAAACCAAACCGAGTGAACCGCCCTACCCCGACCCAAACCGGCCGGTTTAGGTCCGTTTTTTTATTTTTTTGGGTAGGTTTTGGTTTTTTGGGTCGGATTATGGGTTAAGATAGAAAATCCGATATAAACCGACCCGACCCGACCACATTAAAAAAAGAAAACGACATTAAAAATTTAAAATGAAAATCAAAACCCTAATAGACGACACTCACTTTTTCCAAACAGCACTTCACGCTCGCCCCGGCGCCTCCAAGCAAAAACTCTCCAGTCTTCTCTCGAATCGCCATCGGCGATCTTCGTTTGGCTTGACTCTTCCAACTCCCAGATACAACTGATGCTCCCTCAACTTCTGAGAAGCCAATGATACCTAAATGAACCTGAATACTCATTAGTAACTACCGGCTATTAAGGTACCCTTTTGATATTGTTATTTAATTTCTCTCACATTTTGGTACTGGAGACTGTTGAGTGGTGATTTTCTTGCTTACACAATTACACTATATGAAAGATATTGAGTATATTGGAATAAGATTTCAAAAAACAAAACAAGTCTGATCTTGGGAAAATATGTACCAAAAGAGGTTTTAAGTTGTACGTTTTTAACTCAAATTTTTTCAGAATCTTCTACACCCCCATGTTCGACACCCGCGCACAACTTTACCTAGATACGTGTCCTCTCCACCTCTCAAATTACCCCAATTATCTCTTGAGTTAAAGTATTATTGATGCTTATGTAAAAAAAAATAAAATTTAGTTTTCTCGTATAATTCGTTAATGAGCCATGTTGTTTATTTTTCTGTTTTATGTTTTTTGTGATAAAATTGATTTAAATTTTTTTTTTCTGATGTGTCAGGAAATCGTCTAAACTCTCGGTCTATTTTGTGAGTTGAGATCGGCCTAAAGCTCTTCATTTTCTGATTTACTGGTAAGGTCTTTCAATATTTTTCTCTCTGTTTTTTTTTTTTTGGGATTGATTTTGATGTTCATATACTTAATAGATTAGTAAAGTTTCAAGTTTTCTCAGTATTTATATGGACTTATTTATAATATGAGTTTTTCCTATACTGAGCAAGAACTAATTCTACTTGTTAACAATTATGTGACTGTATTATTTGATTTTTGGGAATTCTTCAAATTTTATCTTCAATAGAAGTGTTAAATAGTGATATATTTGGAGCATCTTGATTGTTAATTTGTTTGGCTTTGATTACAAGTTTCTTTTACTTGACGATAAGTAGAATCTGTTAATATAAAAAGTAACTTTGAAAAATGAATTTTTTGAAATCTTATTTAATATTATTGAAAATAATAATAATAATAAAATTGAATTCTTTTTATCACTTTAGTTTTAACTCAAATCTATTTTTTATCCTCTACTCTATTTTTCCAGTGAACTGATGATAGAGGCTAATTTGCCGTATTTTTCCAACCTTGTTAATTGTTATTACTGTATACATATGGGGTGATTCTTGGTCAGTGCTAAAACCCAGTTATATGGAATTTTATATTATATGTCCCAGTCTCCCAGATTTTGCTAAGAACATAAAATTATTTTTTAGTCTCTGGTGATTAAGTGAGTTGTACTCTTGAGATCTTGCTAGTTGCTATGTTTAAAGTTATCCAATATTCTTAAACTTCACTCTAGCATTAAGTTTCCATTTGAATATCAAATTTCCTTTTTTTTTAATATCTAGATAGTAATTTTGAGTGAAAATACCCCTATATATATATATATATATATATATATATATATATATATATATACTTCTAACGTGTAACGTGTTGATTTTGTTTGAATATATGATAATAAATTATACGTTGTCCAAACCAATCGATCCAACCCAACCCAACCCGACCGACATTTGATTGGGATGAGTTGGTTTGATTTTATTTCAAACTGATTATATTGAGTTGGGTTTGGGTTGAGGCAAAACCCAACCCAATCCAACCCAACCCAACCCACGTCTAATTATTAGTTAGTAATCAACCCCTTAAACGAATAATTATTTCACAATTGTTAAAATATTTTTTTTTTTATTAAAGACACAGTACTTTACTTGCCTTTTTAAAATATTTTTTTTCTCTCACATACAATTAAAAAATATATTCACGTTTGTATCACATAAGATTTCCACAGTACAATGCACCGTTACTATTGCATCTACAGTACATCCTCATTACTCTTTTTAAGAGAAGTTAGATATATATGATTATGTTTGTTTTCTTATTTTTGATTTAGACATCGATAAACTGTTTAAATTTTAAAAAATAAATTGTTTTTTTCATCTTTTTGTACCGAGTTATTTCATCGTACTCACAGTTTTATGAATATTTATTTATCATTAAATAGAATGACTTAAAATTTATCTAAAATATTTACCACAAAAATGAACTAAAATAAATCTAAACAATTAACTTTTGGTGCCAGACTTTTTTTTTTATTTAATACGATAATATTACTTTAATTGTCTGGAGTTAATGCACTATTAATGTCAAGAGTATACAAATATTAAAATAATAATAATAATAGAGAAAATACTATTAAATTTAGCAATAATTGATGTTTCTGAAAGTGACACCGAGTTAACAATAATGTAACATCAGATTTCATCTTTGATGCAATTCAGTAGTCCATCAACTTGTAATATACTTTGCGTAGTGTCGTGTCTATTAGTTCATTGTATTGGGACGGATCCAGCCGCTTGAGTGAGTTAGAGCGGAGTATCGAGTAGTCATCAAATGATCACTCAATATAACGAGATTATTTAATTATATTTAATTAATTTATATTAAAAGAATCTTCAAAATAAGAAGGAATAAATATATATTTTTTGAATCATACACATATGCTAAAGTTTCAAATTTTTATGAACTTAGACGAGATGAAATTTATACTTAAAGTATTGATTAAACGATAAAGACAATTTTTTTTTTTAAACGTAGAGCTATTTTTTTTACTTTCAAAAGAAAATTATTTTTCGAACTCTTAAAAGAATAATGATCGATACTTATATTGTCCAAATTTGAATTTTACAAAATAAATTGAAAAAATCTAAGTTAAAAGTATATATTATGAAATAATATTTTGAGTCAAGAAATTTTTTAAAGATATTATTTTAGAAACAAAAACTAATAATATAAAATTATTTAATTATTATTTATTGTATTAAAAAAGTAAGAGAAGAGGAAGAGGTGAGGGGAATCAAACCACACGCCTCTTACATGAGACACAACACTTCCGTTGGTGTTGGTGTTGGTGTTGGTGAAAATAAAACAATATGGAGCTATTTTATTATTCTTTATTGTGTTAAAAAAAATAAAAAGAATTAGAGGTGAGGGGAATCAAACAAAGTGCTTCTCACAAGCAAAGCGAACTCCTTACCATAACTCAATCTTTTTGGCCTTAATATCTCGTTCATCTAAAATTAATTTTAAGGTGATTATCTATTTTGCGTAATAAATTTGTTGTTCGAGCTTCATTTTCTGGGAAAATAGAATTTATAATAATGACTTTTTGTAAATGCGTGATTAAAAGGTATGAATTTTTTTTTGAGTTTAAGTGTAAAATTATTTTATTTAGAGAATGTATAACTGAAAATCAGTTTGATAAAAAAAAAAAAGAAAAAGAAATTTTAGGCCCTGTTTGATTCCCATTTTAATTCTCATTCTCATTCTTCTACTCATTTTCAACCACACATTCTTCAATAAAATAATATTTTCTATCACATCAATAACTTTTCCTTCTTTTTCAACCACACATTTCCCATCATATCACTATTTTAAAATTCATTTTTCCCAAATAATGTCTATCAAACACACTCTTAATGAATGAATGAGGCTCAGCTATGGACAAAATATGCTTGGCCTATGTTAAAATTTTTGGTCAAAAATGATCAATATCATACAATTTTCAACTAGTGTCACTTGAAAAAATAAATAAATAAATAAAATCTAAGGCCATGTTTGATTCCCATTTTAATTGTCATTTTTATTTTTCTACTCATTTTCAACCACACATTCTTTAATAAAATAATATTTTCTATCACATCAATAATTTTCCTTTTTTTCAATCACATATTCACCATCCATCACATCAAAATAATGTGCATCAAATGAAAATTTGCCAAGATCAAAGAAAGTCACAAATAAAGACCACATAAATGAAAAATAAGACGATTAATTGTTACCAGTGTTCTAAAAAGGGCGTCTAAGCGTGACTAAAGCGCTTCGCCTTGAACCAAAGCGAGAATTAAGTTATCAACGAGAATATTGACTGCTTAATGCGCGTCTAGGCACTAGTAAAGAATATATTAAATTGGAGTTCGATAAAGAGTTAGATAAGATTTAAGTTATCGACTATCTATGTTATGTAATTATGATTTTGAAACTTATATTTTTTTAGAAATTATTAAGTACATACGATCTTTTATAATTTTAGATGTTTAGTATATATTATATGAATTATTGAATGTTTTTTACAATGATTAAAAATTTAAAATCAAAAAATATTTTTTTATTTCTAAGCTTCGGCTAGGCTTATAAAACTTGAAGTTTGGCTTTCACGCCTAGTCACGCTTTACGTTTTTTAGAACACTGATTGTTACACGTCTCCATAACTTATTCGCTCATAAGAAACTGTGGGTAAGATAAGATTACCTACATACTGATATGACGAAAGAATTTTACTTACGATTCTCTCCAAAATATGAGAACTTTAAATAAGATTCTCTTCAAAGTGAGTAAAATAAAACTTTTCAATATAGGCCGAAGAACATGATTGCTCACCCATACACTTCCATTTGTTCAATGCATGCAACTTGCAAGATACTATAAGATTCCATTATTATCGTTGATAATGACTTATTTGTCCCTACTAGGGGGTAGACAAGCTTAAATAATATAGCTTAAAGTAAATGAGTGGACCTGTCGGCCGCCCCTTGGGGTCCATATCATGTGCCCGATCGGAATCTTTCTTTCAAAGACTACTGTATTCCTTGATATTCAAACTTAAGTGTCATCAAATGAGCAATTAACTTTACTTTTTTCATCAATTTTTTTATTCCAATATTTCAACATTTTTAAAATTATATCAAATCAGTTTTGGCCTAGGCCCTATTTAATACATATTATTTGTAAAATGAGAATAAAAAATATAGTCGTTATGGACCACACAAGATATGTAAACTAAAAAATGGTGGCTGAATATGTTGGATAACGGTCATATTTTTTATTTTTATAGAGAAAATTTGGGAAACAAACAGACCCTTAATATCTTGTTCATTTGGAATTAATTTTAAGGCGATAATCTATTTTGCGTAATAAGATTTTAGTTTGAGCCCCCCCCTCCCCCCCCTCCTTTTTTTTTTTTTTGAAAAAATAGAATTTGTAATAACGATTTTTTGTAGAACGTATGGTTAAAATGTATGATTTTTTAAAAATTTACATGTAAAATTATTTTATTAAGAGAATGTATAATTAAAATTGAGTTTGAAAGAAAAAATGTAATTTTAAAAAATGAGGTCCAAATACAAACAAAATATGCTTGGCCTATGTTAATTATTAGTCAAAAATGTTCGATATCATGCAATTTTCAACTAGTGTCACTTGACAATATCTTTGCTAAGATCGAAGAAAGTCACAAATGAAGACCACAAAAAAGAAAAGGAATTAGTTATTAGTTGTTACACGTCTCCATAACTTATTCACTCATATACTTCCATTTGTTTAGATGTGACTTCAAGATACTAAAAGATTCCATTATTAACGATGGTAATGACTTTTTTTTGTCCCTACCAGGGGACAGATAAGTTAAAACAATATAGCTTTATAATTCCTCTAGAAGCCAGTGTTGACAAAACATCATATTTCACATCAAAGTTGCGTATCTCGCACACACTCTTTTAATTGGTTGTGAATTTTACTTAAACAAATCTTACATTTTGATAAATCTAACATTCGATCGAGCATATTTAGTCCTTGTTTGTTGAAAATAAAAATAAAAATTTTAATTCAAGTTAAAGTCAATATTTAATTTTAATCACATATTTTATAGAATTCATAATTTTTCATCCACAAATATCATCAACTTCTATAAAAATCTACTAAAAATTTGATTTTAATCTCTATGGCTTAGATTAGACCCATGTTTGATTCGACTTTATTGAAAAAGAAATGATATTTGTAGTCCACGTTGGACTGTACATTTAAAGTCCTCTCACAACATGGCGCGGCCCTCCTGTTGTAAGGGAGCTGTGTGCCTTGTTGTACATAAAAGTGTACAGCAAGTGAAGTCCTTATTGAAATTATAAGTTGAATAATTTCATAGGTATAGGAAATTATCGACAAAAATAGTACAGATGTTGAGTTGGCAACTTAGCAGTATCTGTATGATATATTTTCTGTATTTGTTGTGTCAAAAATCAATGAAAAATGGCCAAGTATCTTTTTGTAAGAATTCTGTCATTTTTTTTTTATTTTTTTTTTGTAATGGTAGCAAAACTGTTATAACTTATAAGTTAGTCAATATATTTTAATTGAAAAGCAAGATGGCCCACATAGAAAAGCTACCAATACGAGTAGGCCTGGGCACGGGTCGGTTCAGTTTGGTTCTGAAGAGAATCGAACCGAACCGAAAATTTTCGGTAGTTAGTAAACGGAACCGTTGGGTCCAAATATAATTTTGGAACCGTTCGGGTTCGGTTCCATTCGGTTCAGTTCGGTTCGGTTCAGTTCGGTTCCATAGTATAATTAATTTTTTTTAACATTTATAACAATACTACAGTCTGATATGTTCAATCTTAACTTTTACAAATTAACGTATTCCAATTTAATAAGATATAAATAACAAGTTGTCCAATAAGATTAATTTACCAATATATACAAATAACAAAAAATATATAGTAAATTAGTAATACTAAAACATTGGTGATCCATATAAATTAAAAGTCATAGACTCGTAGAGATAAAATATTTTAAAGTATTGCTAATACAGTAGTACTTACTTAACAACTATTTGATTTAACCATCAATTGCTTGACTTGTCATACTAGATACTAAAAAAACTCTATAAGAAAGATTGAAAAATCACAATTAACAAACATAAATAAACAAAAAATTGATCAACTAATAAAATTTAATAAGAAAAAATATAATATATTTTTTTTATTACATGTCTCAATGCCATCATAGAACCCAGTCTCTTCATTGCAAACTCTATATTTGTTAATTTATTTTTAAAAAATTAAATAATTTGATTTATCCCATATATAAAAATTAAAAAATTTTAAAAAAATTCGGTTCTTATTCGATTCTTCGGTTCTGGGTCTAGAACCGAGAACCGACCCGTACCCGTCGGTTCTTGATTCTGATACCCGTTCGGGTATTTCATTTACGAAGAACCGCTCGGTTCGGTTCGGGTCCGGTTCGGGATATATGCCCAGCCCTAAATACGAGTATCCAATCTCTACCGTAAGCGTCACATCAGAAATATCCAAAGCAACGCCATATGGACGAGCTCAGATCGTGTTCTGCCAATTCCTACGTATGACATATAAATGACTTGTACGTGCTCTCAAAGCCGTTAATTAAAATTCTAATAAATTTTAAAAGTCCTATTTTCGATTAAAATTTTAGTCCTTGTTTGGTTTTATTATTTTCAAAATACATTATTTTCTCTTTTATTGTTTCAATAAAATAATATTACAAGTAAATTTTAAAAATTTTATTATTTTTTAATCAAATGGAGAATCAAAATACTATTTTAAAATTCATTTGGGACAAAAAAAAAAAATGGGGCTCAAATATGCTTTTAATAAAATTCATTAACGGCTAGTTGTCCCAACTAATATTTTAGGGAATTTTAATATAATCCTTTAAAATATATGCATTCTCAATAACTCATGAATTTATAAGGATTTCAATAATTAAAGGAAAAATTGCAGCAGCGGTCCCAAACATTTGAATTTTTTGCAAACTTTACTTTAATCTTTAATTTGTGCCACCAATGATCCCAAATATTTGAAAAATTAGCACCCGAAATTCGAATGGATGGAAACCATCTATTTGACTGTTAGACTGTTAGTTGACCAATAAATAAAAATTTGACCAATGTTGATCAAATTGAAAAGGGTAAAATGGTACATCTACATATTCTCAAATATTAACAATTAAAACAACCCCTTACCTACAAACCCCACCCCTACCTTCATATTCTCCAAACCCCCAACACATCACCACCCGACCACCAAAAAAATTAGAACCCATTTCTGCACCATCACCTCCAGCAATGTCCGTCTTCATCTTCTTTTCCATTTCTACACCATCACCTCCAGCAATGTTAATGAGCCGAATCGACTTGTGAGCCGAAAATCAGGGCTTGGGCTTGACCCGAGTAAAATTAACCAAGTTTTTTTTCGAGCTGAGCAAAAGCTTGTAAAAAAAATTCGGCTCGGCTCGGGCGTTTCCGAGTCGGGCAGGCCCTTTTTTTTCATGATATTAGTATATTAATGGAATAAAGTTTAAGGTCAAGATTGACAATAATTAAAGACAACTTATGTTATACTACTCTTAACATTTTTTTAACAAAAAAAAAAATTTAACTTTTGCAATTTAATAAAAATTACAACCCTTCTCATTTTTTGGGACTTGGGACCGACTACAATCAATGTAGGCGGAATTAAAATTGTACACGAATAAAATATTTCTTATACAATTTTTCATAAACAAATAAATTTAAAAATTACTTATATTTTTACATTAATTAATTTTAAAACTTACAATATCTTACGTTTGAATCTGTTGCAATTCGTCGACTATTATACTGTCAACTTGTTATTGAGTACGTACATCTACACATTCTCAGTCCTTCAAGTATATTAAAACTTTCAATATATTTCCTTTTAGTCTTGATCGTTCGTCTGATGAAACTTGACAACCTAAACTAAATGCAACATTTGATACTACCATAGACACCGAAAGTGTTAGTAGATCAACATACATGCCTTATTGATAGTCCAGTTCTCATAGGCTCTTGGCGAACACAGATTTGGGTCAAAGAGATACCTTAGAATTCCTTTTGGAATACTTCCAGCATATATTTAAGTCACAGACATCCAAACCAGAACCATGAGTGGCACCCTGTAATCCTATGATTTCATAGTTGAGTTATGATATAATCTTTATTTACCATTTGGACAGACATTAATGTATGGTCTCGTTAGCATTCCTCTATCAAATGGTGTAATCCCTCAGTCCCCAATGCATACAAAAAGTATAATTACTTTCAAACATCAAGTCATTTTCTTTTATGGATGTCTCCGTCTTTAATTCTTATTAATGTTTTAGTTTATTGTTTGTGATAACCCAAAATCTTCACAAGAAAAAGTCATAAATGACAGTCCAATTTTGTCCACCACAATAGCCATCAAAAACACCACAAATGATAGAAAAACCAATCGAACAGAAATGACAGAAGAAAAGTGTATTATGCGGTAAAGGAATTTTGACACTCTCAACTAGCTCTTACAAATGATTAATGTTTTGAGTACAGATTTTTTTTATCAGAAATGTTACAGAATTTTGAATTCTCACTCACATGGAGTGGCTCCCATGTATAAAATATTGAAAAAAAAAAATAAAAAAATCTACCGCCCAACCATGTGAGTGTTCTGTAGGTACAGAAATTTGAATTTCTATAACTATAGCATAATTCCTTACAAATTGATCTATCATTCAAGCAACTCATTGTCAGTTATTTTTATAACATGGATGCCAAAACGTTAGATGATGACACCCAACCACTGAGAAAAAGGACAATCGTTTCTACCGCAAAAGAAAATTCCTGAAATGCAAAACCAAACACAGTGCAAATTTGCATACAACTTTAAATTGAGATTGTAAAGGGAATTTAAAAAAAGAAGAAGCTATATCGACAAATTCTAGAGAAAGTGACAGGGTTAGCCTACCATATTAGCTCTATCGACTATCGCAATCAGAATTCAAGGAAACATATGGAAAATTATTATTTAATTTTTCCAAGTTCAGTAGATAAAATCACAAAATGAGAAAGAAGACATCACCAAAATGAAAACAATGTTCCTCCCCATACATTGAATTAATATATGTGTCCATCCACAGATCCCATGGGCGAGCAACACAGATGCACTCTGGTCTAGGGACGGATCTAGTATTGGATTCGAGATCGGATTACAAAATTTCAAGCTTGGCTATTATGCAAAAACAAAAAAAGGCAAGGAAGCTCTTTAACACTTTTATTGGATAATCTAAAAATCCACCTCTGAAAAATGAGGAAAATTCCTTGAGGTAAAAATTATAAGAATGCATATTCTTAAAAATGTAGTTCAACAAAGAATATTCATCTTCTTCCCATTTTAGGACATCAAACATCCTCAATTCCTCATGAGAATTCAGCCAAAATGAATCTCATTGGATATCTATAAGTTCTTATTTTCTTAAAACAATCTTTCCAAATTGTTGAATTTCAAGAAAAGACGAACAAAGAAGGCCTAGTACCCATAACCTCCTTTTAAGAATAAAAATTAGAAGCACTCAATAAGAGGGAAAAAGAAAAAAGAAAAATAATGCATAGTGCCACAATTCATCTTTGATGCAATACAGTAGCCCATCAACTTTTAATATGCTCTGCGTAGTGTTGTGTCTATTAGTTGGTTTCATTGTATTCCACTTTTAATTGCATGTAGTCGGGGACGGATCTAACCGTTCGAGTGAGTTAGGGCGGAGCATCGAGTAGTCATCAAACGATCACTCAATATAACGAGATTGTTTACTAATATTTAATTAATTTATATTAAAAGAATCTTCAAAATATGCTTGGCCTATGTTAAAATTATTGGTCAAAAATGATCAATATCATACAATTTTCAACTAGTGTCACTTGAAAAAAAATCTAAATTTGCCAAAATCAAAGAAAGTCACAAATGAAGACCACAAAAAGGAAAAATAAGACGATTAGTTGTTACACGTCTCCATAACTTATTCGCTCCTAAGAAACTGTGGGTAAGATAAGATTACTTGCTGATATGAGACGAGAATCTTAGTTACGATTCTTTCCAAATGTGAGAACTTTAAATAAGATTCTCTTCAAAATGGTAAGATAAAACTTTTCAGTGTAAACAAAAAAACCATGAGTGCTCACCTATATACTTCCATTTGTTCAGTGGAAGCAACTTGCAAGATACTATTAGATTCCATTATTATCGATTATAATGACATATTTGTCCCTAGGGGGTAGACAAGTTTAAATAATATAGCTTAAAGTAAATGAGAGGACTTGTCGACCTAGCCCTTTGGGGGCCATATCATGTGTCCGATCGGAATCTTTCTTAAAAACTATTGTATTCCTTGATATATCTAAACTTAAGTGTCATCAAGTGAGCAATTAACTTTACTTTTTTCATCAATTTTTTTATTCCAATATTTCAACATTTTTAAAGTTATATCAAATCAATTTTAGCCTTAATATCTCGTTCATCTGGAATTAATTTTAAGGCAATAATCTATTTTGCGTAATAAGATTTTTGTTTGAGCCTCCCTTTTTGGGGAAAAAAAATAGAATTTGTAATAACGATTTTTTGTAGAATATATGGTTAAAATGTATGATTTTTTTTTTTAATTTACATAAAAAAATATTTTATCGAGAGATTGTATAATTGAAAGCGAGTTTGAAAAAAAAATGAAATTTTAATAAATGAGGTTCAAATACGGACAAAATATGCTTGGCCTATGTTAATTATTTATTTGTAAAAAATGTTCAATATCATGCAATTTTCAACTAGTGTCACTTAAGAAATTCTTTGCCAAGATCCAAAAAAGTCACAAATGAAGACTACAAAAAGGAAAAGGGATTGGTTGTTAGTTGTTATACGTCTCTATAACTTATTCACTCGTATACTTCCATTTGTTTAGATGCGACTTCCAAGATACTAAAAGATTCCATTATTAACGATGATAATGACTTTTTTGTTAAAATAATATAGCTTTAATAATTCCTCTAGAAGCCATTGTTGACAAAACATCATATTTCACCATCAAAGTTGCGTATCTCGCACACACTCTTTTAATTGGTTGTGAATTTTAAATTAGCAAAATATATTATAATTCGATTGAGCAAATTTCCCCATTTGTTGGAAATTAAAACAAAGATTTTAATTCAAGTCAAAGTCAATAATTAATTTTAATTACATATTTTATAGGTTTCACAATTTTTCATCCGCACATATCAACAACTTCTATAAAAATATATTAAAAATCTGATTTTCATCCACACATATCAACAAATTGATATATCATTCAAGCTACCCGTTGCTAGTTATTTTTATAACATGGATACAAACATGTTAGAGATGATGACACTCAACCATTGAAAAGACAACGCAATGACGAAAGAAGCCTGCTATTGACATAGGGCAAAAACAGGCCAAAAAACCGGGCCGGGGGGGGGGGGGGGCAAGTGACTCCCTCCTATTAAATTACAATTTTAAATTGAGATTGTAAAGGGAATTAAAAAAAATATATATCGACAAATTCTAGAGAAAGTGACAGGGTTAGCCTACCATATTAGCTCTACCGACTATCGCAATCAGAATTCAAGGAAACATATGGAAAAATATTATTTAATTTTTCTTTGTTCACTAGACAAAAATTACAAAATGAGAAGAAGACATCACCAAAATGAAATCAATGTTCGAGCTTCATTTTTTGGGAAAATAGAATTTATAACAGTGGCTTTTTGTAAATGCGTGGTTTAAAGGTATGAATTTTTTTTGAGTTAAGTATAAAATTATTTTATTTAGAGAATGTATATTTGAAAATCAGTTTGAAAAAAAAAATTAATGAATAAGGCTCACAAAATATGCTTGGCCTATGTTAAATTTTTTGGTCAAAAATGATCAATATCATACAATTTTCAACTAGCGTCACTTGAAAAAAAAAAATTTAAGGCGATGTTTGATTCCCATTTTAATTGTCATTCTTATTCTTTTACTCATTTTGAACCACACATTTTTTAATAAAAAAATATTTTTCATCACATCAATAACTTTTTCTTCTTTTTCAATCACATATTTACCATCCATCACATCAAAAAAAATGTATTTTCTTCAAAATAATGTGCATCAAACGGGTTCTAAATTTATGAAGATCAAAGAAAGTCACAAATGAAGACCACATAAAGAAAAAATAAGACGATTAGTTGTTACACATCTCCATAACTTATTCGCTCATAAGAAATTGTGGGTAAGATAAGATTACCTACATGTTGATATGACAAAAGAATTTTACTTACGATTCTCTCCAAATATGAGAACTTTAAATAAGATTCTCTTCAAAACTTTTCAATGTAGGCCGAAGAACAAGATTGCTCACCCATACACTTCCATTTGTTCAACGGATGCAACTTCCAAGATACTATAAGATTCCATTATTATCGATGATAATGACTTATTTGTCCCTACTAGGGGGTAGACAAGTGTAAATAATATAGCTTAAAGTAAATGAGTGGACTTGTCGGCCGCCCCTTAGGGGCCATATCATGTGCCCGATCGGAATCTTTCTTTTAAGACTACTGTGTTCCTTGATATCCGAACTTAAGTGTCATCAAATGAGCAATTAACTTTACTTTTTTCATCAATTTTTTTATTCCAATATTTCAACATTTTTTAAATTATATCAAATCAGTTTTGGCCTTGGGCCCTATTTGATACATATTATTTGTAAAATAAAAATGAAAAATATAGTCGTTATGGACCACACAAGATATATAAATTAAAAAATAGTGGCTGAATGTGTTGGATAATGATCATATTTTTCATTTTGATGGAAAAAAATTTAGAAAACAAACGGGCCCTTGATATCTCGTTCATCTAGAATTAATTTTAAGTCGATAATCTATTTTGCGTAATAAGATTTTTGTTTGAGCCCCCCCCCCCCCCCCCCCCCCCCCCCCCCCCCCCCCCTTTTTTTGGAAAAATAGAATTTGTAATAACGATTTTTTGTAGAACGTATGGTTAAAATGTATGATTTTTTTTTTAAATTTACATATAAAATTATTTTATTGAGAAAATGTATAATTGAAATTGATATTTTAAAAAAAGGAGGTCCAAATACAAACAAAATATGCTTGGCCTATGTTAATTATTTGTCAAAAATGTTTGATATCATGCAATTTTCAACTAGTGTCACTTGACAATATCTTTGCTAAAATCGAAGAAAGTCACAAATGAAGACCACAAAAAAGAAAAGGGATTAGTTGTTATACGTTTCCATAACTTATTCACTTGTATACTTCCATTTGTTTAGATGCGACTTCAAAGATACTAAAAGATTCCATTATTATCGATGGTAATGACTTTTTTGTCCCTACCAGGGGACAAATAATTTAAAATAATGTAGCTTTATAATTTCTCTAGAAGCCATTGTTGACAAAACATCATATTTCACCATCAAAGTTGCGTATCTCGCACACACTCTTTTAATTGGTTGTGAATTTTACCCAAACAAATCTTACATTTTGATAAATCTAACATTCGATCGAGCAAATTTAGTCCTTGTTTGTTGAAAATTAAAATAAAAATTTTAATTCAAGTTAAAATCAATATTTAATTTTAATCACGTATTTTATAGGATTTATAATTTTTCATCCACACATATCATCAACTTCTATAAAAATCTACTAAAAAATTTGATTTTAATCTCTAGGGCTTAGATTAGACCCATGTGTGATTCGACTTTATTGAAAGAGAAATGATGTTTGTACAATTCACGTTGGACTATATATTTAAAGTCCCCTCACAACATGGCGCAACCCCCCTTGTTGTGAGGGAACTGTGTGCCTTGCTGTAACAAAAAAGTGTACAACAAGTGAAGTCCTTATTGAAATTATAAATTGAATAATTTCATAGGTATAGGAAATTATCGACAAAAATAGTACAGATGGGTATTTTCTGTATTTGATATGTCAAAAATCAATGAAAAATGGCCCAAGTATCTTTTTGTAAGAATTCTGTAAATATTTTTTGTAATGGTAGCAAAACTGTTATAAGTTAGTCAATATATTTTAATTGAAAAGCAAGATGGCCCACATAGAAAAGCTACCAATACGAGTATCCAATCTCCACCGTAAGCGTCACATCAGAAATATCCAAAGCAACGCCATATGGACGAGCTCAGATCGTGTTCTGCCAATTCCTACGTATCACATATAAATGACCTGTACGTGCTCTCAAAGCCGTTAATTGAAATTCTAATAAATTTTAAAAGTCCTATTTTCGATTAAAATTTTAGTCCTTGTTTGATTTTATTATTTTAAAAATATATTATTTTCTCTTTTATTATTTCAATAAAATAATATTACAAACAAATTAAAAAAAATTCTAATTTTTTAATCAAATGGAGAATCAGAATACTATTTTAAAATTCATTTGGGACAAAAAAATGGGACTCAAATATGCTTTTAATAAAATTCATTAACGTCTAATTGTCCCAACTAATATTTTAGGGAATTTTAATATAATCCTTTAAAATATATGCATTCTCAATAACTCATGAATTTATAAGAATTTCAATAATTAAAGGGAAAATTACAGTAGCAGTCCCAAATCTTTGGATTTTTTGCAGGCTGTACTTTAACCTTTAGTTTGTGTCACCAGTGATTCCAAATCTTTGAAAAATTAGCACTCGGAGTCCGAATGAATGGAAACCATCCATTTGACTGGTAATTGACCAATAAATAAAAATTTGACCAATGTTGACCAAATTAAAAAGGATAAAATGGTACATCTACATATTCTCAAATATTAACAATTAAAACAACCACACTTACCTACAAACCCCACCCCTACCTTCATATTCTCCAAACCCTCCAACACACTGCCACCCGACTCCCAAAAAAAAAATTAGAACCCATTTCTGCACCATCACCTCCAGCAATGTCAACGTAGAGATGTCAGCGAGCCGAAAATCAAGACTCGGACTTGACCCGAGTAAAATTAACCGAGTTTTTTCGAGCCCGAGTCGAGCCGAGCAAAAGCTCGCCCAAAAAAATCCGGCTCGGCTCGGGCATTTCCTAGTCGGGCAGACCTTTTTTTTTCTCTTCATGATATTAGCATATTAATGGAATAATGTTTAAGGCCAAGATTGACAAGAGTTAAAGGCAACTTATGCTATACTACTCTTAACATTTTTTTTAACAAAAAAAATTTAACTTTTGCAATTTAATAAAAATTACAATCCTTCTCATTTTTTCGGGTTTGGGACCGACTACAATCAATGTAAGTGGAGTTAAAATTGTACACGAATAAAATATTTCGTGTACAATTTTTCATGAAACAAATAAATTTAAAAATTATTTATATTTTTTACATTAATTATTTTTAAAACTTACAATATCTTACATTTGAATCTGATGCAATTCGTCGGTTATTATACTGTCAACTTGTTCTATAGTACGTACATCCACACATTCCCAATCTTTCAAGCATATTAAAGTTTCCATTTTATCTTCTTTTAGTTTTGATCGTTCGTCTGATAAAACTTGACAACCTAACTAAATGCAACCTCTGATGCCACCATAGACATCAGAGGTGTTACGAGATTAACTTACATGCCTTATTGATAGTCCAGTTCCCATAGGCTCTTGGCGAACACAGGTTTGGGTCAAAGAGATACCTTAGAATTCCTTTTAGAATACTTCCAACATATATTTAAGTCACGGACGTCCAAACCAAAACCATGAGTGACACCCTGTAATCCTATGATTTCATAGTTGAGTTATGATATAATCTTTATTTACCATTTGGATAGACATTAATGTATGGTCTCGTTGGCATTCCTCTATCAAATGGTGTAATCCCTTAGTCCCCAATGCATACAAAAAGTATAATTACTTTCAAAAACCTGGTCATTTTCTTTTATGGATGTCTCCGTCTTTAATTCTTATTAATGTATTAGTTTATTGTTTGTGATAACCCAAAATCTTCACAAGAAAAAGTCATAAACGACAGTCCAATTTTGTCCACCACAATAGTCATAAAAAACACCACAAATGATAGAAAAACCAATCGAACAGAAATGACAGAAGAAAATTGTATTATGGGGTAAAGGAATTTTGACACTCTCAACCAGCTCTTACAAATTGATATATCATTTAAACAACCCATTGTCAGTTATTTTTATAACATGGATACCAAAATGTTAGAGACGATGACACTCAACCATTGAAAAGACAATGCAATGATGAAAAGAGGAAAAATGAGGAACTAAACAGGACGACTGAGTAAAAGGACAATCGTTTCTACCGCAAAAGAAAATCCCTGAAATGCAAAACAAAACGCAGTGCAAATTTGCATACAACTTTAAATTGAGATTGTAAAGGGAATTAAAAAAAAAAAAGAAGCTATATCGACAAATTCTAGAGAAAGTGACAGGGTTAGGCTACCATATTAGCTCTATCGACTATCGCAATCAGAATTCAAGGAAACATATGGAAAATTATTATTTAATTTTTCCAAGTTCAGTAGATAAAAATCACAAAATGAGAAAGAAGACATCACCAAAACGAAAACAATGTTCCTCCCCATACATTCAATTAATATGTGTTCATCCACAGATCCCATGGGCGAGCAACACAGATGTACTCTGGTTATTCGAGACCGGACTATAAAATTTCAAGCTGGACTACTATGCAAAAAAAAAAAAAAAAATTTACACATAAAAAAATAATTTTTTCAAAATATATATATAAAAAACCTTTAAAAGCCTAAGTGGAGGGGGCGGGGGGGGGGGGGGGGGGGGGGTGCTCCTTTTATGATTGAATAGATACACATCATATAAATTCACAGCAACCAGCTATGTTACCTCAAAGGACCCAGTAAAAAAGGCAAGGAAGCTCTTTAATACTTTTATTGGATAATCTAAAAATCCACCTCTGAAAAATAAGGAAAATTCCTTGAGGTAAAAAATTATAAGAATGCATATTCTTAAAAATGTAGTTCAACAAAGAATATTCATCTTCTCCCCATTTTAGCACATCAAACATCCTCATGAAAATTCAGCCAAAATGAATCTCATTGGATATCTATAAGTTCTTATTTTCTTAAAACAATCTTTCCAAATTGTTGAATTTCAAGAAAAGAAGAACAAAGAAGGCCTAGTACCCATAACCTCCTTTTAAGAATAAAAATTAGAAGCACTCAATAAGAGGGAAAAAGAAAAAGAATGCATAGTGCCACAATTCATCTTTGATGCAATACAGTAGTCCATCAACTTGTAATATGCTCTGCGTAGTGTTGTGTCTATTAGTTGTTTTCATTGTATTCCACTTTTAATTGCATGTAGTCGGGGACGGATCCAGCCGCTTGAATGAGTTAGGGCGGAGCATCGAGTAATCATCAAACGATCGCCCAATATAACGAGATTGTTTACTAATATTTAACTAATTTATATTAAAAGAATCTCCAAAATAATAAGGAATAAAAATATAATTTTTGAATCATATACGTATGCTAAAGTTTCAATTTTTTATGAACTTACATGAGACGAGATGAAATTTATACGTAAAGTGTTGATTAAACGATAAAGACATTTAAAAAAAATAAAAAATGTAGAGCTATTTTTTTACCCCCAAAAGAAAAATATTTTTCGAACTCTTAAAAGAATAATGATCGATACTTAAATTGTTCAAATTTGAATTTTACAAAATAAATTGATAAAACCTAATAATAAAAGTATATATTATGAAATAATATTTTGAGTCAAGAAATTTTTTAAAGATATTATTTTAAAAACAAAAACTAATAATAAAAAATTGTTTAGTTATTATTTATTGTATTAAAAAAAAAAAGAGAGAGAGAAGAGGAAGAGGCGAGGGGAATCAAACCAAACACCTCTTACATGAGACACAACACTCCCGTTGGTGTTGGTGAAAATAAAGCAATATAGAGTTATTTAATTATTCTTTATTGTGTTAAAAAAAATTAAAAAGAATTAGAGGTGAGAGCAATCAAACCAAGTGCTTCTCACAAGCAAAGCGAACTCCCTACGATATCTCAATCTTTTTGGCCTTAATATCTTGTTCATCTAAAATTAATTTTAAGGTGATTATCTATTTTGCATAATCAATTTGTTGTTTGAGCTCCATTTTTTGGGAAAATAGAATTTATAATAGTGATTTTTTTTTTTTAATTGTGTGGCTTAAAGGTAGGAATTTTTTTTGAGTTTAAGCGTAATTTTTTTTTTTTTTAGAGAATGTATAATTGAAAATCAGTTTGAAAAAAAAAAGAAAAGAAAAAGGAAATTTTAATGAATGAGGCTCAGCTATGGACAAAATATGCTTGGCCTATGTTAAAATTATTGGTCAAAAATGATCAATATCATACAATTTTCAACTACTGTCACTTGAAAAAAATCTAAATTTGCCAAGATCAAAGAAAGTCACAAATGAAAACAACATAAAGGAAAAATAAGATGATTAGATTACTTACTTGTTGATATGAGATGAGATGAGATGAGAATTTTAGTTATGGTTCTTTCCAAATGTGAGAACTTTAAATAGGATTCTCTTCAAAATGGGTAAGATAAAACTTTTCAGTGTGAGCAAAAAAAAAAAAAAAAAACATGAGTGCTCACCCATATTACTTCCATTTGTTCAGTGAAAGCAACTTGCAAGATACTATAAGATTCCATTATTGTCGATGATAATGACATATTTGTCCCTACTAGGGGATAGACAAGTTTAAATAATATAGCTTAAAGTAAATGAGAGGACTTGTCGGCCTAGCCCTTTGGGGGCCATATCATGTGCCCGATGGAATCTTTCTTAAAGACTACTGTATTCCTTGGTATCCAAACTAAAGTGTCATCTAGTGAGCAATTAACTTTACTTTTTTCATCAATTTTTTAATTCCAATATTTCAACATTTTTAAAGTTATATCAAATCAATTTTGGCCTTAATATCTCGTTCATCTGGAATTAATTTTAAGGGGATAATCTATTTTGCGTAATAAGATTTTTGTTTGAGCCCCCCTTTTTTGAAAAAAAAAAAAAAAAAATTTGTAATAACGATTTTTTTGTAGAATATATGGTTAAAATGTATGATTTTTTTTTTTAATTTATATAAAAAATTATTTTATTGAGAGAATGTATAATTGAAAGCGAGTTTGGAAAAAAAATGAAATTTTAATAAATGAGGTTCAAATACGGACAAAATATGCTTGGCCTATGTTAATTATTTATTTGTAAAAAATGTTCAATATCATGCAATTTTCAACTAGTGTCACTTGAGAAATTCTTTGCCAAGATCCAAAAAAGTCACAAATGAAGACTACAAAAAGGAAAAAGGGATTGGTTGTTAGTTGTTACACGTCTCTATAACTTATTCACTCGTATGCTTCCATTTGTTTAGATGCGACTTCCAAGATACTAAAAGATTCCATTATTAACGATTAATGACTTTTTTGTCCCTACCAGGGACATATAAGTTAAAATAATATAGCTTTAATAATTCCTCTAGAAGCCATTGTTGACAAAACATCATATTTCACCATCAAAGTTGCGTATCTCGCACACACTCTTTTAATTGGTTGTGAATTTTAAATTAGCAAAATATATTATAATTCGATCGAGCAAATTTAGTCCTCATTTGTTGGAAATTAAAACCAAGATTTTAATTCAAGTCAAAATTAATAATTAATTTTAATCATATATTTTATAGGATTCACAATTTTTCATCCACACATATCAATAACTTCTATAAAAATCTATTAAAAATCTGATTTTAATCTCCGGTGCTTAGATTAAACCCATGTTTTGATTCAACTTTATTGAAATTATAAGTTGAATAATTTTATAGCTATAGGAAATTATGGACATACATAGCACAGATGCTGAGTTGGCACTTGGCAGCATATGTATGATGTATTTTCTGTGTTTAATGTGTCAAAAACCAATGAAAAACGACCAAGTATCTTTCTGTAATTCTGTCAATTTTTTTCAGTATTTGTAGCAAAACTGCTATAAGTTGGTCAATATATTTTAATTGAAAAGATGGCCCACATAGAAGAGCTACCAATACGAGTAACCAATCTCCACCGTAAGACATCAGAAATATCCAAAGCAAAGCCATATCGACGAGCTCAGATCGTGTACTACCAATTCCTACGTATGACATATAAAATGACTTGTACGTACTCTCAAAGCCGTTAATTGAAATTCTAATAAATTTTAAAAGTCCTATTTTCGATTAAAATTTTAGTTATTGATTGGTTTTTATTATTTTCAAAATACATTATTTTCACTTTTATTGTTAACTACACATTTTTCAATAAAATAATATTACAAGTAAATTAAAAAAAAAATCTTATTTTTTAATCATATTTTTCATCAAAATACTATTCTAAAATTCATTTGGGGCAAAAAAAAAAAATGGGGCTCAAATATGCTTTTAAATTCATCAACGTCTAATTGTCCCAACTAATATTTTAGGGAATTTTAGCCCCCCTTTGGCCCCTTTAAATTCTATTAAAATTCATTTTTTGCCAAAATTTTCAACTACATGTGGACCCCATGTGTCCATTCCAACTGACATTGTAGGTGACGTGTGGAATTAGGTTTAGCATTGGGGGCTATGTGTTTGAATTAAAAGATCATAATACCCTACAAACATTAGGTGTCAAAACAGGGGCTAATTTTGTAAATTATAGTGTCCAACGACACTTTGAATTTAGACCCCGTTTGATACATATTTTTTGTAAAATAAAAATGAAAAATATAGTCGTTATGGACCTCACACAAGAGATATAAAGTCAAATATGTTGGCTGGATGTGATGGATAACGATCATATTTTTTATTTTTATGGTAAAAAAATGAGAACCAAACGGGGGGTTAATATCTTTGTCAAGTGAGTAACTATGTACAAAACATGGGCCCCACTATAGTAAAAAAATGTTGGGTAGAAAAATTAATTTATAGAGATATAACGAGGCTCAAAACGAGAGCTTAATATAATCCTTTAAAATATAGATATTTTCAATAACTCATGAATTTATAAGGATTTCAATAATTATAAGAAAAGTTGCAGCAGTGGTACCAAACTTTTGGATTTTTTTTTTTCATACTTTACTTTAATCTTTAGTTTGTGCCACCAATGATTCCAAACTTTTGAAAAATTAGCAATGGGAATTCGAATAAATGGAAACCATCCACTTGACTATTTGTTGACCAAGAAATAGAAATTCGATCAATGTTGACCAAATTGAAAAGGGTAAAAGGGTACATCTGCAATTTCTCAAATATTAACAATTAAAACAACCCCACTTACACACAAACCCCACCCCTATCTTCATATTCCCCAACTGGGTTATATTATTTGTACCTAATTTTTTTTCGGAAGTGTTACACGTACATAATACATCACACAATGCATTACACTCCTCTCACATGGAGAGGGGTCCACACATAATAAAATATTCGTGGGACCTCTTTCATGTGAGAGGGGTGTAATGCATTTGGTACACTAGAAAGTATAAAAATAGCATTTTTCATTTTTTTTATCTAAAAAATTATCGAATTGACAAGTCGCGACCCCTATTAGAGGTGCCTGTGGGCAGTTACAAATAGAATTTTCCATTCTCCAAACCCCCCAACACACCGCCACCTTACCCCCAAAAATTTGGAACCCATTTCTGCACCATCACCTCCAGTAATGTCCGCCTTCATCTTCTTTTCCATTCCTACACATCACCTCCAGCAATGTCAACGTTTGTGCCACTATACCTCCCAATCAGCACACCAAAAAACCCCATCACCATCTCTGTTTCTTCAGCTTCCAAGCTTTCTAAATCTAGTTGATTGATTCTTCAAATATGCTCATATTAATTGATTCTTCATATACATCTTCTCTGTGGCATATGCTCCAATTAACTGAGTCTTCAAATAAAATTTCCATATCTTAGCTTGTGAAAAATCCAAAAAATATACACATAAAAAATTTGATACAATTATTTCTAGAGTTGGGTTCTACTTTGCTTGTAATTGATCTTGGAGATGGAGGTTTATAATCTTGAGATTGGGTTTGTGTTGTGTCTGAGGTCGGTGCCGGTGACGATAGCATAGCATTTGTTTGTTTTTGGTTTTGGTTATTCTACTTGGCCATTTTGGTTGACCTCATGGATGATCTCGGTCCCACCACTCGGGATCGGGTCCCACCTTATTAAATTTAATATTTTTATCCTCATGTGAGAGGAATGGTGAGTCGAGGTCATCCATGAGGTCAACCAAAGTGATAAGATAGCATGGTTGTTTGGTTTTTGGAGAGTGTAGTTGGTGCAGTGTGACGAGGCAACAGTGGCGGCGGCGGTTTGTAGTGCAGCAGTGTACGAACGATGGCAGTGGCCGCATTTACTGGATTCTAAATTTTTTTGGAGTGGGGCGGCAGTGTGTTGGGGCCCTTGGGGGCTTGGAGAAGATGAAGGTAGGAGTGGGGTTTGTGGGAGGGAGTGGGCATGGGGTATTTTTTTTAATTTTTATTTTAGTTTATTGTTTTAATTGTTAATATTTGAAAAAAAAAAATGTAGATGTACCATTAAACCCTTTTCAATTGGTCAACATTGGTCATTTTTTATTTTCTTGGACAATTAATAGTCAAATGGACGGTTTCGATTCATTTGAATTTCGGGTAATAATTTTTTAAAGGTTTTGGATCGTTTGTGCCAGAGAATAAAGGTTAAGGTAAAATTTGCAAAAAAATCAAAAGTTTGGGACCGCCGGTACAATTTTCTCATAACTAAATGAATTTTAAAATTTGTTGGATAGATAACTTAAAAATACACATAACAAACTCTTTAATAAATTTTATAATTCCTTTGAAATTCAAATGTCCCCAACTAAAATTTAATGAAATCTTTTAAAATTTAAGCATCCTCAATAATTTATGAATTTATAATGATTTTATTCATAAATAATATCTCATTCGAGGACACCCTAATAGGTAAATGTACAATCCCTATACATTTAATGGGAGCAAGTTAGTCCTCAACATTTAAAACATCACCCCTACTTTCGGACAATTGAATCTTAGTTGAAATTCTAGTTGGTTTGAGCATTTTTATTCGGAATTCTAGTTGAAATTCAGTTGGTTTTAGTTTTCAAGATCAAGAACCAAACAATTCTAGTTCAATTCTTAGATCTACTTCAATTCAATTTTAATTTTAATTTTTTATGATTTTCAATTACACAAATCATTAATTTATATGACTTCAAATAAAACGATTCAAAATAATTTATGCTCACCTGAGTATAGAGATCGCGAGTTAAAAAATAGTTTAAACCTTACAATTGAACAAAATTGAACAATAGTTTAAACCTTATTTTAAGTATCAAAAGGAATCAAACAAAATTGAAGCATTTCATTATTGTTTAGTTGAATTCCATTGATAAAATTTATATCGATAATCATTGTAGTTTGATTTTATCTAAATTAGTATAAAGTGAACTATGAAAAAAATACAAATCTTCATAAAAATGTCACACAATTATCTCATTTCCAATTTTATGAAAATAGGTTTCGATTGGTATCTCTAATTTTGAAGTAAGACACGTTTTCACGAGGATCACGAGACAATACGTGTTATCTATCATACCTCTGATAAAATGTTGGAATCAACTTGTTATGGAGACAATATGTTGAGGACCAATCGAAAAATCTTTTCTTAAACAAATTCTAATTGGAATGAATTGCACATATCCCAAACGTAGGAGATCCCGCCCCGCATACCTTCGCATTTACGTTTTGCCTATATATACATCGACAACTCATCGTCCTTTTCCACCAAAAATATATTTGTATATTTATTTATTAAAAGATTCATCATCGCCGGTGGAATCATGATAAGTTACGCCACCGGTGCATTTTTCCTAGTCGCACTGTCGATCGCGTCTATCTCCGATGGTCGGAATATAATTAAACTGCCATCAGAAGTTCTTGAAATCTCGGGCAACGGCTTTTTCGGCGCCGGTGCCGATGAAGATTCTACAGGGACCAGATGGGCTGTCCTGCTTGCTGGATCCAGTGGCTACTGGAATTACAGGCACCAGGTGATCATTAGCCCTTCTAACAATTTATTTATTTTATTTACTTTTTCAGCAAGAAACTTAAATTATGTTCACTGTTTTTCCTTGATATTGATGAGTGATGACGAGAATCTCGATTTTAATATGGACAGATTCTGGTTTTAGTTTTGATTTTCTTGTTGAACTTTTGAATCGAGACATCAGCTGAATAGTGTTAGAACTTGTTTTATGATTTGAGGTTCAAATTGAGCCAGCGAAATGAAAGAAATTATACTCTACACGAACAAATACTTTGTACTTCCATAATTTCATAATTCTCTTGTTGTAGAAAAAAGGATCTTGAGGCGCACAGTAGAAAGTTGATTGTGATTAAAAAAAAAAAAAAAAAAACTATTAGCCCAGCGTCAGTTTACCCGATCTATTAAGTATCTTATTTTATTATTTTGTTTTGTTTTGAAAGCCAAAAGAAAAATTCTGTTTATGTCAGTAATAAATGTAGGAACTCAGCTGACCCACACGAAAAAGTTTATGATTTGTTTTGTTTTGTTTTCTTGTTACTCAACTAATAGTAATTTCATCGGTATAACTAGGGTTGGGCATATCTCTCGAACTGAGCGGTTCTTCATAAGTTGAATACTTGAACGGGTATTTGAATCGAGAACCGATGGGTTTGGTTCGGGTCTCGATTTTAGACCAAGAACCGAAGAATCGAATAAGAACCGAAATTTTTTCAACTTTTATATATGGGATAAATCAAATTATTATTTTTTTTAAAAGCAAATTAACTAATTAGGTGATTAATGCTTCAACTCTCAAGTCTATACCTAACTAGTCGAGCCTAGCCCAACTCAATTTTTTCTTTTAGAGTTTCTTAGTACTAGTTACTAGTTAGTGTGACAAGTTAAACAATTGATGATTATATTAAATAGTTGGTAAGTATTAACAATGCTTTAAAATATTTTATCTCTATGACTTCTAATTTATATTTCATTTTTTCATGTAGACTTGAAGGTTTGAAGTAAAGGAATTATTGATATAGATCATCGATATTTTAGTATTAGTATATACTTTTTGGTATTTGTATACTTTGATAAATTAATTTTATTGGACAACTTGTTATTTATATGTTATTAAATTATATAATGTTAATTTGTAAAAGTTAAAATTGAACGTGTCCGACTGTCAGTAGTTATATTTATGTAGTATTGTTATAAATGTTAAAAAATTTAATTATAGCACGGAACCAAATTGAACTGAACTCGAATGGTTCCATAATTATACTTGGACCTGACGGTTTCGTTTACTAAATTTCCGAAAATTTTCGGTTCGGTTCGGTTCTCTTCAGAATCGAACCGGATCGTGCCCAGGCCGAGGTACAATTGTGTAATTTGCTTGTCATGGACACCCAAATAATGGGAATAAGCCTTTTCTTTTAACTCTTTTGGTGGAACTGCAAATACTCGTAACACAAAATGTTCAGTTGGAAGCCTACCCTCAATCAGAGAATCCCACCCACACAGACAAAAAGGTTTCAATATTAAAATTACATATTGCTATTGCTGTTTTCATTTTAATACAAGGGTGTACATTTTTTCAGGCTGATGTATGCCATGCATATCAACTCCTCAAAAAAGGTGGTCTCAGAGAAGAAAATATTGTAGTCTTCATGTATGATGACATTGCTTATGATAGCGAGAATCCTAGGCCTGGAGTCATTATCAACAGCCCCCATGGTGCGGATGTTTATAAAGGAGTCCCAAAGGTTTGTTTTATTCTTGAGCATGTAAGTGGCTTGTGGAATGTTGAAACTAAATTTCCTTTTCCTCATGAACTGATTCTCTTGAGACAGGATTATGTTGGAGATGATGTTACTGTTAATAATTTTTTGGCTGTAATCCTTGGGAATAAAGCTGCACTCACTGGAGGTAGTGGAAAGGTTGTGGATAGCGGTCCAAATGATCGTATTTTCATATTCTATTCCGATCATGGTGCTCCTGGGACACTAGGTCAGTAGCTATCCTATAACTCTTTTTTTTTTTATGTGGCCCTTTATTGGCTTATGTTTTTCAATACATACTAATCTATTTTAATGGAATGAACCTTGTGGTAGTAATTTATTTTATGTAGAAAAGAGTATTTTGCATTTTGTGCTTGAAATTTAATTTTATTGACGGTATTTCCTTCTATATATGCTTTAGTATCTTTTGGTAGATGAAGTGCTAGAATGGTTTAATGTAGTCAACTTGTGCATGATTACCTATGGAGTGTATAATATCATACTTCTTATTATTGTTTGTCTCGAGTTTCATAGTAGACAATTTCAAGATTATATATTGTTGCAAACTCTCTATTTTCATTATGCAACTCAAGTCAATTTAAATTGCAATATAGATCACTGACCTATGTTGTAATATAAAAACATAAACCACCATGCACATCGGGATTCACATTTTCATTGTAAAAACGGAAAAAGGTTGTTTTAACCTTTTAAGTTCAGAAGTTTACACTTCTTTTATTAATTGGTATTTGTTTGTTTGATTTGTGAAAATGCATGTAACGCAAAGCACTAAAAATTTCATTTTCCATTTTAATGATGCGTGGTTAGAAGAATCGCCCTTGTTTTTTCTTTGTCAGCATGAGAACTTACTGTTTTTGACTTTCTGCTTTCAGATTACTATGTTATATATCTCAAAACTACCTTATACCTTCTGTTATTCCCTTTCTTTTTTGAGGTGTGAAGAATAATTGGTGGTCTTTTAGAAGTCTTCTTTCCTACTTTGTCATTTCATTTGGATACTACTAAAGCTTGAATTCACTTTTAGTTTTCTAAGAGATACCAGTTGTACGAGTTGCTTATTTGTTTTATTCTCATATGTTGTCAGGGATGCCTACCAGTCCTTACCTCTATGCAGATGATCTGATAGATGCTCTAAAAAAGAAGCACGCATCTGGGACATATAAACACTTGGTAAATTATATTATAAATTTCATTGGATGAGTTAAACATTTTCCAGTGGAGCAAGAACTACAATTTTGCTGTTTTCTCCCCTTAAATAGGTGTTTTACCTTGAAGCTTGTGAATCTGGAAGTATCTTTGACGGTCTTCTTCCAGAAGGCATGAATATATATGCAACCACTGCATCCAATGCAGAAGAGAGCAGTTGGGCAACCTATTGCCCAGGAGACTATCCTAGTCCTCCCCCTGAATACGAAACCTGCTTGGGTGACTTGTATAGTGTTGCCTGGATGGAGGACAGGTATGCATTACTTTTTTATTTTGTCAGTCATCATTAAAAGATCAACCTAGGTATCAAGAAAAAAATATTTCCATCACTGGTCGTGATTTAGTTGGCTTGTTCAAGATTTATCTGCTGGAAGCAGAAATATTGATTAACCAAGCAGAATCAGTAACATCATATAGTGGATAAATTAAAGGAAAAGAATAAGGTTATCTTGATGATAATATTATAATTTCGAGGGGTTATGACTAGTATTTATTGACTGTATTTGGATTTGTGTTGGTTAATTGACATTCAAATCTATGTCTTCATGAGCAGTGATATACACAATCTGCGGACTGAAACTTTGAAGCAACAATACCAATTGGTAAGATCTTCAGGCCAGCTATATGTTCAACTTGAGCAGTTTGTTTAAACTAGTTCCACTTAGGTGGCAGTGAGAAATTGAAATTTCATTGTATTCTAGATGTAGAAATGAGCACGGAACACTTGACGAAGCATATCATTTTTTCCTTTGCTTATGTCTTGTGGATTTATTATGTTGGCATTTTTAGGTTAAAAAGAGAACTTCAAATGATAATTCTTATGAAGGATCCCATGTCATGCAATACGGTGATCTAAAGCTAAGCTTGGAGCATCTTTTCCTGTATATGGGTTCAAATCCTGCAAACGATAATTTCACCTTTGTGGATGACAATTCCCTGCTGCCACCTTCAAAAGCCGTTAACCAGAGAGATGCTGATCTTTTGCATTTTTGGAATAAGGTATGCACAGCTTTTGTTTCTAGCATATCGACTCCTCTTTATGCTTCAATATTTGTTTCTAGATGGTAGCTTTTTGGGGTTAATGTACAGAGATTGTGTAGAAGCTTCAAGAATTCCTGAAACAATGTAATGTGCACCATGGTTTGCTTAAAAAATCAGATGCAAACATATATACACATATATGTAATATGAGTCAAATCGTTAAATTCATTTGCCGTAATCTGTATAATTGAATGTGCTGGATAAATTCGTCCCATGACACTGTTGATTCGAGAGTGAGTGTCAACTTTTGATATATCATCAGCTTTTTTGGGCAAATCTTATTTATTCATCCTTATCCCATGTGGCAGTTCCTCAAGGCTCCTGAAGGCTCTGCTAGGAAATTGGAAGCTCAAAAGCAGCTTGCCGATGCTATGGCACACAGAACACACGTTGACAGCAGTATGAAACTTATTGGAAAACTTCTGTTCGGAATCGAGAAAGGTCCTGAAGTATTGAAGACCATTCGGCCTGCTGGAAAGCCTCTTGTTGATGACTGGAGCTGCCTTAAATCACTGGTAACGTTCAAAGCTCATTCACCACACTACTACCATATGTATCCAGTCTACTTAGTTTACTTATTCTCGTTAAATTTGATGAGATAATTTAACATGATATTGAAGCATGTAGTATTGCCGCCACTCATTCAGGATGTTAAAGTGAAAAAACTGAGCCCGTCTGGCTCATGAGGGGCTGGTTGAAGGCTAAATTTAAACAAACAAACAGAGTCCCATTTCTAATAGTCTAAGATTTAAGATGAGGGGTTCAACATAAAACACCACGGACCACATTACATCTCTTTTGACACAACTTCTACGTGCAAGTCCTTTTAGACAAGGGGGGTAGCAAAATTCAAAATATTTCTTGCTTAGAATGTATTGATTTAACCCTATAAACTGGACAAAAGCATGTTATTTTTACAAGTATTATCGAGCATTTTTTCCCGTGCAGGTCAGAACATTTGAGCAGCATTGTGGATCACTATCCCAGTACGGAATGAAACATATGCGTGCCATTGCTAACATCTGCAATGCCGGCATTGGGAGGGACCAGATGGCCGAGGCAGCAGCACAAGCTTGTGTCAGCTTCCCTTCTAATTCTTGGAGCTCTCTCCACAGGGGCTTCAGTGCATAATTTGCTGCAGAATCCTCTATGGAAAGATACTCAGGATCTCTCTTATATGTAATAGTTTGTTTCTTACATGTATGTAAATAGATTATTACCATTGTGAAATGAACTTAATCATATAGTGGCTTTATTGTAAAGTGCAGCTGAGAAGCGCACCTATCTGCTTGATTTCTGTTTTATGTAGATCATGTTAGTTGTTATATACATTAAGTCGTTACTAAATTGGGTTTTCAATTAATTGAGATCCATAGCCATTTCCTCTGCCTGCTTGGGAGTTTTTGGGTACTGATTATGGGCTTTTTCAGAGTACTAGTTTTGTGCATTTATGTGTGAATCGAGTGTGGATGGATTTTAGTGGCGATTTTTAAGAGAGTTCAATTCATGTTCGAGAGTTTACTACCTATCGATTTTGAATTTTTTTTTTACAAAATAATATTAAATATATACCCCTTAGTCAAATTTTTAAATTATAATTTTTTGTATGAATTTTGTGATATTTTACTTATAAATAATTCATTTATATACAACTTAACAGAAAAATTAAAATATTTACTTTTAATTAAAATTTTATGTTAGTATTTTTTCCTTATGAGTAAACTATACAGCTATAAGTTAATTTTTATAATTTAAATAATCATTACATATACGTGAACTTTTTATTTATAAGTAATTTTTTTTATTTATATTTTATAAGTGAATAAACATTTTTTTACACAAAGGTGAATTTTCTCTTATATAAGTAAAAATTTTAATTTTAATTTTTTTTTTGCTTATAAATAAATTTTAAATTAATGTATTTTTATTTACAAGTTAATTTTTAACCAAATATGTTAGTTGAAAATAATTAATTTATAAAAGCAAAAATTATAGAATATCTAAGAAACGATCAAAATTAACTGACTTGATAGGTTGTAAAAAAGGATCAAAATTACACTACATCGATATCGAATGAATTTTTAAACCATCCAAGACCAGTTCCAAAAAAATTGGCCAAGCACCGATTTTCCGACATCCAAAAAAAAAAACTCACAAACAAGTCCTAATGTATGTTCATCGTACAAAATAAAGCTTCATTTTATCTAGACCAAAGAAACTAATCTAAAGACCAAAAAAAATATTAAAAAAATACAAATCATTAAAAAATATTTAAATCGACAAATCACCATTCACAATTACCATTACAGCACCAACCTAAACCCCTAATATCCATAACTGCCCAAACAAACAAATCGGCTAAAATAAACCATCCAAGACCAGTTCCAAAAAATTTAACAAGCACCGATTTTCCTAGAGAGGAAAAAAAAAACCTCCAAACAAGCCCTAATGGATGTTCATCGTACAAAATAAAATTTCATTTTAGCTAGACCAAAGAAACTAATCTAAAGACCCATATATATATATATATATATATATATATATATATATATATATAATATAATATAATATAAAATATTTAATTCGAAAAATCACCATTCACTATTACCATTACAGCACCAATTTAGGGATGGCAATTTGAACCCTTAAAATCGAAAATCGCAGTTAACCGAATCGAATGGGGCGAAAAAAATCGAACCGATGGTGCAATGGGGCGATTATAGTTTTGATTTTAATGAACCGATTTGAGGTGGTGCGGGTATGGTATTTAGTGATGGTGCCCCGAACCGAACCGATAACCCGAAAAATTTTTAAAAAAAATAATAATTAATTGGGCCTTCCATTATTATTTCCCAAATTCTGGCCCAATTAATATATTAATAACTAGGCAACATTCTGGCCCAGTAAACCAAACCAGCCCAACAGCCCTTAACCTAATAAGTCTAACCCTACCGATTTGGAAACTCATTTTATCAAAATTGGAAACCGTATAGCAAAAGTGCGAAACACTCTCGTCATTTTTAAAACCCTTGCTGGATCTCTACTTTGAGTTTTTGCTTCAACAGCCACACTGCTTCTCTCTCTCTCTCTTCTGTCTCTCTGTGTGAATATGTATATGTACGCCTCCATCGGCTCCTCTACCATCGCAATTGTAATCGCTGCCATCACCGCCGCGGTGTAGGGTTTTTTAGAGCTGGATTTTCGTTCTTCGCCACTCCCCATAACCTTACGTCGTTCTTTCGCCGATTTCGTTGATTAATCCGCCGCCACTCCCCAAACCCCAGACCTAAATCTCTCTCTCTCCCTTTTTTAACTCTTTTTTCAGTTTATTCAGAACTGAAAGTTGAAAAAAAAACCAATTTTTTGAAATTAATCAAGCGCAATTCCACTAGGGTTGTCTTGGGTTCGGTTCCTGTTATGAGTTGCCCTCTTAAATCTATTCGATTGGGGCAAGGTTGAAATAATAAGAAGGGCGAGAGGAGTTTTTTATGACATTGGGCGATTTGATGGCGGCATCTTGATTTTCACAATCATCGGTGGCCGTGTCGAACCACCTGGTTGAGTTTTCTGCAAATGGGAATCACGTGGAGGAGGATGGAGAGAAGAGTGTGAACAGTAGTAATAGCATTGGTAATACTAATGCTCGGGATTTCTGGTAATTCTATAGTTTGGTTGCTTCTTTAATTTTTTTTTTTAATAAGATAGATTCGATATTATAGACTTATAGCTTGCCTTTTGTTTATGTTGATTGTATTACTGATTTTCATAGACATGATATATCGTTTGTAAATGTTTGCATTAATGAGAAGAAATAGAGGAGAAAAAATAAATTTCAACTATGGAATTGTTACGAGCTTATTTTTCATATTTTAGAATCGGCTCTGTCCTGCTGCATTTTTCACTATTTTTATTTTTTTCTCTGGACAAGACATTGTAACTAATGATGAGGAAGATTGCTGTGACTCTGTTTGCGCAATTTATGACAACGGTGGATCACTTTTCTAATATGTTTGTGTTGTGCTTACATGTCATCTCTTTAAATAGTTGTTTTTTCTCTTATATTTCAGAGTATATTTGTATATTCTATACTGCTTTATTAGCATTGTTGTCCATTGTAATATTATGTTTGCTTGGAGGTATGTGTGTACCTATTTTTCGTTGTTGGATTGACTATAAAAAATATAAATTATCATAAATATTCATGATAGCTAAGTTCAAATTTTGCATTTGAAAGTTGGGATATTGTTTGCATTTTCATTTGAGATATTGTTTGCTAAATTGGTTTAGTATTATGTTTTTGTTTTTATTGACTTTTTTTATAATTTTTTTTTCTAATTTGACGGTTGAACTTATAAAAAATAATTTATTTTCGTGGTTATTAATCGAACCAAACCGAACCGAACCAAGATAAAAATCGAATCGAACCGAACCGACTTAAGTGGTTATGGTGCGGTTATGGTATGACAAAATTTGGTGGTGCGGTTATGATTTTAACCGAACCAACCCATAACCGAACCGTTGCCATCACTAAGCACCAACCTAAACCCCAAAGGGCAACTCCAATGGCAACACAATTGCGCCAAAAAAATCAAATTTTGGTGCAAATGATCTTCAATGGAGCATCAAACTTTGCACAATTTTGGTGCAAAATGGTGCAAAGTCAAGTTTGCCTTTTTTTTTATTTATCAAAGAAATTGATGGAGGGTATTTTATGTCATTTGTGTTATAGATTTTTTAATACAATAATTTTTATTATTTACGTAAAAAAAATAAATTAATGAATTAATTAAAATAAGAATGCAAAAAAGTTTAAAATATAACAAACACGATTATTTAAAGAAAAAGATGCATAAAAACAAGTGACTTGTTTAGCAATTTGGAAGATAGTTTCATTAATTTTCGTAATTATTTATTTAATAATTTATGATTTGTAAAATAAATAAATCATTAAGAATAAAAAGAGAGAAGAAAATAATTAAACACTATTAATTTGGTGTAAGTTTTGGTGTAATAGTTGTGGATGAATTTTAGTTTGATGTAAAATTTGATGCAACGCTGAAGATGGTACACTCCACCAGAATCAAATATAAATTACTAACAATAACTGTCCAAACCAACAAATCAACTAAAATAAACCATCCAAGAGCAGTTCCAAAAAAATTAGCAAGCACCGATTTTCTTAAAGAGAGGGAAAAAAAAAAAACCTCACATACAAGCCCTAATGGCTGTTCATCGTACAAAATAAAATGAAAAAAATCGTTAGTACAAAAAATAATTTACCACTTTCTCGACAAATATTCACATGCTGTGTGGGATCCACGTGAAATTCGTGTGAAAAAAATGATAAAAAATACTTCCCTCTCCCCTAATGTAAGTGTTCTGTGGGTGTCAGACCCTCAATGCACGATTCAAATAAAATTTCATTTTAGCTAGACCAAAGAAACTAATCTAAAGACAAAAAAAAAAAAAAAAAAAAAAATACAAATCATTATAAAATATTTAATTCGAAAAATCACCATTCACCATTCACCCTCCACCAGAACCAAATATAAATTATTAACCATAACTGCCTAAACAAACAAATCAACTAAAATAAGCCAAGCCGATTAATACACATAATCAAATATATGATATACAGACGATCAATGAGATTCACATCCTGAGCTCCTGAGCGCAGATCCAAATAGGAAAGAAGCAACGGCGATTGCGCATCCGGCAGCGAATGATGGCGATGCGCCTAAACTGGCTGAGGAATCGGGTGCCGGCGACTGAGCTTCCTATGAGAGCAGAAATTGTCATCGCCACCAATAACAATGCGACGAGTGAAGATCTAGAGTGTGACATCGCCATAGTGTGCTTAAGTGCATCTCTCTGATTCTCTGTAAATGTGTGTGAAATCGACAGAGCTGAAGGGTGATTTATAGTGTGCCCACCTGCCCGAGAGAACAGGCTGATCAAGGAGACAACTGGTCACTTTTAGATACTAAGGCCCTGTTTGATAGGCCCAAATTCATGGAAAATCGAAAATTTCATTTTTACCCCCATTTGATATGTTTGATTGGATTTATTTTCCCTAGAATTGATTTCTTTGGGGTGGCTCCCGTGCCCAATTTTCCATGATTCCTTTTATTTTTTTGGCAATTAAAAAAAATTATAAACCCAAAGAAAAATTTATCTATTTAATTCACAATTTACATGAAAAACAAAGCAAAACGAATGATATTTGGTATAATAATTTTTTTCAATTGAAACAAATTTTAGATCTAATTGTGAAAAAAATTATCTATTTATTTGACAATTTGTATGAAAAATAAAATCAAACGAATGATATTCGGTATGTTAAATTTTTTTGACAATTGGAACAAATTCTTAGGAATACCAAAAAATTCAAAATTTAAAAAAAAAAGTGTAAAATTATACCAATCAAACACAATTAATCTACAATTCCCGATAAAACAAATTTTAGGCAATTTAATTCCCTATAATTCATTTTCTTCACCCAAGTTTCACATTTACAATCAAACGGACCCTAATATTTTCACGTACGCGCAGTTGCATAACGTGAACATAATTAAAATTTCATTTCCTGTGATTTTTAAATTTTTTTTCTACTAATTCTAAATATATAAACAAATACTCAATTAGTCCTATTTATATAAACTAATTTTATTTTCCACACGCATTAATAAATCTTGCCAAAAACTTTCATGATCTATCATTATTTATATTTGTACAATTTCAAGATTAAATGAGAAAAAATAATTATAACTAAGCAAATTAAATATAGGTATAATAGTAAACGAACAAAACAAAATATTCTTAATAAAAAATAAAATTATATAATTGTGATAAGAAAATAAGGAAAGTCGGCCTATATAATTGAGACGGAGGGAATATTTCATTAGACGTGTCTTTTTGGTATATTTTATTTTGTGATATGTTCAATGATTATATGGTAGTATGAAATAGTAATTAAACAAAGATGGAGTTACGGTATCAATTTGTCTAATTGGCTCGGACAGTTCGAGCCTGCCTAGCTTGCAGCTTGAAGAAATCGAGTCGAAGTTTAGGTTGACCCTCGTTTGTGAGCGTCGGCCCGAACCCAAGCTATCTTACGTGGCCCGTCGAACCAGCCCATGTCACAAGCCCTCCAAAAAGGGCCTGTGTTATTTGGAAATAATAATAATAATAAATGACGGGTAAAGCTGCCTTAAAAACAGGAAGCTACTTAAAAAAAGAAGCAGCTATGTAGTTACCTGTTTAGGCAGCTAAATCTATTTTTGTTTCATTTGTTTCAAAAAGTTATTTTCTATCTATGACGTAATTTTTAAATTTATTTGTTTTAAAAAAAAATTATACAAATTTTTTTTTATTCGTGTACAATTTTAACTTTACATATGTTGATTATAACAGGTCCCAAGCCCAAAAATGGAGGAGGATTGTAATTTTTATTCAATTTACAATTTGTATAAATTGCACATATTTTAAATTGTTTTTAAAAAAAAAAAAATTAGAATGTCACGAATTAAGAACTTGGCTAGGCCCGAGCCAAGCTTCAATTTAACGGCTGAGCCGGCTCTGGTCAATAAAAATCCGAGTCATTTTTATTCGAGCCAAGCCTAATCTTCTAGTTTCAGCTCGTTGACATCCCTAGATGAAGTTCTATTTATTATTGTTGAAAGTTTAGTCCCGATAAACATGAAAACAATAATCTTCTCTAGATCACTACACATTATCACATAAGCATTTATAGTGAAATTCCTGCAACGTGATTCATCTTTAATCTCATCTGTACTCTCTGAATTCTTTCAATTTCTAACTTGACTATCCTTTTTTTTTTTCCCCTTGAATTACCTCCTCCATCTCTTGGACTTCCATTGGTGTTTTTCAAGTTCAAATTGCACCTGATGAATAGACATCAAGATCTACCAAAGAATTCAAAAACAAGAACCTGCTGCAAGAATACAAAACTCGATAGTTACTACATATCCAGAAAAAAACTGTTATGAAATATCTCCAGACTTCAAGTCTTTATATAGGCTTGAATAAGTCTTGTTCCTTTTTTTAAGAATGCTGGTTGTTGTATATATGTGGGAATTTGAAACTTGAATTTTAAGCAACACAAAACTCTTCTAAGTACATGGTTAAACTTAGGTCAAATTCCAATTTTGATTTTTAATTATTAAATTCGGGTTAGGGGTTAGGCCAACCAGTTGAGTTTGATCAAACATTGATCGTCTAATATGTGCAACCCTTAAGACTTCAATTATATGTATAATTTAAGTTCTTAAATTTTATCGGAGCTACTAAAGAGATCCAACTGGATCTATACAAATCATGCTTTTATAAATTACTAGTAAGACGAAAGTGCAAGGCACGAGACACGATTTAGTTGAGTATGTAATAGCGTATATATAGAGAGAAAATTATTTGTATTAGTTTGAATATATTTGATATACTAAATAATACTGTAATGTGTAAACAAAGGGTGATTTTTGTATTCAAAAGTTGGATTTCATATACCATCATATTTATGTTGGACTATGCTACACAACTCAAGTTGGTGGCACCCCCCCCCCCATTGGAAGAGACGGCCCACCAGCCGTTTCGGCCAATGGGGGGCACCACATCACTTGGGCACCCTCTTTTTGTAACTCAATTTGGGCAAAGTAGCATAATCCATTTAAGTTACAAGCTACAAAAGTACCATAAAGGCGGGTATATATTCCTTCTAACTTTGCCTATATATTGATAAAGAATATAAAATATGGTTAGCCCTTGAAAACCATAAATTTGTCAAACTAAAAGGAATGCAATGAAATGCGAAATGTAAAAGAACTTGCCCAAGTATAAATCAAAAAACTGGTCAATATCCACCTTGGGTGCCTCGAGAACCAAGCCATCAACTTGAGTGGGCTGCTTTTCGATTGAAACCCACAAGCAACAAGGAGTGGGTTGTCATCATAGCAATAGTTCTTCATGGCCTGTAAAGTTTCAAGGTAGAAGAGAAAACTGCAATAATAAATAAAAAGAACAAAAGGAATTGGGCTGAACCACTTACATCAGTTATAATTTGAACTTTGTCTCGATGCTTCTGACTTTATTTTTCAATTAAAGACGCTTTCTGCATTAGTAATAATGCTTTTGTGTATCTTTGTAGGGGAACAGAGAGATCAACTGATAGAAGAAAGAAAACCAGGAAACCAAATTTTTGAAAGAGGTTAAGGAGTTGAAAAAGAAAAACAGAGATAGTTTAGATTTTAGAAATAATTACATAAAAAAATTCGCAACTCCAGTGACAGATAGATCGGTCATTTTGGTTTTCCAACATCAAGGTACGACATGAAGGCTTAATGTTTAAGTTCTATGCCACGGTGTTTGGTAATATATTCATACGCAGTAACTTGCAGAGTCTCCCCTCCATCATCGACCAGCTACCGTTTCTCAAATTCAACATAAAACTTGAAACCTGAATCAACGTGAAGAGTCTTTCGGCTGCAAGGAATGAAGATAAATCTCTGCAAGTTCCACACTGTTGGAATCGAACCCTTGTTGGTTTTAAAGGTGCTGCCATAATTGTTCTAAATCGTGTTTTTGGAGATGCAACTTTGTTAAATATGTGATACGGCTGGCGGCTGGATGACTGACACGTGACATTGGCTTGGCTGTTGATTTTGGTTCTAGAAGGTTCTATTATTATTTGACTTGGACGATTGGCTTTAGGGATTCATTCGGTTCACTCTTCTTCGTCTTTTGGTCTTTGAGTGAGAGAAAAGAGAAAAGGGAAAGGGGCTAGGGTTTGGCGTTCTTTCGTAGATTCATACTAAAAATTCCTAACTTTGAGTAGCGATTGTAAAGTATACCTTTGTGGTAAAGTGTTCTTTGTCAATACTGTGAGAAAACTTAGTGATTTCTCTGTTGTTGGTTATGATTTGTGTTCAAGGATATTCTGTGTAATATTCTTGGTGAATCCTTGCAGATCTGTAGTTGTACTTGAGAGATAAGTATTCGATTCCATCTCTCTGAACATCTGTAATCATTTGTTGCCATTTTTGGCCAGTTAGTGCAATTGAGTGTTATCCAAGAAATTGGATGCTCAACGGGGATGTAGACGTTAGATATGGTCGTCGAACCTCCGGGCTTAAGTCGAAAGAAATCCTTGTGTTCTTCTTTTAATTTTTGCAATTTACTTTGTGTTTGATTGAGTTATTATTTTTCTCAAATCTTATTGTGTGTGGTCTGAGCCTTACACACACAAATAATTAAAATGTTCACACAAAAACCAGATGAAGAGCACAAATATAATGGAGAAAGTACATCAATTTTTGATTAAGAAGATAGCTTGTAATTCAAAAATTGTCAAGTAATGAGCTTAAATAGTAAAACTTCATAGTTTTTACTTTATCAGAGAACATAAACAGATTGCATTTCCTCGATAACATAAAGAATTTTTAATATAAAAAGTTATAGACAATATCTTGAATTACCATTTCTAAAAGTTCTTACATTGCCAAATGCCTCCAAAATGGTCTTGACTGCAATAAAAACACGCAGGTGTTATCACTAATTATAATTTTACTGCATAGTGAGAGTTTTAATATGAAGGGAAAAAAACTTAAATTCATCAACAATAGGCCAAAATTTATATCTCATCCAAGAGGAAAAAGAGTATAATCAAGTTTAAGTTTTTGAACCCAATATAATGTATGGATAAATCTAAAGAGCCCACCCGGATGACCACTTGGATGACCACCTGTGAGTGTGAGGACCCCTCATGAATAAAATAATATTTCTTCCCACACTCACACGCGATCATCCAGGTGATCATCCAGGTGGTTATTGTAGCATTACTCTATAATGTATTCACTGAGTTCTTTGAGCAAAAATGAGAATATTGTACATCCACAGGGAATACAAGTTCTGTCCAACACAAGTACAATACCTGAGAAAAGATGTTTCAGCGATTGTAAAGTGATTAAGTATAAAAAGAAAACTATAAAGTTCCAACTACATAGAGAAGAATGCAAAAGTATAAAATTGTGAAATCTTCCTCCATGTGCAAATGAATTCATTTTTGAATAAATGAAGATACCGAGAATTTATCTAATTCTCATTTTTTTACGTTTTCCCTTCTATTGCCCTGTGTATCCATAGAGCTCGTACCAACACAGTTGTGATCACAATACTTAATATTTTACATCCAATATTTTTATTGTTCTCTCTTCAGAAGTTTCCTTTTCCTTTTTTAAATGGTTGTAATTAAAATACATGAGATCAATCATAAGTTCTGGACAACTAGGTATGGATAATAAGTAAGCAATTAAAGTTATTTCATTTTGGTTAACATATTTTCAATTCACAATAGACGCATCTGACATGTTCTTTACAGAGTAACAGCCACATAAGAAACGATTTTGAATCCCGATTGAAGATACAATCAATGATAATTGTCAAATATTACTATATGATGTATCCTAGATCTTTTTTGTATGACGGTATGTTACTTCCATGCAAAAGTTAAAAAAAAAAAAAAAAAAAAAAAAAAAAAAAAAAAAAAAAAAAAAACCTTACCAAACAAAGATCACACGAACACAACTAAGTATGTCACAAGTACAAATTATAATTATTTCTACATAGAAAAATAGGGGTGTGACCCCATTAAATTTATAATACATTTTTTTCTCTCTTCCTTTTAGCTATACATTCTTCAATAAAATAATATTACACATAAATAAAAAACTTTTCATTCATTTTCAACCACACATTCTCCAAACAAAATATTACTCCAAAAATTATAACATCAAATAATGTCAAATAATGGGACTCGAACGGAGATTGAATTTCTTTGATGGCCGAGAGATGAGTAAGTTTTGAGGAGCAAGCTAGGGTTTTCTATGGTAGAGTTCGATGCAAAAATGAAAAGAAGAAATGAGATTCAATTTGTGGCTCAGAATACAAAGTGAAATGAAGAGTGATACAGCTGTGTGAAGAGAAATGGAATAGTTGCATGAGAGTGGAAGCAAATTAGCTAGCAAGTTTTCAATGGTTCGAGAAAAAAACAAGGAAAAAAAGGTTGGGATGCAACCCCATGAATAGTGCCAAAACAAAGTCACTCTTTTGTATTAGTAGGTGACAAAAAAGTGTTGTATGAAAAGGAAAATTATTTGTTAAATTATCGAATGACAATGTGCTATGTGACATATTGGCAACAATGTTATCAAAAATATTGTACACCAAACATGATTCGCCATAAATATACATATTGAATTTAGCTTGACACAAATTATTTGGTGGGGGCATAATTTAGCTGCTAAAATGGACGTGTCACGACACAATTATGGGCGTTAAATGGAGTGAATCAAATGTAAAGAATAAGTTGATTCGTCCAATTTGTCTATGTCGAATTCGATTCATTCAATAGGCTCGTTCCTTTGCGTTGGTGAGCTGGCTTGTACATGACTCGTGAGCGAGCTAGCTAGCTCAGCGAACGGCTTGCATGGCTAACTGTTGCTCAGTTTGTACCACTTAACATCCTTATAAGTCATGTCGTACTTGACGAATATCTTACAACATATTAAGCCCATATGTTTAGTAGGGATTAAAAAAATCAAAATCTGTTCATCTCCATGCAATTAATTCGACCAATCAGTTGTGTATGATTTGTTATATTTTGAGATTTGAGGTTAATATATAATCTTAACTGGGTGTGTATAATACACAATTTTTTTATTACACGAAAGCTAAAAGATTAAAAACAAAATAGTTTCCAGTCAAGTACCCAACATACTAATAACAATTTGAATGTCTTTCGAATAAAAAACTATTCGGTTCTCCTGAATTAGGAACATCCAAGTCGACATAACAATCAACAAATCAGATTTAACTATTATTAACTATAATGTATTTTTAAGCGCCAACGCATCAAAATCTTCCTATGTTCAATCGCTCTGTATTGAAGCTCTATTTTCTATCCCCCAAATAAAAATCTAGAATATTAACAATAAAATGGCCTCAGTTTCGAGAAATCTATCCCGAGGATCTACTCGAAACCGAGAATGGATTCCTCCTGTTTAATATCCCAGATACTTTGGTGCTAAAAACAACAACTGTTCCAAGGCACTCGGAGCAAATTTTCTAGCGAAAAGATAACAAATGGAAGATGAGTTGTCATTATATACACAATTTTGGCCTTCAAAAATTCTCTTCATGAATTCCTCGGTTATATCTGATTGTCCAAAAGTAGCTGGGTGAGCACCTCCCCTCGACCAGTCCGTCCAAGTTATGCTTCTATTTGCCAATGAATTTGCAGCCCGAATAGTCAATAGAGTCGGAAAATAGTGTTCGTCCACATAACATGCTGGTTGGCAGAACTCTGCAAATTTTGGGTAGAATTTAGCATCTTCAACAATGTAGAGAGCAAGTTTTCTGTTGATTTCAAACCATTGAGACCCTTTACGCCACTGGGTGATGTTAACCTCGGGCAACATGTTGTAATTATAGCGCCCTCTCCCGTATGGCCCCAGGTCATCAAATGCGCCAATGAAGCTGTATTTGGATTGTGATATGTAATTGTATACGGTAGTGAAATTGAAGAGGGGAATGCATGACTCAGAAAGTAGAACAAACCACTCGTTGTTGATATCAAGCAAGGCATTAGCAAGAAGTCTTCTCTCTGAGTCACACATGCTCATCTTTCCCCATTCTGATACCTGAAGAAGAAGAAAATCACAAAATCAGCTACTTTATGAGATGATGGACTAGAAGGGTTTCCAGATATCAAAGAGTAGTATTTATCCTTGAAGAAACCCATCAAATGCTTGTTAATTTACTCGAGGAGAACCAAGTAAAAGCAAAATAATCAAAACCATACTATGGGAAAACTCAGTTAACCATGAGTTAGAGATTGCTTTTTCACTTCGTCTGTATTCAGCTGTTTTTCCCCAACCCCCTCGGGGAGGAAGGATTGACAACTAGTTGAGTATGTCCCTTACTCTACTTCCTTCGCCAAAATAGCGAGGCTGGAAAGCATCGCGTCCTACTAATCCAGTCTTGGTCTCTAAAAGTATACATCCCTTGCTCCATTTCCTTTAGTAGGAATAAAGAGGTGGGAAAAGCATTGCTTTCTACTTATCCACACTTGCTCTCTAAAAGCAACTCCCATCATTGGTGGACATGGCACATTACATGATCAATATGACTCCTGTCGTTCATATATTTAACTCAGAAGAATTGATGGGCGTGCAATATAGTGGCATTGTTGGCGAGAAAATATAATGCAGCCATTTTCAATGAAGGCTGCCCAACTTTTGTTCTACTCATCACTCCATGCTTAATGTAGTGAACAAACAAACAGTACCTCACATTTCAAAAGCCATCTAATGAATACCCAAAAGTCTATGCCCTCACCAAATTGGAATATATAGCTAAAAAAAGTCACAATCCTCAGTTCAACTAAGTGTAGACATGAACCATAGTGGATTGAGATGTTTAGTTCGAGAATTCGGAAATCTAGGAGCACAAACTACAATGAGATTTCAAAGTGCGGTGGGGGGTTCCACGATCAATTAAGGTGCTTAAAATTAGACTGACATTTGAACTGAGGCACATTCGGTTTCATAGTTGGTGGTAATGCAGGTTGGAGAACATATCATATATTGATTCTTTGATGTAGGACACAGACTGCAAATCAATCCAACATACCATTTCCTCATATTCTGTTTGATGAAGGGTATAATAAAATCATTTTTATAGGTAAAATGCAAAAGTGCATATCCTAGTTCTAGCTTTATCTACCATGTGATTTTGAAGGGGAAAGGAGACAATCAAACTAGAGAAAATAGCTCAATGCCTCTATCCATCAGCGGGTAAACTAGTATCACAGCTAAACTGGTTTAACATTAAATCCTATAGCAAATGGTTGTAATATTAGGTGAAAAAGCTTCACATACAATAATTCCCTGTGGTTATATATAATCCAGCACAAGGGATCGTGCTATCTAGAGATTGAATCCGAGAACAAAAATATTAAAGAACAAAAAATAACATCTATCAAAAAGAAGATTGGTAAAACATATATACACCTGACTTGATATCTGTCTCTTGTAAAAAACTGATGAGGATGGAAAATCAGCCTGATATGATGGCAGTGAATGGATATATATTGAATACAACCCCTTGTGACCCTTAAAAAACCTCTCCCAAAGACGTGCCAATGGCAATGGCCCCTTAGTCAAGAACATGAATGCAATCTTTGGAACCCTAGTAAATGGATACTTCTTCACTTTGGGTGAAAAAGATGCCCTCCACAACAACTCCTGATCACTCATTGAATGCATCAAATCGGCCGGAGGCCGGATCCAACTGTCGAGATTATTCTGTGCTTCCTCGATGAAGGGTTGTAAAGTAGGCCTTACTGTAGTAACTACACTTTGAATTCCAAAATGCTTAATCGTATAGACACTAACTACAGAGAAAGTGAAACACAAAGCCAGAAAAGGTACAAGCAATTGAAGCATCCTTTGGGGCAAAACCCTAGATTGGCTTGTCCTGGTAATCATAGTTGGCTCTTTACCTTCCTCCATCTCTCTAACACTTCAAAACTGTCCAAAACTAATCCCAATTAATTTCCTGAATCACAGCCAATTCATAAATAACATCAATAATTACCAAATGTGCACTCTTTTTTCCGCCGTGTGAATCTAACCAAACACTCAAAAAAACTTCATGACAAGAAAAAAATAAAAATCTCTCTCAAAAAAATGAAAAAGAAAAGAAACACTAAACCCTAGAGAGAGGGGGGAAGAATTCGGAGACTGTTATAGGAGTAGTCAAAGAAAATAAAGCGGAATTACCATACACAGCGGATTTGCAGAATATCGAACAAAAGAGGGAGAGTGAGGAGGAATTTGGGGAGAGAGGTGTATATATCCGAAAAGGGTGGCAAAATCTAGAGAACGCGAAAACATTATCTAAAAATCTTTAAAATTCAGAAATGTGCTGCAATTTTTCTAAAATTCCTTTTTCAATCATGTACTTTAAATAATTTTACATATATTTTTTTTAATTATACATTCTCCAACAAAAAGTTATTCCAAAAATAAAACAAAAAATGTGAGTTGAATTGTAGCTTTAGCATGATTCAGACCTTTTTTTTTAAATTGAGGCAGGTCATATTATTAATTAACTTGAGTATGATATTATTGGATAAACGTGCATTAAAAAAAATTATATTTATATATTTAATTAATTTTATCTTTGCAAATTGCAGCATTACATGAAAGGTCCACAACTATATTTTGAAAATACTAGTTCGAATTCATTTTTAGGTTCCGTTTGAGCCCATTTTTTGGGAAAAAAATTTAAAAGGTAGGAAAATATTTGAATTTGCGAGTAAAATTATTTTATTAAAATAATGTTTAATTAAAAATGAATTTCAAGAATGAGATTCAAACATGAACTTTAATTTTTTTTAGAGCCGTGTTGTTTGTACCGATCCATTTGAAAAGGGTCGGTACAGATGTGAGGTGAGGTGAGGTGAGGTGGAGTGGGGTGGAAGGGTTATTATTTTATTCAACACCCCCACGCCCCTCACATCTGTACCGACCATGTTCAAATGGATTGGTACAAACATCATTTTCCATTTTTTTACCACCCAACTTGTGCAAATTGCAAGTCATGATGACGCAATCCATGATAGGTCCTTGATGTTGGTTTGGTACCGCATTTCTATTCGATCTAAATGATAAATAAGTAATAATGAGTTGTGAATAAAGAATATCTTTAAGTAAAAGTATAGATAAAATAACAATTGTGCTTCCAGTCTCGAAAATGGACAGGGGGCCCAAGTGGCGCCCCCCTACTCTCCAATAGGGGGGTGCCATTTGGCCCCAATCCCTGCCCCTTGGGACAGGGAGCTTTATCCATAAAATAAACACCTCCCAAACAAAGGCAAAGTCTACTCGTTAAATGCTCGGTCCAAATTGGATAGTGGATTCGCTTAGACTCTGTCGACCAGCTACTACATTTTTTCTAAAGAAAAATTCCAATACTCGTTTAAGTGAGGGTGGAGACTGGGGTGTAATTTGGAGATTTGTTGGGGTTGGGCGGTAAGGATTGTCAAGTTTGTTGGGCCTGCTTTGCCAGGTAAGTGTGTTTCTTTCAAGTAAAATAGACACGCCATCCCCTTGATTGTGTCGGAGAACATTAGGGAATATAATGAGGAAATTACACGCAAACCTCCTTTTTAAGTTTACATTTCAATAATTAAGTACAAAGATTTATATCTTTTAAAAATCAGCTACACTCACTCACATTTCAATACTTAAGTACAAAGATATATATCTTTTAAAAATCAGGTACATTTACTCCACCATCCATCCCATGTGTCATACACCCCATGCACACCACGCCATCCCTTAATTGAATTCTTCCTGAATCCACCCGCCCATCCCCGGACCCCACATACTCCCAAGCCCACTATCGTCCACTCGCCCGTCGTCGTCGACATCCACTGCCTTTTATCATTTGTTGCACGCCCATTATCCCATCTCATCCCATCACAACCCATCCCACCTCATATCACCCCAACCTATCCTTTCCCATTTTTTTTCCTAAATCACAATTCCCCATTCGCCATCGCCGGCCACCTGCCCTCAAATCCATATTCGTATTTATATCCACACCCATTCTCATTCTATCTTCAGTGCGAAGGATGAACGAATTGCATATGCCCGAAAATTAGATCGAAGAATCATTGGGGTCTTAGAGATGGAACTTAGAGCAACCCAATCAAAGATAGTCGTTTGGAAGAGCATTTTTCTTGATCGGAATAGTGGAATGGAAGGCACTACTTGATTGTGAAATATCATTGAGAAATAGGAATTCGTGTCATTAAAAAAAATTAAATGAAATTTCAGTGTTGTTAAACACATTTTTCGTTGCCTAAAATGTAACATTGACACGAAATTATTCTATTCATAAATTTTGAGATATTCTTTAGTGAGATATGCAAATACATGTTATCTCTATATAAAGCTAAATAAAAAATAGAAAGCAAACGTAGGCATCAATGTTTTCAAATTAGTATGAAATTATTGTGATTCATGAACCAAGTCAAGAATGTGTATGATTAAGGAATATGGTCCATCATATCCCAATATTATGCAAAATAATTTTAATAAAAGTAGTTCACAATATTTTATGAAAACAATATAACTCATATTCCACAACTCAGAAGAGGCTATATATCAAATGTGACACGACAATGCACATTTCTTCAATATTCGTGTATACACATGAGTTTTAAAATAATAATGATATCGATATTCAACAAGTTTGCTCAAGAGATAATGTAACAAATTAATCACAAAAGCATTTATCGATTTATGTATTCAAGAAATTGATACACGAGATCTGAATGTGTCGATTCAAAAAATTTCAATGATTAATTAAATGGGGAATAACTATACTTTTCTTCCCTCGTCAAAATTTTGTCCCACTAAATTATCTTGATAGAGTTTTAACGAGGCATAATTTTATTAATGCCCTAAAATTTTAGCACTTTTTCCCCTTTGTTTCAATTTTTTTTTTCCTTTCAACTAAGTTTTTATCAAATTTTAATGAGTCAATTATTATGTAAATAATAATCAAAGGAGATGTTGTAAAATTATGAAATAATTATTAATCATTACTTATTTAATCTTATAAGGATACTGAGGTAATTATTACTTACTATAGCTTGTTTGGTAGCCATTTTGTTAGAGAAAATGAATTTTTTGGGTTGATGTGATGGTGAATATGTGGTTGAAAAAGAAGGAAAAGTTATTGATGTGATGGAAAATATTATTTTATTGAAGAATGTGTGGTTGAAAATGAAAATGAGAATGAGAATGAGAATGAGAATGGGTACCAAACAGGGCATATAAAAGTTCGTATCCTTGATAGAGATTTTGATGAATTTTAAAAATCTTTCTAAATTTAGGTATCTCCAATTTAGATTTTAATGAAATCCATTAAAATTTAGATGATGAAATCTTTTACATTTTAGGTATTAACTTGTATGTTTATAAGGATTTCATTAATAGAGGGATTTTAAAAGATATGGATAAATTTCATTCTTAAAATAGATGTAACAAAATCTTTTAGAAAATTACCGTTTTTAATGAGATACTTATGATGTTCGTGGAAATCTATTTAAATCCATGAAATTCATTAAAGTTTATAATTTTTTTTTAAATTATCAAAATCTTAATTGATGACACCTTAGATCCATACATGTGTCCACTATTATAATAAAATCATGCAGAGGGTGTAATTAATTGAAACTTTTAAAATACTCTCTAAAAATATTAGTCTATTTAGTTGAGACATTTATAAACTTTTAAAAAAATCTTTTAAAATCATGGTGTATTCAATTAAAGATTTTTAGAAGTATTTATAAGTTTTGAGGTATTCAATTTGTCAATAACTTTTAAGGACCTATATAAAAGTCCATAGGGTACTAATTTTTTAAGTAGTTACAGAAATAAAATCTTAAAATTTGTCTCTCATTCGTTTCAAAATTTTGGGAGACGGTAAAAAAAAAAAAATCATTCCTTTCAATGTTTCTCTTTTCTTTTGCCTTCTACAAAAGTTAAAGTCGTGATCAAAATTTTTTTGGGAAAATAGCAGTAGCGGTCCCTAACCTTTACATTTTTTGCATACTTTACCTCAACCTTCATTTTGTATCATCACGGGTCCCAAACCTTTGAAAAATTATCAGCTGGGATCCAAATGGATGGATTCCATCCATTTTGCCGTTAGTTGACCAAGAAAATACATTTTTGACCAAATTAAAAAGGGTAAAAAAGTAACTTTTCAATTTTCTCGCATTAATAATTAAATTTAAAAAATATCATCTCCTACAAAAAATCAAAACCACTTCCCATCCCTAACAAAATCAAAACCACCCGCAACCACCACCAAACCTACAACCGCCGACAGCGTTGTCGCTGCCACCACCACCAACATCGAACTCACAAACACCTGCAGCTTTGGAAACCCCAAATCAAAACAATGCAACTCTTCTTCTTCAGCGAGACTTTACCAGAAACCGCCATCGATATTGACAGGTGGTTGGGGATTTTCCCCTTTGTCGAAGAAGCCCTAATGGGTTTCGGAATATGGAGCTTCTAAGTCTCGCTACGTTCTATATTTTTAGCATTACCATCATAATTATTTTTCTTCTTTGTAAAATTTCTAATTATGTTGATTTCTGGCACTATAGATTTGGTTGTCTCTTTGAGGCATTTTATCGAACGCTTATGTTCAACTCCTAGCTTTTTGGTGTCTTCTATGGGACATTTCGTCGAACGCTTGTGTATTTTTGGTTGAATGCTTGAATTCTTGAGTTTCTTGAGCATACGGGTGTTCCAGTGATTCTTGATCTCATTGTCGGTTTGACCCGGAAATCTTCCGGCAATCAATGACCATCGATTGCCCAATAACAAATGGAGTCTGGTGATAATATCTTTCTCTTCGGGAGTGATGTTTCCTCTCTTGATTCTGGGCTGGAGATAGTTCATCCACCTCAACATGTAGCTCTTCCCACATCTCAGCAGCCCTTTTCTCACAGAAACATCAGTAAAAAATGTTACAAGCTGTTGACTAAAACTCTGGTTGGGGATTTTCCCCTTTCTTATTGATATTGACAGGTGGTGGAGCCGGGTGCGGGGGTGGGAAGTCATGATGGGTGACGAGGTTCTGGCGTTGTATGGGTGGTGGCGGCAAAAATGCCGACCACGGTGTGGATAGGCTGGGGAAGAAGGATGATGATAGGTGGTGTGGGTAGAAACGTATGTAGATTAAGAATTTAAGAGATAGTTGATGGAGATGGGTTGAGAAATGGGTTTGGCAGAAATGGTTTTCTGGTTTTGATTGGGAAATGGATTTGGGCAGAAATGGTTTTCTAGTTTGGCATGAGGGTTGGGAAATGGTTTTTTGGTTTTGACTGGTTTTTTAAATTTATTTTCTAACTTATTTTAAGTATAAGATGGAAAGTTGCCATTTTACCATTTTAAATTTGGTCAAAAATTTATTTTCTTGGTCAACTAATGGCAAAATGAATGGAATCCATCAATTTGGACCCCAGCTGATAAATTTTCAAAGGTTTGGGACCCGTGGTGGTACAAAGTGAAAGTTAAGATAAAGTCTGCAAAAAACACAAAGGTTAGGGACCGCAACTGCAAATTTCCTTCTTTTTTTTTCTATCAATTACATTTGTTTCTATTTTTCTTTTTTCCCCCTCTATCTTTAATTTATTGTTTATTTCCATCTTTTATGAAAAATATTAACTTCTAACTAAAGATTCTTAAACTTTTTTTCATTTTTCATCCATTTTTATGAAAAATTTATATTTGTAATTAAATTATAATATTTTATATAAAAAATAATTTATAATTAAATTTAAATATATTTATTTCTTGTTTACTTTTTAAAGGTATGTCATATTGATAATACATGACGTTAAATTTATTTATTATTTTCTATCTTTTAATTATTAATTATTTAACTTAGGTGACTTTAATTTTTTTAACATGGAGAGGAGAAATGGAAATGTGGAAACCACCTCCTCGTATGTGAGAACTTTACACTGTTGCATTAGATCCACGTGATTTTTATTTTAAATGAAAGTTTTCAAAAGTTTTAAATAAATAAATAAATAAATATATATATATATATATATATATATATATATATATATATATATAGTTTACGAGAGTTTTTCATTAATTCCATACAAATCTACGAGAACATAACCACCACTTAAAAAAAAAAAATCTATAAAAGTTTTCAAAAGCCCCAATTGAATTTGAAGTTTATGGTGTTTTCAACTGAGATTTTAATGAATTTTTAAAAGATTATAAATTTTAATGAATTTCGTGGACTTGGATATATTTTAAAAAATTCATAAGAATCTCATTAAAAATGATGAAATTTGATAAAAATTTCTTATATTTATTTTTAAGTTTGAAATCCTTCCAATTTTTAAAAAATCCATGTATTAACGAAATTCATATAAATCTATGAGTTATTAAGGACACCCAAATTTTAATGAATTTTATTGGTTTTGTTTGATTCCAAATTTTTTTTTTTTTTTTCAAAATACAATTTTCTCTTTTTTCTTTTCAATCAAACATTTTTTCAATAAAATAATATTACACGTAAACTCAAAACTATTCTTTTTTTTTTTTAAAACTACACGATCTCCATTAAATCACTATTCAAAAATACATTTTTTTTTACAAAAAAATGAGTATCAAATAGGCTCTAAAATTTATTATAATCTCAATCGAGAACACCTGAATTTAGAAGGATTCCTGACCTCTTATATTTCTTTTATTTTTATTTCACATAAACCAATAATTTTTCTGCTCCAAGTATTTTTTCAAATCTCATCATACAGTCGGCTTTATACCTAATTAACCCTTGCAGACTGTAGACTATTATATATGCCTTGTCACTTGGGCTCAATGGGTATTGAGCAACTTGATTAATACAGACTATAAGATATGCCATGTGGCTCTGGCTCAATGGGGCTTGAGCAGCCAAACCTACTTAAGCTGGCACATGGTCAACCGACTCACTCCGCCATGTGAAATCTCAAAAGGCAACATTCCAAATTTTGGTGAATAATGTTTAGCCAAGCTTATGTATTTTATTTATAAATAGATGAGTAAGTTTAAAAGTAAATTATTTTTCTATTACACAAAATTGAAAATACGAAATTCAAAATAATAATAATAAAATGCATAAGTTATTTGTTTTGACCATAATTTCATGTTCAAAATACGTAAAATATTTTACTTTTAAAATTGTTAATGCATCTATTTAGAAATAAAAAAAGTATTTGAAAAACAATTTTTACTTAGTTACCGACTTGATCTAAGCAATGGTTTGAAAATTGTATTAGGTTGATAAAAAAAACCTAGGTTCAAGTTAAGTATAATAAAAAAAATTTAAAATAATTAAAACAAGTTAAGAATGGCCGCTACAATTTTTTTTTTTTCTCCTAATCGATTTGAATCTTTTATCATTTATGAATCGATTACTAATCAATGTACATTTAAGTGCTTTTTGGTCAACGTGAGGATTAAGTGCCCAATTATTAATGAACTAATATGAACGTACACACATAATCTTTTAGATGTATGCGTGGCATTTGTGCAGTTAAATTAAGAAAGACATCATCTTATCAGTAACAATTAAGCTAGTTGTACAGGAAGCCTTGACAACAGTTTTGACAGGATTTTGAAATTAAATGACGTGGCGAAGATTGGCTGATCTGGCATGAGGAAAAAAACGTGAGTTCATGCGGGAACACAATCCAGGTAAAGAATGACCCGTTAGGCCCAAAATCCATATTGTTCCCCAAATTGAGTTCCCAAAAGTTGAAACTCTTTCTCGGCAGGTAATACTTACCCCAAATGGAGAACTCTAGGCGCTGCCTCAATGTAACTGAAGTACAACATCCTGCCTTAACAACATAACTAGATCTTTTTTTTCAATCTTTTTCAATCGAGCTTCACTCACCCTCCAGCTTCGTGTAAACGACGACCACCATCTCCATCTTCTGGAGTAGCTTCCTTCATCTCCATCTTCCACTCGTTTGAACGGGAAGGACTTCACTGAAAGTTTGTCTCACGGTGCCATATTTCAGATATTTTCCATCTCCCACTGGAGGTGCATCCTCTCCATTTTCTTTCATTGTAGCTTCACTCGAGCTTCACCGGACACTCCAGCTCGTGTAAAAGGCGGCCATCATCTCCATCTTTGACTCGTTTGAAAGTGAAGGACTTCACTGAAGCTATGTCTCGCCATCCCATATTTCAGTTCAATTACAGAAGAAGGTAGTAGAACTTTAGTGTATTTCAGTCTTTGAAATTCTGATATTCATATTAGAAATGGTAATGCATCATTGAAAATGTCGGCTTTTCCATACTTCGTAAATGCATTTCTATGTTATTTTCGTGAAGTTGGGGGTACTGAATACTGGAACTATGACGATGTTGTCTGCGTTAAGTAAGAGCGAAATTTTGGTGTTGAATTTTGATTGATTCGTAAAGTAATTCAATTTTAAAAATCGAAGAAATCATGGTATTCTTGTTATATACTGTCTACATGCATTTCTAAGTAAAATGGTATTCTTGTGTTGCTGAAATTGAAAGATTACATTTTCGTAGCTGAAGAAATCATGGATGACGTGGATGAGTATAGTTTGGTGGAATCAGACAACGAGAACGTGGAAGACAATGTGAACCAACTTGAAGATGAAATTGTAGACATGGATGGTAGTATTGTGCCCAAGGTAGGAATGACGTTTAATGATGAAAACGAAATGTTTGATTTCTACAAAGCTTACGCCTATAAGGTTGGATTTCCAGTCAGGAAATGGAATTCCAAAAAGGATAAGGATGGAACTTTGAAATATATGACTTTCACATGTAGTCGGGAAGGCAAAAGAAGGGGTATCCTACAATTCAGACGGGTTGTAAAGTTAGAATATCTGCATCTTCGGATATTCATGGATCTTGGAGAATCAACACAGTCTACCTAGAGCACAATCATAGAATAAGTCCTCCAAAGTCCAGGTTGTATCGTTGCAATCGAGAACTTAGTGCGCATGTCAAAAGGAAGCTTGAAGTGAATGATCTAGCAGGCATTCCATTGCACAAATCCTACAACTTGGTAGTGGTGGAGGCAAGTGGTTATGAGAATATGACTTGTATCGAGAAAGATTGTCGAAACTACATTGAAAAAGTTAGGTGACTACGACTTGGAATAGGTGATGCCGCAGCAATACACTTGATATGATCTAGCACATGCCATAATTAGAAGAAATTGTCTTTTTTTTCATAAAGTATTTTATTTTGGCTAGAATTCTTATTTTTGGAAAGTTAGTTATTTTAGGACTCTTTGATATCGTATTTTCTATATTTCTTAGGATTTATTACTTTAGTTTAAATAGGTTTATTTTTCATTGTAAACAGAAGACTTTTGACATTATAAAAATTGAGATTTTTCTCTCCATGGTTCTTCAATGAACTTTCGAACTTATCAAATATTTTGAAATATTTGTGGTTGAACCTAGAACTTATCAAAAGATTAGGCACCCTTTGTGGCGTTCGCAAATCGAGGTCGTTAGTTTTATAATCAAGAGGTCTTTCAAGTTTCGTTCTTGTTTTGTTGTTTGGTTCAATAATTTGCGGGTCGAGATCTTATCGTCTACAACTTGAATTTGGACTTTCCCGACGTTTTCAAATCATTCCGCGAGTTCCATGTGATTTCCCCAACCGGGATCGCATCAAGTGGTATCAAAACTCGGGTTCCAGATTTAGGTTCTATATTTTTATTCTTTTTGAGTCTTTGTTTTCCTTTTTTTTGTATTCTTTGTGTTATTGTGTCCAGTAACAGTTTTAGAGTTTTTGATCAAAAAATCTCAAAAAAATTCAAAAGTTATTTTTGTACTCAATTTGAGTCCAAATTAACTTCCGTTTTCTTTGTCATTCTCATAGTCAAATTCTTGAGTTTGTAAAAAAAAAAAAAACTATTCATCGTCGGTACTGTTCATCCGAGAGAGGAAAACAAATTTCTTTGATTTATTCTGGAAATTGTTACTATCCTATTATCTTTTTCTAAATTCAAAATCTATTTCCGTTCAGTCCAATCTAAAATTCAAGAACCATTTTCTTGAATTAAATTCTCACTCATCCAATTCTCCAATTCTTTTCTTGAATCTTCTTGATTACGCCTAAGTTAAAGATGAATTATGATTGGGGATTTGTTTTTCAAACTCGGTGTTTTATGGGTAGTGCGGTATGTAGTTTAGCTATTGATAAGGAGAACGTGTCAAACTTGGCTAGCATCACTATGGTTGAAAAATTGGGATTACCTCTACAACAACACCTTAGGCCTTATAGGATGATTTGGTTGGAGTGTGAGAAGATAAATGTGACTAAGCAGATTCTAGTAAACTTCACCTTTGAGAGATATAGTGATGAAATTTGGTGTGATGTGGTACCGTTGAAATCTTTTTATATCTTGTTTGGGAGACCTTGGAGGTATGAGAAGAATGTTGTTTATGATGTGGGGAGGAACATGTATAGGTTTCTTCAGAACGGGAAAAAGATCACTCTAGTTGGCTTGACACTAGAACAGTCCCTTACAGATCAACTCACAATGAGAAGTAAGGAAAGAGAGCATTAGCAAGAAGAGAAATAGAAAGTAAAAATGAGGGTGAGAAAGAGATAGAAAAAGAAAATGAGAGTAGAGAGGTAGCAAAAAATGAAATAGAGCCACAAGAGGTAAAAAAGTGAGTCTTCGGGAAGAAAAGAAAAGTCAGAAGAAAGTTTGCAGGAAAATAAAAGTGAAGTTGAGAGGGCATTAGTGAGAACTAACAATCCCCTCTCTAGTTTTGTTATTTCTGTTTTGCAGGTTTCTGAATATATTGACATCCATGAAAGTGAGCCTATTGGAATACCACTTAATTCAGACATTGAGCATCGACTTGTGGGTGAAATTAACAAGCCCTACCTCTGCTTGGATATCACTTTGATTCCTGAAGTTAACTTTGTGATTTCTGAGGAGACAAAGGAGTTTCGAGGACAGTGGAAGGAGTTCATATGCGAGTGTTTGAGTAACAAATATGATCCGATTGAGTTCCTGTTGTAATACATACATATCTACAAAGTTGATAGGTGCCATGCGTTGATCCTCTGGCATGAAAAGAAAAGTTTTCCATTTGATCCAGGTAGTACAGTGATAAAAACTAGTGGCAGGTTGGTTATCCCCTACGCGATCACAAATGCATGGATTCAAGGACGAATCCTTTCGAATAGAGAGTGGATGATATGATCTGGCACATGCCATAATTAGAAGAATCTGTCATTTTTCATAAAGTATTTTATTTTGGTTAGAATTCTTATTTTTGGCAAGTTTGTTATTTTAGGAATCTTTGATATCGTATTTTCCATATTTCTTAGGATTTATTGTTTTAGTATAAATATGTTTATTTTTCATTGGAAACAGAAGACTTTTGACATTATAAAAATTGAGATTTTTTCTCTCCATGGTTCTTCAATGAACTTTCGAACTTATCAAATATTTTGATATATTTGTGGCGTTTCAAACCTAGAACTTATCAAAGGATTAGGCACCCTTTGTGGCGTTCGCAAATTGAGGTTCGTTAGTTTTGTAATCAAGAGGTCTTTCAAGTTTCGTTCTTTTTTGGTTCAATAATTTGCGGGTCGAGATCCTATCGTCTACAACTTGAATTTAGCCTTTCCCAACGTTTTCAAATCATTCCGCGAGTTCCATGTGATTCTCCCAACCAGGATCTCATCAACAATCTTACTTTTCGACAATGCAATCGAGGTGCTCGAGATTTTACTTTAGCATGGATTTGGATGATGATTTGCGTTTAAGGAACGTATTCTGGGCCAACAATCGGTCTATGCAAGCATTTAAGGAGTTCCAAGACGTTGTCACCTTTGATACCAACCACATACCTAACCAATATGTATGAAATGCCGTTCGCCCATTTTGTTGGCGTAAATCACCACGGACAATCAACGTTGTTTGGTTGTGGTTTGATTTCGAACGAGGACACGGACACTTTCGTGTGGCTTTTCACTGAATGGCTTAAGTGCATGCATGGTAAAGCTCCACAGGACATAATTACTTATCAAGATAAGGCGATGCAGAATGCAATTCAGATCGTATTTTCAAATACGAAACATAGATGGTGCTTGTTGCATATATTGAAGAAGTTGTCTGAGAAGTTTGGGGACCATGTAGACAATGGTTCAATATTTTCGACTATTCATGGACTGGTTTACGAATCCCAAACTGTCGCAAAATTTGAAAGAGGCTGGGTAGCGATGATCGAGTCATATGGATTGCATGATAATACTTGGTTGTCAGGCCTTTACGAGAATAGAGAACGTTCGGTCCCTAGCTATTTAAAAACCACTTTCTGGGTAGGGATCTCCATTACATAGAGAAGTGAGAGTACGAATGCATTTTTTGACGGATACGTTCATTCGAAGACCTCTTTGAAACAGTTCGCCAAACAGTATAATGGGCCTTACGGAATAAGGTTGAGAAGGAGTTCCAGACTGACTTTAAATTTTTTTCACAAATGCTACCGTGTGCGACAACTTATGACATGAAGGCACAGTTTCAGTCAATATACACCATTTCCAATTTTCGAGAAATTCAAAATGAGTTCACGGGAAAGGTTTACTGCGATGTCTTGTCTTCTTCAGAAGGACTCCTTGGGACGATGTACGATATACGGGAAGATGTTGTATATGAACAACGCCGGAAGAAGAAGTCTTTTAAAGTCACATTTCGTAGTGAGGATTGTGAAATTAGATCAGCTGTCCCTTGTTCAAGTTTAGAGGAATAATATACAAGCATGCCATCGCTATATTGATCCATAATGACATAACATCACTTCTCGAATGTTACATTCTGCGACGATGGAGACGAGATGTTAGTAGAGCACATTCGAGATACGACAGTATGTACCAGGCTTTTGCCTTAGTGGCAGATCTTGCTGCAGATGACGAATGTTGGACCCGTGCCGTAATGGAATGGATTGAGATACAGTCCAAAGAGCTAGCGATGATGAAATCGATCGGTGGAAGTAATACCATTTTGCATGCAAATAAGGAGTTTGACACTTTGTACAATGATTCACAACATAATACCAACCAACATGTGTTGGATCCGACACCCTCCTAGAGAAAGGGCGCACCAAAAAAATTGAGGCGAAAAGGACCTTCAGAGTCGTCTTCGAAGAAGGTATGTATGCAAATTGAAAGCTTTGCCAATATTTTTAAATTTATTGTGTACACAATGTTTCATTTAGTGTGATGGACATGCAGACAAGTTCGATCGCAACCACACGAAAGAGACCAACATCAAAGAAGAGTAATGTGTGTGCTGGTGCACATGAACATCAGCCAAAATCTGTTGAAAATTAGTATTCCAAGTCTCCACAAGTCACATTATCACAATTCTCATTTTTGACGCCATTCCCATTACCACAACATGGCGTGCCGACTTCATTATCATATGTGCAACGCTTACAATCTTCGCAAGGCAGATTAACATTGGTAGTATATGTATTATTATGTGTATTGTTTTATTCTTGCACTTACCGAATTTAAAATGTGGACTATATGTCATTTTTTTTGGGACTACTATCTACATTTGTCGGATCTCGGTGGCACAAATTATAATCCAGGTTCGATTGATTGCCTGTGCAGTTTACAGAGTACTATACTCTTGTTTTTGTGTACAAAGTTGGAAGCTTATGTATGTATTTCACTAATTTGTAGATTCGTAACGAAGTCGAGATCGCCCATCTTGATGGTCTTGTGGTTGACATTACAAATCTTTTTCATAATTCAGGCGGGATATTGGGTTCTTGTTATAACTTATGCTGGAAATCAACATAGTCTTTGCACAAGTATTTTGAGATACTGTGTGTTGGAACCATTTTGATGAAATTCCTGTTTGGCTAATATGTGTTGGAACCATTTTCATGGAAGTCATGGTTGGCTAATAGTGCAGGCAATGTGTCACAAATGTTGTTAGAATCAAGTGATGGCAGGCATCTCATAGTATGCTGTGTTATATATGTAGGATTGTTTGGTAAATGTATGTTGTACTTGGTGTTTAATGTTAAGTTCACATTTTGTTGGATGTTCAGTACTGTGTACCTGTTTTCCTCCTCCCTCGAGCAACATTTTGAAGAAAATATAACAAATTGATATTGTTGTCATAAACTAACTGCCATTAGCATGAAGAAAATACCAACCGACATTACCATGAAGATAATATTGCAAAGTCATATCATTTCCATCCATTATCCGCTAGCAACTACATAGTTCGTTGGAACAAAACCAGCTTAATTGAAAAAAAAAAGTCGTACATAGGTTAGTGCATAACACGTACAACTAATTGACACTTGTTCAAGCCAGCCTTTCTCCTTTTGCAATCCCTTTGGCGCTGCCTTTCCCCAACTGAATCGTCATGTTAACAGTGAGCTTCATTTCTGCTTCTTTAGTTAGCCGAACTTGGGATTCAAACCTACGGGATAGATCTTCAACTTCTCCCTTGGTTGCACGAGTTACCGGGGCAGTGCTAGCGTCACTTGATTCACCGTTTGACTGCCCTTCTACAACCCATTCTCAATAGCCGCACTTACTACTGCAACATTTGAATAATTGCCCTTTATTAGGAGTAGGTTTTTCCACCTCAAAACACTTATGAAATCCATTCTTACACAGTGGGCATTGTCATTTAATCGGGCATTCGGCGAAGAAGTGCCCTTTGCCGCTGCAACTATGGAAAATTCTAGAATTCTTCCCCACCATTCTAGCATACCAATTAAACCGTATCAAAAACCAAAAAAGTAGGCACAGATTAAGCGAAGAAGCAGGCACAATATAGACATCAAATGGGCAAAACTACATTCCGGCAAACAAGCAGGCACAATACACAACAAGCACAGTACAGTCAGTTAAAAAACTGCAACTTGTGACCGGTATACAGTCAGTCGAAACTATAGCCACTGGGGTAGCCTCACAAATTCAAAAGCATAATAACAAAAAACAATCCATGTTGACATCAAGAAATGATCATCAAAATGAAAGAATAAGAAGAAGAAGAAGTTAAAGCCCTTCCAAACAAAAGATGCAACAATCACATCATTTGCCTACTCTCAAGTGATGCGTATAAATGACTGGTTGAAATGCAGTTGATGGTTATGGTTTCGACTTCATGTTGGCGGGAAGTTGCAGGTCACAAGATCTTCCCCGAACAACAATTTTGGACCAACGGTAACTGAGATGTTCTCTGAACCCGGTCTCTGATTCAATGATAAATAGCAGTGTTCTAAAAAGCGTAAAGCGTGGCTGGGCGTTGAGGCCAAGCTTCAAGCATTACAAGCCTAGGCGAAGTTTAGACGTAAAAAAACGTTTTTTGATTTTAAAATTTTAATCATTGTAAAAAACATTCAATAATTCATATAATATATATCAAATATCTAAAATTATAAAATATTGTATGTACTTAATAATTCCTGCAAAAAAGATAAGTTTCAAAATCATAATTACATAACATAGATAACTTGTAGTTTAAATCTTATCTAACTCTTTATCGGATTCTAATTCAATATCTTCTTCTTCATCTACAAAAAAAATAGTACATTTAATGAAGATGAAAAGTATAAAATAAAAAAATAAAACGGTCAACGAAAATGTTGACCGTTTAATGCGCACCTTGACACGCTTAGGCGTGCATTAAGCGGTCAACATTCTCGTTGACCGCTTAATTCCCGCTTAGATACAAGGCGAAGCGCTTTAGTCACGCTTCGCGCCTAGGCGCTTTTTAGAACACCGACAAATAGAATCGGGTTGATTTCTTCTTCAACTGGGTGATGCCGGCTGAATTTAGTTACGACCGTGCCTCGGCGATCGGAGAGAAGACGATGAATTTCTAGGGTATGACTTTGGCGGAAATGGGTGAAAAGTCGTATTTTCTTGTTTTTTATGGTGACCCCTTTTTTTAAACCGATTCAAAATGTCATGTCATCCTGTCAACCACTCTTGTCAAGAGCGCCTGTACAAGTAGCACAATCGTATCAGTAAAGCTATTTGTACGTATTCGTTTATTATTTGATTGGCACATTAATGATGTGATAGTGTTATAATCTTTGGATTAAATGTACGAAATGTAAAAAGTGATATGAAATTATCTCAAAATGTAAATTCGATAAGTCACATTATTCTAAAAAGGTATATACGTAACCAGATTGCTTATCGTAGCGTTTATGCCAATCTAGCTAATATCTTGAACAGCAATTTTTTACTGATTTCTTGAGGTCTTTCTGGGCTTTCTAATTCTATCAAAATATAGGGTCCACAAAGGGTACTTTTTGCGCTTTTCACACCGCTCTTTATTTTTTCCATTGAAGAATAGTTGAAAATCATCTTCTTATGTTCTCACATGACACGAATTTCTGGATGTCTCACCGGCCGATTTCACCACTGGATCGATTTCTTTTGTTGAGAAGTACTGATAGCTGAGGCGTTTTTTTAGGTTCTGTTTTGTAGGGTTTTGAGAAATCGGTTAATTCGATTTCTCGAGGAAAAGTATCAACTTTGTGTGTGGATTCGGGGGATACTGCTTTATTATGAGTGGATTTTCTGTGTTTAATCAAATTTTCCGAGTAGTACAGCTGTATTTTGATTATCTCTTACCGGGGTTAGTTCAAGTTTCAATTGAAAAATTGGATCTGGGTGCTTGAGTTCGTTCTACTTTTGAGCTTTTTTACAAGTGGATTTTTTTATATAGATTTGCTGAAAGTTTTCTTGTGGTGTGGAAATATTAAGATTTGATTTTGATGTCGAGGGCATGGGATTTTCATGTGAATTTGGTAGCAGTGTTGAAGCTTTAGAAAAATTAGGGACTTAATCAAGCTATTGGGAACTAAAGAAAAGGCGGCGTTCATTGAATAGGCTTGAAAATGAAAAGAGGGAAAGATGAGGACAAAATTATGGTTCCAATGTTTCCAAGGCTTCATGTGAATGATACTGATACGGGAGGGCCAAGAGCACCTCCAAGAAACAAGATGGCCCTTTATGAGCAGCTCAGCATCCCGTCACAGAGATTCAGTCACGGGGTGTTGCCCTTCAACCCTACCAACACTTCTAACCTAGAGCCTTCCGCTTCTTCAAGTCAGGTGAGTGGAGAATTCCGATTTTTCGCTTATATTTTGGTGTCCTTGGTTTTCTTAATTTGCTGTGATTTATTATTATTTTTTTTATGTAAGAAATTATTTCTTAGTAACACGTTTTATCAATTAGAATTTCTGGTCCACCTGTTTCTAAAGCTGCACATGTAATGCCATAAACTTGCAAAGGTAGCCGTCCAAGGTGGCCCGGCCACCACTTGCACTCCAACAGTGAAGTTAGAGCCAGCAAATATAATGTGAGTGTGAGAGAAAAAGTGGACTGAGGCTAGGGTTTTGATTTTCACACCTTTCCATTTATGTTGCAAGGGTAATTTATAGACGAAAAATTAGGTCAAGGCACTTTGGACCTTTTGTGTCTCCTGGACACACGATGTTCCTCGGATAGGAGAGAATTTTTAGTCTAGTAAACTCACATCCTCGTGTTACTTTTGCGGCCCTATGATGCTCGGACTCAGGTATCGAGTACGTATCTAAATGTGAGATATTTTATTTTGTAAAATATAGGATACAAGGACAAGGACATGACTAAAAGAGTCCAAATTTCAGACACGGATACGCGAGTACTTTTTTCGAACTTCAATTTTTTACTAATCCAAGATATCATTTGAAATAGACAAAAATTACACAAAAAAGGAAATGAGTATTGAATAAGGGGTTAAGACGAATGAAATAGAATTTTGGGGTTTTATTTTCAATTATAGGAAGTTAAATATTAGATGTCATATAAAATAGAAAATAAGTGACTTGATTGCAATTTGGATTTAGTGGAACACTAAGTAGCACTATATGGAACCCATTTTCATTCTATACAAAGAAAATCTTAAACCATCGATACAAAGAGGGAAATAAGGAAAAAAAGAAGAAAAGGGAAAGAAAAAAGAAGAAGAAAAAGATGGAAAAACCTAGTGCCGTCGCCTTCAGCCACCTATCGGCTGCGGCGCTAGGTTTGCAGAGAGCATAAACGGGCAAGAAGAAAAGAGAAAAGGAAAAAAGAAAGAAAGAAGCGGAAACGGTGAAGTGTCCGGTTGAAATTTGGAGGATCCGACACATATTCTATACCCATGTCATGTCATGTCGATACAGATACTTCATCCATTTCGAAGAGTCTGAGCATCATAGCTTTTGCCAATTACTTTTCAGCTGTCGAGGTTATTATCAATCAACCAATTCTTGTTTCAAACTTTTTAATGGTTTTAGCTTATGTGGCTTTGATCCTTCCACCATGTTGCAATAGGATATGCTACCAAATTACCAATCCTTTATTTGAGACAATTATTAAGTCACATGTTTTGTGCTTTGCTAGCTTTCTTTTCAATTTTTACAAGGCAACCTGGTTTGCCATTGTCATGTTTCTAGGGCGAGGGTAGGGCTTGCTTTGTTTCACCTAACTGGGAGGTTCGCTGGGGAATGAAACCCCTTCAGATAACCTTTTCTCTTTTGGTGAGCTGGGTTGTAGCCTCGATTCGAAGAGATTGGTTCAGAGGACCATGTGGATTACCCCATGTTGACGCGCGTGTAAGCATGGTTTGAAAAAACGCTGTTGAGGCGCGCGTGTAAGCATGGTTTGAAAAAACGCTGTTGAGGCGCACCTCATGGTGAGGCACATGGAAGATGCCTCGAGGCGGTGTTTTTAAGGCTCTAAATCTGAAGGCGCACGCCTCTAAATCTGAAGGAGCCCGCCTCAAAGGCGCATCCGAGCCACGCCTTGCCGGATGAAATGTTGGCTTTCTGCGCATCCAGACCTCGCAAGCGAGTCTTCTGCTTCTACTCTTTTAGTATAATGAACAGCTGACCAATATCATCAAACGCCAACGCCATTTTTTGGTGGATTTTTGCCTGTAGAAAGGGGAAGATACGGCTAACCTAATAGGTTGAAGTGGGTTGGATCCAATTCTTATATGGGCTGGACCCTTATAAATAAAATTGTAAAGTTAATAAAATTTTATTGAATTTTAGAATTGTCATATGGGTTGGACTCTTGTAAATCAAATTATAAAGTGAATATTTAAAACATTGCTTTTTTTTTTTTTTTTAAACATTGCTGATGATAATGGAGACCTTTAGGATTTATATCTTAGTACTATATTTCATTTTGGAGACTTTTAGGCTTTTTTTAATTTAAACACTATATTTAATTTTTATTGTTGGATATAATTATTGATTATTTTCAACTTTATTAATATATTTTGGATTTTGCTTTTTTTTTTTGTTAAAAAAATATTCATGATTGTTTACTGTTGATTGGAACCATTAGTTATATATTTTTATGTGTTGTTTTCTAATTTTTCAACTTCAGTTTTTTTGTGTTTGTGGTAAGACTTACGCCTCAAAACGTTTTGAGGCTTACGCCTTGCCTTCTGACAAAAAAAGTTTCAGTACTCGTTTACGTTTTTTCAAACCATGGGTGTAAGTGATATCTTGCCCTTGATTCTAACGTAGCTCGCGCATGGGACGAGGTAGTAACAAATGGTTAAGAAAATATTTTGTTGATGGATTGATTTTGTCAGTCTCCTTTTAGGCATTACTTTTAACGCTTATGTTGTATTCTTGATAGGGTGAATTTTTTTAAAAAAAAAAATTCATGTTCAAATCAAGACAGAAAGATATCCTTCAAAGTTGAAACTTGGTAAGCGTAATATTGTACTAGAAAGGCATGAATTTATTGAGGTTTCAATTGTTGATCAAAGACAGGAGGATAAGGAAAGAAGAAAGACAGAACAAGAAACCGTTTAAAAAGTTCAGTTAATGTGACATGGCATGCCCCTCTATGCTTGGCTTCCTTTGCTGGCTTTATAAATTGAATTATAATCGTGATTGCTGCTAAGTAGTTGTGCTTTCAGGGGACCGGGAAGGAAAGGAGTAAGTTTTTTTCTCACGTCAGCTGCCTCCTAGACGTCAAGCTGAGAAGTCATTCGGCCAATATTCAAATTTGAGTTCCCCGTTAACACAAGTTCAGCAGAAAAAGAAGTTAGATGAAGATGATTTTTCAGTTCCCATCTTCACTGAATCCCATTCAAATCAAGATCATGGTAAATATTTTAGCGATTTGGACACAAGAAAATTCTCTCCCTCCAACTGTGCTGATACCAATCACACCTTGAAATTTCCAAAAGTGGCTGATAAAGATCTAAAACAGACAAGCATGGCTGTAAGAAGTAGCAATCAAGAAGGAAAATGCCTCAAAGAAGTGAACACGAGAGATTTTGCGGCTTCTCAGGAGCAGATAGATAAAGCCCTCTTAAATTTATCATCAAAAAATAAAACTGCAGGTCTGAGGAAACAAATTGACGCATCTCAGTCTGATGAACCAAGAGATAATCCAGCCAATAGTATCGACAGATTACAAAAGGTTGATGATAATATAATTTCAGAGTTGTGTGCCAAGTCACAACCTGCAGGCTCTGTCCACAGTAATTCTGTAATGAGGGAGTCTAGTTTTGGCATAAATAATAGACATTCTTCTTCATTCAGGGATTTCCCATTAGAAGAGCAAAATATTATTCATGATCTGAGTGATGATATGACTTCTCATGAAAAAAGTTCATGTAGGTCGCCACAAATGGGAAATATTGACAGGGGCGATAGTGTGTCTGAGACTTCTATGGTGGATTCTTTATCTGGACTGGATATATCTCCTGATGATGTCGTAGGGAAAATAGGCCAGAAACATTTCTGGAATGCCAGGCGAGCTATTACCAAGTAAGCTCTTCCCTTTAATGTATATTTTAAAATTGTGCCTTTTGGAGGATTTGAATTGAAGAAATATTAATTCCAAAGATTGTGACATTTTCTAATATTTCCCTTCCATATTATCAATTAGGTGGCTTGTTAGAATTGTACAAGACAATGTTTTAGGTAAGAAATTATTCACAAACTGAGAATAATTTGAGTATGTGCAATGATAAGTAACTATTCTTCCATTAGATGTTCTTAAAAGTTTCCTGGTGGTGGTAAAAATGATCTAGAGATATATACAAAATGTTCAGCAACTTAAATAGTGCCATAAAGAACAATGATCTGAAATATTTAATCCCTGAGAGTGGAGACAAGAATAATTAAAAGGTCAGCAGAAGAAAAAGCGTAAATAGCACTTGGGATCCTGAACCTTAAAACGTTTGCGACCGACAACCTTTTTAGACGAAAATCGTCATTTGACCGTTACAGGGTCAAATTTTGATTAAAATCACTGCCCTCCCCTAAAATCAATAATATAAAAAAATAAAGAAAAAGAAGAAACGAAAATTAAATTTTGAAGAGAAGACCAAACCAGTCTGACAATTCCTCCACCCCGTTATTGGTGATGAGACTTATCCACACTCTCCACCAGCTATACCTGCCCGAACACATCACCTGCCACACACCAGCTGTGAAACCACCACTTGCACACTCCATCCCCGTATCAATCACTACTGCCCACCTGCGAAATACAAATCTTCTATTTCCGTTGATTTTCTGAACTGGAGAATGAACACATTAACTTTCCACCTGCCCATCTACTGCCATCTGCCACAACCACCATTGCAACCTTTACTTAACAGGTTCTCAAAATCCAAAACGACAATATTGCACACAAATTGGCAATATAATTTTGCTCCAAGCTTCAAAAGTTTATTTGCTCAATTAGTGACTGGGTTGCAACCCAGGTGCTGGCAATTATGCAGTGCCAGAGATTTTCCCCACTTTTTCCTTCTTCACGTTGCCGGCAAATGACCAAATTTTGAATCTTACAGTGATAGTTTGGGGGTAGGGAATGGATTTGCTGCCAATTTTTCCAAATCAAAATGCATCTTCTTCTCGGTGATCTGTTATAATATGGAATCATGTATTTAAACAGAAAGAATCTCAATCTCAATTCAACCAATCTTGTCCGTTGATTTATGAATAAGATGAGAAAAGAGACATAAATCTCTTTTAAAACAACACAAGAACAAATGAAAATAAACTCATGGCAACGATGATGACAGGGCTGGGGAAGAGGGGGGGGGGGGGGGGGGGGCGGAGGCAGTGGAGTGAAGAATCGGTGGTGGTGGGTGCCTAAGCCTGGTTGCTGTTTGTTTTTTTCTCTCTTTCCTTTTGTCCTTTTCTTTTTATTTATTTTATTTTTATTCAAATAAAATAAGGTTACAGCTCTCATCTCAATAAAATTTTGTCCTTCTGAGAGTCCTATTGACGGCTTCCATCAAAAAAGGATGTCGGTTACAAATATTTTATAGGTTAGGAACCTGAGGTGCTAGAATTAAAAGGTTTGGGACCCCAAGTGCTATTTACCTGAAAAATGTTAGGTTCCTACTGTTCACAACTCCCACCCTCCCCAACCCCCTGGACATGAGTTTCTGTAGCATTTCATAATGATGCATTTGTGTGATTATCAGCTGGGCTGTTGATCTTCTGTCGTGTATGCTGTCATGTAAGAATTATCTATTTGAATTCATATTGTGTAATAATATTAGCAAGTATGTTTCATTACTTTTCGATATATGATCACCAATTCATATTTTAATGTTTTTACGCCTGTGCCTATTTTTCTTATTTTGTGCTCTTGCTGCATGCAAACTAACCGTTAGTTCTTTACAATAGAAATCTTTGCACCTTTGTTGTTCTGTCTCACTCATATTCTAGTACTTTTTTCAGTCTTTTATAATTCGCATTTTGTTTTCATCATGCATCTTTATCTAATTTGTTATTTTAGCTTCTGTTTGGGTTTCATTTCTTTGCTAAAGTTTTAATTTTCAACAAAAGAGTGATGGATAAGTGAGTTGTACTTGCAGGCATACGAATTGTGCTGTTAAAATTAATGTCTGAAAAGTAACTTTTTAGCACCAAAAAAAAAAAAAAAAAAGTAACCCAAACAGAGGCTTAAAGAGGATAGATAATTTTTTTGACTCTTTTGGTATCACTTGTGAGTTGTGAAGTTCACTGTATTGTTATGTCGAAATTTGCCTTTTTGGGGAGAATCAGACATATCAAATCTACTTGGAGATACTAATGTATTGGGGATGGTTTTAAAAGATATATTTTGAGATAGGTTGATGTTTTTCAAGGAGATTCAGTCCATGAGAACATAAAATTCGCGAGTGTTTGTTAATTCCTTGGAAAAGATTGTCCTTGCACTGGGATTTCATGTAGACTCCTTTAGTTATAGGCATTACAGAACATCGTCGGTTGCATTGTGCTATCTTGCTCTTTTAACAAACTTGAGACTGATTTTCTTTAGAAGGCAACCATTTGTAGGATGAGACAATGTTTTCTGCAATTTGAGAAGACATGTTTTGACATTATTTACATTGGGTTGGTTTATTACTGCACAGTCCAATGGTCCCCTGTCCCTTGACCTCAGCATTTTCAAATCTTCAGCCAACTTCATGTTTTTCGGCAGCTTATCATCTTTTGTATAGCATGGTGGGACTGAGAGAGTACATTTGGTTCGAGGTAAGTCAGTGGAAAGTGGACCACTCTTCTATGTCCATTTGATCTCTCTCTCTCGGGATGTGTTTTTCCTTCCATTTTTGTTTTCCAGTGGAGTGTGGGTGGAGGAGAAAAAGGATTTGGAGAATGCTTGGTTACTTCCTGTTTTCATGATCAGAACAACTAAGAATCTGTTGCATTTTTTTTACCATCAGTACTTGGTGATTGTGTTTTTGAAGTAACTACTTCTTGAGTATAAGAGTTCCTTAGAAATGTTTGGAGACTGCATCCTGACCCTTTGATTCGTATGCAAGTTTTTATGTACTCACTAACGAATTAAATAACAAGCCACAGTTCTTGTACGTGACCTGCCTGTATGACTATGTTGCCAATTCACATGAAGAAACGTGCCAATATTCATGATGCAGACCCATCAAGATCTATTTTTCTATTTTGGACTCTTATTTATGTTTTCTATTATTGGGCTTGTATTATGGGTTGGCCCAAGCCCCTTTATTTTAGGTTTCTTTATTTGGTTATTTATATGGTTTTGGATTGGAAACAAAGGAGACGATGAATGAATAAAATGAATTGTGGTTTGTTGCTGAAGTTTTCTCCTTTCCCCTGTTCTTCTGCTATTTCCGCCTCTGATTTCTTCTTCCTGCATCAATTCACCTTTCCATGTAATCATATTTTTTTTAGCTCAAGTTATTTGAGTGCCCTTCGTATTCTCTTTCTTTTAATGAAAATTTGACATCTGAAAATTTTGTGAGGGCTTCAATCAATCATCTAGCCAATTCTAAATTGCTAGTAAAGATTCTGATGATTTCTTCCTTTTCTTTTCATTGGGAAATAGCGCCATATTGGAAATTTCTCGCCTGGCATGGTTATTAGTTTCCACACATCAGTTTTGGATTGTGGGCTTCCACTGTATATTTATTGTATTGTGCATGATTTAACTCTATGTCCTTTTACAGTCAACAGCGTGCTTTTGTAGTTCAAGTGTTTGAGTTGCATCGACTAATAAAGGTGAGAGCAGCTATTCAGTTCATGTAGCTTTGATCGTCTCTTTTGACCTTTTCTAATTTCTTATGTAACCCGTGATTTGGTTTATTGAAATCAAATAGTTCTTGTTATTATCAGGTTCAGAGATTGATTGCCACGTCGCCACATCTTTTGCTTGAGGACACTGCTTATTTGGACAAACCCGTAAAGATTTCTCCTGTGAAGAAACTTTCATTAGATTATATTGCTGAAGCTCCTCCAAATATTTCCAAGCGCAAAAGCAACTCCAAGAAGCCAAATACCGAGATTGAATGCTCTGCTGAGAATACTGTAGGGAAGGTGCCCCCTTCTTCCGCGCAAAATGGTAGTCAGCCGTCGACTTGCAGGCCATTTTTGGGAAATCCTCTATCTCCAGCTGCAAGTAGTGACCATAATTCTGAACCCTGGTATTTTAATCAGGCACAGGGGCACCAGTGGTTGATACCTGTGATGTCTCCTTCTGAAGGACTAGTATACAAGCCATTCCCTGGACCGGGATTTACGGGTCCTGTATGTGGACCTCCAGGATTGGCTCCATGGATGAGTAATTTCTCGACTCCCGGATATGGAGTTCCTGCATCAAATCATCAGTATCAAGTGCCGTCCTTCCCTCCAGCTGGGCCTCAAGGTTACTACCCAACTTATGGCATGCCAATCGCTAATCCAGCCTTCTCAGGTTCGTCTGTTGAACAAATGAACCACTTCAACATCCAACATCAGAACTCTTGCAATATGCTGAGACAGATGAACGAAGCCGTTCCCAATGTTATAAAGCCGCATGCCGCTAAGAACAATGAACGGCAGATGAGCACAGCCAGTAGTCCAACTGAAAGACCACAGTGCAGTCGAGAAGGATACGCCATGGTAGGAACAAATGCACTTCAACTTTTACCCACATCTCCGGCTGTCAACGTCCCTGATTGTAGCATTCAGTCTCCCGAACCTGAATGCCCTGCTCGGGTGATCAAGGTCGTGCCTCGTAATGCCAGATCAGCAACGGAATCTGCTGCTCGAATTTTTCAGTCAATACAAGAAGAGAGGAAACAGTGTGAATAAATGTAGCATTGTTAGCTGGTCCTGCTCGTTAACGTTGATTTGTTTGATTGAAATTAAAGTTTTATATATTATGCTGTTCGGACAGTTCAATCTCGTTGAATGCTATGTACTAACGGTACACTTGGTGTTTCAGATCCCATTTTCCCTTTAAATATTCGGTGAATTTTTATTTTTATTTTCATTTTCATTTTCAACTCATAACAAGCAATAATCGCAACTTTCAATTTCATAGATTTATTGCCAATTGTATTCTTATAATCCGTAGGTCACTAGCAATTTATTTGCTGCTGCTACTAAAAATTTAATGTAACTCAACAATAACATTTCATGTTTTTTGAATTGAATGATGTTATTCGCAGTCGTTCATTATGATAGTTGTCATACGTGACATATAGAGGGTAGATGATTATTTGATTCATGAGTCAATAAAAAATTATTACATTAATGCATCAAACAACTGTCTGTTATGTGTATGTCATATATGACGATTGTCGTAGTGAGCGACTATGAATAACATTAATCGAATTGAATTTTACTCTTACCCTTTAGGCGACACTTGAACTTAGGTTAATGTGAATGTTCAAGCTTATGACTTGAGCTAGGTCTTGGTTATATCGTATTTCATGTTAATTTCACTTTAGTTACATATTTTCAATTTTTACTTGAGATAGCACCGCTCTTATAAATAAATCACATTGTGTTGTTTATTATTTCTTGGCCTCGTCTAAGCATCTTTATTTTTGACATGTTCATATGAATATATTGTCGCCTATTTTCTCTTTATTCTTAGCAAAGAGTTTTATTAACACATAACGTGTCTGTACTTCAAAGTTATATTTTCAATGTATAGAAATAAATTGAAGTATCATGTTTACAAATTAAGTAAAAGTTTTGGTCTTAAGTCTTTCACTTTACTATAACTTTTACCCTAATCTTTCATTTATTGCAATTTTAATCCCAAATTTCAATTTTTTTTGGCAATCGAAGGACACATGGACGGATTCCATCCAAATATCCATCAATTGATCAAAAGTCAAGGGTGTCTGATCACATTTTAACCAATTTTAAAAAGGACAAAATTTTAAGTTTACATTTTCATATACAAAATTGAAATAATTAAATGAAAGATCAAATATATATATATACACACACACACACATATATATACACACACACAAAGTCTTAAGTCACCCCAACTTTTCTTCATCCCTTGAATTCTTGATGCGAAGGGGATCTTCGAAGAGCGACTTTTTTTTTTTTTTTTTTCATATATTCATTAAAAAATTAATCCCCAAAATATCATCAATCACAGAAGCGGACAAATCCCATCGGTCAGTTATCGCGTGCGTGCGTGCGTGCGTGCGTGCGTGCTTGGATTGTGTATATATAGACTGTTTTAATGGATCAAGTGACATCGCTGATTTTATTTTTATTGCAGGTTCTAATATTTTGAATTTCTGTAGTATATACCATTTTTTGCAAAGAAATAAATCAACAATGTTTACACGCATTTTTGGGAAACCTAAGCAAGAGACAAATGCTCTGGCAACGCTGGACAAGTTAAATGAGGTAACGATATTTGATCTTTGAATTAGTTGTGAATTATTCGATTATTTTTGTCTTAATATAAGTTTATTAATATTTATATTGGATACTTTGTGTGGTAAAAGTGAGTGTGTTAGTTGAGTTTGTCAAACAGTTTCGATAGGTTAGATTTTTGTTTTATATTTGATATATGATTTGAATTCAACTCTCTATTACCTATTTCCGGTAAGAGTAGTTATGGGAAAATAGAACGTCTTGTAGACGTCTTTGTTAAGGATTTTCAGACCAATTTATGATTGTTCAATGTTACCTGTTCTCTAGTTCAAATGTTCATTTGTCTAGCAGAAAACAAACTTTTGATTTTATTTAATATAGGGATGCTTTGGCAAAAAAATTGAAAAATCGATCAAACCAAACCGACTTGAGTCAGTTCGGGTTGGTTTGACATGGGTAATTAGTTTGAGTTGATTTTCTTTTAAACAAAATAATGATGAATTGGTTTTAAACAGCTGGTTAACCGAAGCAATCCAATTTATTTACATGTTTACCCTTTTTAAAAATAAAAATAAAAATAAAAGATAAGCCCTAATCTCGTAACTGTATCTTGATTCCCTCCAATCTATAATATTGTCGGTAAGTAATAGTACTAGGAATTTCCTTTCACAGGCTCATATGTTATACTTAACATTTTTCCTTACTCAGACAGTCAAACTACAAAAAATACAAAAATGATAAAAATAATAAAAAAGAAAAAAAAAATCTTAAGTTTTCTGTTGATCTGTCTCTATTATTTTGATTTTATTTTTTAATCAATAGTTCATGTAATATAAATTTATTTCGTTATTTTAATTCTTGTAATCTAAGTGAGCTCAAAATTCGGACAATTTTTTTTATAAAAAAAGCAATTTGGACTAACCAAATCGATAGAACTGAACCGAAATTTGGTTCGATTTAAGAGTTAGAGTGGGTTGATTTGGGTTAAATTCAATCAAACCGACTAATTTGATTTTGGTTTTGAGTTGGAGTCGAAATCGACCCAAACTAAACCACTCCCAAACCTACATTAGGCGCCATCTGAACCTGAGTTTCAGTTATGAAAGAATAAAAAAATGCGTAGGAAAACCTTTTCTTCTTTTGGTTTCAAATGAGAACTTGAGGGAATGATTGCAATCTGCACAAGGACATGTAGAGAGATTTGACAACTTACAAACTACTTCACTTTCATGGTCTTCTACTATAGCTATAAAACTTTTATACTAGCTTTTAGTCTGTTTGGAGAAAAAAAAAGTGGGAAATTTATGACAACCTATTTTACTTTACTTTTCTCCTTTCCTAAAGGAAATATAGAATCCACGTGGAGATGTAATGTTCATGAGATTAGACTTAAACATTTGACTGCTTTGACAATTATTCACTGGCTGAAAGCAGTTCTTCTCACCAGATCAATCTCAACCATTTAAGTGCATTGCATTATTTTTTATATGACTACAGTCAAGTTTTCATAGGACTACAGTCAAGTTTTCTGGGGATTCAAAAACTTGGCATTTCATTATCAACATATACTCAGTAAAACAACCGTGCTACTTGTACATCAAGGGCTACCGAATGAGTGCCATAATAGACACATGGAGGCCTCTTATTGGGGGGGCGCCTGCCGCTACAGGCTCCCCCCCAATAGGGGCCTCCATGTGTCTATTATGACATCCATTCGGTAGCCCATTATGTACCACAAGAATAATTCCTCAGTAAAATGCTATCCCAGGTTTTTGTTTTGTATTTAACCGCGCGATAGAGATTGACTGAGTGAATGGACCATTATTAGATATGAACAATGAATATATAGCACTGAGGAATTCACCATATCGCTAGATTGACCTAAAGTTTTGCATTTGTAATTTTCTTATCATTTTATGCTCATAGGGAAAGTGGAATGCTATTTGGCCCTGTTTGATTGGCCAAGTTTTTCGTGGAAGATGGAAAACGTTTTCCTACTTTTTACTATTCACCTGTTTGATTGCTCTAATTTTCCAAGGAAAATGTTTTCCAAAGAACAAGTGATTGATGTACAGAAGTTAGAAAATATTTTTTCACCATATAGGTGGGAAAACGTTTTCCAACTTTTTGACTTTTTTTTTATTTTTATTTTTTTATAGCAATGGTAAAAAAATTGATCCATTTAATTGACAATTTGTGTAAAAAATAAAGCCAAACGAAAAATTTGTCAGGTAGAAAATTATACCAATCAAACACCATTAATTACAATTCCCTGTAAAACAAATTCTAGACAATTCAATTCCCTGCAATTCGTTTTCTTTCCACCCATTTTCCACCCTTGCAATCAAACGGACCCTTAGTAAGTTAAAGTTGACAGTTTGGGAATGGATAATCTCTTTGATTGGTTTAAATTTGAGCTTCCATGGGAACTGCAAGTTAAGCATGCTTAGAAATAGTAATTTCCATTTCTCCAAATATTGAGAAATAAAAAAATTTCTTTCCAATGTTTTCCGCTTGGTTGCAATATATGAATTAAACGGCTATTATCCTTTTTATACAACTGGTTGCCCTTACTGTTAACAGATAGTGACGGGTACATTTTTAAACTTTGATGAAACTAGTGACTTGTTTATTAAAATTAAAAGTTTAAGGAAGAACACTTTTTTCTTAAGGTAAGGAGCTTCACTTTTCTTCACCAGTGGCTGTTTTTCAGGATCTACTCACGACACCATAACTTAGTTCAGGAAGCACTTCTTGTATCTTAATATTGTTATCTCAGCAGTCAAGAATTGAATGTAGTGTAGTGATCATTGTAAAAAAATATTCGTAAAATCCTAGCCAAAGTAAAAACAAAATAAGAAAGTCTCATCATTGTCAATGTTTCTTAATACATAAAAGTTTAGCATGCCATAAGAAATAATTACTTTACTGAGTATCTGTCCCAGCGTCTATTTCTGGTGTTAGAAGTGTCATTATGTTTTTTCGATCATTCACATGTTATGGTTGGTCGTGGGGTTATGTGGATATTGTAACCTATTAATATGCCATTCCGTATCTCTTAGTTCAATTATTGTGGAATAAATAACGGTTGTGGTTTAAGGGATTTTTCCCAGTTTACATTTTTTCTACAACTTCTATATTCATAGAATTCTTTTTGTCATCTTTATTTTATTAATTGTGACTTACTACATGTTTGCTTGGTCATTCTGTGCAGACTCTCGAGATGCTAGAGAAAAAAGAGAAAGTTCTCCTGAAGAAGGCTGCTGCCGAAGTTGAGAAAGCCAAGGAGTTTACAAGAGCTAAAAATAAAAGGGGCATGATCTATTTACCATAGCTTATGTAAGTCCTCTTACCATCCATTGCATCTATGTAGAAATTCCCAATGATTATCCACATTTTATTCCACTAAAAGCAATTTTTCCTTGAGAACCCATTGTGTCAATTATTTCAGACTGCCTCTTAACCTGATAACTAGACTCAGTAATTCCCCTTTCAGTTGAGGCCTTAAAATATCCATGTATCAATTTGTGAATTGTATACTGCGATCTGCCCTTCCCTTGTCCCTTATAGCCCAGCAATTGGGAAAGGCATGAATAGGTTGCATAAAAAAAACTTGCTGCTGTTTTATATTTCTTGAATTTTTCCCCCTTGCATTGCAATTTTTATGAAGAATTATCTCCCATACCTTTGTTAACAGCTGCAATACAATGTTTGAAGAGAAAGAGGCTTTATGAACAAGAAGTTGAACAGCTTGGAAATTTTCAGTTGCGTATCCATGATCATGTGCTCGTGATCTTTTTTGAACAAGATAGTTTTTCATGAATTTCTATTCCTTTTTTCAGATGATAATGCTAGAAGCTGCAAAAGCTACAACAGAAACTGTTTGACGCTTTGAGAACTGGAGCAGCTGCTATGAAAGCCATGCAGAAGGTGATGTAAGATGTATTACAATCCCGTCTAACTGTTTCTTTCTAATTAAGAAAATAAAATTTGAACTGCAGCAAGGGAGGTGGTATAAACTTGAAGCAGCTTTCAGGATAGACTTTGAAAGGCTGCACCAAGATTTGAAATGTGTTGAGCTCATAATTTAGATATTTCTTTGTAGCTCCAGTGGCGACAATATTGCGCATTATTGCTTCGAGAGAAACTTCAATTTATAATAATAGCTCAGTAAGTGAATGGTAGTGAGGGTATGGGTACTTAAAAGTCTGAATACGGTTCCATTGTATGTTGTTGTCACTCGTTTCTGATTCTTCAGTTACCATGATATAGGATCCTTCAAAATGCACAGGATTATGTCCCCTCACATTCTCTACTTACCTTTTCCGTTTCAGTAATACTGATGATGTGGACAAGACAATGGACGAGATCAATGAGCAGACCGAAAATATGAAACAGATTCAAGAAGCACTGTCAGCACCAATTGGTGCGGCGGCTGATTTTGATGAAGTATGCGTTCTCCAATTTCTGATGACCTATTTATCTGTGCAAAAGAACCCAAAAAAGGAAAAATGTCTTTTTATTGGGAGTTCTTCCTTTGACAATAACATATTCCTTTACTTTTATAGGATAAAATAGAGGCAGAGCTTGAAGAGCTGGAAGGAGCTGAGTTGGAGGAACAACTCCTGCAACCTGCCACAACCGCCCCTGCTGCTCCAGTTCAAGTGCCCGCTGGAAAGCAACCTGTACGTCCAGCTGCTCACAAGAATACAGAAGAGGAAGATGAGCTTGCTGCATTGCGGGCCGAGATGGCACTTTAACAAGGTCGTTTTCTATCTCTCTTGTTATAAGTGTTTTAAAACCAACGTGACGGGTCAAGGGTTGAACCGGGAGGTTAAGAATAATTTTATACACCTTAAATTATTCCTCAGTTGTTGTTTGATAAATTATGTGCTTATTGCAGCATTGAGCTCTTAGTGCTGGAAAATTCTTTTGCGGTTGTCAGCCCTAACATTGAAGAAATTGTATAAAGATGGAGACCATAACTTGAGCTGCTGCTACCACCCTATTTTGTGAAACTAAATTTCTGTATGTCCATTTCTAGTACTTGTAAAGATAACGTTTGATTTAATGTTTGGAAGTATAATGTGTGATATTGCTGCAGATATGTTACAATACAATCAAAACTTTCACAACTATATTAATTCATGATGCCATTTGCCCCATCAAACGACTTGCGCAAAATATTAACGAATTCTAATGGAGTGACTCCATCATTAACAAAGTTGTCAACTTACAAATAGATTAATATTTTCTGAAAATAATTCACTTAACTAGGAATGATGCTATTGCAAAAAGTGGAATTACTCTGTTTTCCTGGTTCTAATCCATCTTTCATTATTTGTATTTTTCATCCTAAAACCTAAAATCATACTAGGAGGAGAGTGCCACTACTGAAACCGTAAGAGGGGAAAATGAAAATTGGTGTAGTGAAGGGCAGAATTCATCCGTTTTAACTTGTTTTAAATTCTTAATGATGAAACAAATATATTAAAAGAAGAAGAAGAAAGGCTCACAGTGGAGGCAGGCAGTGGCGGAGGTCGACATGGGTGACTCGATGGCAGTCGGCAGCAAGTAGGTTACAACTCCACCCCATGCGGCATCGAATCGGACTGCGCAGTCTGGAGAGAATAGGTTTTGAAGTCTTCTGTATATGCTTGCAAATTTGCAATGCATATGAGCTATATGAGCTATGGATAATATTAATGAGCCGATTTATAAAATAAAAAATAAAAAAAGCTCAAAGCAAAAAGAAGTTTTGGCCTAAATCCAACACCCGTCTTCTTCACTCTCCCTTCATTCTTAAGTTCCCGTCTTTCTGCTCTTGCAACAATGGTGTTTGTCTAGTGCCCTCCCTCTCAACCTGTAAATTCTGGCGGAGCCAGTATAGACGGCCGCGCCAGCTCGTCAGGTGCTGGCTCCACCAGTGAGTGCTCTAAATAAGGTACACATATAGGCACATGCTTTTGATCATGCATTGTTATCACCTTATTTGAAGTTTCTATAATGTCATGAATTTTAAAAAGACACTTCAATGAAGTTTCTAAGAATGTGTACCTGCGACATTTCAAACTTTAGTGGATGTTTGGATAAGCTGGTTAAAAAATTTACTTATATACAAAATATGCAAAAAGTAAATAATATTTTCTTTGGAAAGAGAAGAAAATATTTGAAAATAAAATATTATCTAGCCATTAGAATAATCAAGTTTTTCAAATAAGAAAAAAATAATTTAATTAATTGAGAATGCTTATAAACAAAATATCAATTATTAGCTTAGCCAAATATTCTTTAGAGAATGAGAAAATATAAATTGAGAGAATCCTTTGTGATAATTTCTGAGAGAGACATTTTATTCGGTTGTGAATTGGCCATGGACAGCCCTATGCAGCTTTCATGACATTGACTAGAAAGAATGAAACAAGAAATGGTGATCACACCCTCACTTTCTTGTCCATCTAAAAAAGAACACAAAAACCACCACTAACAATGTGGGGGGAGATTTCTTATTTGCACTTGTGCATCAAAAATCATTATTTATCCTCGTCGATTTCTCCTCCTTGTCGTTGTATTTGGATACTACATTTTTACGAATCCACAATATTGAAGCTCGCAAAATTACCAATTGAATCATTGAATAAATAGATCAAAAGTAAACGCAACTATCACTCCATAAATATCTACTCTTTCAAAGTTCCGTGTAAATATTGATTATAAGGTGTTTTAAATTCTCACGTACCATACCACATTGAATATATTGGGGGTATTAGATCTTTTCACATTCTACCTTCATATGCGAATCAGGCCTAGAACGTGACCAACACATCCAGATCCAGGCATTGGGCTTGTTATGACTCGAGTAGTCCTAACTCAATTTGACACCACTATTACTTTTCATCATAAATATTCATGCACATTGTACACAAAGGCTAAAATAATTAATGTACTAGTTCAATTCATTTGTATCAAATGTTTACATATGTGTGTTGTATCAATAAACAATCCCATATCCTATCAACTAAGCTATATATATAAAAAGACATCTCCTTTTGATTTCAATATAAATTAGGAACCCCTTCATTGGCTGCCTCTTGGGACCAAATTTCACTCAGAATTTCATAAGAATATCCATAGCCAATATTATCCATTGGAATCCCATTGCTGCAACTGCCATTGCCAAAGATGAAATTTTCTCCAAGCTGTGAAAATGTTTCAGAAATGGTTGAATCTCGCTGGGAAGATGAAGAAAAGTTCGGGTTTTTTGTACTCTCAGTTAGACAAGGAGTTATAGGAGATGTCTCTTGAGCTGAAAATGTGGGAACCAAAGTGTTGGTGGTTGAAGACGAGAGGTCGGTTTTCGCAGCGGTGGTGTCGATACTATTTGTGGGGTTATAACCATAAGTTGCTGCTATGGGCTTCTTCTTTAACTTGCTGTTCCAGTAGTTTTTCACATCATTGTCTGTTCTTCCGGGTAGATGAGATGCTATGATAGACCATCTATGAATTAAAATAAAAATGTTAATAAATAAAAAATTAACAGAAAAAAAAATCATAATTAACATTGAACTTGCTTGCTTCCCAAGACACTATAGAAAGTGTATATGATATTGTCTTCTTCTGGTGTAAAAGCTTCATGTTTGATATCCGGTCGAAGGTAATTAAGCCACCGGAGACGACAGCTCTTTCCACAACGGTTAAGACCTGAAAAACAAGGATAAAATAATATACAACTTTTAACTTATTTTTGTTTCTGAACAACGTGAGTTGCTATACAACTCACCTTAGCAAATGATCTAACTAACATGTTTCTGTCAAATTATAACTTATTTTTGTGTGGAGTTAACAGAAAGAGAGAGAGAGAGAGATGTGACCAGACCAGCTTTGTGTGGAAAGGTCATCCAGTTGCCACCAGTGCCATAGTTTTGAATGTAATTCTTGAGGGTTGCATCTTCTTCTGGAGACCAAAGCCCCTTTCTCACTTTAGTCTTATCACAGCAAGAAGTTTTTACCATGGCTGGCCTATCTGCCTACAACTTAATTTCTACACAGTAGAGAGAGAAACAGAGAGTGTGTGCGTTCGTGTGAGGGAAGAAAACTAATAGACTCGCAAGTACCAAGTAATTTTCATTTGTAGACTTTTAGTCCCTTTTGCTTGCTTGACTTTGCAAGACCTTTCGATTTACAGTTCTATTTTTGCCTTAAATCTTCTAGGTCAAGATTGGTGAAATGGCCAATAAATGGTAATTGATCATTTCAACAGGACTTGTCGAAAATAATTGGTATATATATACACGTCATGTGTGCATGTTTGATATGTCACCCAAATTTTCTACGCATTTTGCAGAGTTTAACCTTTAATTAATTTTTTCAACCATACAACATGTATAGAAATTTTTGCCAAACAGTTTAACGGATTGTTAGTTGGCACAATTTTATTGGATGTTGAACAAAAAATAATTTCAAACCAGCCAATCCAGTGTCATGACTTCGTCATCTGTAGAAATCCTGATAAATGTAATTGTACAAGGAGCTTAATTCTAATTGATAGTTGGGTTTATCACTTCGTCTATGTTCTTCATACTTGACTCAAAGTCATATAACGATAGTTAAGTTTGGCAGAATTCTTATGTCACTCGTTCTTTTTAAGCATATGAAATGAACATTGCCAAACATGGCTTCGAGCATCAACTTCTTTGTGCCCTTTTCAATAACAAAAAAGGAGAGGCTGTGAATTTTTACAAAGCAGACGACAGTGAAACTCGTTACTGTTTTAGGGTTAGAAATGGCTGTTATTAGAGTCAATTGGAAAAGTTTTAGGACATGATTGGTATGTTAAATTGAATAATATATGATAATATTGCCAAAAAAAATGTTAAAAAGTATCTTCTGTAATCAATAATTAGTATAAGTCGATATTGTATGCCAAACATGCAATAGTTAAAGGGTTTTAAAAAGAAATTTCGTGGACAAGTTGGCCTTCGATTTAAAACAAGGGTTTTTTTTTTTAAAAAAAAAATAAAAGCTATTTATCAATTTCATTAATAATATTACGTATTTTCTAAGTTATTAATCTGGAAAAGTGATATAAAAAAATGTGTGATCGGAGATGGGCCGTTCACAAGCTTATTCTGCATCTTTGATATATACAAGCACTAATTAAAGGCTTTTAACAAGAAATTTCGTGGAGAAGTTGGCCTTCTTTACAAAGCAAGTTTTTTCTTTAATAAAAGGTAATTACTTATTTCATTAATAACTGTTGCAAAAGCTCGTTCCAAAATCTTCAAAACGGTAATTTTCAGATTCGATTTCACGTTACCTTTCTCTACCAAACAATCAATCCAAATGGCATTGATCCTAACAAATATTCACCTCAATTGTTTCTCAATTTCACCCACAAAGGACAAGATATCAGTGTTGATTTGCCAGCCACAACGGCACGAGAGAAGCAATGAAAGAAGACATAAAGAGGAGGCCAAAGACATAAAGGTAGCCACTAATTTTTGGAGCACAAGGTAGTCGGTTTTCTCCCTCAAAGCTCAGTCACATTTTTCTCCAATTCCCACACAAATCACACACTCAAAAAGGGCTAGGGCAAGCAACATATATATAGGAATATGTTAGATTCTAGTTGGGCAAAAAAAGAGATAAATGGGTTAGAGTCAAGAGTCGTCCAATAGGTAAATATATAGATCGTGAGCAGCATTAATTTCTTAAGTTAATTCCAATTATCCATGCTATTTTTGGATCGAGCCTTTAGACTAGGTTGTTAGTAATCAATTCACCATTTGTCAATGTCTGTGAAAATATATTTCAACATTTTACATCATTGCCTATAATTTATTTGGTATTAAAACTCAATAAATCTTCACCTTAATACTCAATCAACCTGCAATCAATCAAAACACAAAGTTAATACTTGCATAATCAAAGTAATCAATAAAATTGGGATTACAGACCTTACCTCGTGTTTTGAACTCAAAACGCATATCATACATGTTCCATGTACTCATCGGGGCTAAGGTAAAAAAAACACCCAAGTAAGAACGAGTAATCATAGTAATCAATCAAAAGTATATACAACATGCGATGAAAATATAACTTATAATAACACATATCTTTTCAAATATGTTCACATAGAATAACAGACTAACCCCAAATTAATCAATCAAACTGTCAATACATGTGCCACAAATGCATAAATGACCCACGAAAAGATCTCACCATACTTATCATATCTCATTCCATGTTGCTCACATCTCGAGAACATATATCTCATCTCATCATTCATCATGTTCACTAGACTGATCACTGAACTTATGTCTAACTAGTAACCACAGTAGATCCTAAGTCCACAGAATAATCCTCTACCACCACCGCACTTCTCCTAACCTAAGTGGATAATATGTCTCCACTTAACAGAAATGATAGAAGTGTCACTCTCACATCCCACTCGATTAGGGTCTTCATAGATAAATGATTCTAACACTTAATCACATCTCTACTTGTGATTCAAATGTCATACTTCACATCCCACGTGTATATCACTAATGCGCCTTCATGCATCTATATTCTACAATACCAATAGACATATAACACGTTTACTACTAATGCATTTTCAACCCATTATGCATGCAAACACATTGCACTAAGTAATCAAATTGCTCTTCAATTCATGCAAATGTACATATCAAATACATTGAAATGCAATAGATAACCATGTAACAAAATTAAGCAATCACACGCATGCGTAAAGGATTACACACAAATGCACATGCAAATAACTAGGTTTACTTCCAACAAACCTCTCTAGGGCCATCACTCAACCCAAAAGTAACATTCGTCTCACCTCTCATCTTACCCTTCTGTTTATCATTCTTCTTGGGACAATCCCTAACAAAGCGTGCAGACTTACCACAACTGTAACACCGCTTACCACCGAACTTGTCCTAACCCTAACCCTTACCCTTCTTCTTACCACTCTCATAACTCGAGTCACAACTTGAGTTACTACTGTCTTGAGCCTTACCCAGACTCATTTGCTTAAACATCATTATACTCCCGATCATATATGTCTCATGACTCCTCTTATTGTCTCTTTGAGCCTTAATTTTCATCTCTTTACTTCTAAGAGAATCAATGACAATCTCGGGTGTTAAAGGTGTCCCTACCACATTTAATCACAATTTTAACCTCCCAATATGAGTCGGGCATAAAATTCAACAAAATAATGGTCTTATATGTTTCAGACACATTTTTATCACAATTCACAATGTCTTAAACAAACTTGTTAAAAATATCCAAATTGTCATCAAGATCTTTGAATGATCCATTTTAAATTTGAAAAATCTTTCGAGCAAGTACAACTTATAGTGACTTGATAGCAATTAAAAAAAATACAAAAGCTATTATCAACTTGCAATTAAATTCAACGCTTCAAATATGTCAAATAATTCCTAAATTTCTTGTACAAGCAATGGTTACCCCACATGGTAACCTTAATCATAATGTCACCCCACATGATAACTCGCGGGATACGTCAATATACCAGAACGGATCAATCTACAGTCCATAAATAATTAGATGTGCGAATTTACCACTTTAGAACCACCACTATTCGCCCTAAAGTTTCCAGCAACCGCGACAACTAATCAAGCAAAATCGAATCCTGAACGCGCAATGGACAAATCTATTTAAAACCAATTTTACCCAAACAGAAATTGAATACCACCACAAGGTCCGTTTCGTCGTCTAGAACAATTTGACAGAAGACACGCTTGTCGAAATCAGTTTCACGCTGCCTCACACGCGTCTCTCGGAGTGCCACGAGCCATTGTACCACCTTACGCGCCGGTCACCTAGTTGCGCCTCCATTTGCACAGCACGAATCTGGCCTCTGTTTCACCAAACTCTTTCTGGTTTGGTCAAAAATCACATTTACATGTCCAATTTTTGTGTAGAAGCTAGGCAAATTTTTTGGTTCTATTTCTGTCGATTTTAGATTTGTTTTTGTTCATATCTTGGCCAAAAATCCATCACCTAGGAGCTTTGATACCAATTGTTGTGGAAAATCGCTCCAAGATCTTCGAAACAGTAATTTTCGAGCTCAATTTCACGTTACCTTTCTCTACCAAACAACCAATTCAACGATTTCGACCCACAACCAATATTCACCTCGGTTGCTTCTCAACCTCACCCCACAAAGGACAAAAATATCGATGTTGATTTATAAGTCACAAAGGCATGAGAGAAGCAAAGAAAGAAGACACAAAGAGGAGACCAAAGATACAAAGGTAGCCATCGATTTTTGGAGCACAAAGCAACCGATTTTCTCCCTTAAAGCTCAGTCACGTTTTTCTCCTATTTTCCATACAAATCACACGCTAAAGAGGGCTAGGGTAAACAACATATATATAGGAATATGTAAGATTCTAGTTGGGCTAAAGATGGATAAATGGGCTGGAATCAAGAACTGTCCAATAAGTAAATATATGGGCTGGTAGTATTAATTTTTTAAATTACTTCCTACGATCCACGTTATTTTCGGATTGAGTTTTTAGACTTGGTTGTTGGTAATCAAGTGACCATTGCTCGATGCCTATGAAAATATATTTCGATATTTTACATCATCGTCCAAAATTTATTGAGTATCAAAATCCAACCATAACTATACATATTTTCGTAGTTATTAATATGGAAATGTGATAGTAAAAAATGTGGCATCCACGATGGGAAAATCATGTCAAAAATATGTTCACGGGGATATCAATGTCTTTGTTTCACATCTTTTAAATATGTTTTAATAAATTTAATTAAAAAAATTAAATTAAATCTCTGTTTGGTGAGGATTAAAATCAAATTTTTAGTAAAATTTGATAAAAGTTAATGAAATATGTGATTGAAAAGTTGTATATCTTATTAATATATGTAGTTAAAATTAATTGTTGATTTTGACATAAATTCCTACCACATAGGGGCTTAATATCTATTTAGCAATAGAATTTGAAACAAACAAAGTCTCTATCTTTTAGAATAAATTCTTAGCATTATTAAATACGAAATATATAATATTAATAAGGTGAAAACTCACTCTGAAATTTTATTTTAAGATTTGCAAAATGCAATGGGATTTTGTTGTGGGAGTTTTTCCCTTGCAAATGACCTCAATGATGTCATGGAGAAAAGCTTATAAACGAACTTTGTAACAAATTTTTGAAATTGAATTCTTCCATCGAAAATTTCATTACAGAATTGTATAATAATTTTCTATTATTTACTAACATCAACTTTAATTATTTTCCTATTTCGTTGCAAATTAGTTACACGGTTTAGCGTAGGGATGGGGAAAAATCTCGAACTGGACCCGAACCGAACCGAGTGATTTTTCGTAAGTGAAATACCCGAACGGGTATCTAAGTCGAGAACCGACGGGTTCGGTTCGGTTCTAGACCCAGAATCGAATAATTGAATATTTTTAAATTTTTATATATGAGATAAATCAAAAAAAATTAATTTTTTAAAAATAAATTAGCAAATATAAAGTTTGCATTGAAGAGATTGAGTTCTATGAGAGCATTGAGACAGGTAATAAAATATATATTATATTTTTTTCTTATTAAATCTTATTAGTTGAACAATTTTTAGTTTATTTATGTTTGTTCATTGTGATTTTTCAATTTTTCTTGTAAAGTTTCTTAGTATCTAATATGGCAAGTCAATCAATTGATGATTAAATCAAATAGTTGGTAAGTACTACTGTATTAGCAATACTTTAAAATATTTTATCTCTATGAGTTTATGACTTCTAATTTATATGGATTACAATATTTTAGTATTATTAATTTACTATCTATTTTTTTTTATTTGTATACATTGGTAAATTAATTTTATTGGACAACTTGTTATTTATATATTATTAAATTGAAATACCTTAATTTGTAAAAATTAAGATTGAATATATTAGACTGTAGTATTGTTATAAATGTTAAAAAATTTAATTATAGTATGGAACCGAATCAAATCGAATTTGAACGGTTCCAAATTTATATTTGGACCCGATAGTTCTATTTACTATCTACCCGAAAATTTTCGGTTCGATTTGATTATTTTCTTATCCGAATCGAATCGTGTGCAGATCTAGTTTAGCGGCTCAACAGAGAAAACTAAATTTTAATGACTCAATTAAACTTTTATTAGAAGTTCACTGACAACAGAAGAAATTGACCAAAAACATTTTCATCCGAAAAAAAATAAAATAAAAAATCAATATCTTATTGTTTGAGACCATTCATCGTAAATAGGCTACGTAGTGAAAAATGATCTTACAAAGTGATTGCTACTTTAAAGGTCTAATGTTATATAAAATGTCCTTTTTAAATAAACTTGTAAATGATATTTTTATTTTTACCTTCATAGTCAAACACTGAATTGAATCAAAATTAACTATTCGAGTTAGCTATGGCAACGAGCTGAGTCGGGGAAAAAAAGCTCGGGCTCGACTCGGGCTTTTTTTGGCCCGAGCCGAGCAAAGATCGGCTAAAAAATACCGGCTCGGCCCGGGCCGACTTTTTTTTTTTTTTTTTTTTTTTTCTCCTTCCTGTTTTTTGTTTTTTTGGGTAAAATAGCTGCCTGCACACGACAGGCAGCTATTTTTTTTTAAAAAAAAAAAATTTATTTATTTATTTTTATTTTTTTTTGCTGACACGGGCCGGCCCGGGCTCGGGCCGACTCCCCAAAATGGGGCTCGACCCTAGTTTTTTATCAAAATCTATTAAAATTTTAATTTTCACCAAATAAAAGCTCCAACGCAACCAATTGAATTGATGGCTTTTATTTGGGAGTCATGTTTGAAGTACAGGGATCTGTTTCATAAGCTCATGACAGGGCACACACAAGAAAGAGGTCGTATGTGAGATAAAGCACTGTACGCAGGGCTTTATCCTTTATTGGGTAAGCGAATAAACAATTAGCCAAACAAATCCCAAGAATTCTCCCACTACACTTTGTCGTGGTAAAAAAATTGACAAACAGGAAAAGAAGATTTACACAAATTGGAAGAAATCATTTTTTTTTTCTGTAAGAATTGCAATTCCGACATGTTACATTGATAATCATTTTTTTTTTTTAATTTATGGAAACATCTTGTGTAATCTAAAATAGAAAAAAAAAATTGTATTGTTGATGGCTGGTTTTAAATTTTTAAATCTTTTAACAATGAGCAATTTGATTTCAAACATTTAAAAACTGAGTAAATCAAAATCTCGATAACAAAATTTGTTCAATATTCATTTGATCAACATGTTGTTTTTATTGAAACGCTTACCATTTAAAATTTTTAAGAATCAGATCTACTTCGAAATCAAAATCTAACTTTGATCATGCTTGTCTTCTATTTTCTAAAACTCATTTTCAACCATGTATTTCAATTATTTTTCACTTTTTATGCCTTTTTTTTTTTTTTCTTTTTTAAATTTAATTATCCATGCAAGAATTTGGAATTCCTCTCTCCCCTTGTGAGTAGCACCTCATTTATTCCTATAGTTTATTCCTTGTCTGAAAATCGGCAACAATGTTCCGAACTCTGAACTAAAATAAATAATTGTTCTGATGGAACCTTTTCTTCTATTATAGTTTGAAACTCGCAATTTTTATCAATTTTTTAATTATACATTTCATTAACTTTTATCAAAATTTACTAAAAATTCAATTTTTAGCTGAACCAAATAGCTGCAAACATAACATTGAATATTCATGGATTATTTGATAGATTTGTCAATCTTCGATGAGTTTGGCATTTTGGCGTTATCATTTTTGTTGCTTTAGCCGATTGTATGGCATAAACTCGATCGATAGGCCCAATTGTTGACTTTAATAATCATGTCAATCCGATCAATCTCAAAATATCGCATCATTTTTAAGTTCAACCTATTGGGGCCTAAGAATGATAGGTGGCACCAACTTGATCATTACAATCAAACTAAATTATAGTCTCAATCAACACTATATTATACATAAATCTAGTACTATATAATCTATTTTATATCAACTTGCAAGTTTGTACCAAACAAATTTGTTTTTTCTATAGAAAATTGAAACTAGATTGATCTGATCTTATCAAGTCTATTGTTAATCTTAAGAATACGACAAAATCGATCGATCCGTTTAACAAAAGTGGTTTTTATGCTAGTTTCAATAAGTTGTTGGTAAAGCCCTACACTCTATTATTTTATGTGGGTTTAAAAAATAATAAAAGGATTCAGTTCGCCCACTAATGTCACTCACTTTGCATTTAGCGTCACCTTGGCCACTGAATTTTAATACGTTTCAAACTCATGGTTAAATGAAATATTTTGTAAAGTTTAGTCATGAATGATTAATCTAAAACAAATTAAAATTCAATAATCGTGAAAACACTAAATACAAAGTTCAGCTACCATTAGTGAAATTAATCGGTAACTTATTCATACATATCGGAAGTCATTAATTTATAAGCAATTTTACTTTTCTCGGCATCATTATTATGCATATGGTAATCTAAATCGAACAACTTGAGCAAAAACCCATATTTCCAAATCACAATTTAATTGAACGCCCAAATTCGAGAATATTTAATTTTATCTCTTAAATTACAACAAAATTACAATTTAAATCAAACAAGTATTGAAGCGCTACAACATTACACACAATGTCACAAATATAATGGCACGGTGAAATATTTAATTCTCAAGAAGATAATTAATTTTACAGGTGAAAATACATTTCGAAATTTTGACATTGAAATCAAAAATCAGAAATCAAATTGATAATCAAACTATTAACAAATTACAAAGCAATCCTCTTCAATAGTAAAGTCAACGGATAATATTCACAGTCAAAAGCCATCCACTCGATTGCTCATGATCCAAAACCGAAATCCAAACCGGATCGTTATTTTACGAGTTCTAAAACCCAACCGACATCAGTATCCGTATTGCTTGAATCGACTCGATGGAGCGAGTTTTCCTTACCGAGTTTCGCGTAGATTTTCGCCCGCAGGTCCCTACCAGACTCCACTCTCTCCATGACTGGTTCCTCTTCTGCGCCGGTTTCTGAGATGTCAAATCCACTGAATCCCGACCGAGTCCGGGTCCAAGCCGGAGTTGAGGGCAAACTCGAGAATCCGGGTCGGAATTTTGTCGGGCTCCGAGGTGAACCAAAACCGGACCCTATCTGAAGGCCCCATGTAGGCGGGCTCAAGCTAAGGCCCATCCGCACCTTGTTAATCTGCATGCCCCGCATCGATTCGGCAAGTCCACTCGCCGAGTTACGATTCGATCCACTCGGCGACACAGGTGGCGACCCATTCGCCGGAGAGGAAGCCGGAGAATGCCCATAAGCATTTATAGAGAACGATTCCTGACCAAATCGACTCGGCGAACAGTCCGGACTCGTGTATGAAAATGCACGGAGCTGATCCGGTGTGTGGGCGAAGAAACAGACACGCCGCCGGCAGCAGGTGCCATCCTTACAAGGCTGCGTACGGTAGCGATCCGGGTGGAGCCAACTCTCAAATACGCCGTGTGCGTACTCGCATGAATCTCCCTTTCTACAAACTCCCTTCTTGAAGTCAGGGCAACCGGCGCAGGAATACTGAAACTTCCGGGGATCCCGTCGGCGAGCCTTCTCGCCGGGATGAACAAACGGGCATTCCATCCAGTCATGTGACCTTACACGTAAACACTTCTTCACCTTAAACTCAAACATCCGAAAATCATCTGACGAAAATGCATCCCTCGGAAAATCAAAATCAACATCATCAATCCCGTCTTCTTCTACCATTACGACGCCGTTTCCTTCTCCTTCCATTCCCCCGCCATCTTTCTTCGGCTGCAAATAATGTTGTAATGCTGCAAAAGTATTAAGCGGTGAGTGAACATTGGGGGTTGGATCATCTACAAAACGATAGTCCCATGACGGCGTGATTTGAACGATTGGATTTGATCGAGGTGGGTCTCGGATCATCATCATTCAGAGGTTTCAGTTCCCTGTACAGAAACATACTACTACTACAATGGATTGCTTGCTTGCTGGCTGGCTGGCTTGAAATATAAACCGGTTTTTGACCGTGGTTAAATGGTTTACTTAACCATGGTAAAAAAATCTATTTGCTAAATGGCTCATCGAATATCTGTACTACATATGATGCAGTTGGCGCAGTTAAGAATAATAAAGCAGTACAAGGCAGGGTTGGATTTTCCTATGGGTCCCCATAGTTGGGACTTGTTTATCAAACTTTAGAAAATTTTATCCTTTTCAACATCTATTAAACCTGGTCCTCACCCGACGAAAACCGTCAACTTCACTGTTAGAAAATCAAATTTTATGACAAAATTATTATTTTAACCTTATTTTGAATAAAAGAAAAGAAAATGATTCTGACTTTTTGAATAGAAAATAATAATAATAAAATAAATCGAAAAATTGAAAGCCCAAACCCTATCACCAGCCCATTGTATTGTTTAGCTTAATATTGTGTTGGATCTGATAATTATACTTCAAATGAAATTAGGTTTTATTCATTTACAAGCTATAGTTGCTAGACAAACATATAAATCATGCTAGTCTATTCGTTTTTGAAAATGGATTTGAAAAAAAATCTTTTTAACTCTATTTCATATCTTTCATTGTGGAACTTTTGGTTTACTACTATAAATTATTCGAATTGTACGATGATAATTTTCTATAAGTCAAGGAAGTAGATAAACTAAAACATTAAAATAATATAAGACAAGTAAAATAGGATAAAAGAGAAAAATAAAAGATTAGTAATGTTTTTTTTTTTTTTTTTTTTTTTTTTTTGGAATAAGGTTTCATTTTAAGTTTTGAAAACAATTTCAAAAGTTTCCTCTTATATATTTTTCTTATCTCCTTTTATTTTTGAATACTCACCAGAATTTACGAAAACACCACTTGGGGTGCTTCTAATAATAAGTTAAATTTTTTTTTTTTTTTTTTGCCCTCGGGCATAGTTCAGTGGTGTAAAGGACAGGAGCAACCGCATTATGATGGTTCGATTCCTGCCTCTTATAAGGTATGAAATTGGACTCTTTGTGGGCACCAGTATGACAGCTCTTGTATCCTGACCTGTTGAGGCAAATCCCGAGATTTGCCTCCTTCGCAATGCTCTAGGGAAGAGGCGATGAGGACCCTCAAGATTGTGATTCAACTTTTAATAATAATTTTTTTTTTTTTTCAAAACTTCAAATTTCATGAGTAAGATCAATTATGATACATACTTGTACATAATTGTTCAACATCTCAACTGCACTCTATCCCATGTCTATTTCTTGCCCTCTCTACGTTTGATAGCCATCAAAATAGGTGGAAAAAGAAAAATAATTCTTTTTTCATGCTTAATTTCGATGTTTGATTGCATAATTTTTCCATAAAATTCATTTCCACCCATTTTCTAAATACAACCATTTAAAACACATTTTTCACCTTTTATTTTCCTATGATTTTGTTGGGAAAGTGATTTTTCATATTTTTTTTTTTTTACTTTTTGACAATGGAAACATATTCTAAATCCAATGGTAAAAAAATTTATCTATTTAATAAACAATTTGCATGAAAAATAAAGCAAAACGAACACAAAAAATTTCAAAAATTATTATTTTTAAATTTTATTTTTTATTTTTTGACAATCCAAACAAATTTTAATACATATTGTAAAAAAAAATATTACTAAAAAGTAACAATTTGCATGAAAAATAAAGTCAAACGGATTAGATGAAAAATTATACCAATCAAACACCATTAATTACAATTCTCTCTAAAATAAATTTTAGAAAATTTAATTCCATGTAATTTATTTTCTTTCCACCCAAATTTCACAATTGCAATCAAACTTAGAGAATTTAGACCATCAAGAAAGTCATTTACACCCAAAGGACAACAATTCCAATGAAAACATACTTATCTAGATGTTCATTCATAATAATGTTATTTAATATGACTAATATTTAACTTTGATTTAGATGAAATCATTAATGATATTAAATTACAGTATAAAATTCAATATAAAGAATTATAATTCATTTAGAGCCCGTTTGATACACATTATTTTAAATAAAATGTATTTTTTTGATATGATGGATGGTGAATATGTGATTGAAAAAGAAGAAAAATTATTGATGTGATGAAAAATATTATTTTATTGAAGAACGTGTGATTGAAAATGAGTAGAAGAATAAGAATAAGAATGAAAATTAAAATGGGAATCAAACAGGCTCTTAATAGGATTTATGATATACTGACATTTAAATTAGTGTTCAATATCATGAGTGCTAAATATCATTAATCTTATATATAAAACAAAATGATGTTTAAGATTTTAAATCATAATATTGTGGACAACACATAAAGTCAACGGCAATTTGCTTCTCCAGTTTTAACCCCTTTGCAATTAAAGAGAAATTAAGGGAGTGTTCTCTTTATCGTTTTCGGGCCGTTTTTTATTTTCGATTTTCCAAAACGGTGAAAATGCATTTTCTTTCTTATTTCCAAAAACGTGTTTTCAAAAACAAAATTTTTTTTTACACTGAAAACGCCATGGCTGTTTTCAGTGAAATCAAGCCAAAAAACCAAAACATAGGAAATGAAAAGTTACTGTTTCTGCTCCTTCCACAATCTGTATCCTCCTTATCTTCTCTCGTCGATTATCTCCTCCAATGCTCGTGACCACCACTGCCACAGCCTAATATCTCTCCATCTCGCCACTAGAAAGACTCAAATACCACACAAATCACAGATCAGAACCAGAAGCAAAATAAAAAATAAAGAAAAAAAGAAAAGGGAGAAAAGGAGTGGCACCCAAAATCGCACCCCAACCACAGTCGCACCCAACCGCCGCATACAACGCACCCAACTATCGCCGCAGCCAAAATCGCACCCTAACCACAGCCAAAATCGGACCCCAACCACTACCAAAATCGCACCCAACCACCGTTCATAGAAAGGGAATGCGAAGAAGAGAGAGAGAGACGCGACGGTGAAGACGAGAAGAAGAGAGAGAGACACGACGGAGAGGAGGGGAAGAAGAGAGAGACGCGACAGAAAGAGAAAGGGTGGAAGAAAGACGCAAAATGATTTGGGGAAAAGAGAATGTGTTTTCCATTTTTAGTTTTTGGAAATGATTTTTCAAAATGACAAAGAGAACGCATTTTCAATAATTTCAAAACAGACACTTAAAACACAAAATACAAAACAAATTCAAAACACAAAACTGAAATACGAAGAGAACGTCACCTAAGGTTTCGTTTGGTTTGCATTTCTATTTTCAGTTTTCAAGGATTATTTTAAGATTCCAGAAAACGCGTTGGATTAGTCATTCTGAAATATTGTTGTAAAAAAAAAAAAAAAATTAGAAAATGCATTTGGTTTAAACATTTTAGAAATAATGTTATGATATTTTTTTTTCAATTAATTTGATTATTTAGTAAAACATATCAATTTTATGCTACTGTGTGATAAAAAAAACATAAATTTTAAGTATATCTCCAACAATTGCAACAAAATCATCTGTAAATTAATAAATTGAGAGAGAGAGTGAGGGGGAGAGATAAGTATTTGTATTTTGGTAGATTTTATGTGATTTTATTAATTATTTTAATTTGAGAAATTGTTAAGATCATTTTTTTTTGTTTTGTGGTTTTTAAGTGTTTTTAATGAAAATATTCAAAACGTCAAAAAGTCATTTTGAGTTTTATGTTGCAATTTTATTTTATTTTTGTTTTCGAAAAAGTATTTTAAAAAATAATATATCAAACACATTTTTAGTGTTTTAGAAAATTGAAAATAACAATCCAAATGCACTCTTATTGTCTATATATATATATATATATATATATATATATTTATTTATTTATTTTACTGTAATACACAATGGCAATTTATGTTACTAAGTACTAGAGAGAATTAAGGAAGAACAACATTTTTTAACAATGTCTTCTTCAGAAAATTCTAATCCATTTCCTTTGTCTAAATCCTCTTCTTCTTCATCTTCATTTAGAAAATTTGATGCTTCTACAATGGAATATCTGTATGAGATGTCCTATCCTTCTGAGTATGATAAAGTTCTGCTCACAAATCTTCCTCTTGTAAATCCATATCTTCCATATACTAAACATCGTCAGTCTATCTCTAAAACTGTTTGTAGTCTTATTTTCCCTCAAAAATCTCAAGCTAAAGAATTTGTTCAAACCACAAAGTTTCATCAACATCTTTTGCCTGCTACAGAAAAGGAACAATTTGTTACACTGGATCTACCCTTTCATCTTCCTAGAGTATGGTTATCTGAAGGATATACACATCTCCACATTGGAGCTATTAGATTTTCTTTAACTCTTCATGAAAGAAAGGCCTCTCTACAGTTTCACGGATTGCCTTGCTTGATACTCGTTTCACTGAATATCAGCATGCTTGCATAGGAACGGTAGAAACGACTCTTAATGCTGGAACTGTTTTGGTCACTATGTTTCCAAACTTCAGTATGCCAATATCTGACCCACAGTTACTCATAGTTTTAAAATTTCAAGTACAAATTGTTGGAGCTGTACCATCTTTGTTACATATGCAGCCACTCTTCATTATCAGATGATATATAGAATTCAAAATCATTCTATTGACTTTGCACAGTCTCAAGGAACAGAGGATACTGTACTTCTTCATATAGAGTCAGATCAAGTTCCTAGTTGTACTTATGTGCCCAAACATATTTCTCGTCCAAAATTGCTCAAACTTATCCCTGAAACATGGATCACTAGCCATGAATAAGCTCACCAGGAAAACAAAGATTCTACTCCAATACAATCCCCAGAACCTTTCTTCAGAAAAATGTCTAATGGAGATGTAGAAATTTCTTTCAAAAGGGAAGTTGTACCAAAAAAGCCTCTCGGCTTTCCTACACAATTTGCATATACAAATCAAGATATTCCTATATATGCTTTTGATGCAAATGGAAGACCAATATATATTAATACAGATGACTCTGGTTATTTCTTTTGGGATGTCTGTTCTTGCTCAAATTGTTTAGCAGATGTTGATGAAGATTTTCCTCAAAGAAGAAAATCCAAGCGAAGCATTCAAAAAAAAAGTTGCATGAAACTTTCTACAATAAAGATCCAAGAGTTGTATTACCTGGAGAACCCTCTGGAAAGTTTGACTATTATATCAAATATACTCTACCACTTAGAAATGATGATCCTATCATTCCCACTGGATAGGATGATGATGATTACAGCATATATCATAAGAAATGGGATTGTGATAATAATCCACCCCCATCTCTTCCCATGGAAATGTTTCATCACACTCAAGAAGAGTTTTCTTCTTTGAATACTTCTGAAAAGAACCAGTCAACTCACTCATGGAAAATTAAAAATTCGAGCACTAGGAGATCAGATTGATCAGTGCAACCTCTTTCAACAGCTGAAATAACCTTGAATTGGCAATCAGAAAATGTAGTACAAAAAAATGTTTTGTTGAAAATGATCGATCCAAGTCAGGAAAGGACTCTACAACAACAGACTCAAACTATTCTTACCTCTCTTCAAGCCTGTAGACAAATAATTGAAGCCTTACACATTGATATAATGAACCGATTGCAAAACCACTTACCATTCAAGGCTGAAGAGAAAGAAATAAAAAATTTGAAGATTCAACTTGCTTCTCTTGAATCAAACCCAATTATCCCACAATCAACACCATATTATCCTTCATCGTCCTTTATCACACAATCCTCTCAAACTGGACCTTTATAGTCCTCCACTTACCAATGTTCTACCTCCACCCTATTCACTCCTAAAATATGGGAACAAAAGAAAAAGTCAACAATGTCTTCTAAAAAGATCATATCAACTACTATTCTTTCAAAACAGTCCCAAATGATAATAAAAAAAATCCAATTTTTACTTTTCTTCAACAAACTCATTGTCAAACTATTCAATCTCTTCATGTTCATTCTATAACAAATGACACTAGTTCTGAATCAGAGTCTATTGAATCTTTTGAAAATTCCTATGATGAGTCTGTTAATGAAAATCGTCCTTTTTACATGGCTGACCAAGCACAAACAGGTCAATCTCAAACTCAGCTGCCAGTTGAACATGTTGTTAATGAATCAGAAGTACTTGATGAAGATATACCTGAAACTCATGTGACTTACAATTATTATTCAAATGGTACTTCTTCACCAAAATTCACTTTTGATGATATTCATCCTTCACAGTGAAAATATAGACCGCAAGAAATGAAAGCCTGGTGTACTGTAGAACTTCAGAAGCCCAACATAACCCATACTAACGTCATAAAAGCTTTTCTGAAAAGAATTACAGGATTTCTCAGAGATTGGTATGATTCAATGGGAGAATACGGACAACTTCAGTTTCCCCAAGAATCAAATACCACAAATTCTTTTATAAATTTTTATATTGGAAATTTTATGAAAAATCTGATCATGATAAAGAAATTGCCAGAGAAGAGTTTTTCAAATTAAAGTGTTGTTCATATAATCCAGAATATCTTGAAAAATATTTCAGAAATGCTGTTCAACGTTATTATCTCATTAGTGATATGGATGACACCAACATCAAACAAGCTTATTTGGAGTCTATTCCCCAACCTCTTAGTCAAGAAACTTTGCGAACAATGGAATTGAGAGGACAACCAATGCTACATCTTTTGGTGAACTTCATAATTGGATAATGAAAAAATTGAAGAAGCTTTGCAATCAAAATGCTTTCCTCAATGATATTAATGTCACAGGTAAAAAATTGGAGAATGCTTGTGACAAGTCTTATTTGCAAATTAAGTGCAGTCGTTCTATGAAAAATTGTGATTTTTAATAATGAAGTTCTCCTGCAAAGAAGCCTCTCTCAATCCTTTCAGAAGAAAGAAAAGAATTTTTAGTCACAAATTCTCAAAGAAGAAAGGAAATAGATGTTTTATCAATGGAAAGAAATGTCATTTTGCAAAGGCATGTCCTAACAAGAAGAAGGACAAAATTATCCATCAAATCTTCATAACTACTAATATTGATTATAGAGATGATGATCTGGAGTCTCTTTTTTCTAAGCAAGATGAACAATCTCAAAAGACTATCTTTTCTCGAGTGTGATTCTGATGAGTCTTTTTGATAAAGCTGATGATACAGAAGAATGCTATGGCATGCACATTGTTAATCCAACCTTTTTCATATATTTCGATGCCTATGATTGAAGTGATGCTTTTTGCAGGAAAGTATGAAAGACCCATAACAGTTGCAACACTATTTGATACTAGTGCATCATGTTCAATATTTAATCCTACCATCCTTCCTGATCTTATGTGGAAAAACTATCGACATATTTTTCAAGCAGAAAATGGAGACAGTTTTTCAACTGAAATAATTAGCAAACCAGTCACAATCCAGTTCTTTCCTGAACTTGGTATTTCTCACAAGTTACCAGGATCCTATTTGCCTGGTAAATATATTATCATTGCATGTGATATTATCAAACAGTTGTGGGAAAAGAATGTTATTTCTTGCCCAAATGGTCTCAGATATAAGTCATATTTTCAACCTTATATACAAATGACCACATATTTTACCATGACCATTCCAAACCTCACGGATACCCTGATTTGTGGTTGTTGTATAGAACCTCACTCAGATTTACTCACTATATGCACAAATCCGCTTTGGAAAAACTTAGATTTCTTTATTTCCCTTCCATTTAAAAGAAATGAAGATATCAACCCCACAAAAGCCAGTCATCTTGGTATGAACCCAGAACATCTTAAACTAGCCACCAAAGAAATTTCTCAACTACAAGTTGAAGGACTTATTGAGCCAACAACTTCACAATGGGCGTGTCAAACATTCTATGTCAATAAAATAAGTGAACAAGTTCGAGAAAAACTCAAATTGGTTATTGATTATAAGCCACTAAATGCTTTCCTTGCAAATGATAAATTTCCTTTCCCTGACAGAAAAACAATGTTTGCAAATTTGTCACGTGTGAAGGTTTTCTCAAAATTTGATCTCAAAGCAGGTTTTTGACAACTATGAATTAAAATTGAAGAAAGGCACAGAACAGCTTTTTGTATTCCAAACGATCATTACTAGTGGACGGTGATGCCCTTTGGTTTAAAGACTGTCCCTTCTATTTTTCAAAAGGTAATGAAAAGAATTTTTGATCCATTATTGGATATGGCTTTGATTTATATTGATGATATCTTGTTATTATCTGAAGATGAAGAATCTCATGCCAATCTATTCTCTAGATTTACAGATCTTGTTAAGCATTATGGTGTTATGCTCTCTCAGAGGAAAATGGTGATTGGTGTTATAGAATCTGATTTCTAGGGAATGCTTACTAAAGATGGTTAGTATTTACTCCAGCCTCATGTTGGCAAAGAACTTTTTAAATTTTCAGATGAAAATTTATCAAAAAATGAAGTTCAACAATTTCTTAGAGTTGTTAGTTATATGACAGATTTTATTGATCATCTTTCATCAATCATACGATCACTACAGCTTATGCTAAAACAAAATTCGCCTCCATGGTCATTGGCTTAAACCGAAGCAATCAAAACTATCAAGCAAAAGGATAATGATCTTCCAGTTTTACAAATTCCTACTGATGGAAAACGCATTCTTCAAACAGATACGAGTGATAAGAAAAGAATAAAAAAGACGAATTTGTGGATACAAAAGTGGTTCATCTACAGGATCAGAGAAATACTATCATTCTACCTTCAAAGAAATTTTTGCAGTAAAAAAAAGAATTGAAAATTTTCAGTTCCATCTCATTAGACACAAATTCCTGATAAAAATGGATATGTCAGGTTTTCCAAAAACACTCTCTTTTAAGATAAAACAAATTCCAAATTCACAACTTCTCATATTAACATAATGATTTTCAAACTTTGACTTTGATGTCAAATAAATCAAAGGAAAACATAACCTTTTATCAGATCTTCTTTCCAAACAAAAAATTCTTTTATCATTCATCCTTCAATCCCAATCATCTACATGATGAGTTCAAAGTCCTCAAATCCTTTCAGTCACATAGACCCTTTCCCTATTGAAATCAATGAGCTTATTAGAACCAAAACTCTCAAGTACAGATCCAAAGACCTCGTGTTTAAATATCAATTCATTGTGATTAGACAAACTGGAATTGAAACTCTTGGTGGTCTTGAATTTCATCGACACTATCCATTCTTTACACTTTTCCATTTTGATCCAAAGTACATTGCACTGAGATTTTCAAAAGAAACTCTTTGTTTTCTATGGTATCTTTTAAAGTTTTGGCAAATTGAAATTTCTTTTAATGTTTCTGACACACTCGAATCATTTTGTCAAATGAACATGGAACTTTCATTCAGAACAGTTGATCATTTTGCAAAAAAGTTTTTTGAATGGTTTTATCCGATTTCCCATTGCATAAAAATGTTTCAAACATTTTCTTTGAAATTTAAAGATCTCAGAACTTCTAAACACAATGTTTATGTGACTTTAATTTTTCAAAGATAGAGATATTTTACTGAAGTAGGAACGTCATTTTTCTCATGTCAAGGAGTATGCAGTTCAATCGTTCAACATGCATCAAAATTAGGAATGCTATTCACAAGAGTTTTGAGAATTCCAAAGGAAAATAGCAAAAATCAATCAAAATATTCCACCACAAATTTGGCTAGATTATGAAGATGATGTACCATGGAAAACTTTGCCAGTTGAATACACTCAAAAAATTTCAAAGGACATTCAGGCGTACTAAGACACTCATCTTTAAAGATTTTGTACAGTAACTGACCCAGATAATGATTATGCATTTGATTATCAATGAGAACAATTGTATCTTGGAAGACCCACACAAAGTCTTGGAGAAACATCAAGATATTCAGAGAGAACTCCAGAAGGACGCTAGCTAAGGAAAAAAAATGAAAATTGTAGGACAACTTCTTGACACTTTGCATCGCAATGTGGAAAAAGAAAAGGAATTTCTTGAAGAAGAAATTGAAAAAATTGTAGATGAACTAAATACAGATCCTTGGTGGCCCCAATATCAAAATTCATGGAAGAACGTGGAAGGAAAAGAAAAGGGAGAATCAAGTAAGAAACCAAAATCAAGAAAAAAAAATCAAAGGATACAGGAACGAGTCAAAATCCAACAATTTCTCAAAATCCATTATGATGACAATATGTTACATGATTCACAATTTTCATGGGAAACTGATGAACCAGGACTTATTAAAATTTTAAAAGAACATAGCACAGACACTCAAGACTATAACACACCATGGTTGCATCAACATGGTTTACCTTTACAACCAGAAGACTCGATGAATCTTAATACAGACAAGACATCACCACATTAAGATAAGATTTGCTTTATTAAAAGTTATTTGTTCGTTTGTTATAGTATTGTGATAAGAATATTTCTTTTATAAAAGAAAGATCAGTTGAGTAAGAAAGTTTGTACTATGTGTATAAAATAATGTCGTGTGTCCATCCTGTTGGGTCCGCGTGAGTCTTGAGTATACTTTTAGATGCTCTTCTCCCTCTGTATAAAAGGAGCTCTTCTTTCATTGTAAATCATCGAAAATTTAGAGTTTATCAAATAAATATTCAATGTGTTCTATTTACACCATGTTCTTCTGAACCTCTTTTAGTTCTTCTTTAGTTTTTGAAGGTACAAACTAATTATAGATTTTAAATATATGGAGTAAGATCTGAGTAGAAGTATAAGTATATTCTGCAGTTGCATCTTCATGATGAATATCTGCATCAGAAAGTGTTATACTGACTATATGATTCGTCCGGGGTTACAGCAATTTACAGCAAATCCAAAAATCGGGTCATTTGTTGAGCCTATTGAGATGTTGTGTGAACTAGAATATGGAGATTTGCTGTAGAGATTGTTGTAATGTAATAGAAACATAATAGAAAATAAATAAATTTCTTTTTTTCAGTTTTGTTAGGTCAAACACAATGATTAAAAGAAGAAAGCAAACCAACTAATAAATTAAATAATTAAGCTAAATAAAACACAATAATTACCCGGGCACTTAATGCATTAATGCATAATGCCCTTAATAACGTGGATGAAATTCATTATCTAGCCATGTTTGATAATCGCATTTTTCTTTAAATCACTATTTTTTGAATAGTGATTTTTTTGAAAAATCTGTGATTAAATATTAGGAAAAAAATGAATTTATCTGCAAAATATCTTATTGTGAGAACGTGTAGTTGAAAATGAATTTGATGAGAAAAAAAGTTGTTTTAATAATTGTCAAACAGGGACTTAATAAATTTTTGTCCTTACTGTGGTCATCATACTGCATATGTTAATGAATTTCCAACTTTGTTTGAACAATATTTTGATTTTTGAAGGAAATTTGAAAATATTTTAACCACGAGAAACAAGATTTTGTTTTTAATATGAAATCCATAAAAAAAAATATTGTCAAATATGAGACTCGTATTTTCTTATGTGTATAGGGAGATAATTGTGTGACACTATTCTTTTAAGGTTGAGGTTGAGATTTGCAGTCCAACTTTTTTTGTGTACCCAATTAATTATTGATATATCATTTTAAATTAATATATCATCAATTTTAATTTTTCTACTTTAACAACTATTTAACATTGTAATATACTCTCTCTCTCTAAAAAAAATGATGACACGGAAGTGAGAGAACTATTATCATAATTGATTTTTTTTTTCTTTCCATAACTTTTACTCTCTATCTCTCATTTTCGTGTCATTTATCTGTACATTATTATATACACAATAAGCCCCTATTTAATTATTATTTTTTTCTCTTCTTTTCAACTACATATTTTTCAATAAAATAATACTACATGCAAATTCAAAATATTTCTTTAATTTTTAATCACATATTTTTCATCAATTAACTATTTAAAATAGATTATTTCCATCAAAATGGAAGTCAAACCGGCCTAATTTTCAAATAGCATTACTCCTTATAGCCTAGCTAGAGTCCTTTTTGGGCAATATAAAGGATACTCAATAAGATGCTCAATCATGTTGTCACTTGATGTGAACTATCGAAATCAAAGTAGATGCACATGTTTTGTGGTGTTCCCGGCGGCCGCCAACATGGTGGGGCCTGAAAGGGACACATCACACAAGATGGGGTTAAGGATATGGATTAGCACCTGATTTTCTTTACTCATTTGCTTTTAAGTCTTCATTTTGACTCTCTTCAATTCTTATCCATTGTCATAATCACATGGAAATTCTATTTTATTCTCTAAATACACCTAAAACCATATTTACTAAAATCGGATCAATTTGATCAGATAGCTGATAAATCGGACATGTAATCACTTCGAGTTCTTATGTTGGACATAATAGCAAAGGGCTCAATCAAAACCCGTTAGATTGAGCGAGTTTCCATGAAATTTAGAATCAAGTCACAAAGAACCGATCAAGTAGCAAAGTTGTCAAAATTAAGATAATGAATAATAGCTTTGAAGAAAAATTTAATCGTGATGTAGGATATTTCAAACATTGGTCTCTACGGTGAAAATATCACTTGAAACCATTAGTTCACTGAGAACTTGAAACTTAAGATTAGGCAATGACCCACCACTTCAATGATTGATCCAACGATTGAATTATTGACTCAATAACTTATAGATTTTCGATCCGGATTGAATTCAATAACTATGCCTAAAACTATATTTGTTTTGAAATTCAAGTCATAATCAATCAAATTAATAAATTCACGAGTTACAAACTTTATGTTATAACCAATGATAGGAGGAATAGGTGGAATAAAGTCTAAATAGAATTAGCCTTTGTTTGTGTTGTATTTTCTTTTAATTGAATTTTACTTTTTTTTTTTAAATGAATCATTAATTTTAAGCATACATGTTGCAGGATTCAAAAACACTACTCACTTATTATTATTCATTTTCTTGAAAAGTGGAATTTAAGGAGAAAAATTTGAAATACAAACAAAGACTTATTGATTAGAAATTAATTTTTTGAAACCACATCATAATATTGAAAAGTTTAATCGTGCACTTGAAACATAGCCCAAAAATTTAATGGAATGATCGAGTAATTGATGTGGATAAATATCAACAAACAGTGGTGGATCCAGAATTTTGAGAGAGTACGGACGGTCGTTTTTTTTTAGTGAAAGGAGGGCGGTACCTCCGAGAGTTTATTGATATGCCCTCACGTGTGACGGAAGAATACCGTGGTTACATGTGAAAATAGTGAAAGCAGAAAACAAGGAAGACTACTTCCCTAGTTCCCTTACAATGAATTTGTAAAATAGCAAATAAACGAGTAAGGTAAGGAAATTTTAAACGATAATTTTGCCACAAAAAATTAAATAAAGCACCTCAACGTCTAAGATAAGGTAATTCCCGCTGGTCCGTGCATAAATTCCTCTAAGAGATGGTGGGAACGTGTCGCTAAAAGAAAATGTAGCCGATGATCCATCACTCGCAGTTTTGGCTAGAAAATCAGCCGTCATATCCGTCTCTCTAAACACGTGATATACTTGAGCCTTAAGTTGGTGAATCAAGTCCATAATGTCTTCCCAAAACTCCCATAGCCAACACAAGGAACAAGCGCCTTTTTTTACCCAATCAGCCAATACCTTTGAATCTGTTTCAACCACGATGTCTTCAAATCCCAGGTTCTTGCACATAGCTAAACCATCAAGAATAGCGCGTGTTTCAGCCACCATATTAGCGCATGAACCGTAATGGTGAGAGAAAGTAGCCCGGCAAGTTCCATAGGCGTCCCGTACCAGCCCTCCTCCATCGACAAGGCCAAGATTGCCCTTGGAGGCACCATCCACGTTGAACTTAAGCTGGTTTCCCCTTAGCTTCTTCCAGTTTATCAGTTGAACTCTTGGTTGTTTAGGAACATGTATGGGGCAGTTTAAGGATCTTAAGCAGTGTATGTCATCGAACTTTCAATTATTTTAAAGAGGGGTCGCAGGTTCGAATCTTCTCCCTATTGTATTAGTTTTTGTAAAAGTTGTAGAACTGAAAAAATTGCACAATACAATAAATTGACTTGGAAGAGATTCAATCCTTAGATCTTCAATTTGTATGTGGAAGCTCTAACCAACTAAGTTACAAGAGATGTTTGAAAATAAAATAAATTATCAGATATGTAACTTAAAATTTTTATCTACTATTAAAAAAAAAAAAAAAAAAAAAATTGCTCCCGACGAATCCAGCATGCACGACTGCACGGTGCTGGATCCGTCGCTTGTGCTAGATTCGCCACAGTCAACAAATGACACTAACACCCGATAGTCTTTGAAAAGAGAAGCCACGAACTAAAAATTATCAGGTCATTAGCAAAATATGAATAAATAAAAAAAATAATCAGTCCATCAGAATAATTAAAAACAAAAATTATATACTTAAACTAATATTTCAATTTGTCTTTTTGCGTAATTTCAATTAATAAGAAGTAATTCAATCAAGATCTCTGTCTTAGTTTGATACTGTTGAAGCCGTATAAATTGAATTTTTTCGAGTAATTGTATCGGATAAAATTCAATTTGTTGTAAAAGGAAAGTTTATTAGGATTTGTAGTGAATGACAATTATACCCTTGCAGCCCTAGAAACTATTACCATTGTATCCCTGATTCTTACCTATAAATATAGGGTTTTGTTCATTAATAAAACACACACAAGGTATTGACTCTAATTCTCTCTTCTTCTTCTTCTCTATTTTATAACACGTTATCAGCACGAAAGCTCAATTCTTCGAAGTCTCTTAGAAGGTAATAATTTTTATAAGTATAATTATTATCACGTGTACCAAAAATTAATTTGGTAACACGAGAATTTCTTTTATACCTACGAGAACAATTCTCAAAACAAAAAATTGAGAATACGTGCAGCAGTCATTAATTTTTTCAAGACAATTCATCTCATATTTTTGTATCCACGCGACGCATAAATTTTTTTGGGAATACGTGCCTATTAGTTTTATAATTGATATTGTCCCAAAAAAAAAAAAAAATCGGATTTGTGTGAATTGGTCTGACGCCGTTGATTGCCATTATTAATTGTGGGAGCTCAGAAAATGTTACGTGATTTCATCCTGCCATCATTAATTGATGTCGTCTTCATTAATTGTTAACGGATCATCTTAATTGTTACGTTACATACATATTTGTCTTAGATTTTTTTTCGATTAATTATCATGTTTTTATTCCTTTTAATACTTAGTATAATTTATTAATTTAGTACATATAGATCTATCTATTATAATAATAATAATTTGTTGTTGCTTCTGAAGTAGCACAATATTATAATTGATATTCCTGAAGAATATTATTTGTTCCTGAAGAGCATAAATTATAGTTTCCAATATTCCAAAAGTATATTAACATATTGTTCTTGAAGAAGCAATAGTAAAATATAATGTGCTCCCAAAGTAGTACATATTTCGAAAAACATATTATTTTAAATTAGTTTTTATCTTTGAAAGAAAGTTTATCTTTGAAAGAAAACACGTAACTTATGTTGATATTGACTTCAAAAAAAAAAAAGGTGTTATCTAGTATAGATTTGTCTTCAACAACCAGAATCAATGGAAGGTCAATATCATAAATATTGTCATGTTATGTTGTGCCTTGACATTTCAATCACATGCTACAAAGTCAAAAATCAAAAGTACATTAGCATACACCAATTGGTAGTCACCATGGCCATGCACTGATAATCATTGATAAATTGATGGGAAGAAATCAAAGTCATCTTCTGTGATAAATCAACGCCGTCATCCGTTTCACGTGTCATACCACATACCAGGTTTAATTTCTTTTCTTTCTCCATATCTATGTGGCTAGTAGACCTTACATTCTATTCATATTATTATTTTATCCAAATAAAGCGCACATCTATGCTTATTAATGTTCATGAAGAATATTTTACCATTCTTGAAGAATTCAAAATTTATGTATATTAAATTTCATATGATGTTAATATTCTAGGAGAATATTACTTGCGCTAGAATAACGAATTCTATGAGATCTAGTTTATTTCATGATTTGAGCAATTTTCTAGATCGATAACATAAATGAATATAATGTTGTTGCTCCTGAAGAAGCTCATCTCTACAAATAATACAAGATTCCTGAAGAGTTAATATTTTCTAAATAATAATTCGTTGCTCCTGAAGTAGCACACTATTATTTATGTTTTAATAATATTTTACTTGCTCTCGAAGATGATAATTAAAAATTATGTCTTTACTCCTGAAGAGTAAATTCTTATACAATTTATTATTTCAAACAATAATACGTTATTGCTCCTGAAGAGCAAAACACTCCGATTCAACAGTCCAGAAGAATGTTATTTATAGATCTGTATATTACAAATATTTTGTTACTCATGAATTAGCACAACATTATATTGATATTCTAAAATAATATTATTTACTCCAGAAGAGCATGATATTACAACTTCAATATTCTAGAAGAATGTTAAATTATTAATCGATTTCTATGTAAAATCACAAATTAAATTACTCAATTTCTTTACGTGTCCATTCTTCTGCATACGTATTTACATATTGATGTTATAATTAAAATTTATTTGCTCCAGAAGAGTATGATAAATACGATCTAATATAAATTATGTTTTTACTCATCAAGAGTAAATTCTTACCTAATTTATTACTCTAAATAATAATATATTATTTGCTCCCGAAGAGCGTAATATTATAATTTTCAATATTTCAGAAGAATATTGACATATTGCTCATGAAGAAGTAATAATTAAATATAATGTTCTCTCGACATAGCATTTGTTCGAAGAATATTTATGAATTCATGTTTATCCTTGAAGAAAAATATATAACTCATGTCATACTGATATTGATTAGTTTTTCTTCTTAACTGAGTATTATACGAGTATATAATATTTATTCATATTCTTCGAAATTAAATAATTGAAATATATCTTATATTGAACCAGAAGTTCAATTTGATTGGAATGACCAGTTGGACCATCGCTGGATCAATAATAATGCGAAATTTAAAATTCAAATGGATATTCAATAAAGAACCAGAAGATTCTTCAATCCAATGAATTCATATATATCATTTGTTCTCTTTATCGACAATTGATCATTAAACGCCACTAGCTAAAATATGATTCAATTCACTACATTCTTGAAAATTAATTAGGGTGATATATAGGGCCCCGTCACCCACCACGTTGACCATCTAAATATTATTTGTATCTAATAGATTTGATACAAATATTAGATGATTGCATGGTGTTCGCAACCTGAAATTTGCGAAATTATTGCTCAAGTTATGAGCATAATTTTCAAATTATATAATCAAGACTGTGTCTTATTAATGCTAGTGGGCATAAATCTCAATATTTGAATACGTGTTAGTTGAGATGTCGATAAGTGATTTAACACTATAGTTTGTTAAATGCCTGCCTCCAATTAATTTAATTGAGAACAAAGTGTTTTTCCCTTTGTGTTTGGGTAATTCTATTACGCATAATTGTCAACATCATAGTTCTCCCTATTACAATTGGCTTATGGTCAAAGCCTAATTTTTCATCTAATTATTTTGATAGTGCAGTATATGCAAAATCAACCCACCACAATGCACTGAGATGAAAAATAAAGAATGCTGAAAATAAATGTATAGTTTGAACCCTTATTCCAAATAGGTGATATTTTATAATGCTGGAAAAAATTATTGTCAAATTGACTGGACAATTCTTTCAGCATTAGAGGGAGGAATTAAGAAGTTGAAAATAATGTACAAATGCATCATTATCTAAATTCTTGCAAAAGATCACTCGAACCAGAAGTTCGAAAGATAATTTATTTAGATGCATTTACTGATCAAAATGATCAAAGTGCTCCAATACAAACTGATGTCCTAAAAGGATAATTTGATATCATTATATTTGATATATCTATGGCACGCCTGAAGTGTGATGTGTTCGATTCTAATACAAAAATCTTTGAACAAAAATGGAGCAATTAGCAAAGATGGTTTCATTAAGGAGGCATATACTTTTAATGAGTATTTAGACATAACAAATTATAAAACCCCTGAAGAGGTTCGGGTACCTGATATATTGAAATTTGAGATATCTCAATAAGTTATGTCGTTATAGAGTAAGAAATAGAATCGAAAAAGAAAAGTTGTCGACAACAATTTTGTACATGATGTGCTTCATCATATACGAATCGCGAGGAATCAAAATATATGCGTCAAAAATATATCGATTGAAGTAATATTTGGCCAAATAAAAAAGACGCAATACTAAATTAAATTTACTAGAGAAACATGATATTTTTGGACCTGTAGTCCAAAAATATAAAGATACATATTTATGCAAAAAGAAAATGAGAAAAATAAAGTCGTGATGTATAATGTATGACTCACAACAAAGTGATTTTCTCAAAGATCGTCGTGAATGAAATCACGAGTCTATATCTTGACGATACATGAAATTAGAAATATGTGATAGTCAACTCATATGGCATGACTATTAATGTTATCTCTGAAAATATTTAATATGCCTGAAGCATAACTCAAATGATGCATGTCCGAGAACCATGTTCTCAATTAAATTGCAAAAATCATTATATGGATTGAAACAATCCGGAAGCATGCGATAGAGTCACCTTAGCGAATATTTGATGAAGGAATGCTATAGAAATGACGATATCTGCCCATGTGTTTTCATAAAGAAAACAAACATTGGATTTACAATTGTGACAGCTTATGTTGATGATGTAAACTTAATTAGAACTCCTGAAGAGTTTAACAAAACTGCTAATTATTTTAAAAATGAATTTGAGATTAAGGATTTGGGAAAAATCAAATTTTGTCTCGGGTTGCAGATTGAACATTTCCCAGAAGGATTATTTGTTCATCAATTTACATATACAGAAAAAGTCTTAAAACAGTTTTATATGGATAATGCACATCCATTGACATCAACTATGGTTGTTCGATCACTTGACGTGAAAAATGATACATTTCGTCCACTTGAAGATGGAGAAAAAATTATTGGTCATGAAGTACCATATCTTAGTGCAATTGGAGCATTAACATATCTTGCAAATTGCACTCGATTCGACATAACTTTTTCTGTAAATCTCCTTGCAAGATATAGCTCTACAACAACTCAAAGACATTTGAATTATGTTTTTGTTACCTAAAGGGTACATTGATTTGAGATTATTTTACTCTCAAAAGTCGAGATCTACTTTAGTGGGATATGCAAATGCAGGTTATCTATCCAACCCACATAAAGCAAAATCACAAACATGATATGTGTTTACACGTGGAGGAACAACTATATCATGGAGATCTGTGAAGCAATCATTGACAGCAACATCCTCAAATCACTCCGAAATTATTGCAATCCATGAAGCAGGACAAGAATGTGTATGGTTGAGGAACATGACCCGTCATATCCAAGAATCATGCGGGTTAACTTCAACAAAAGATAGTTCAACAAATTTATATGAAGACAATGTATCTTGTATTGCACAACTCAAAGGAGACTATATCAAAGGTGACAGGATGGAGCATATTTCTCCTAAATTCTTTCATACACATGAGTTTCAGAAGAATAGCGATATCGATGTTCAACAAATTCGCTCAAGTGACAATGTGACTGGCTTATTCACAAAAGCATTCCCAACATCTACATTTAAGAAATTAGATTGAAATGCGCCGACTCAAAGATTTTCAGTGATTAACATCAGGGGGAGTAGCTGTACTCTTTTTCCTTCCTATAGGTTTTATCCCACTGGGTTTTCCTAGCAAGGTTTTAATGAGGCAGCATTTATTTTTAATATTCCGAAATAACTGTACTCTTTTTCCTTCGTATGATTTTTTTGTCCCATTAGATTTTTACCAAACAAGGTTTTAACGAGGCAGATATTTTGTAATGTGTCATTCAAAGGGGAGTGTTGTAAAAGAAAAGTTGATGTGATCCAGGATGCGCCACAAACTATCAAGAACCCGAGGCAACGGAGTCCATAATATTGAAAACAACATGTCAAGGAACAAGTTTGATGTTGGGGTCGAAGGCCGAAAGGAGTTGGAAGGTACTCGAATCAAGAAGCCGAACTTGTAGCCAAAATGAAGAACCATACGGCCGCATGGTTCCCAAGCAATGCGACCGCATACAATGATCAGACAGCGTAGAAGATGCAGGGTTTATTTCTATGCGACCGCATAGAAATACTCTATGCGGCCGCATAGAGTATTTTCGAGTTCAGTTCTATAGTTTTGCGGGAATTTTCAGATTTCATTATATTTCTTATTTTGGCAAGTTTTATTATTTTTGTACTCTTGATATTTCGTGCTCTTTAGGGTTTTCCATAGTTTCCATATAAATAGGAATTTTATTTCATTATAAGTTAAGTTTTGAATGATAATAAAAATTGAGTTTTCTCTCCAATGGATCTTCCATGAAAAATGAACTTATCAAATATTTCGTGTTAATATTTGTGGCGTTCAAACCAGAACTTATCAAAGTATTGGACTACCTTTGTGGCGTTCGCAAATCGGGGTTCTAGTTTCTGCACTTCAACGGGTTTAAGGTTAATATACCTTAAGTTCTTGAGTCGTGAGGCTCGGGTCAAGATCCTATCGTCTACAAACCTGAATTTAGGCTTTCCCGGCATATTCGAATTCATTCCGCGAGTTCCATGCGATTCCCCCAACCAGGATCTCATCAAGTGGTATCAGAGCTGGTTCTAGATTCAGGTTATATCTTTTTATTTTATTTTCTTTGTTTTGAGTCTTTGTGTTCTTCATGTTCTTGGGTCCAGTAAATATTTTGAGTCTTAGATCCAAAAAATTCAAAAAAAAGAGTCAAAAGTTGTTTTTGTGCTCAATTTGAGTCCAAATCAACTTCTGTTTTCTTTGTCGTTCTCGTAGTCAAATTCTTGAGTTTCTAAAAGAAAAAAAAATAATGTTCACGTCCGTACTGTTCACGTCAGAAATAATAGAATTTTTTTTTTTTTTAATATTTCGTGAAAATTGTCCAAATATCCTACTTTCTTTCTAAGTTCAAAATCTATTTCTGTTCAGTCCAGTCCAATCCAATCCAAATTCAAGAACCACTTTCTTGAATTAAATTTTCACTCATCCAATTCTTTTCTTGAGTTTTTGATTGCGCCTACGTTAAGGATGGATTATGATTGAGGACTTGTTTTTCAAACTCGGTGCTTTGTGGGTGATACGGTGTGCAGTTTGGCCATTGATAGGGAGCATATATTTAATTTGGTCAGTATCACTACGGTGAAAAAATTGGGATTACCTTTACAACAACACCCTAGGCCTTATCGGTTGACTTGGTTGAAGGAGTGTGAGAAGGTAAATGTGATTAAACAGGCTTTAGTGAATGTCACCATTGGGGGATATAGTGATAAGGTGTGGTGTGATGTAGTCCCATTAAAATCCTTTCATATTTTGTTTGGGAAACCTTGGAGACATGGGAGGAAGACTGTGTATGATATGGGGAGGAATACATATAGGTTTCTTCAGGATGAGAAATACATAACTCTGGTGAGTTTGACACTAGCACAGTCTCATGCAGATCAATGTAAGGTGAGGGGTGAAGTGGAAAGGGAAAAGCAAGAGAGTGAGATGACCACACTGAAAGAGAGCAACGTGGTTGGATTGCAAGAGGGACCTAAAGATAGGAAGGTTGAGATGGAGGATGATGAATTGAAAAATGCAGTTGACATTGAGGAGAAAGTAGTTGAGGTTGTTCAGTATGAGGGTGAGAAACTAGAAATGTGTGTTGAGCAAATGGTTGAAAATATTGTGGGGAGTGAAGAGCAAAGTTTCATCGTTAAGCATGATGTGGTGGATGCGATACATCATGAGTACGAGGACCCATATTTTATTTTTGGAATTAACAGTTTCAACTGTGTTTTGCTTAAATCTTTCCTTCAGGCTGTACATTGTAAGTGGGAGTTCATGCAACAACAATGGGTGATTAAGTTGTGCTGTAATACAACCATATCTGCGAGATGGGTGGGTACCGTGTATTGATCTTATGTCATGGAATGAAGAATTTTCCATTTGATCCAGGTGGTGCAGTGATGAGCTGGATAGCAGGTTGGTTATTCCCTACACGATCGCAAGGCTTGGATTCGAGGACGAATCCTTTCGAAGAGAGAGGGGATGATGTGATCCAGGATGCGCCACAAACTATCAAGAACCCGAGGCAACGGAGTCCATAATATTGAAGACAACATATCAAGGAACAAGTTTGATGTTGGGGTCAAAGGCCAAAAGGAGTTGGAAGGTGCTCGAATCAAGAAGCCGAACTCGAAGCCAAAATGAAGAACCATGCGGCCGCATGGTTCCCAAGCAATGCGACCGCATACAATGGCCAGACAGCGTAGAAGAGGCAGGGTTTATTTCTATGCGAACGCATAGAAATACTCTATGCGGCCGCATAGAGTATTTTCGAGTTCAGTTCTATAGTTTTGCGGGAATTTTCAGATTTCATTATATTTCTTATTTTGGCAAGTTTTATTATTTTTGGACTCTTGATATTTCGTGTTTTTTAGGATTTTCCATAGTTTCCATATAAATAGGAATTTTATTTCATTGTAAGTTAAGTTTTGAATGATAATAAAAGTTGAGTTTTCTCTCTAATGGATCTTCCATGAAAAATGAACTTATCAAATATTTCGTGTTAATATTTGTGGCGTTCAAACCAGAACTTATCAAAGGATTGGACTACCTTTGTGGCGTTCGCAAATTGGGGTTCTAGTTTCTGCACTTCAACGGGTTTAAGGTTAATATACCTTAAATTCTTGAGTCATGAGGCTCGGGTCAAGATCCTATCGTCCACAAACCTGAATTTAGGCTTTCCCGGCGTTTTCGAATTCATTCCGCGAGTTCCATGCGATTCCCCCAACCGGGATCTCATCAAAATTTTATTAGGGTTTGTAGTGAATGACAATTATACCCTTGCAGCCCTAGAAACTATTACCATTGTATTTCTGATTCTTACCTATAAATATAGGGTTTTGTTCATTAATAAAACACACACAAGGTATTGACTCTAATTCTCTCTTCTTCTTCTTCTTCTTCTTCTTCTTCTTCTTCTGTATTTTATAACACAATTGACATTTTCTTTTTTTAGCTGTTGTGCCTATTGTATTCATTTAATTTTCTAGCATCTCTAAAATATAAATAAAAAATGAACATTAGGCCCCCATTTGAGCCCCATTTTCTAAAAACTCTTTTTTTTTTTTTTTTTTATTCAAATTCATTTTCAACCCACACATTCTTTTAATAAAATAATGTTACACATAATTCCCAAAAAAAAAAAAAATTTGTTACCTTTTAATCACACATTCTTTCAAAAAAAATCATGATTACAAAATCTATTTCCCCAAATAATAAAGACATTTACTTTTATTCTATTTTCGGCATGATACTATTTTTAATTTTAATTTTATGATATAAACCTAGAATCAATAATAGAAAATCTATAAGTAAAGGGGTTAGCCGGAGTTTGGCCCCTAGAAAAAAAAAATGGAGGCAACCTCAATTGACAAGGAAAAAAATGTAATTACCATACCTCAAATTTACGTTTTCAGAAATATCAAAGTTTGAGAAAAATTTCATAATCCACGTCATAATTCACAATTTTTTTATATAAAATAGATAATAATTGATTTTATAATACAATAATGTGATCTTAAAAGGTAGTCTCTAATCATATTCATTTTCTTAACAATAATGCAGTCTCCACTATAAATAAATAAATAAATCATGGCTTCATGGATTTATAATTTCCTCCACACGTTCTTCGGTCACAACCATCACTCGACATGTCGAATAGGAAATCGTTCGACTTCCGTAAAAATCAGTAGTCTGCATGTTACAGTAGGGAATTGTTTGAAATTCACAGGGTATGTTTGAATCGTTTATTAATTTGTGAATACTTGACTATCAAAATATATGAATGCAATCCGTGCAATTGTGATTGTATACGTATGCATTGTCCGTTGTCCAAGTATGATGTTTGTCATAATAGTTATATGTGACCATCGATTTTTAAGCACGTACATAATTCATACTCATATGATTGTGACATTGTGTTTCTTGATTATTAATATGGATATAGTTGAAGTGACCGAACTACTTGACCGGGGTGGGGGGGGGGGGGTGATTGACCCTCACATTTTGCGCGTGGATCTCGCGTGAATTAAAAAATGTCGACCTCACATGTGTATGTTCGGTCATCCCCTATATTCGTATAGCAAAACCCTATTAATATTTGACAATTGATCTTACACAATGATATTATTTTTCATTTATCTCACGAATTTTGTTGATTACGTAAACAGAGTCAGAATGTAACCCAATGGTATAGCATGTATTAGTTGTAGGTTATGTGATTGTGGTAAATAGTCTACTTCCAGTGTGACATGCAAAGGGTGTGGTTTTTTGTGACCTTATTTGCGTGTCTACGTTAATGTGACGTGCGAAAATTGTGACTTAAATGATATACATCAATTGTGATCTATACAGTTTATGCATGTGACCTATGTTGGTTTTTGTGTGACTTAATATAAAAAATCCATAAGTTAATCAAATTTTAAATCTTGTTTAAATTGGTAGGTTAATCGAATTTTGTGTAATTTGACTTTCAAAAAATAGAAACAGATATACATTACCATAATTAACGAGATTCGAGATAAAATTAAAATGCATTTAATATATATATATATATATATATATATATATATACCTGCTCTGAGTAAAAATTATTACATATTTTTTTATAATGAGAAATTAAAAACGTGATTTCCTCTTATTTTTCCAGGTGACAAACATGAAACTCAATGGTTCAATTATCTCATCATACATGGACATCAGTTCGAGGCCTGATTCTGGACGGTCAATTTTTTTGCAGTAACAAAGAATAATAATTGACATAAATAGCACTAAATTAGTCGGCTTGATAATAGTCAAACAATACTTGAACTCGACAATTTATTGAATAAACGTAAAACAAAATATTTCTTTACAAACAGTTGACAAAGTGTAGTTAGTGTTGAAATTTGCACACAAATTAAAAGATAAACGTGTAATTAATTTGAACGGATTAATTAAATTTTATAATGTAGAGCTCAAAATGAGAACACACGTCTACTATTGATTGATTATTCTAACAAAGGAAAAAATGAACTTGACGACGGAAAATGAGAGCACGTTCTCAGCATGTTGGTATTGAATGCCTTACAAAATAATAAATATAAACAAATAGCTTGGTGTCTTGTCGAGCCTAGATAGTACCTGCAGTCTCGATTGATGATGAGAGTGGGTAGAACGTTTGCACTTTTAGCAGTGTAAAGGCCCTGAGGCGGGGACATTTGGATATAAAGAGAAAGACGATGATGGTCCGAGCATCCAAAAAAAGGTTTTCCTTTTTCTTTTGACGGAATTGGTTGAGTTTATGTACCAAGATGATCTGGCACTCTTCTTGCTTTTTGTTTGGCTGATCCGACTCAGTGATTATTTTGTTTGGTTGTACCTGTTAAGGGATATAATCCCACATCGAATAAAGATGTAAACATAGGCATTGATAAAAAAAGTCTTGGGCTACTCCTCTTAACAAGGTTGACCTTGTAAGATGGATCCCCAAGTCTTAATATGGTATCAGAGCCCATTAAGCTCCAACGAGCGATTCGATCCTTGTAAGACTCAAAAATATGAGCATATGGATTTCAAGATTGGTCTGCTCAAACGAGCCACCATCTTGCGGGGGCATGTTAAGGGATATAATCCCACATCGAATAAAGATGTAAACATAGGCCAATTTATAAAAAAAGCCTTGGGCTACTCCTCTTAACAAGGTTGACCTTTTAAGATGGACCCCCAAGTCTTAATAGTACCCTCATACCAGTCATTTCTTCCCCCAATAGCTTGGCTGTAACTCCACTTGGAAAATTGGAGCTTTTTTGGAAAGCAAAGCTCGAGATTAGGAACTAATCTAGAGTGCCTTCTCAAGTAATAAAAGATAAGTGCTGCTTCTCGTGGCTCACACCAAAGCAGTATTTTACTCCTACGTGTCTAGTCCTCTGCTACGCTTCAATGTATTTCGGGAATAACCAGCCTTTCTCTGGGTTCAACATGGCATTTTTAGAGCCAAATCTAGTCACGGAAAGAAAAAGAACAGAGATTGAATGTAGCCGACATATATTTTCATAAGAGAAAGACTGGCATTGACTATCAAGTCGCCTTACTCTATCCATAATAGGAAGGGGGGGTGGAATTGATTCTATATCTCAGGCATAGGCGGTCTGCAAGCATCACCTTGTTGTTCCTCTCTCTTCGGCGGCTGAGGATGTAACAAGTTTGGATAGATACTTCTCAAGATAATTAGTTAGTCAAGCTAATATATCTAGAAAACATTATTTGATATTTTTAATTATCGTTGAGATAATGAAGTTTAAAATTATGTAGATTTGTAAGAAATAATATACACACTAGTCAACAAGTCTGGTCAATATTTTGTTAAGACATAGGGTTCCATTTTAAATGATTAATCTTATTAAGATGAGTTATTCAAACCCTTGTAAAGTAGCCTATGTTTTCATCTTTATTCGATTTGAAATTTTATCATTTAACATGCTCCGCAAGATAGTAGTTCATTTTTTAGCAAACTAATTTTGAAATTCGCGTGCTCATTTTTTTTAGTCTTAATTGAATCAATTACTCGTTGGAGTTTAATGAGTTCTGATTCAATGTTAACATTTGTTGTTCAATCTTAAAAGTTCAACATTATTAAGAAGAATAGTTCAATTCCTTATAAATTGTTTTATATTTTCATTTTTATTCGATATAAAATTTTATTTTTTAACATGCCACTGCAAGATGATGGTTTGTTTTTTAGCAAATCACTCTTTGAATTTGCATGCTCTTTTTTTGAGTCTTAATAATCGGATCGAATCGCTCTTTGAAATTTAATGAGTTTTGATATCATGTTAATATTTGAGTTCTATCTTAAAAGGTTAAACTTGTTAAGATGAGAAGTTTAATCCTTATAAGTTGGTCTATTTTTCATCTTTATTTAATGTGAAATTTTATCCCTTAACATATTTCACTTATCTGCAATTTTTAATTATACTTCATTTAAAATTTTGATGTTTGATAGTCAAATTTTTTCATAGGATTGGTTTTTCTCCCACCCCCTTACGTGATCTTTTTTCGAAATCCTTATAAGTTGGTCTATTTTTCATCTTTATTTAATGTGAAATTTTATCCCTTAACATATTTCACTTATCTGCAATTTTTAATTATACTTCATTTAAAATTTTGATGTTTGATAGTCAAAAATTTTCATAGAATTGGTTTTTCTCCCACCCCCTTAGGTGACCTTTTTTGGGACTTTGTGTATCTAAGTTTTTCAATTTTTCGGACAAGAATAATTTTGGTCATTCTAAATTATTACGTACATAAATTGTGTAATCTTAACACTGTAGATATTTGTTAAATGAAAAATAAATTGTTTTGTGAATATCTTCTTCTTGTTGCTTCAACTTTTCTTATAACAAAAAAAAAAATTCTAAATTCAAATTTATACTTGATCCTCAAATTCAATACTTATTTTCGATGTGGGTTGAGAAATAATTTTGAGTTTTATTTTTTTATTCGTTTCCCTACAGTTTCTATTTCCAACGAACTCTGAGTAAATGATGAATTATTTTCATCTTTATAATAAGATGATTAAACTTGAGACGCTTACTTTTGATATTGTGTTGAATGAGAATATCTTAGGCCCCGTTTGATTAGGGTGGAATTGGGTGAAAAAGGAAAATATTTTCATTTTTCACCCTTAAATTTGGTGTTTGATTACATAACTTTTTCATGGAATTCATTTTCAACCATTTTCTAGGTACAACAATTTAAAACATATTCTCTAATCCGTTTGATTGTAGGGTGGAAAATGAATTGGATTTCAGGGAATTGAATTGTCTGGAATTGTTTTACCGGAAATTGAATTAAAGGTGTTTGATTGGTATAATTTTCCACATTTCTATCATAATACGTTTGGCTTTATTTTTCATGCAAATTGTCAATTAAATGGATAAATTTGTTTACCATTAGGGACAAAATATGCTTAGATTGCCAAAAAAAAAAAATAATAATAATAATAAAATTATTATTTTTTTTTTTACGTTTGGCTCTATTTTGCATGGAATTTGTCAATTAAATAGATAAATTTTTTTACACTTTATCTTAGAATTTGTTTCTATTGCTAAAAAAAAAAAAAAAAGTTGGAAACCAATTCCCACCAAATAGCAAGGAATTGATTTCCACGGAATCACGCTTCAAGTGGTTGTACCTTGGAAAAGGTTGGAAACCGATTCCATGAAAAATAAAGGCTATCAAACAGCACAAAAACAGGAAGTTGGAAAACGATTCCAAGTTCCCGGGAAAATTTTCGCTATCAAACACACCCTTATTTTCCTATGGGTCCATGGGAAAATATTTTCCCTTTTTTTGTTTTTTTTGTTTTTTTAACTTTGTGGCAATGGAAACATATTCTAAATCCAATGGTAAAAAAATTTATCTATTTAATTGAAAATTTGCATAAAAAATAAAGCCAAACGTATTATGATAGAAATTTTAATATAGATTGTGAAACAATTTATCCCAAAAGGTAACAATTTGAATGAAAAATAAAATCAAACGGATTAGGTGAAAAATTATACCAATCAAACACCATTAATTACAATTCCCTTTAAAACAAATTCTATTCAATTCAATTCCTTGTCATTCATTTTCTTTCCACCAATTTTCCACTATTGCAATCAAACGGACCCTTATAGATATTTGACTATTTCCTACGTTTTCAATTGATAGTGGCACTTAAAATTTCCGAAAACTTCAACTATATATTGTTATTACTACAGCATATTTAATATTTAAACACCATTAAATAATATAGAAAATAAAATTCTAACATTTTCCTCCCCTCCGTTTGAGTCTCATTTTTTTTAAAATATATATCTTTTTCAAAACTCATTTTAATTGTATATTCTTCAATAAAAAAAATTTTACACGTAAATTTAAAATATTTTATTAATTTTAACTACGAGTTCTTTAAAAATCACCATTTTAAAATACATTTTACTCAAAATTATGGAGATCAATCAGGGACTTGATACCGTTTACTATTGTAAATTTTATTTATAAACAACTGACAATAGTTTCTTTGCCTATAGTTTCACCAGCAAACCAAAGCAGATCGTTGCTATGTGGCCGGCCACTTGTCCAAATTTTATTTTAGAAAAAAACATCTACAATTATTTTAATTAGCTAGTTAATGTTCATATGGCACAATTTTTTGCACTTTTAGCTCCTGTCTGGTTTCAATTTTTTAAAATTTATTTTTCTTTAAACTTATTTTCCATCACACATTTTTTAGGATTTATAGTTTTTATTAACTTTTTAATCATTTATTTCACTATCTTTTCTTGAAATCTATTAAAAATTTTGCCCTTGTTTGATCCCATTATTTTGTGAAAAATATATTTTGAAATAGTAGTTTGACGGAGAAGAAATTTGCTTGGTGTATAGAAAATGGTTCATAGAATTTTTACATTCTTCCATTTGATAGTTTCTCATTCATCTTTAGCAAAAAAAAAAACACTATACATGTGCTGTCAACCAGGGGAGAACCCATACTTTTTATGTTGTGCGATCAAAATTTAAAGTGTAATATTTTTAAAAATAATATAATATTAATAAAACTAATTATATCATTATCAATATTATTAAATAAATTTTACTACGTGTATAAATTTGTTGAGTTGACGACAAGTATATAAAATTGAATGTGGAAATTAAATGAATTGAAATAAAATTCACATTTTATTTAGGAAATAAATGAAAATTAAATTTAATGTAAAAATAATTCAAATTACATTTAATCCGTAAAGATACTGAAATTTTTGAAATCATATGCTATGTAAAATTTCGTAATAAAATGATGTAAATTATATTGAAAATTTTAATTTATTGTGCAAAAATAATAAACGTTAATGAAATAATTGATTTTTAAAAAGAAAAGATGAGTAAGACGTTTCTTTTAAGGCGCACGTTTGATACATATCTAACTATTTTCGATATCCGTTTGGATAATTCAATATGACTAAAATGTAGTTCTCGAAACGAGCTTCTAGATGATGTAGGTAATTTGTGGATTCGGATAATGTACGATCATCGACGAATTTTAAAAATTAGCGTATTATTGAAATTCTTGTTTGGAACGGCCTATTTTGATTCATCGTAACTTTTACTACGGTTGGTCGTTTCGCACACCATTAACAAGCGAAAAACTAGGTCATGAGCACTACGAAATGGTATTAAAAATACAATATTTTAACTTCATTTGACATCTCCTAATGAGTACGTGAAAGTAAATCGTAAAAGGCCAAAACACTAAAAAATTGTGGGATCAAAAGACCTCACATGATTTCATGTGGATCCCACCCATGATGCACAGCACATGTAAGGTGCCCATGAACAATTCTCTTATACAAGGAGAAATATTCGAAGGAGTATATGGCTAAAAAATAAGAAAATTTTAAATTTTACTTGTAATATTATTTTATTAAAAAATATATGATTGAAAATAATAGAAAAAAAAATCATTTTAAAAGAATGATTATCAAAGAAGAGCTTTATTTTTAGGGTTAAACCCTTTTACCAGGGCCGCTGACGTAATGTCAGGGGCCAGCATGATTCTTATGTTTAACCAAATAAACAGCATGATTCTTATGTTTAACCAAATAAAATGGGAGCTAAGTGTCATTGCTTACCTGTATTCTGCCAAAAATTTGTAGTCAACAAACATTAGTGTCAATAATAATTATTGATCGAACCAAGTACAAATAAATCTGAATTCATAAGACTAACATTTTCATATAGGAAAAATCTTTTGTACAGAAAAAATTCTCACAGAAATTGTACAGATACTCACATGGTAAGTGTATCTCATGTAAATTAAATATTGCCAAAAAAAAATGAACCCCATCTATTTGTGTCTTTTCTGTAAAATTTCTGTATACTTCTCTTCTATACACTTAGCATATTTGTTTCATATATGCCGGCAAAAGCTGAATTCAGTCATTTTCTACTTGAAGCCTTCGTGCGAGAGAAAAGTTTAAATAATTTTAGATCTGATGACCCTACTACTCTTTATTTACCTATCTAATTTGCTATCTCACTAATAATTTCCTGGAATAATTGCAGCAAAAGTTTCAAACCTGTGAAATACTAATAAAATCTTTTCAAACCTTTCAATCGTTGCAGCCATCATCTTTAGCATTTTCAATCGTTGCATTGAGGTCCTTTTAGATGGTTTCCTTTAAAGTACCGCCTAAAGAAGTTATTTTAACCACATTTTAACTATTTTTATAAGGGCAAAATGGTAAAATTGATATATTTCCATATAAATATAATAAAAATAATTTTGAAAAACAAACAAACGAAAAAGCTAAACCAGAAATGTCCCACCCATCATCACCCACCGAAAAACAAGGCTGCCAAAAAACACCCCACGCTGACGGTATCATACCCCTTACACACTCCAACAAAAAAGCAAGTGAAAGAACCATTTTGAAGGAAGAAATCTATAAAAAATAATCTCGTTTGCAACCTCTTCACAAATCGAGAAACCACTTCTGGTGACACCAATTATCGTCGACCACCGTTTATCTCGCTTCATCTAGGCATAAATTTTGATGGAATAACATCACAAAAATAGGCATAAAATATTATTACAATTGTTGGGAAAACGTGCCCAGTTTACAAAATCTTCACAAGCAGTCGCACTCCCTCCAATTGACAGGTCCCACATTGTTTTTCCATCCAATTGCAAACAATTTAGGGTGCGTTCTCTTCGTGTTTCTGTTTTGTGTTTTATGTTTTGAAATTCGTTTTGTGTTTTGTGTTTTCAGTGTCTGTTTTGAAATTACTGAAAACGCGTTCTCTTTGTCATTTTGAAAAACAGTTTCTCAAAACAGAAAACAGAAAACGTGTTCTCTTTGCACTTTTTTAGAATATTATTTGATAATATTTTATTCAATAAATCTGATTATTCAATTAACTTTAATATTGAATTTTGAAATATCTTTGAATCATGAAATATTTTTTCATATATTAAAATAACATATAAATTTATGAAAATTTTTATTAATATTATTTTATTCTAGAAATCTGATTATTCAATTAATTTTAATAGTTTAATGTTAATGTAGTATAAAATAACATATAAGTGTGAAATATTTATGCATTTTCAAAAAAAATTTCACTTTTAATAAAATAACATATACATTTCGATAATAAACACTTGTATAAAATTAAATATATTTTTTGGGATTGCATGAAATCGATAATAACTTCATTAATCCATACAAAATAAACATAGAACACATTTCAATAAATTAGAAAATTGTTGATTTTCCTTAAACAAACAAATACATAAAATACAAAATAATGATAATTACAGTAGTACATATGAGTTTTCAGGATATTACAATTCCTTGATAAAAGCTTTTGGAATGCTTGATCTACTAATTTACTCATGCATTCCAGCTTGGACTCTGAGCCATTTGGAGAAGTTCATCCAGGCATGTTTGGAGAAGTTCACAATAATGTCATGTTCGGAGAAGTTCATCCAGACAAATTATGATGATGCTAGCAAAGCAGAACTAAAGAATAATAAGGATTGCATTTCCAACTCCAAGTTGACCAACACTGCCTCACCAACTGCTATCAAGATGCCTAGTGACTACTTTTGTGCGCCATTTCTGGTTGATTAAGGATCATCATCATTAAGACAATAAAAATAAAATAAACAACTACATAGCAATAGCATGAAGAATTAGTTAAACTTCTGCTTCTGGAAACATTTTGAGATATTCCAGCACCACATGGACACGAGCACACAGATAAATCTGAAGAGGTAACTTGAAAGTGATGCATCAACCTACTCTTTCAATGTAGAACTTAAAAGGAAAAAATTGTAGGTACTAAAGACCTTTCCCAATACCTATATTTCAATGAACATCTAATAAAGATCAAAACATAAAATAAGGATGATACGACTTTTTCTACTTACAACAGGGCTCGATCCGCTTGAACATTGTTATCAACTTCAATGATCTTTGAACCAGCTAAAAGTTGCATAACTAGTAAATAAATGGACTAAATATAGTTAACTACATTCTGTAGCACTGCTGAAGTAAATAAATGTTAAGTCTTTTAACTTTGACAAGATAATGTTTTTTGCTTGAAACAAAAAAAAAAAAAAAAAAAACCGATAAATCAATTATAAATGGAGTTTTTCTTGCTGTACAAAAAGTAGTGAAGAAAAATGAAATACTTCTGCTTCATTTTAGCATCCAAAAGAAATGCAAGAAACATTTACAGAGACAAATAACAAGTTACATTCTGACTTGAGAGCTGTATATGGTGATCACACGTCAATCTAAGAGCAACAAGAAAAATTAATCATATAGTTTTCATGCATGGTGATCACATTTCAATCAAATAAGCAACTACAATTAATTATAAGATTTATTAAACTGTGGAAATTGGAACTTCTTTATCTCTTTACAAGACCAACCAAGATAGAGGACGGCAAGGATCATCTACCTAAGAATTATAAAAAAAAATAAAAGGATGTTTTTGTATGGAAATTAACCTGAATTTCGTCACTCTGTTCAACACACAAACTACGCAATAGTCTAATCTTAGGGGCCTCATAAGAGAGCATTTGAAGCTCTGTTTTCCCATCCATGGCCATCAAGTGACTGAAATTTTCCTGCAGAAAGAGAAGAGAAAAGCCTTTTTATCAATCACTAATAGGTAGATGGGGCAGAAAAACTCGTGAATTGCTACAAATCAGAAATAAGAATGTGAATTAGTTTTTGCAACTTCATATGTTTCTTCAGTTTTGGCTAATGACGAGCTTAAGAAACAAAATGATAACACAGAGTGCATTAGAGAATGTTTGCCTTATATGAAAAAAAATAAAGTGAAGTTAGCAGAATATTAATTTGTCTTAATTACTAAAATGTAAAAAAAGAAAAAGAAAAAACAACAACAATAGCAAACTTGCATTCGATATAGCCATCCAAATCACTGCCAAATTCCGTTCTTTCAAATCCTTACAACGTTTCTTTTAAAAACATTTTACTATAAATATCACCTCCAATCTCAAGATAACTACACAACCTCACTAAACCTTACACCAATTGGCACAAATTTCAAGGCCTAGACTGATTAATTTCCATGAATGTCCTCCAAAATAAATTAAAGGAAAAGAAAAATCTAATTTTTAGACAACCTAAAACTTGTTAATGCACATCTTCCCAAGTGGAAAAATCTAATCTTTAAGAAATGAACCCATGTGGATAAAACTAATACAAACAAAAAAAAGGGACACGAAATACACTGAGCATACATATATAAGCAAAAGGATTTTTACCTGTAAGGGAGAGTGGCCTAAATGGGTATGTTTTCTGGTTTCTTCCAAAGCAAAGTGAATGAATTTCTTGTAAGAAAAAGCAGAGGCTGCTTCTTGCATTGAGGGCTTCATCATATTTGTGACAATATAACAACTTCTACCCGAACTACTAAAAAGATTTGTACTTATTACTGTGATGGGCAACAACGGAGGCTTCTTCAGAGTATAGATGCTGCTCAGTGAAGAAGAAAAGTTGTGATAACAGGACTCCATTGAAGACGAAGAAGGGCTCAGATATTTGTGAAGGGAGTTTAATTATGAAAACACGATAAATATCTATTTAAAAAGGGTAAAGAAAATAGAAAGCTTATACAATTTCAGAAAAATATTGTACACGCACCTCACATATATTCTACATATACGAATATACATATTCATAAACCCTAATATGTGCTCAAGTAAGGATAGTACCATAAAACAACTGCAAAAGTTATAATCGACAAAAACTAAAGCAGATGGAAAGCTCATTGAACTGAATTTCAATCAATACATAAAGGTTTTGCTCGAAATTTTGCACTGAAGGAAGTAATTCACCCAAATCAGAAAATTTCAACAATTAAATTAAAAAGAGTACCTGAATGTGGACTTAAAGATGCGAGAAATCAGATAATAGCTTCTATTTCGTTTTAGAATATTTGCCCCCCAAAACCTCAGAGAGCAAAGCGTAGCGAGCAAATAAAAACCCTAGCCGGCAAGATGAATAACAAATACCGTAGCCGTTCAATTTCACTCACTTCACCAACGGCACACAGATTGAGAGCAAATCGGCCGGTGGAAGACGGCAGGAGAAGAGAGAGCGAGAGCGAAGAGAGAGAGAGAGAGTGAGATGTGAGAGAGAGATTTTTAGGCTATCGTTTCCCGTGTTTTGTAACTTAAACGTAAAACGCCCAAAACGGAGAAATGGCGTTTTGCGTTTCCTGTGAAAAAAATTTTTTTGTTTTGAAAAATTCGTTTTCGAAAACAGGAAAGAGAACGCGTTTTCGTCGTTTTGAAAAACAGAAAATAGAAAACGGCCCCAAAACGACAAAGAGAACGCACCCTTAATGATCAGCAATTCAGCACTATTATACGACCTAGGATGTACAATCAATTAAACCAATTTAGCATTCAATTGGTTCAATTTTGCAATCTACCTCAACACCCACAGAACTCAATTCGACCAATTCCTCATTTTCTGCTGGGACCCACACCACGGTGACCACTCCATTGAATTTAGAAGCATAAAAAACCCCTATGGCAGTCCCATGTCGACCAATTTTGCCTGCAGCCATGCTGTCATAAAATGGAAACCTCCCAGGTTGGCATCGATGATTTGAGAAGGGTGGGTGTTTTTGGTTTGGGATGGTGGTGCCGTGGTGGTAGCAAATGCCAATTGTGGTGGGGGCATCGTTTGATCATCAGCCGGTGATGGGTGGAATGGGCGGGACACTTTTTTGGCCAGCGATCGTTTGGTTGTCACCCCCAAGTTTCTTTTTTTTCTTTTTTTTTTTCTTTTTTAAGTTTTTAAAATTATCTGTATTGTATTTTTATGGAAAATATATTAAGTTTATCATTTTATCTTTATAGAAATAATTAAAATATGGCCGAAATCACTTTTTTAGATTAACTGGCGTTATTTTGAATGGAAATCGTAAAAAAGGGCATCGCATACATTCGTTGGAAAGGTTAGGGAGACGGCTGCAATAATTAAAAGTTTTGGGAAAAGTCTGTTAATGTTTCAATAATTTTGGACTTTTACTGCAATTATCCCTAATTTCTTTTAATATCTTAAACCTTTAAAGGTAAAAGTAATTTTTGAGCCCCCACTTGTTTTTGCTAAAATATTGATTTTTAGTAAATTGTAATAAAAATTATTGAAAATATGTAGTTGAAGAATTGATAAGTAGATTTTATAAAATGTGTGATTAATAACCATTTCAGAGGAAATAAAACATTAGAGAAATATGCCAAACATATCAAAATTAAAGTAAAGCACAATATAGACACAAGTAAATAATATGTTACCTAATCAACTGGCCAATCTATCTACGATTGTCGGGTTATTAGGTAACAAACAAGAGATGTGAGGCTAAAGGTAGAGTAAAAAATGGTATTTAACGTATAATTTTGAATAATCTCGAACGCGGAATCCCATACTGAAATCATTACATAATAAAGTTATAACAGTTGGGAACCAAAACAGGATTATGCCTTTAAGCATGTAGATGAGAGTTTTTTGTCGCCCAAATCCTCCGATTTCAGATTGGAATAAGGAGTCCAGTGTTAAATACTATTACATCACTCTATGCTATTGAATGTATGTTGGCGCAAGAAGGACCGCTTGATCATCACTCTATTTACTTACAAATAGACGACTTTTCGCTTGGGAATTATACAACCATTGAACCTTCTTTATCATGATTCGACCCATACTTAAAATCTAAGATCGAGCACTAGATCTGCTCATAACCACGTACCGAAAAGAAGAGTGCAAAAAGTTTTTTTCCTCCAAATTCGACAATAAATAAGGTAGTGATGATTATTAAAAAAAAAAACACAAGCTACCTCATTCATGCTCCCGTCTTTTCTACTGACATTTTTGGTGGATGCCCCCCACTTCCACTTAAAAGCTAATAGAGCACACAGCGAACTTTTAGATTGAATGACGTTATTAAGCTAATCACCTCATCCTTCTTTTTTACATGCTCTTATTACTCATTAGTAATAGGCAACCTTTCTTCCCTACAGTGGCGCATATGGGCTTGGATAGCACTGGGCTGTTCAAGCCCATATCTACAATTAATTGCCAAATAAGTAAAGAATTAAAAAAAAAAAATAGCACAGCCCACCAACAACCAACAACCTAATTTCACTAGTCTAGTCCAATCATTAAAACAAATTTTTTTTGTTATTTATTTTTTATCCCAAACTCAAAAACCCATTTATTTCATTGGTATTTTGGAGAATGAAATAACTATTTGTATACTCTCCACTTAACATTTTTCTTACCCGACCCCACCTGTCCCCTCACATGAGGGACGAAAATATTAAATTTAATGGAGTGGGACCCGACCCCCATGTGAGTATTCGAGTGAGGTTGTGTCAATCAAAAGGTAAATCGAAATGTACACGTAGCATGATTGTTTGGAGAATAGCCTTTATGATGCAAAGAAGGAATAGGCAAACGTTAATGCAACCATTTTATAATTTTGATAGTTAAGTGATTATCCTTTTTCCAACACCTTTGAATTTTCTTTATTTTCTTTATAATGTTACTTTTCAGAATTCATCCCACTACTTCATGCATTTGTTTTTGGATTATAGGAATATTTAAATGTTTTTGTTTTTTTAGGCATTTTTCAAAATGAAACACGTTATTACGGTAATTCGTAACAAAATGGATGATGATTTTCTTGGTGATTATATATAACATTCTAATTTCTATAATAAATGAGAATTTATTATGACATTAGATACAGATTCTACTATAGACGAATTTTATGTTGTAAACCTGCGACGAACAACTTTAATAGATAATGTAGTATTATGAACTTTTTGTTACATATAAATTTTATTCGTGCATTAATTTTTTAAAATTTTTTTACCCCTCGCAACATAAATTCCTAGCTTCGCCAATGTTTCCCTATCTTTTTTTCCAGCTTTTTCTAGATAAAAATATGATAGAGTTATGCTTTCTTAGTACACTGTCTTTCGTTATATTGACTTCAATGATATTACACTGATCGAAAATACTTGATAGAAATCCTGATTGAGGACTTATGATAGGGTGTGGGGGCCACTTTTTGGAATTTTTTACTCATGTGGATCCCTGTGACAGAACGTCAAGCCTGTTGTGAGACATTTCCGATCAATTCAATTTTATTCTATTAACTTTAGTTAAATTTTTTATCAATTTATTTAACTAAACCAAAATGGGGGCTTCGTAGTGTACACGATGATTTGCTATGTACTTGTGTCAATGTCTGACGTTATGATAAACGAGTACGTTTGTACCTTTTAAGCTTAGCTCCTTATACCTCAGCTGTCACTTGAGAGTGGTAGTTGAAGATTCCAGACACCCAATGTGGATGGATTATTTCAAGTGTACAGAAATTTTTTCACAGAAATTTTGTAGATGTCTCACAAGAGATGCGGCCCCACATGAATTAAATATTGTTAAAAATATTGGGTCCCACTTGTTTGTGTGTTTTCTGTAACCATTATGGAATTTTTTTCTTCTATAAGTGTAGCATCATTCATGTGGATTCACGGCTATAAACATTCTACCTCAATTAATCAAATTTATTAGTTTGCTTATCAAATTATAATTATTTATTTCGTGATTGCTTGAACGAATGAACATATTAAAGAAGGAAATTTACGGGTTGCTTGCGCTCTCGAATTAGTTTTCACTCAATTGTATTTTTAAATTTACTAGTTAATACAATACGATAATACAAATGTATTGAATTGAAGTTTCACGTTACCTTATTATAGAAAAAATATCATTTGAAACGACAAACTTTGGATTAAAAAACCAACTTATAAGTTTCAAAATAGTTTAAATTCTTCCACAGTTTATAAGTTTCAAGTCATCATACAAACCACTTTTGTTTTGCATTCTATTATTTGTCATAAAAAAATAATTTTTTCATGATAAAATATGTTACTATCACGAAAATTTAAGTCTTTTATAAGCATACTAGTGAAGGCACGTGCTATGCACGTGCATGCGTTATGCTCCTTGTGTATATTAGTGTTGAGACTGTATATGTATAGTACAATAAATAGATGGAAATAAAGTCATGAATGACATGTAAGTGAATAAGAAATATTACATTCTTAATATCATTTTCAAGTACTCACGCTTATTATTTCACGACGTTGATGATGTGCGAAACTTCCAATTGTAGCAAATGTTGCGACGCTTCAAAGTAGGTCGTTTCAAACTAATATTTCGATAATTTTGATAACAATATAACTTTAAACATTCAAACGAAGTCGAAATATTATATTATTAATATCAAACGAAGTCTAAATGATATAGAAGATTTATCGATTTGACCAACGTATAATCATTTAGAAATTTTTAAAGTTAGTTTGTTATCGAAATTCTCAAAATATTAGTTTGAAACGACCTACTTTGATAGCCGTAACATTTGCCACGATTGACCATTTCGCACACATTTGTGAAATGATAGCCATGAATACTTCAAAATAATATTAAGAATGTAATATTTCGACTTCGTTTGATATTTCCTAATGAGCCCGAAAATGAAGAAAAAACATAAATTTTATTAAAAAGATAAGGTACACGTCTTTTTGAACACGCACGTTTGACGTTCGTTTAACTATTTTTTATATTCATTTAGATCATTCGATGTATCTATAATATAGTTCTCGAAATGAATTTCGAGATAATATAGAAGATTTATCGATTCGACCAGCGTACAATTGTCTAGGAATTTTTAAAGTTAGCTAGTTATCGAAATTCTCGAAATATTAGTTCTACTTTGACGCGCCGTAACATTTGCCACGATTGACCTTTTCGCACACCATCAATATCGTGAAATAATAGACCGTGAGTACTTCAAAATAATATTAAGAATGTAATATTTCGATTTCGTTTGATGTTCCGTAATGAGCTTGACAATGAAGACAAAAATATAAGTAATATATTCAAAAAAATGAGTTATACGTCTTTTTTAACACACGTGTTTGACGTCCGTTTAACTATTTTCGATATTCATTTAGATTATTCGATATATCTGTGATATAGTTCTCGAAATGAGTTTCGAGAGAATATAGAAGATTTATGGATTCGGTTAGCGTAGAATCGTCGAAAAATTTGTAAAATTAGTTTGTCATCGAAATTTTCGAAATATTAGTTTGAAACGACGTACTTTGACGTAACGTAACTTTCGCTACGATTGACCGTTTCACACACGATTAACGTT